>OX608074.1:71669089-72301589 GCA_951509635.1 Eupeodes luniger
CCTCACGGAGCCCGAGCCCTTTCCAAAGAATGCAAAACCGTGGAAATCGGTTCGTGCGTTCTGGAGTTATAGCGTCAGGAAGGAAAACCCGACTTATTTTTATATAGTAGATTAGATATATACCAGAATTGAAATAGGTGCATATTTATGTATCTAGGTAGAGTCTGTGATTATTGTTTAAGAAACACGTTTTCAGTGTATCAGATGAAGTATTGATATTGACATTTTTAATGAAACATAACCATTTTGGAAACTGGAAATAAATTCTGTTTGCTTCATCAAATACATAATTACAAATTGCAACAACAAAATTTGTTAATAAAATTTATAAACAAGGAAAACGCAGTTTTAAATTTGATTGCTTCATGAAAGTTTTAAGCGCAAAGCACTGGGATACAAATTCTGAATCAACCCATCTGTCCATTAAATGATTGGCTTTGATTTTAAATATAATTACATTCTTGTTTCAAGGAAAGGATTTTTTAATATTAAAGTTCTCTTTTGAAATAATTGAATTCTGTCCAATTTGAAAAGTTTAATTTGCATCTGATAAATTTTCTTACAAAAATTAAACAAGTACATTGGTATTTTTTTTACAAAAAATTAAAACTGCACAAATTAAAATTTAATATTAAAAATGATTCAAAATGGTTTTTAACTGAATTACCTTAAAAAAATGAAAATACTGGCTTTAAACATATTTCATTTTATATATTTAAAACATTTGATAACATTTAAAAACAAACCAACAACCAGTCAGAATTCAGAAGAATTTTATTCAGTAAACAATTATGTACTTTATGATATTATGCTAACGTTTTGATGAAAATCCTAATAACAATGCTTTATAACTAACAAACTTAAAACTCATATATCAAAAAAATTGAACAAAAATAATTGTCACCTCGAACATTTTACGATTTTATCTCTAAAATATTTGTATGCAACGAAAAATAACGTTTTCAATTTTCAGAAAGATGGAGTGAACAAATTTTTTTACAAAGAATAAAAACATATGAAACTACATTACTAAAACTTTGTTAAATTTTATTTTTGACTTAATTTTTTTTTTTGAATTTAAGACATTGGCTTCAAACTAATTTTATCTTGAAAATATTATTTTCAACATTCAGTAAAATGTTCATTAAATTGCAACAGTCAGTTTTTTCATAAAAATTAAAATCTACAAAAAAAAGTACGCATTGGTAAAAATGGTAAAAATTGATAGTCGATTCTCGATATCTTGTGAGTAAAATGAAGGTATTGACTACAAATTGATTTTATTCTGCGCTAAATTTTAATGATACAACATAATATCAATAAACTATTATCAGAATGTTTCCTACTTAGAGGGATATTTGTCTGTTCTTTCCGGTAGTTGACGTTTATACCAATGGATAATACAGGATTTAAACAGTTAACTACTTTATGATTATCCAATTGTAAAGGTGCTATTAGAACCAGCAACCGACTGACGTAAAATGTTTGTATTCAACCAAATCCTCTGATAAAAACCAAAGACCAACATTATGACGATGAGATCCGAGCAATGATACAAAGTACAGTGACAATACTTACAGTTTTAAAATTAGTATGGAATTAATTCTTTATACCAACCAAAACGGAGAAATTTATTAATTCAGCTTCAAACTTCAAATTACAACCTTGGCTTAAGCGTTTTTTCAAACGAAACATCAGTCTATCGGGTTTATATATTATTACTTGTCTAAGGAAACGGTAATGGCAACCTTAAATTAGAACTTTCTGGCACAGTCATTTACTTAAACAGTGCATTCGCCATAACTGCACTTTACTTTTTTTTTAATCAAGATATAATTATTTTTTGTTGCTTATCTAAGGACAAGTGTATTTCCGAATTTTGAAGTTAAAGTTATGGCAAATGGCTTAAAACCTTCAAAATTTCAATATCATTACTAATTCTTTAAGTTAATTTCGACTGTCCACATGATGCACATTATAATCTTGCCTACGATACGCAGCCATATCACTCTCATTCAGCTGAATGTTCAAAAACTTTTTTTGTTGAAAACAGGAAAACTTTTATTTTGAATATTATTAGAGTCTTGTTGTTTTACAAACAGGATATAATATATTTATGTATGTATGTATATAACAAAGAAAGATGTTGTATCAACAACGTTTGAAATCGGAATCAGAAAATTTGTGACAACTAATTTTCTCATAATATTAAATATAAAAAAACTATTGCTTATGTTTTTCAATACCCCTTCTCAATCGTTTAAACCAAGTCTTAACATAAATCTTGAAAACGTGTTGAATCAAGGGATTTTGTAAGAACGTCTGCAAGATGATCCTTTGTTCCAATAGACTTGATTTCAATCAGTCCATTTTGAATGTGATCTTGAATAAAGTGGTGTTTTATATCTATATGTTTAGACCGTTTGCTCTCTAAATTTGTAGCCATTCCAATACATCCCTTACTGTCTTCGTAAATTATTGCAGGTTCTATGTTAATTTGCTTAAGGTCTTGTAATATGCCTCGGATCCAAATGGCTTCAGATGTAGCAGCACTAAGGGCCATATACTCTGCTTCACTTGAAAAAGTCGCAACAGTAGTTTGCTTTTTGCTAGACCATGACACAGTACATCCATAAACTTTAAACGTATATCCAGATACTAATTTTCTATCAATTACATCACTTCCCCAGTCAGCATCAGCAAATCCAATCAAAGGATTAGGACTACTTACTTCGAAAACAAGTTTTTTCTTTTTAGTCCCTTTTAAAAATCTCACAATTCGATTGAGAGCTTGCCAATGAATTTCTGATGGGTTTTGTTGGTATCTTCCCATGTATCCAACTGGAAAACATATATCCGGTCTAACGCACGTCATAATATACATTAAGCTTCCAAGCAATTCTCTGTAGGGCTTGTCAAGTGTAATTTCAGTTATTGTCTTTTTAAGTTGTAGTCCTTTTTCCATCGGGGTTCTAGTAGGATTACATTCTTCCATTCTAAACTTGCTTAAAACTTTTTTAATGCTGGATACTTGCGATAAATGTATTTCGTTTTCATGAACATCAATCTTAATTCCAAGAAAATATTTAAGATTCCCGCAGTCTGACATCTTGAATGTCTTTTCCAAATTTGTCTTTAATTGCTCTATTGTCCATTGTCTAATTGTCTTAAGCTTTTTCCAGCAATGAGTATATCATCAACATATAGAATAAGTATGATAATGTCATCTTCTTCTTGTCCCATCTTGGTGTACAAACAATAGTCGTGATTGGATCTTTTAAATCCCAATTGAAGAAGAAAATCGTTAAACTTTTTGTTCCAACATCGGGGTGCTTGCTTTAAGCCGTAGATGGATTTGAGTAAGCGACAAACATTTCCATCTGCTTCGGAAACCCCTTCTGGAACAGCCATATAAAGTTCTTCCTTCAACTCACCACCATGTAAAAATGCAGTCCTTACATCTAATTGGTGGAATATCAGGTTTTTGTACAGTCCAACAGCTAACACAATTCGTATGGTTGTCAATTTCGCAACGGGTGAGTAGGTTTCGTCATAATCAATTCCAGCCTTTTGTAAATATCCCTTCACTACGAGTCTGGCATTATATCTTGTCGGCTCACCGTTCTCGTTGACTTTAATTTGGAAGATCCACTTCGGTTTCAAAATCTTCGCATTCTTCGGTTTTCTGACCACTTGCCAAACTTTGTTTTCGTTCATTGAAGAGAGTTCGTCTTCCATAGCCTTCTACCATTTTGCAGCATCAGAGCAGGAATTGATTTCACCAAAAGAATTCGGAATACCTGTTAAAAATTCATCCGCAGAAGTTGCTCTATAACTCATGTAATAATCATCAAACTTACTTGGAGGTCGGCGCTCCCGTTCCCTTCGTCTTACAGTAGCCTCGCCTTGAAGATCACTGTTGTAATTTTGCGAAGGGAGCGCAGCTGATCGCTGACAGTATGATGTTCATCTTCCAAGTCTTCACTAACTGTATCTTCAGTTATGGTAACATCCCCAGAGTCTTCAACAGTTTCATCTTCAGTAATTGTCAGATCTTCATCACACAAGTTATCAATTAGTTGATCTTCTGTTTCATCTTGGTTATAATCAGAACCGACGAGTATTTCAGATGACTCTTCCCCTTGTTGCTCGTCGTTGCTGACTATAACAAATCCATTTTTATTTTTGTTCTTAGTTGATATTTTATACTTGAACGGAAAGTCAGTTTCGTCAAATTTAACATCTATTGCAGTAAACAACTTTTGAGTTTCCATATTCAAAAGTTTGTATCCATTCGGTACATAGCCAACCATAACTGACTTACGACTTTTTGAGTCTAGCTTCTTTCTCTGCTGACTAGGTATCCACGCATAAGCTTTGCAACCAAAAACACGGAGTTTTTCAAAATCAGGTTTTGTACCATACCACATCTCAGCCGGAGTCTTAGGACAATCTAAAGACTTAGTAGGTATTCTATTTATCAGGTATGTGCCAGTTAGAGCCGCCTCACCCCACATTCGTTTTGGCATTTTGGATTCTAGTAGCATTGTTCTTATTTTTTCGATTAGTGTTCTGTTAAACCTTTCAGCCACTCCATTTTGCTGTGGCGAGTAAGCAATAGTATGTTCAACTTGAATCCCAAAATTTTTGTACCATAACTTTTGTTCCCTTGAACAATACTCTCGTCCTTGGTCTACAGTAAGCTTCGATATGGATTTTCCAAACATCGATCTTGTCATAGCTTCATATTCCTTCAGCGCTTCAAAAACTTCAGATTTTCTTTTTATTACATAAATCATAGCAAAATATGTGAAGTCATCAATGAAAAACACGAAGTATCTTGAACCATCCCAAGCAGCTTGATCAATGGGACCGCAAACATCAGAATTAATTCTTTCTAGAACTCTTGTTGCTCTTTTCCGAACACCTTTGAACGGATCACGACACTGTTTACCTTCTATGCAGACATCGCAAAAACCAATGTCATCCAATGGTCATTTTGAGTCCCTTTATCATGTTTTCCCTTGCAATTTTTGTGAAGGCTCCTTGTCCAACATGACCCAAACGCCTATGCCACAACTTGATTTCTTCTGTTTTGCATAGATTAGCTGAATGTCCCTGTATTTTGAATTCGACTTCATGTAAATTTCCTTGCAAGTAAGCTTCTGCAATCACTAGTCCATTTTTAACTATTATAACTTTGTTTTTGAAGAATTGGACATCAACTCCAACACTAGTTAGTTTTCTTACAGAAAGTAAGTTGTCCCTCAGTTCTGGCAAGTATAAGTATAACACGTCTTTTATAATGACATCTACATTCTTGTTTGTTTTTCCGTTCAAAGATCCTGAGCTTTTAGCAACTAAAAATTGATCATTCTTGGCAACATTTATTTGTACAGCCTCGCTTAACTCATTCTCTTCAGAAAAACACCAGTTTTCCTTTGACAGATGATCACTAGCTCCAGAGTCTAATTTAAACTTAATTTTTGTACCAAGATCTTTCATTCCTCTTGATTGGTTACGATCTGACATCAAACAGATGCCTTTCGTATTTTTGTTGCATCTTTGATTCGGCCAACGTCATTTTTCCGACAATCTTTTGCTAAGTGCCCTATCTTGTTACACTTAAAGCATTTACCTTGAAACTTAAAGGTTTTCTTTGGGTATTTCTTCCCAGCAAACGCCGATTTTTCATGAAAAACTTCACCTTCCCTATCTTCTAATTTCGCTTCTTCCAAAAGTATCCTATCTTTGACAATACCAAACGTAAGTTCTCCACCCGTTAAGTTTTGTAAGGCAGTAACTAACGGATCGAACTTTTCAGAGAGTGTTAGGAAGAATTGAGCCAACATATCGCTTTCGTCTAGTGATGCTCCAGACATCTTCAGTTGCCTTACCAAGTTTTCAAAAATCATGATGTGGTTAGCTACTGAATCACCATCATTCATACGAACCTTCATTAGCTGCTTCCGTACCAAAAGTTGGTCAACAACCGATTTTCTTGCAAAAGATGATTGAAGGCTTTCCCACATCTCTTTAGCAGTTTTTTTTTCACGGATATAACTTAAGCAGTCGTTATGCACAAACGCTACGATTTTATTCTTCGCTTTCTTATCTCTTCTAGAAAATTCTTCATATCCTGCATTAGTAGGCTCAACGACTTTCGTTGAAACATCAGCGAGATTAAGCGAGTCCAGATGTGTTCGAACTCTGAACTGCCAATCATCGAATCCGCTTCCATTGAATTGCGGAATTCCAGAAACTGACTCTTTTGATTCGCCCATAACCTATTAGAGTCTTGTTGTTTTACAAACAGGATATAATATATTTATTTATATAACAAAGAAAGATGTTGTATCAACAACGTTTGAAATCGGAATCAGAAAATTTGTGACAACTAATTTTCTCATAATATTAAATGGCTTATGTTTTTCAATAAATATCTTAACGAAAGTGTTAACCAGAAAGTATTTTCAAAAATTTTATTTGCTAACAAAAGCTGTGTGCTCGCACAATGGAACAAAATAGCTTTGAAATTGGCATACAAAATCGATTTGAGTGCATGCAAATATAAAGCCTTAACAACCTTAAGCCACGCAACCTTCTTGTGTTGCGCTTGTTGCATTTGGTATTTGGTTTGATTAAAGAAATATATCCATTACATCTGCCATTACTAATCAAATAAAAGGTAACTATAGATTAGGTACCTCCCAATAGGTGATTCCATTATTTTTAATTATGCTAATAATATTACAAATGCTTTATTACACTATCTATGAATTTGAAATGACTCAACAAAATATTAACCCAGTAATATGACATTAAAAGGAGTTATAATTTCTTTCCAAGGCTTAACTTGCATTAAGGGACGGGAGTGGTACGTTTACATATAAATATTCTTTGTTCTGTCCCACTCTCGTACCGAAAGGGTTAAGCAAAAATTAATATGGTGAAATGAACATCCAGAAAGAAAATCGGAGAAATAATTTAATAAGAAGGAATATACTTTTAAAATTTTGAATAAACAATCTACTGTACTTCATCGACTTGTGGTCTGCTTCATAGTTCTGTGTTTTATTTATTGGTTTCGGTTTGCGTTGCAAATGTTATAAAATTCAAAAACAACGACCAAAACATCTCTCTTCAGAACTGAAGACAAGTACATATGTACATATTTCTTTTTTTTGCTCCATACATTCTTAGTATTAGAATTTTTCCTTCTTTGTTTCAGTTTTACTGAATTTTCTGGCACATATAGCGATATTGGAAGAAGTTGATAATTTTTGTTCTCATTTCCGAAAATTGTTTATAAATAGAATAGTTCATGAGGAGTTTCTATTTCTCTGGGGATTGAAAATGAAGTGTAAAGAGATTGGACGGACAAATTTTTTGTGAATTTTTTTTGTTATATTTTTCTGGAGACCATAAGGCTGTTTCCTCATAAATAATTCAACAATTTTAAGCTTCATATAACTTTTTCTATATAAATTGTATCTTATATGTGCTTGATGGTGATGGAAAACTTTTAACGTTTTAACTTTTCAACATTAAAATAGTATTGTGTGTAATGACGGACATGAATGGATTTAGGGCATTGAAGTTTTCAGCTTTCAGCCTAAGGGGTAGAAGAAATAATACGTATGTATGTATGTGACTTGTAAGAACCGAAGTGCATTCACAAAAAAGTTAAAAATGTACACAAGGAATGTACCACATCATTGGAAAATTCTAGGAGGTACTGTTATACCTAAACAAGGTTGGCCATTGCCACAACAAAAGTAACATATTACAGACCTATAGCGCAGACCATGCCATAGATTTGGAAAAACTGATACTGTTTGATTTCAAAATCTATTTTTGTTAACGAGATTTTAATTCGAAAACCAATTTTTCGCAATTTTAGTAGATTTCCTCAAATATTTATATTTCTTATATAAACAAATACAAATTGGATGAATGATATTATTTGAAGTCAATATCTTCTATAATTCACGAGATATCGAGACCCGAACATCATTTTTACCAATGTTGCGTACTATTTTTTGTAGATTTGGATTTTTTATAACAAAACTGACTGTTAGATTTTTATAAAAAAATTACTGACTGTCGAAAACAATATTTTCTGTGAGATAAAATTTGAAGCCAATATTTTCAATTTTTGAAAAGATATTTGTTTTTTTTAGGTTTTGTTTTTTTTGTAAAAAACTGTCAATTCGATTTTTCTCAAAATTTTACTGAATGTCGAAAACAATATTTTTTATGAAATAAAATTATTTTGAAGCCAATATCTCAAAGTTTTGAAAAGATATTTGACTCGAAAATCAATTTTTACCAACTTTTAGTAATATTGTTTTTAGATTTATATTTTTTTATAAGAAAACTGATAATTCGATTTTCTCAAAATTTTACCAGATGTCAAAAACGTTATTTTTCGTTTGCACAAAATTGTTTTGGAGATAAAATCATTTTTTGTTCGTAAAATATTCCAGGTGACAATTATTTTTTTTCAGTTTTTTTGATTTATAAAGAAAGCGTTAGTTGATTTTTTTCCAAAAATACACTTATTTTGAAATTTGTCACAATATATAATATAAAATTAAATTTAAGTCGCTAGCCTTATTGGTTTGTGACATATTTTAGGTTAACAAAAATTTTCATTGTTTTTAAATTGCTATGGTAAAAAAACCACATACTTAATTTTTTGCATCTTTTTGCATTATTATCTGTATAACAAGTTATTTGAAGTCGATATCTCTACTGGTTCTTGAGCTATAGACGACGAAAAACTTCCCCAACGAACGGACATACGAACATACGTACACACGCACGCACAGAAATCTCTCTAAAAACTTTTATTCAGACAGAGACCTTGAAACGTCGTGAAATGTCAAAATGTTCAATTCGACAAATCGGACCGATTACAATAACTTCCCATGGGAAGTTAAAAATTGAACGCAAAAATTCTGCAAACAGTACAGAAGTACTTTGCTCCAATGCTGCCATATGCACTGGAATGAGTGGGAAAGAACTCTGACCTATCTATCCAGAACATATTTAAGATATGTCAACAATTACTAAAAAAACGTATGAAAATATGCGGCATAGAGCTTAGCAAAGAAAACGAATACTGAATCCATCCGAAAATTCCAAAACAAAGTCCTTTGTGGAATAATAAATCCCCTTTTAACAAATAGAGATCTACATCATGACCATTAAAATTTAAATGGCTACGAAATATGACATACTTTTTTTTGCTATTAACTTACATATGACTCATTTAAAGACGGTTAGATCGGCTTTAAAAATAAATTCCTTTTCGAATTTCACCAAAATAGTCCAATAGAAGAAGAATGCCATCTATCTTAGGCTAAAATACAAGAATTTACGACATCTTCAGATTGATGAGATCGTTGATTTTGTGTACAGACAATCTTAAGCAGACAAAGAGAAAAGACTTGATTACTTGTATTTGTATTTGTATTTGTATTTGTATTTGTATTTATTGTGGAATAATAATTCTGAAACATGTTTTTAAAGTATTTATTTAACTGAACCCACGATTTTTTGATCCTATGGTTTACATCTTCCCAAGTCAAAGTTCGGATGTATTTTAAAACAAATTATATTTGTTACAAAGTATTTTTTTGAAAGGTGAAATAAAATTACATATCAAAATTAAAAGATCTTTAAATATGGCTTACATTGATGCAAAAACAGTTTTTGTTATAAATTTTCCTACAAATGACAACACGAAAAGAAGTCTTTGTTTTTCAAACAAAAAAACAGGAATTTCATAAAATTAGATAATTTTATTCAACGCTAAATGCTAGCTCTTCTATAATGCAAGATATTGACAGTTTGCAACTGTAAAGTTCAATCTCCAATATCTCAGATTTTTAGAATTATCTGAACAAGCAAACAAAATTAAAATGCTCCTTTTCCAAAGAGTATGTTGAAAAAAAAGTATCTATGTATTGTATATTTTAAAATTTAAAAATATAACTGCAAAATAAATTTTTGATTTTCGTAAAAAAATGTTGACCCGTTTTCGATATATCGAATTTTAATGAAAAAAAAAAAACATATTTTTTAAAAAAGCAAAACAAAATTGACAGTTTTGATCATGAAATATTAAAACAATATAAAAGCTTGCGCAAAATATTTAAATCGCTTCATGAGTTCACGAGAAAATTTACAAACAAAACAACGGTTCTGTATAGGGCACAATTTTGGAGCAATGCAAACATATTTATTTATTACTAGCGGCCCGTCCCGGCTTCGCACGGGTAGACATAAATAGGTACAGACATTTAAGTTATAAGCATGCTAATTAAAACGACCATGAATCACTAAATTAGAAAACATTTTTTTGTACAATCATTAATACTCTTCGCAGTATATGCTATGAAAGACATTTTATGGCTAATTTTTTTACACCTTTTCGGTTGGTTTTATTAGGAATTTCTAAAGATTTTCATAGTAATCTAGTACTAAATATAGCCCATGTTACTCAGTGATAATGTAGCTTTCTAATGAAAAAGGAATTATTAAAATCGGTCCAGTACTTTTTGAGTTTATTCGTTACATACAAAAATACAAATCTTTCCTCTTTATAATATTAGTGTAGATTTTATGAAAGGAACCAAATTAAGAAGAAAAACTAAAAAAGGTTCCAAAAAAACTATCATTTCCTTTTTGAATAAATTCGAATTTTCAATTTTTTGTCAACAAATTTGTATGGGGATTACTGTTATTTTTAATCTTATGAAAAAAATGAAATGAAAAAAAAAACGCTAAACGTGAATCTGCTTAAAACCTCAACTTCCAAGTTTCTTCCAACTTAATCGACCCAATGTCTTAGGCTATAGGGGCAAGAACAGAAAGACAGAAAGAATCGCTTGCCTTTTTTCGACTTCTCTACCATCGTAATGTCATGTTTGATTAAAATCTCAAATTCGAAATTTCTTACGAATGCAAAACTCGCCATATACATTATACATAGCTCCTATATGTGGCTAGTTTTCCTATTGGTTTAGCTACATACAAAGTTAACATAGTAAGTAATGACTATTACATTCTATACAAATAATAAAATAATGCATAACATGGGTTAGTGGCGACACGTGTAGGTAAGTACTATTTGTTGCCATAAAATTAAAAATGTAAAAGTAAAAACTAAGAAACTAAGTGCTAATACATTATTTAAACCAATTCTGATGAAACATAGCACTGATCTTTAACGTGAATGTTTTAGCTGCATTTCTTGTCAGAGGCGTCTGGAAGAATAAGGACCGTGATTTACTTAGGATTTTTAGGGCCAGTGAGTACAAACACTTGTGTTTTAAATTTTTCCGGTTTTAATCAAAAACACTCCATTACCAAGACCGGAATCTTTCGTACGTTTCACTCTCCAAAACCCGTTTGTTTACATTGTTGTATTTGTAATTTTGACAATTAGTCCATGAATAGATGTGAGCAAAACAAAACAAAAAACGATGCCGTGGGCTAGCGGCACTTTGCAAAGCAAAAACAAAATGGAGGGGTTAATAAGTTTTTTTCAGGTTTTTCTTTTTACTTTTTTCGATGAAAAAGTCAGTTTTAAGCTTTAATTTTGCAGGCATTTTGTGGATAGTGAACCAATGTACCTTTTTGTCTTGAAAAAAGCATGTTCAATTTACAGTAATCACAACGAAATTCTTTAAATTTCATAATAAACCTCGGATTTTTGTATCAAAGATGCGTTCGAAGAACCATCAATTTAAGGGTGCGAGTGCAATTTTTGTATCGAATTCTAATAAATTTTCGTTAACGAACGGCCCAAATATTTTGTTTGCAAGTAATTAAAATCTGTATCAATTTAATTAATCCAAGTATATTTATAATGGGTGATTTTTTTGAGGTTAGGATTTTCATGCATTAGTATTTGACAGATCACGCGGGATTTCAGACATGGTGTCAAAGAGAAAGATGCTCAGTATGCTTTGACATTTCATCATGAATAGACTTACTAACGAGCAACGCTTGTAAATCATTGAATTTTATTACCAAAATCAGTGTTCGGTTCGAAATGTTTTTATCGACAAATTTTGTTCAGCGATGAGGCTCATTTCTGGTTGAATGGCTACGTAAATAAGCAAAATTGCCGCATTTGGAGTGAAGAGCAACCAGAAGCCGTTCAAGAACTGCCCATGCATCCCGAAAAATGCACTGTTTGGTGTGGTTTGTACGCTGGTGGAATCATTGGACCGTATTTTTTCAAAGATGCTGTTGGACGCAACGTTACGGTGAATGGCGATCGCTATCGTTCAATGCTAACAAACTTTTTGTTGCCAAAAATGGAAGAACTGAACTTGGTTGACATGTGGTTTCAACAAGATGGCGCTACATGCCACACAGCTCGCGATTCTATGGCCATTTTGAGGGAAAACTTCGGAGAACAATTCATCTCAAGGAATGGACCGGTAAGTTGGCCACCAAGATCATGCGATTTGACGCCTTTAGACTATTTTTTGTGGGGCTACGTCAAGTCTAAAGTCTACACAAATAAGCCAGCAACTATTCCAGCTTTGGAAGACAACATTTCCGAAGAAATTCGGGCAGAAGTTTTTTTTAGTGAATTTCCACAGTTTAACGCAAAACATAATTTTCATTCATTCCTTAAAAATGTTTAGTTACCAAAGTTCAAGTTTATACTTATTATTGTTTGAAAAGTATGTTTAGTAAAAATGCTACTAATAATGAAAAAAAAATTAATGAGTTTTACGTACATGTTTTTGTTTTTCGTAATATAATAAATAATACCGTAGATTACATTTTATAAATGCAGAACATAATATGTAGAAGAAAATATACATAAACAATAGTTTTCAGATATAAAGCAGAGGTTAGCGTAGAAAAATATTTTTGAGAAAGCCAATAATATTTTAAATACGTTCATTAAAGAAATTTCCGCTTTGGCTAACCTTCATCAACTTTTTAGAAAAAAAATTAGCATTAATAGCAGCCAATTATTTCATAGCATAATTAATTTTTCAGATTGTAAAATGTCTAGAAATTTTCATACGCTACAAAATTCGTAATTTTATGCGTAAACATAGAAGATAACATTATTTAGTCAAGAAGTATGGATTTTGGCGCGTATACCGGTTTTTTTCTATTGGGTGTTCGGTTTCCCCATACTGGAATAAAAAAAAGTTACTTAAATCTATTTATTGCACTCATTTAGTTGGTATTGTGTGGAAACATATTGCCTATTTGTATTCCTTAAAGATGCTTTACACAAAGCAACTTATTTTTAAAACATGGTTCCCTCAAATTTGTATTCCAAAATCTAACTACAAACAAAATTCTAACTCTAACATAGTCCCTTAAGAAGAAATTTTCAGGAATATTTCTGCAACAAACAAAACTAAGATTTGGTCTTGCAACTACCGAACTGCTTAAATGATGAAAGTAATAATCTAATTGAGGAATCTGAACTAGCTTAAGTTGGCAGTGGAACTTTACAAGTATGCTTCTCGTAGCATTGTCTGTACAAAAAAATACGGAGGCACCCGCCTATTGTTTCCACCTGAACTTCTAACGTCGCCAAGAAAATGCTCTAAGCAAACTACAGCTGAAAAAATTGCCTGTTTTGTTGTTTTACAAAGTATTGAGTTACACTTTTGTCCATTTGCAATAATTATACTTAACCAGTTGCAGCGCATGTTGCGTTCGCAAATTATTTAAGTAAACAAAATAAATAATAATAAACTAATAAATCATTAAATAATATGTATTTGGTCAATTTTATTTTATTTAATATACATTACAACATTTATTTGGATTGAAATTAAAAAGCTATACAAGTCTTCCAATTTAAGACCATGTTAGCACTTCAGATTCTGTTGGTAAGGATTGTTTAGTTTTTGAACGGGGCCATGAAACATTCCAAATAAAGCATTTAGATGGGGCTGATTACTATAATGAAGCATTTTGATGGGCCGAAACACTAAATGTGAGAATGTGTTTGGTTTTTTGCATCATTTCACGCACACTTTCTCACATTTAGTGTGTAGTTAGCTTGTAGGCAAACCGAAATGTCAGTCTGAGATTCCGGTCTTGGTAATGGAGTGTTTTTGGTTTTAATTGTCACTATTGTATATCATTTTCTTGCAAGATGTAGGAGTGCTTGGTAATAATGACCACAGTTATTTACACTAATATTCTAAAGAGGAAAGATTTGTATTTTTGTATGTAACGAATGAACTCAAAAATAATAATTAATAATTCTTTTTTCATTAGAAAGCTACTTTATCACTGAGTAACATAGGCTATATTTAGTACTAGATTACTATATGTTTTCTAATTAAGTGATTCATGGTCGTTTTAATTAGCATGCTTAACTTAAATATCTGTACCTATTTATGTCTACCCGTGCGAAGCCGGGACGGGCCGCTAGTAAATTATATTTTTATTGTGTGGAAAATATTGAAAAAGTTCAATACACAAATAATTCAATTTATTGTTATAAACTTTCTCTCAGTTCAACATTAAACATACTGCAAAAAAGCAAAATAAAAACAATTTATGATTTTGTTCGTTTTTAGAAGTAAAACAAAGTCTGTCAACGAAATCGCGGACACTGGGCTCTGGCCTACCAGGTCCCTACTTTAAGATGTCTCTTCTTATTGTATATTCAATCAACAGGAAAACAATCCTTGAAGCTGAAAGTCTCTCTTTCAAAAAGTAAATATATCCCTCTGGCTCTTGCTTCGTGTCGCACATAAATATTTCTTTTTTTTTTTCAAAAGACATGTAAACTTGTCCTCAAGAAATTTCATATAATCCTTAGTTTAGCAAAAAATATGAAAGCAAAGAAGTTTATCCCACATAATGCTATGAGCCAACATTTGTTTCATTCTCCTTTTTTAAAACTTTTAAAAATAATAAATACATGCATACATAACTATATTTGTACTTAAACAAGAATACAAAAAGAGTATTATCCCACTTAGCTTTGGGCTTAGTGTGGTTAAAAACCAGAAAAGAATTTTTTACTTATTTAAAAAGGAAAAGGGTATACATTATATACCTATGTCCTATATATGTATTTATATAAATAAAAACTATAAATTGAGAATATGATGGAAATCTTTTAAAGTTGGAAAAACGAAAGAGGAAAACTTTTGCATCCAGATCCAAACTCTTAAACCTATCGCTTGCATCAGCTGACATATTTTTTAACGAAGAGAAGCAGAAGAAATCAGTAGCTACCTAAATTCAATTAAAAGTTAGACAGGTAATTTATAGCAGAGAAATGAAGGTGGATATATAAAATGAGTTTTAAGGTGGCACTTGTGGATTTTAAATTAATTTAAGTAGAGGATGGATGCGGTGTATCTATCTATAAACATACATAAAGTTTTATGTGGAGTATTATATAATTATTTTTGAATCACTTATCGACGAAGGGATATACGGGGAAAATATTATTTCATTTCGTATATATGTATGTATATGAAAATGCAAGAAATTGAATTTATTTTATCATCTAAGCAAGTCTTATCGTCTTTATGTTTCACTTATTAAAATTAATATCATTATAATCTGTGTTTTTGAATACTATCATATATTTGTCAATAATGTTCTTTAAATCTTCAAAAGCCATAACGATTTCTCACAACAAAAGGGAGGTTTCAAAAAAGCAAAACAAAAATCAAATAAATAAAACTCATACGTCAGAAACTGACAAGGATCCTTTAATTCAACATATTATCTCAAACTCAAATATTAAAATGTCACCGACAAAATATGATGATTCTATAGAAATTGTCCTCTTGTAACTGCGTGTTGGCTACGAATGGTGGGTGGTGTGGTCGCTTACAATTTATGATATGTTCCTCTGTGTGGGTTCTGGGCTCTAGACTAAGGAGCACCACCCCACCGATGTGACTCTTTTTGCTATAGATAGATAGATAGATAGATTTTTTTGCGGAACAAATAAAGAGCCCTTTTTTACGGTATAAGTGACAGTGAATTGATGGCGGGAGCAAAAAAGTGTATAATGTTTAATGCGGGAGGGTGTTATTATTTTCATAGTAATGTTTCCAGTGAATAGGAAAAGAAATTGCAACAGTAAAATGAGATATCAGATAATATCTCATCTCATTTAGCATGAACTTTATTTCGAAGATACAAAAACAGAACCCAACCATTAGTGGCACGCCATTACTATATAGAACACATCACCCATCAAGGGCAATAGCAGTCTTCCTTTTTACTTCGTCGTCATCTTTTTCTTTGCCATCGTTGTCTTCGTCAGCGTCATTTTTCTCAAAAAATGAATCCCTTAAACGTGGCAAAAAAGGAACATTACATGAAAAATGGCATAAAAACTCCCGCTCTCCAAAGTGTTGTATTCTGGTATCCTGTTATTCTATCAGAAAACTTTTTTCAGGAGGAGCTCCCTCCTTCCTTATAGTCTTCTTGGTTGAATATATTCCCCTAAAAAAACGTTAAGTGGCTTTGTATTCCTTTCTCCTTTCTCTCATACCACTGCCCTTGATTTTCAAAGTGTTTTGTCTGCAGTTATCTAGTTAGGTATGGAATTTTTCTTAGTTTCAACGACTCGTAGGAAGCTTTCGTTAGTCGTTGTCATATATGAGCAAACAGTACCTATGACAGTGTATACTACTATATTTTCTATGCTTGAAAGTGTTTGTTACGTGCACAAGTTAGGTAGGTACTGGGTAGGTAAAGGTATACGAGTACTTTCTTTATGGTGTTGTAATTTTTTTACACATCATGCAAGACTTCCGGCGTGGAATTGGTCCTTAATGCAGGAGGCGGTGGTGACATATACTTGCACACACATTGGTTAGACTGCAAATTTGTGTTAAATTGAGCGTGTGTGAGTTTGGTTTTATCCTCGCATAGTCAATTTGAAAGTAATAATGCCAAAAGAGGTCATTTAATATGAGAGAGTACACACCACACAAACATTTTTGTATTTAAGAAGAATATTTTTGTCCGTAAGTAGATTAGTTTTAGGAGGACAGACAAATAAGTATTTGCATATTCATTGTTATCTAAATTAAGGGTACACGTACATATTGTAATGGAGTCGTTCTGGGTTTGAATGCTTACAAGATTATAATTATGTATATATAATCACAAAATATATTAAACACAAAATAACAATACAAAAACAAAACCTAAAATAATTCAGAAGAAAACAAAACATAAAATCTTTCAGAGAGAAAAAAAAAAACAATTAAATTTAAATTACACAATTACAAATACAAAACCTACTCATCGGTATAAATTTTATTGGCGTACACCATAAAATACTTTCTGAAATCTTCAAAAGTAAAATTCTGCCTATTTGGCCTGAAAAAACTTTTGAACATGGAAAATGACCGTTCAACTTCAGTCGATGTCATCGGAGCATTTTTGAACGGCAGTATCTCACTACCCAACAAGTTTTCTAAAACCTCTTCAGCTTCACGATTTGATAAAAGATTTGAAATGTTTTTAAGTTTAAAGTACCCTTCATTTTTGTTTGAAATTGTCTTAAAAATAGTTTTACCAATGGAACCCTCAACTGCATCTACTTATTTAAAATCATCTTTCATCAAATTTAATTGAGTTTTAAATGTATTCCAACCCTGAAGCTTAGTTAAAGTTTCATTGAGAAAACCATAATCAGAATAAATAAATATGAAATGATTTTTAACTTCCCATAGGAAGTTATTGTAATGGGTCCGATTTGTCAAATTGAAAATGTTGACATTTCTCGACGTTTCAAGGTCCCTATAGTCGAAATATAAGATTTTTAGAAAGATGTCTGTGCGTGCGTACGTTCGCGATGTTTTTTTCGTCGTCCATAGCTCAAGAACCAGTGAAGATATCGACCTCAAATAAATTTTGTTATACAGATAATTAGGAAGAAAGATGCAGAAAGGGCTCTCAAGAAAATTGCGTTGGTGGTTTTTTTTTACCATAGCAGTTTAAAAAAAAGGTGAAAATTTTGGTTAACACTAAATATCTCATGAACCAATGACGCTAGAGACTTGAATTAAATTGTATATTATATATTGTAACGTGATACAAAACAAGTATATTTTTCGAAACAAATCCAATTAAGGGTTTTTTTATAAATCAAAAAAACTGGAAAAAAATTGTCACCTCGAAAATTTTACGACTAAAATATGATTTCATCTCCAAAACAATTTTGTTCAACGAAAAATAATAGAAAATAGAAAAATCTGATTTGCAGTTTTTTTACAAAAAATAAAAACCTAAAAAAAATTTATAAAAGTTGGTAAAAAATTGATTTTCGACTCAAATATCTTTTCAAAACTTTGGGATATTGGCTTTAAGCTACTTTTATCTTTCAAAAAATATTGTTGTCAACATTCAGTAAAATTTTGAAAATAATCGAATTCACAGTTTTTTTTTACAAAAAATTAAAAACTGAAAAAAAAATTAACAAAAATTGGTAAAAAATGATTTTCGACTCAAATATCTTTTCAAAAATTTGAGACATAAGCTTCAAACTAATTTTATCTTATAAGAAATATTGTTTTCAACATTCTATAAAATTTTGAGAAAAATTGAATAGACAGTTTTTTTTACAAAAAATAAAAACCTAAAAAAAAAAACAATACTAAAACTTGTAAAAATTTACTTTCGACTCAAATAGCTTTTCAAAAATTAAAAACATTGGCTTCAAACTTATTTTATTTCAATGAAAATATTGTTTTCGATATTAGTAATTTTTTTAATAGAAATCCAACAGTCCGTTTTTTCATAAAAAAAATAAAATCTACAAAAAATAGTACGCAAATTTGGTAAAAATTAATACATACATATAGACAAACTTTTAAGCAAGACAAATCGACGGACGGGATGGGAAGTTATCAGTGTGGGTCGCATCCCAACCTCTTTTTTAGCATTGTTTTGCTCAATACTTTTTTGGTTTTTTTTTTTCATTCTTCCCTTTTTCAAAAATATGACGCAAAAATATGTCCTCATTATTAAAATATGCACTAAGAACCGAAATATGCGTTTATATATGCATTTATAACAAAATATGCAAAAATATGCACTAACAAATAAATGCCATTTTGAAAGGAATTATTTGATTCGCAAAACTGTCTTATTCGAATGCTTCTATAAATGCCCTGCTCATAAATAATGAGAATTTTCAGAAGCTAAGTAAGATACTTAAACGATTTAAATTGTATTTAAAAGAAACCCTTTTTTGCACTTTGCAAAATGATCATTTATTGTAAAGAGATATTTTGAGTTGAAACTTAACCTTTATAATCCCGGTTTAGGTTGTTTTTAGAATTTTAAAATAAACATATTTTAAAAACCTGATGTGATAGAAAAATTTAAGGGTAGACTTCGAATTGAAGACATCTAAATCATTTGAAAAAGTATTGTTTTGTTTGTGGGACAGAAAAAAACGTAATTGTGTCGACCAGTGTAATTGTAATTTTTGGTTTCCCCTTGATGATATCCATCACAGACATGAACGAAACATAGTTTACAAAAATTGTTGTTTTTTTTAACTGAAGCCCTCAAATCTACAAAGAAATCTTAAACTTAAAAGTCAGCTTATGTATCAACTATCAACTGATATCATATGAATGTTTATGCTTACATATGTCATTGAAAAGTCTTTGTTTTTTAAAGCTTGGAATAAATGTAAAGTATTGTAAAAGCTGCGGCGAACGCAGATGGGATGTTGGAAAAGTGAAGAAAACTAGACATATGTGTACAATAAGTATAGAATTTAAAATTAGTTTCATAATGAAATTCCCAAACCTAAGGATTAATATCAAATAATTTCCAGCAAAAATCTAATCATATTTTTTTCATATGTAACACTAGTATTCAATGAGTGGTGGGTCCCACGCCCCTCCGATTCAGCATAGAATATACCAACCAACTTCAAAAGGAATTATTAATTCACTACGGTTTAGACATTGCTTGATGGGTATGCAAAATGAAAAACTGCCTTAAACATTATAGACGTTCTCTTTCAGCCACGGATTTACAAAGACTACTTTATAAAAGTAATACAAGTATTTTTTACTTAATAATAGTTTTATTATTTACAAAAAAATAAAAATTTGAAAATTCAACAAACTGTTTTGAGAAAACGCTCAACCTTGTACATAAATAAACATAAAAAAGAATGAAAAAGATAATTTCATTACATGAAAAATAAAAGGACTACATATTTTGTATGAAAATCCGAGAAACATTTTTTGTCTTTAGCGGATACAAAGCGGGACTTTACAAGTGTTGCATTTGCATACGGTACTTGAAGGATTTGTTTCTGCATTTTTGCTATTGAGGGAACGTCTGGAGTTAGAATTTCTCTTCGGCTTTGCTGTTAATAGGATCCCTTCGTACACAGTTCTGCGGAAGTCTTTTTTATTTAGTAAATCAAATTCTAGGTGATGTTCCTTTCGGAGTTCTTTGTAAAGCAAAAAGGCCTTTACGACAGCTTGGTCCAAAAAGTGGAAAAATTTCGATGCCACCATTTGTGGGACTTCCTGTCGATGGCATATGTACTTTTTAGTTGGTCAAATTTATCCACATATTTCATGCAATTATTATATTGCATCACGACGACGTCAGGACATGACACTCCAGTCATGTCCCCATTGCGTTCTCTACGGCATACAACACCTGTTTTTGTCGAGTCTAAATAGTTGGTTAGAACTAAAATCGATCTTTTATCTCTCCATTGTATAGCTGCGGCATTCGTATCGCTTGCCCTATAATTGAACTGGCCTCGTGTCAAATTTTTGTTTTCTTTCAGTTTCCGCAGATATTTTTGATTCGAATGCACAGTTCTACACGCCTATATATTGTCTTTCAGTTAGTCTACCTGTAGGGCATAGCTTTTAAAATAATTATCAAAGAATACTCTATTATTCTTCGATTTTAAATTTTCGCCAAATTTTCGAACCACCTTGCCGCCGAGATCAGTCTGAACTATGTTTCATATTTTTCCGGTATATTTCAAAATCTGAACAATATCCAGACTCCGCACACTTCACCCAAACCTTATATCCCGCTTGATTGGCTTTTTTGGCATATACTGCTTTAGAAAGTTGCTCCCTTTGAATTTGATCATATACTTTCATCAATAGCAATGTTTTTTGAGGAGTAAAAGTTTTGATCAAAATTTCGTTTTAGAATGTCTAACATTGGCCTTATTTTATAGAGTTTGCCAAAACTAGCATTGGTTCTATTAAGCAAACTCTCGTTGAAGGTTGATAGGTATGTGACCAAGCCCATCATTGCACTCGTCGTCTAGGTCTAAACTACAAACACTTTCATCACTGATGGAATATCTTCTAGAACAAAGTCAGCCATATCACCTTCATTCAGAACACGTGGCATTCTGCAAATGTAACATTCAATTCCGTTGAAGACATTATTGAAATAAAACCTACTAAAGTCACAGTGGTCAGTTAACTAACCACCATATTACTCTTGTTTTTTTTTTATAAAAAACGAATAATTTCAAATTTAGTGTTATTATAAATCAATCAAATAAACACTAAATTACAAAAAAAACACTAAAATCATAACACCAGAAGCACTCTTACCTTTTTTACAGATTTTCAAAACTTAACATTGACAAAAATTACACTGAACGTGTTTTGTAAAAAATCTTATAGCTCATCTGCTGCGTTTTATTTGCAGAGATTCCGCAAATTAGAATTTTACCGTTAGGTGAGATTGAAATATATTTTAAATACCCGTGAATAGGTGGTTAGTAAACTAACCACCAGACCTGAAAAAGTTAAATTTTAGCAATTTCTTCCTTCATAAAACATTTCAGATTGATGCGACACTTTCGGCACGGATGGTTTTAAGCAACCTATTAAAAATGTGGTTGCGAGGCAAAACCGTGGAGAGTTACTGAACGTTTTGATGTTGCTAAGAATCCAGAGATATTGAGATTGAATATGATTCATACAAGTACTTGTTCCATCTAAAAAACAAAGTACATTTTTAAAAAATGTTTATGAAAACAAACATATGCACTGCACATGTGTATATGCATATATTATTTATATTATGTGTACATATATATATCATTATGTTATTTATATGATATTTAAGTTTTGCTGGTTCCCATATCTAAGTATATTTGTATAAGAAAGTTTAATAAATTATGCATGATATTAATCCAAATCTTGAAATACCACTGATGACAGCAGCGCAGTGATTGTGTTCTTATTTAAGATGATTTAATCAAAGTACGTGTCACAATATCTACCTTGAATTAATGTCTCTATAGGTACATAGGTAGATACCTACTTGTATGTATGTTTAACCGTAATTAATTGCAGTTGATTGATTTGCTCAGTGTTGGCCTCGCTGTGATGATGGTTGAAGGATATTTGCATAATCTTAATTAGCTTTCAAGGAGGTTCATATTAAGTGGTATATTTTGGTTTATGTGTGGATTATTATGATTACGATACGTAGCCACTTTAGGAGGGTTAACCAGGGTTTGAGCTATATATCATTTATTATAAGTATAATACAAATGTAGGTATACTCAATTTTAGAAAATTGTGTAAACATATTCCAGTGGTTTCCAAACTGTGCGCCATCCACTTTTTTTGTGATAAAAACTTATTAACTGAATGCAATCATTTTCTGCAAAACAAAATAAGTAGATTGCGCATTTTCTTCAAATTTGCTCTATTTAGCCATTATTTTTATTCAAAAACAATTAATTAGTTTAACACACGGCAGAGCCGAGCTAACGCTCGTTGGCTCGGGCTTGTTGATTTTTAACTTAGTGAAAATTGAAATGTATCGCAAGAGCCAAACCGAGGCACTTTAGTTTTTATTGATTTTTTTAATTACTGTTTCCCATATAAAAGGAATCTGGACAGAGTTTCGGCTTCTCAGGGATTCGATTCTCTGTCTAACTTCATCCAAAGAATTCTCTTTCTGCTCACATTGAAATCGTTACTATGGGAGATTTCAAAAAATCCAAATTGGTTGCAGAGGGGCAGCATACTCCTAAGTGTTAATTATCACTATGCTGAACAGTCATCTGAATTGTATTCCCTCAATTAAACAATTCAACTGTAATATGAAGTATAGAGACTACTTTTTAATCCGTACTATATGGATCTTGAATAAATTGCCACGCTCTATCTTAACCTTATCTTTGCAATGTTTAAGAATTCATGGCCAATGTACACCGAAACCTCTTTTCGAACCCCACACTCTTTTCCTAATGCGTGCACTGTGTCTTTGGCATATTAAGGCTCGTTTCACACTACAAGGTTTTGACCGTACGGCGACATTTCGTTAGAGACAAAAATACTCTATTTAACAAGATGGAAATCTCAGACTGACATTTCGGTTTGCCTACAAGCTAACTGCACACTAAATGTGAGAAAGTGTGCGTGAAATGATGCAAAAACCAAACACATTCTCACATATAGTGTTCCGGTCCATCAAAATGCTTCATTTTAGTCCTCAGGCACATCTAAATGCTTCATTTTGGCGCCTTTGTTCAAAAACGAAACAATCCGAACCAACAGAATCTAAAGTGCTGACAAGGTCTTAAATTGGAAGATTTGTATAACTTTTTAATTTCAATCCAAATAAATGTTGTAAATGTATATTAAATAAAATAAGATTGACCAAATACATATTTAATGATTTATTAGTGCTGTTTTTTGTTTACTTAAATTATTTGCGAACGCAATATGAGCTCCAACTGGTTAAGTATAATTGGAAATGGTCAAAAGTGTAACTCAATACTTTGTAAAACAACAAAACAGACAATTTTTTCAGCTGTAGTTTGCTTAGAGCATTTTTTTTTTGCGACGTGAGAAGTTCAGGTGGAAACAATGTTGGGTGTCTCTGTATTTTTTTTGTACAGAAAATGCTACGAGAAACATACTTGTGAAGTTCCATTGCCAACTTTAGCTAGTTCAGATTCCTCAATTATATTAGTATTTTCATCATTTAAGCAGTTCGATAATTGCAAGACCAAATTCTAGTTTTTTTGTTGCATAAATATTTCTGAAAATTTCTTTTTGAGCGACTATGTTAGAGTTAGAATTTTGTTTGTAGTTAGATTTTGGAATACAAATTTAAGGGAACCATGTCTTAAAAATAAGTTGCTTTGTGTAAAGCATCTTTAAGGAATAGAAATAGGCAATATAATAGGTTACACACAATACCAACTAAATGAGTGCAATAAATAGTTTTAAGTAACTTTTTTTATTCAAGTATGGGGAAACCGAACACCCAATAGAAAAAAAAATCGGTGAACGCGCCAAAATGCATACATACTTCTTGACTAAATAATGTTATCTTCTATGCTTACGCATAAAATTACGAATTTTGTAGCATATGAACATTTCTAGACACTTTACAATGTGAACAATTAAATAATATGCTATGAAATAATTGGCTGCTATTAATGCTAATTTTTTTTTTTAAGTTGATGAAAGTTAGCTGAAGCGGAAATTTCTTTAATGAACATACCTAAAATATTATTGGCTTTCTCAAAAATATTTTTCTAAACTAACCTCTGCTTTATATCTGAAAACTATTGTTTATGTATATTTTCTTCTATGTTCTGCATTTATAAAATGTATTCTATGGAACAAAAACATGTACGTAAAACACATTAATTTTTTTCATTATTAGCAGCACTTTTACTAAACATACCCTTCAAACAATAATAAGTAAACTTTAACTTTGGTAACTAAACATTTTTAAGGAATTAATGAAAATTATATTTTGCGTTAAACTGTGGGAATTCACTAAAAATAACTATGTACGTCAACAATAAACATTCATGTCGATTACATGATCTATTGAATGAGTTGTGCATGAATTGAGAACGATTTTTTGACGTTTTCATTTTGTGATAAATGTCAAAATTTGCATTTTATTTGCTCTGCATTTATTCAACAAGTTCGCTTTAATCGTTCTAATTATTTTTTTTTTAATATTGGTGTTCCTTTGATAGCAAATACATGTATGCTTCCATCAATCAAGAATGTTATGGATGAGGTATTTTTCGATTATAACTCTTTTATATAATTTATTATTTAAAATGGAATTGAAAAATAGTTGCAAGCTTAAATCATTAAAAACAAACTATAAATATACTTTTATTAATTAAATTGATACAGATTTTAATTACTTGCAAAAAAATATTTGGGCCGTTCACTAACGAAGATTTATTAGAATTCAATAAATTGCGCTCGCACCCTTAACTTGATGGTTCTTCGAACGCATCTTTCATACAATAATCCGAGGTAAATTATGAAATTTAAAGAATTTCGTAGTGATTACTCTAAATTAGTGAATTAATTATAATAAACTGATGTTGAACATGCTTTTTTCAAGACAAAAATGTACATTGGTTCGCTATCAACAAAATGACTGCACAATTAAAGGTTAAAATTGACTTTTTCATCGAAAAAAGTAAAAAGAAAAACTTATTAACCTCCCCATTTTGTTTTTGCTTTGCAAAGTGCCGCTAGCCCACGGCATCGTTTTTTTTTTGTTTATTTTCACATCTATTCATGGATTAATTGTCAAAATTACAAATACAACAATGTAAACAAACTGGTTTTGGAGAGTGAAACGTACGAAAGATTCCGATCTTGGTAAATGGAGTATTTTTGGTTAGAGGCGCGAAGAAGAGCATATACGCTTTCATATTATACAGTCACGGCAAAATGCCGGCGGCGCGCCGCCGTGTAGCAACCGTCTACTGCCACTACAGTATACAGCAGACGGACGGCGCGGCGGCGCGGCGCGATAAGCTTAGTGGCGTACGTGACGAAATGCATGTTTTCACATCATACGATTTTATTCGTGCGGCAGAGTTCGATCAGCCCCTTCAAGACCTGTGAAAAAGTATACTAAGCACAGGAACCCTGCATATATCGTGTTTTATCGTACGGTTAAAACCGTATAATGTGTAATTAGCCATTAATCCGGTTTATGCCGTCTGGTTTTTGCCGTACGGTCAAAACCGTGAAGTGTGAAACGAGCCTTTAAATGTGCTATAATTATAAAAAAAGGATGGGATAACCACCTACATAAAAACAAATTATATTTTTTGTAAAAAGTCCACTTTAATATTTAGAGTAATTGAAGGAAAGAAATTGAAATTTTGATAGGGCTTTATTTTCTGTAAAAATAACAGTCTTGAAATTACAACAATTATAAACATAAACAACATTATTTCTATGGCGTAAAAAAAATTTTGAAAACAGTATGGCTCGTTTCACACTACACGGTTTTGACCGTGCGGCAAAAAACCTGACGGCATAAACCGGATCAATGGCTAATTACACATTATACGGTTTTAACCGTACGATAAAACACGATATATGCAGGGTTCCTGTGCTTAGTATACTTCTTCACAGGTTTAGTTTTATAAGAACACTCTAGTCGCGCAAGTAATCGTGTCTTGAAGTGGCTGATCGAACTCTGCCGCACGAATAAAATCGTATGATGTTAAAACATGCATTTCGTCACGTACGCCACTAAGCTTATCGCGCCGTCCGGCTGCCGTATACTGTAGTGGCAGTAGACGGTTGCTACACGGCGCGGCGCCGGCATTTTGCCGTGACTGTATAATATGAAAGCGTATATGCTCTTCTTCGCGCCTCTAACAAAATGTCGCCGTCCGGTTTTTTGCCGTACGGTCAAAACCGTCTAGTGTGAAACGAGCCTATCTTCCTATGATCTCAAGATATACTTATTAGAATTTCTTGCTTAAGGTTTTTTTTTTATCAATTGTATGAAAAAGATGGAAAAAGTTTGGAGTCAAACATCATTTTTGTTCTCAAGATACTTGAGAAAATATTTTTAAAAGTTTTTGTTGTTGTTTGTAGGAAAAAACGTTGTCAATCGAATATTTTCCAAAAATTAAATAAATGTTAACACACTTTGCAAAAAAATCAAACAATTTTCAAGTCAATAATTTCATTTGTTCGCGCGATATTGGAGTTGAAAATAGTTATTACCAATTTTTAGAACATATTTTTTTTGTACTTTAAAAAAAAAAAAAAAAACTGCGCAGATAAAAAAAAAACTGATATCGACAAAAGTATTTTGCAGTACCATCGCTAATTCCCGATATAATTAAGTCAAAAATTAATTTGTACCAGTTTTTAGTATACATATACGCTTTAATTTTTGTTAAAAAAACTCAATTTATTTTATTTAAATCTTATCAAATATTAGCAACAATATCTTTTATAAGATTAAATTAGTTTGAAGCCAATATAAAAAAAAAACAGTTCATTGATTTTGTTTCACCTTTATACTCATTCGGTATCATGTCGGAAAATATAATACATACAATATACAATTTTATTTAAATCGCTAGCGTTTATGATTAGTGAGATATTTGATTTAAACCGAACATTCCACCCACTCAACTTTTTTGACAAAATATTAAATTACTGTCACATCCTACAGAAACTAGAAGCATTAACCTGTCTTTTTGTGCATTGTCTTTCTTCGTCCATACTCAAAGTTCTTTAAATAAAATAAAATGTTAACAAACACATAACTTAAATAAAGTATTCATTCAAAAAAAAACAAAAACTTTTCTGATGATGAAACACTTCCTTCACAAATCCTACATAAGAGTCATACACTTCACGGATGACTTAAAGTAGCAACAAACAAACTCGTTCATCCATTCTGTGCTGACTGCCAAGTCGACAAACCGTCAGGACTCAATTCCCATTTAGAATTATCTACTAGCCTTGAGGATCTTCTGCTTTTGCCTGCCTGCATAGACCGTAGGACAAGACTTACCTTTAACTTATCTGCACACGACATAATATACTTGTATATAGCTGCTAGTGGCATATTCTATACACATAGCATGTAAAAAACTTAAAAGATAGGATAAAATGGCAGAAGCCTACATTTAAAATTTAGATGACAATCGTTGTAAGGCATCACAATAATAAATTCTTCTCAAAGTCCTTGACTGGCATTTTGTCTTTTGAGTTTGAAAGGACAAACAAAAACTAAAAATAAATAAATAAAATAGAAGAAGAGAAGTTCTTGACTTTGTTAAGGTTTTGATCTCTTGGTGGTGTTTTCTTATTCAAAAACGAGTCATCTACAATTAACATATTTCCAAACACAGCATTGGTAAGTGATGAAGAAAACACTCATTTCTATTTTACTTAACTGTCTTTTCTAGGATGTTTTTGATAAAACAAATCAGAAGGATTTGTTTCAAAATCACACAACTTTGAGGTAAGGACACAAACCAAAATCGTAAGCTAAATCAAAGTCTAAATTGAATACTGCTTTGTTTTTGCAAAAGAAGAGTAATTATTAAGAACACAGATTATACTTTTATAACCGAATTAATATGTATGTGAGTTAAAGTTATAAAGCACCCTAAGAGCTGGTTAATTTAGTACTTGAATTTTGAAGACACCAGAGAAACGTCTTTATTTTGAATGATATCTCCTTCAGATCCTTCAAATTCTTCTTTGGTTTTCGACAACGTACATACATTTTCTACCAATTGAGTTAAATTAAATAGGGTATAGCATTAAAAAAAATGAAAGTATATAAAATAAAACAAATTAAAAACGTTAAATGTGGTTGTTCTAGTTTTTAAGAATTTGTTGTCGGGTTTATTTAATTTCATAACTTCATCGTTTTTGGTGTACTTTTACAATGCTCATGTTCTTAAACAAAACCTAAAACTTAAAAGGTCGAAGAGCTTCTTGTCTTAAATTAGACATGGCCGCAGAATATGAAGAGATTTGTCCACCCCATGGATCCATTCATTACATTAAAAAATAAAGTAGTCTTAGACAACTAGCTTAGAAATGGTAAATTGGAAACGTCTCTTGCTGTCCAGAGAAAAAACTAGTCAGCAACTAGTAACAAATGAACAAATAGTATAATAATCTCAAAAACTAAAATATATTTGTAGATTTGGCTTTTTGGTATTTAATCGGTTTTTAATCACCTATTGACAAGGATATTCATTACTGAAAAATATGTTACTCAATAACATACTAAAATGAAAAACTAACTTTTTTTGAATAATTTTTCTGTCGTTTTTGACTTTGAGATTATTTTTTTTCTGGTTGATAATGACTCACTTTTTTGAAAAATTACCCCTCCCGCCTAACAGGAGTGATGCAGACCACCTATCCCGTGCCTTTTTTTCTTCTTTTCGCCTGATCTTTTCACTTCAGAGTTAAGGAATATTGTTTATTTTTGTCTTAATTCGTCGATTTTTTGTTAAAAAAACTTATTTTATCTAATATTTGAACAACTGTGTTCTGAAAACTGTTACATTTACAAATACAACTTTATGCTCAAATTGTAGTTAATGTATCTGCCTTAAAATCGTAGAACATGATTTACTTTACAAAAAAAATGGTAAAAGATATTAATAGGCGAAAAAAGGCGACATTTTATGCGGTTTTTCTGATTTTTTGAAATTTTGCGTTCTGCTAGGTCGGAAACTTGGATTATTATTAATGCCAATATCATAAGCAATTAACCAAAAAATCAGAACTAACGGATCTAACGCAATTACTGATATATACATACATAGTTACTGGCTTAATTTACTCATGTTTAAGTGAAGCATTTTTTGTTTTTTAATGTTCATATATTATTTAAGATACTTTTTTTTCAATGAAACTTAATTAGTAAAACAAAATAACTATAAAATTTAGTACTATTGCCATTGCCATTGACATATCATATATCATATTTTCAATCATATATACATACATACATATTTAAATTCCTAATTACAGCCAGTTAATAGAAATATAAGAAATGTTTGTAATACCAATTTTAGTAAACAAAAAAAAAAAAACATCATTATAAACTTTTCGCTAAAATAAGTAGACCAAACATCAGTAAACGATAGATTAATCTTCACTTTTGGACCACTAGGGTAAGTTATCATATTGTTCGTACTATATTTTAGACTTTAAGTCCAACCAAATCCATAATTGGCTTTTGGTTTATAGAACTTTGACTAGTTAAACAGTTACTCATACAAGACCCGAGAAATATTTACAATTTTATTAGGTAGCAAAAATGGCGAAAATCGTAGACAAATAAAACAAAACTGAATTAAAATTAGCTTATATGTATGTACATCGTTATATGATAGTTAAGAATGTAAAATGCATCAAAAAGATATCTAATTATTAGTTTTGTAAGCAAAATTGGAAGAAAATTAATACCTACTTAACTTTCTATTTGCAATGAAGTTAAGTTTGAAATCACATGCGAAAGCATTTATGTATGTAATGAAATGCCTTAGAGTTGGATTGAATCGAAACTAATTTATTTAGCAAAATCTTAATTTAATGGAAATTAAGTTATTGTATATTTGAGACTTAACCCGTTCAATAACAAATCTCATATACCAAGAATATGACATCTGATATGAATGTAATTGCATTATCTTCAATTAACATACGAAAAATGTCAAATGCGATCGATGGTAAAATTAAAACAAGTAATCGTATATCCTAGGTCAATCTTGTGATATTTATCATACCTACCAAAATTTGTATCTATACAGATATATGGTCATAAACCATAGTGGTTGACATTTTTCTCACATTAAATGAGAATGATCCATGAAACTTATTCTCTGTCAGCCCAATTTTAGATTTGCAACTACTATAATACGACAGCGTTGAACGAACAGCCCTCGAGCTGTATTTTTCTATGACTTGACATGAGTGGTATACCTTGTCATACCCAAGTTATCATCCTTTTGTGCAAGTTTCGCAACACACCATCACAACATAAAGCCATTGTAGCCAACTTTGTTACACGTTACAATTATTGGGGTTACCATATTAAAAACAAAACTATTAAATAAAAATAAAAACAACAAAAATACAAAATATTGTACAAACAAAGAAAACACATTATTTTCCGTTACAATGCTCCATTTATAAATAACTATCCTTACGTGTGTATCTACAATAGCCCCGTTTTGTTGGGATAACTTATATAGTACAGTGAGAAACTGCTAAACAAACTACCGAAACGAAACGAAAGTTGAAGTCAGAACAAATTAAAACAAGATTGTATAAAATTTAGCGATTTCAAAGTTTCAAAAAGGATATTTTACGAAAATAGGAGTAATATTTAATTTGTTATCATGTTTTCGATTTTGTTAATTAAGGCTGTCCTTAAGAAACGGGTTCGTTCGTAGATTATGGCCTAACTATGCTTTCAACAGATAAACTACATATATATTTCTTTAATTTTACAATTAATTATAAACGAAGCACAGAAAACTCAAAGATCAATCTTATGTTAAATACCGTCGAAAAACAGAATGAAAAGTGTGATTTGAAACGTATTATCTTCATCTTTTTTTGAAGACTTGCCTTTTGGCAGTTTTTATTCAGAAAGGTAAAACGACTACAATTGATATGAAGTAGTCACAAAATTTTGTAAAGGCTAGTTATGCCAAAAAACATCAAATGGTCACCTTATTTTTTGTGTTTGTGCTTTTAAGCCGTTGTAGGTGGTATACATCGCATACAGAAAACACACTATGTAGCAAAGACAGAATGGAGGCTGGCTTCTGTTACGTTAGGAAAAGATAAATGCTGTCAAAATCAGGCCTTACATGGAAAGAAAAAAAAAAAACATTTTTCTTGTCCTGCACATAATTGGAAACGGGATTAAGGTTACTTCAAGCTAAACTGTTTTCATCGACCTCAGAGGACATGGGTGGAATATGCTCCTTTCGCAACACAAAAATACTATGTCATTGTCACTTTTTAAGTTTCTTTTTTTTTGTAATTATTCGTATTAAACACCCAAAGAAATGCGTGTATATGACTATTTTATTATACACCACTAAAATTTTGTCAAACAACAAATGTTTGTTACTTTTTTGATTAGAAGGAGAAAGGATCTGATGTTACCTTCGAAATCTTAAAATTTAAAAAGAAGTCTAGGAAATATAAATTGTTGTCTACAATAATAATTTTAGTCCGTCTTTTACTTTTTCTTTTTTCAATTCATAGAAATAGCTAATATACAAAATACGAAAACATAATAAAATGCCAGTTGGCGTTAACGAATTCAAAATTATTAGAGGTAAGAGACAAGTAGAAAATTCGAAAATTAATCAGGATATACATAACAATCGTTTTTCATAAAGTTAAACTTCTATATTTTTTAATGGAATTTTATGTAAATTGGGGTAAGTATTCGAATAGTTAAATTTAAATCACAAAAATGGCTTGAGGACCTAGCTCAGTAGCATTGGACGAACAAACAGTTTCTTAATATTCTATATCATTTTACTTAATTTTCATTTTGAATAGGACTTATTTGATATTTTTCTATTCGTCCCGATTTCGGATTCAGCTTGATATGTTTCTGTGCTATGCATTCATCTTCCACAAAAAATTGACGCATGCTAAAAGTTGTTAAGAGGTGACACAGAAACCCCAGCAATAGCAAGAAACATTTCCCTTAAAAAACTGGAAGAACGCGGTCTGAGTAAGAATTTAAAGCGTCTGATTAATAAACTAGGGCATCATGGGCAACAATGATAAGAAAAAGAAATCACTGAACAAATGTTTTTTTGTTTACCAACCAACATTGAAGAAAGAACAAGAAAACCACGATTAAACATCACGGTCTCCCAGTTGATTACTAGTGATTGACAATAGTCTGAACAATTAACGATTATTTAAATATATCATACATTTTGCAAACTAAATTAAACTAAACTAAACTGTTTATTTACATATATCTTGTTGCTATTTCCTATATGTAAATAGAAAATATTAAACTGATTTCATTCCCCTTTCAAAATCTGTAGAAAAAAAATGAAGTATGGAGGTTGTACTTGCTTCTTATCCTTATTATCACATGAGCCCACGAACATCATAAATAACATCTGTGGGTACTTTTACGACTACTAGTTTTTACTTTATAAACGTTATAAACCTTAGAGATTTTCAATTTCATGTGAAATAACATTCTTGTAGTAAAAAGTCCTTAAAAAAGTTGAGTGATAACATCTGACTACACCATAATTCCAATATGTCCTTCGATATTGTAAACAAGTTATTTTCATATTTAATGAAAAGCCATAAATAGAAAAAAATATTACAATATTGCTATATTTCTATAACGGCTCACCCATAGTATAATATGTTGACGTACTCTAACTGCTTTTCAATTGGAAACCATTTTCGACAAAAGCACAGCTTAATATCAGATTATTATTGTATCCTTCGCACGTTTATTTAACTACTGCTCTTATCAGTGAACCAAATCAAGCTAGGGCATACTCAAATAGATCCTTCGCCTTACAGCTGTTGCAAATCCCTTTGGTGTATACAAGAATGTAACCCTTACCTCACACCCACCGCCTTAGCACAGCCAGCAAGAACCATTACGAAGTCATAAAGTCCTTAACAAAATAGACCCTAGAAAACTTGTGTAGGCATCTTGAATAAAATCAACAGATATCCCATTCACACGTTGCCACATACACATACGATTCAGCATCTAATCCGACCAAAATCAACTCCCCTCCCCATGTGAATGTGATGTACCAAACAAAACCAGAGGGTGTAGTAAAGTGTAAATTGATTTTTTCTTCCTTTGTATTCAGTATTGGCATGTTTAAAAAAAAAATATAGAGGAATAAATGTATTTTTGTATGAAAATACGCTCCTACAAAACGGACGCACGTTATTTTTCTTGCTGCTAGTTTGGAACGACCATAGGGCCGAACCCAGGCGGCTGCGAAAACTAAGGAAATTGAAAAAAAATCGTAAAGGTGATGCACAGGCAGTGGGGGCTCGGGGCATTTTAAGGCTTACTCTATTGAAGGAAGGCGTTCTTGGCATTTTATTTTATTTTCAATATTAGAATAAAGGTTGATGGGGATAATTTATGGGATTTTGAAGCAAGAAAAAAAAGTTATCTTTGGAAATCTCTCCAAAAGGTGATTTGTATTCAGTTTTCACACTCGGAAGGCTTTATGTAGTAACAGAGGGTAAAATTGAAAAAAAAAAAAGTTTGAATGATGTCTTAAAAGATGAGCCAGATATAAATTTTAGAAATGAAATATCAAATTCTGAGAAAGTATTTTCTGGAAATTCAAAAAAAAAAGAGATCTCGCTCTTCAACATTCGCCGGGAATAACGACATAGGTAAGACATAAAATATGATGTAATTTCCGACACTGTTTTGGAGGCACGGTCGTTTGGTGCTTAAAATGTGTCAGGGGGAACATTAATATAAGTATATACCCGTACCTATAGGCTTCCTACTCAAAGAAAATAAATACAAAAGAGAATCTATAACATAAGTTATGTTTGCAATAAAAGTCCTCATGATAGTCATATATTCTGTATTTTGTTTTTTTTAAGAACTTGAATTTATGATTCTATAAGTGTTATCGTTCATAGAATTATATTCATTTACAAATTGGTGTCAATACATAAATATTAAACGAAATGTATTGGTTTGCGTTGAAATGGGACACTTAAAAAATAATGTATTATACAAATTTGATTTTAACGTTTTTGCGGCAATTATCGAAAAATCGAAGTTGTTAGGTATAAAGTGTTCAGAAGTTTAATATATTTATAGCTGTTCATTGGATCAATCGAGTCAATAGTTTATTTGTGTGGCTTAAACGTGCTGAAATTTAATTGGCTTTGTTTTTGGTTTATTCTTAAAGGATAAGAAACTTTATCTAGTTACATTTCAGTTTAAAAAATTAATCACTAGCGCAACGGCTTAGTAAGTGATAAAGCGTCGGCCCGGCGCGATTAGTAGAAAGATCTCTAGACCTACCGCGTGCTGTTGTCATGTGTTCTTTCTTTCTTCTCTGTCCTTCTGTCTTGCTGTATCAACTTATATAGTCTTGGTCTCTCAATGTATTGTGCAATTATTCACTACCATTTTATTCAAAAATCGGAGATAAAACTTCTTTTGGATTTCAAACCAATTTAATGTCAAGCCATTATTTGGCCAATTTATTTTTCTAAAATTTCTGAGGCTAAGTCTCTTGGTTTGGTTCTGCTAACTTCCCAGACTGGTCCACAAGAAGGTTGAAAGTAAATCATTTTACAAATTTTACTTTAAAGAATGGCTTTGCGATCGTAGTATCCAGTGCTAAGAAACTTCGGAGTTTAAAATTCGAACACCCTCTGATGTAATGCATACATTTTTTTTAAAACAACAGGTTATGCTTAAACATTAACTTATGTACTATGTAATTTTATACAAATATAAAAATAAAATAAATAACTGTTTAGTTTTAGAATTTAGAGACTTTTTTCACAACATCAATTATTTTATGAATAATTATTAACTTCCCATAGGAAGTTATTGTAATGGGTCCGATTTGTCGAATTGAAAATTTTGAAATTTCTCGACGTTTCAAGGTCACTAGAGTCGAAATAAAAGATTTTTGGAAAGATGTCTGTGCGTGTGTGTGTACGTACGTTCGTACGTCCGTATGTCCGTTCGCTGGGGAAGTTTTTTTCGTCTTCCATAGTCCAAAAACCAGAAGAGATATCGACTTCAAATAAATTTTGTTATACAGATAATAAGGCAGAAAGATGCAAAAAGGGCTCTCAAGAAAATTGCGTTGGTGATTTTTTTACCATAGCAGTTTAAAAAAAAGGTGAAAATGTTTGTTAACACTTAATATCTCATGAACCAATGACGCTAGAGACTTGAATTAAATTGTATATTATATATTGTAACGTGATACAAAACAAGTATATTTTTCGAAAAAAAACCCAATTAACGGTTTTTTTTATAATTTAAAAAAACTGAAAAAAAAAATTTGTCACCTCGAAAATTTTACGATTAAAATATGATTTCATCTCCAAAACAATTTTGTGCAACGACGAATAATGTTTTTGACATCTGATAAAATTTTGAGAAAAATCGAATTGACAGTTTTTTTATAAAAAATAAAAACCTAAAAAAAACATTACTCAAAGTTGGTAAAAATTTACTTTCGACTCAAATATTGGCTTCAAACTTATTTTATTTCACAGAAAATATTGTTTTCGATATTCAGTAATTTTTTTATAAAAATCCAACAGTCCGTTTTTTCATAAAAAATAAAATCTACAAAAAATAGTACGCAAATTTGGTGAAAATTGATACATATAGACAAACTTTTAAGCTAGACAAATGGACAGACGGGATGGGAAGTTATCAGTGTGGGTCGCATCCCAGCCTCTTTTTTTATTCTTATATGTGACGCGTTTTGGATTTTCGATTTATCCATCATCTTTTTTTTAATTTGTATCTTTGTTTTATGTATATATACTCGTTATGTACATAATACAAACACAACATGGACACAAATCTAATTAATAAAAACTTAAGGAGATTTATGTAAAATTCGTGCTAAAACAGTTTAAATAAATTCATATCAAATAATAGTTTTTATTATTTGGTTATCCCAGATAACTTATTCATAAAAATAAAAAAAAAAATTAGGTGGCGCAACAGTCCATGAAGAACCAGGGCCTAGTGACTTACAACTCTCAACCATTCCTGTGTTCGAGTAATGTTGTCAGGGATGGAAGGGACCTACAGTTTATATGCCGAATCCGAACGGCTAATTTTGAGAAAGCACTTTTCATAACAAGAATTACTCTTGGAGGATTTGTCAATTCCTCGCAAGAGGTAGTACCAGTGAAAAAAAGTTAGGTGGCACATGCAGGGATTGAACCCAAGACCCCTTGCATGACAGTCCAACGCACTTTTTTTTTTTTTTTTTTTTTTTTTTAATTTATTTTTATTATAATTCAATCTTAAAACTATCTTAAAGCTAGACAAAAATTCATAAAACTAGCCTAACTAACCATAACTTACAACTAACTTACTGGTCCCATACGGACACTCTAAGTTAAACTATAACACTTAATATTAATGCCTTTCGGCCCTAAGATCTATTTTACTTCAATTAAGTTTTATTTATTTTGTATTTATTAGAAAATTTGAAAAAAACTAATATCGATATCCTTTTTTTATTTTTACTTAAAAACTACTTAAAATAAGGTCCTTAATATAAAACTTAAAGCTAACTAAAACTACCTATTCTACCTATAAGCTACTTAAAACTAGAACAACCACAGCAGCAAATCTAACTATCTAACATTTTTTTTTTTGTTTTTCATATTTTGGTCTTTTTTTTTTTCTTTTTCTTATTCCATGTATTTTTTTTAATTATTTATTTTTTATTTTGTTTTTTTTGTCCTTTTCTTTGTATTTTTTTTTTTTTTTTGTATTTTGTATTTTTTTTGTGCCACCATGCCTATTCTACTTAAAACTAAACCCTAAAACTATAAAACAAGTATGTAAGCCGGCCAAGGCTTTAAACCCCATCCCGACTACTCACTATCAAGTGCCGATTGAAGCCACCAAAACTGGCTCTCCTGCTTCACCCTATCAGTTCGGTCCCTTTCGGACACAGCCCTACTGAACCGAAGGAGCTCTGCTCCGCCTTGTGCCACGACGTCCCGATTGTACAGGAGTCGCCTATCCACGGTTCGTCGTCTGACGTGGTAGATTAGCGGAACTGCCAATCTATCCTGTATCAGACCGCATCTATCTAAAAAGAGGAATGCCTCTGGTGGAATGAAGCCGCTCAAGCGTGCACTTTCAAAGTACTCGTCGTTCGGATAGAACGCCCCGAAAATTAAATTGTTGGTCGAAGACATAGCTCTTGCAATGTGACCTCGAACGAGTTTTATCACGAAATTGTCAATTCTGTTGATTCGAGCCCCGTTGTATAGGACCTCGTTGGAATAGTAATGCACGTAAGAAGATTCGGCTGTTTGATATAAGCCGGTACAGCGTCGTAAACACTGCCGCTCGAACACCCGAAACTTCTCCATCTGGGAAGGGGCAACGTTGAACCACACAGGACAACCATAAACGATCATCGGCCGTATGAGGGCCATGTAGCAAATTACCTTCACTCTGGGGTCAAGCCGACTGCTAAAAAACAACCGTTTCGTCAGAGCGAAGGCTCCTCTGGCCCTGGTCAGAGCAGCATTTATATGTCTGTCGAAATATAAATACTGATCTAACCAGATACCGAGGTACTTCACTACACTTTTGCTCGCTAATCGCTGCCCGTGAAGATCAACGATAACCATCTTGCGCCAATTCTTGCGTGTATCCCTCGTGGCCCTAGCCAACGGAGTCCGGAACAGAATTGTCTCCGACTTCTGGACATTTATTTTCAGTTTCCAGTCGTCGCAATATCGCTGAATCTTGTCGAAATCACGCTGCAAGAGAATTCTAATAACCTCAACCTTTCGGGCCGTTCTGTACGCAATAAGATCGTCGGCGTACGCAATTGCCTTTGTAAGACTACCTATCAGATCGCTGGTGTAAATGCTGAAGAGAATCGGCGAATTCACCGCTCCCTGTTGAAGACCATTTTTAATTAAGAATGTTGTGGTAGAAGTTACATTGCCACTTTTGACAACAAACTTTCTACCGTTAAGCATATCATAAAGTATATACAACAATGGCTTGCTTATGCCAAGCCTGCTCAGTTTTAGGTAAAGACCCTCTAACCATACGGTGTCAAAGGCCTTTTCCAAATCAACCAAAACAGCACCTGTGCATTGTTGTTTTGTTTTATTCCATTGGATATCAGAAACGAGTTTAGACGCAGCATGAATTGTGTCATGAAGCGCCTTGAACCCGAATTGTTTATCCGGAATTATTTTGTTGTCCGCAGCCCACTTAGTCAGAGCCCTATTGATGATCTTTTCGAAAACTTTGCTGATGCTCGGAAGAAGACTTATCGACCGAAGATTTGACGGGTTGGAGTTGTCCTTTCCCTTTTTCGGGAGAGGATGAACCACAGCGGTCTTCCAATGCACTGGATAATATGCATTATTGAGTGCATTATTGAAGAGTGTGGTGTAAATGTCAATTGCCTCCATCGGTAAATGTCTTAGTACAACGTTGGATATACCATCGACACCTGCTGACTTTTTATTTTTTATTGAGTTGAAGATGAGCTGAAGCTCAACCTTCGTTACTAACAGGGGACTTGGTCCCGTTTGCTCGGCGATTATGGCATTTGCCAAGGTATCGTCATCGAACCGCATAAAACCGCGGTTCTCAGATCGCCAATGTGTCATATCATTACGAAGGTAAAAGTGAAAAAAAAAATTTGTCACCTCGAAAATTTTACGATTAAAATATGATTTCATCTCCAAAACAATTTTGTGCAACGACGAATAATGTTTTTGACATCTGATAAAATTTTGAGAAAAATCGAATTGACAGTTTTTTTATAAAAAATAAAAACCTAAAAAAAACATTACTCAAAGTTGGTAAAAATTTACTTTCGACTCAAATATTGGCTTCAAACTTATTTTATTTCACAGAAAATATTGTTTTCGATATTCAGTAATTTTTTTATAAAAATCCAACAGTCCGTTTTTTCATAAAAAATAAAATCTACAAAAAATAGTACGCAAATTTGGTGAAAATTGATACATATAGACAAACTTTTAAGCTAGACAAATGGACAGACGGGATGGGAAGTTATCAGTGTGGGTCGCATCCCAGCCTCTTTTTTTATTCTTATATGTGACGCGTTTTGGATTTTCGATTTATCCATCATCTTTTTTTTAATTTGTATCTTTGTTTTATGTATATATACTCGTTATGTACATAATACAAACACAACATGGACACAAATCTAATTAATAAAAACTTAAGGAGATTTATGTAAAATTCGTGCTAAAACAGTTTAAATAAATTCATATCAAATAATAGTTTTTATTATTTGGTTATCCCAGATAACTTATTCATAAAAATAAAAAAAAAAATTAGGTGGCGCAACAGTCCATGAAGAACCAGGGCCTAGTGACTTACAACTCTCAACCATTCCTGTGTTCGAGTAATGTTGTCAGGGATGGAAGGGACCTACAGTTTATATGCCGAATCCGAACGGCTAATTTTGAGAAAGCACTTTTCATAACAAGAATTACTCTTGGAGGATTTGTCAATTCCTCGCAAGAGGTAGTACCAGTGAAAAAAAGTTAGGTGGCACATGCAGGGATTGAACCCAAGACCCCTTGCATGACAGTCCAACGCACTTTTTTTTTTTTTTTTTTTTTTTTTTAATTTATTTTTATTATAATTCAATCTTAAAACTATCTTAAAGCTAGACAAAAATTCATAAAACTAGCCTAACTAACCATAACTTACAACTAACTTACTGGTCCCATACGGACACTCTAAGTTAAACTATAACACTTAATATTAATGCCTTTCGGCCCTAAGATCTATTTTACTTCAATTAAGTTTTATTTATTTTGTATTTATTAGAAAATTTGAAAAAAACTAATATCGATATCCTTTTTTTATTTTTACTTAAAAACTACTTAAAATAAGGTCCTTAATATAAAACTTAAAGCTAACTAAAACTACCTATTCTACCTATAAGCTACTTAAAACTAGAACAACCACAGCAGCAAATCTAACTATCTAACATTTTTTTTTTTGTTTTTCATATTTTGGTCTTTTTTTTTTTCTTTTTCTTATTCCATGTATTTTTTTTAATTATTTATTTTTTATTTTGTTTTTTTTGTCCTTTTCTTTGTATTTTTTTTTTTTTTTTTGTATTTTGTATTTTTTTTGTGCCACCATGCCTATTCTACTTAAAACTAAACCCTAAAACTATAAAACAAGTATGTAAGCCGGCCAAGGCTTTAAACCCCATCCCGACTACTCACTATCAAGTGCCGATTGAAGCCACCAAAACTGGCTCTCCTGCTTCACCCTATCAGTTCGGTCCCTTTCGGACACAGCCCTACTGAACCGAAGGAGCTCTGCTCCGCCTTGTGCCACGACGTCCCGATTGTACAGGAGTCGCCTATCCACGGTTCGTCGTCTGACGTGGTAGATTAGCGGAACTGCCAATCTATCCTGTATCAGACCGCATCTATCTAAAAAGAGGAATGCCTCTGGTGGAATGAAGCCGCTCAAGCGTGCACTTTCAAAGTACTCGTCGTTCGGATAGAACGCCCCGAAAATTAAATTGTTGGTCGAAGACATAGCTCTTGCAATGTGACCTCGAACGAGTTTTATCACGAAATTGTCAATTCTGTTGATTCGAGCCCCGTTGTATAGGACCTCGTTGGAATAGTAATGCACGTAAGAAGATTCGGCTGTTTGATATAAGCCGGTACAGCGTCGTAAACACTGCCGCTCGAACACCCGAAACTTCTCCATCTGGGAAGGGGCAACGTTGAACCACACAGGACAACCATAAACGATCATCGGCCGTATGAGGGCCATGTAGCAAATTACCTTCACTCTGGGGTCAAGCCGACTGCTAAAAAACAACCGTTTCGTCAGAGCGAAGGCTCCTCTGGCCCTGGTCAGAGCAGCATTTATATGTCTGTCGAAATATAAATACTGATCTAACCAGATACCGAGGTACTTCACTACACTTTTGCTCGCTAATCGCTGCCCGTGAAGATCAACGATAACCATCTTGCGCCAATTCTTGCGTGTATCCCTCGTGGCCCTAGCCAACGGAGTCCGGAACAGAATTGTCTCCGACTTCTGGACATTTATTTTCAGTTTCCAGTCGTCGCAATATCGCTGAATCTTGTCGAAATCACGCTGCAAGAGAATTCTAATAACCTCAACCTTTCGGGCCGTTCTGTACGCAATAAGATCGTCGGCGTACGCAATTGCCTTTGTAAGACTACCTATCAGATCGCTGGTGTAAATGCTGAAGAGAATCGGCGAATTCACCGCTCCCTGTTGAAGACCATTTTTAATTAAGAATGTTGTGGTAGAAGTTACATTGCCACTTTTGACAACAAACTTTCTACCGTTAAGCATATCATAAAGTATATACAACAATGGCTTGCTTATGCCAAGCCTGCTCAGTTTTAGGTAAAGACCCTCTAACCATACGGTGTCAAAGGCCTTTTCCAAATCAACCAAAACAGCACCTGTGCATTGTTGTTTTGTTTTATTCCATTGGATATCAGAAACGAGTTTAGACGCAGCATGAATTGTGTCATGACCCGCCTTGAACCCGAATTGTTTATCCGGAATTATTTTGTTGTCCGCAGCCCACTTAGTCAGAGCCCTATTGATGATCTTTTCGAAAACTTTGCTGATGCTCGGAAGAAGACTTATCGACCGAAGATTTGACGGGTTGGAGTTGTCCTTTCCCTTTTTCGGGAGAGGATGAACCACAGCGGTCTTCCAATGCACTGGATAATATGCATTATTGAGTGCATTATTGAAGAGTGTGGTGTAAATGTCAATTGCCTCCATCGGTAAATGTCTTAGTACAACGTTGGATATACCATCGACACCTGCTGACTTTTTATTTTTTATTGAGTTGAAGATGAGCTGAAGCTCAACCTTCGTTACTAACAGGGGACTTGGTCCCGTTTGCTCGGCGATTATGGCATTTGCCAAGGTATCGTCATCGAACCGCATAAAACCGCGGTTCTCAGATCGCCAATGTGTCATATCATTACGAAGGTAAAAGTGATTAAGTAGGGCTCTGTTTTCCAGGTCGTGGTTGGGGCGAATGCTAACATTCACCTTGTACACTTGCTGGAAAGCAGCTCCCATCGCCTCCACTTTTTCCTTCGGATCTTCAATTATATAAAAGTCATCGTCAAAGATGGCTTCTTCTGGATCTATTTGCGCTGTCATGAGTACGTCTCTGTTCTCTTCAGTTCTTTGGAGTTTCAGACACGGAAGGTCATTGTCGTTCTTTTTCCTAAATATCTTATTGATTTTAGGGAACATACTAGGGTCACTGGAATTAACTGACCGGATCTTGCGGTCCCAGTACTTGTTAATTGATAACCTGTAGTTCTCCTTAATCAACAGATTGACATTTTTTATTGACGACTTCAGTATCCTAACCTCCAAGTCGTGTGGGTCTGTGAGTCGTCTGTACAAGTTTTTGAGTCTTGTCAGTAGGCCACTCTTGTGCCTACGTAGTGCGTCGATAGTCGCGTTTCTGTAAGCGTCCATTTGGTCCCGTTCTTTGTACTTTGGTATTGTCCGTTCCATCGTTCGTTTTATTGTTTCGTCCATCTGTTGTAAATGTTGGTCAATTTCTGTATTTGTCAGGTTCCTGTTGTTTGGTGGGGCTATGTCACTTGAACGAAGTTCTCTCGCTAGGGCGTTGGTGAAACGAGGCCAGCGCATCTTACTGTAATTGTAAGAATGCGTTGCCACGTATTCCTCCAACTCCAGGCGTTCGTTCGGAATCTGCATTACAGCTGCCAGTCCGCAGTGATCACTGTCGTACTCGACTGTCTGTAAGCAGTTTCGAGGGTGATTACCCACTTTGTCTGTAACTGTCAGTCTTGTGTCGTAAAGCAAAAGATCCAGAAAGGAGCCGCTTCTTGGATACGATGGCTTTTCAGTAGCCAGCAGGTCGACGCCATATTCAACGCTGTAAAGATTCATCAAATTAAAAAGATGGTTACCTCTGGGATTACTATGTTGATTTCCCCAATCTTCATGTTTTGCGTTCAAATCACCGGCCAAGATGAAATAGTTTTCTTCCAAGCTCAGTTTCAGTTCCCTAAAAAGAATCTCGAGTTCTGAAGCAAAGTAAGTAACCTGCGGAGCTCCAGCCGCATAAGCCGCAATCATATACATCCGCTTCCCTTGAGTGAGAGAGATGCATACAACGCAAACTTCTAGCGTCTTGAGCTTTCGCAATTCATTGTTGTATATGACTTTATAATTAATGCCTTTTCGTATAAAGAGAGCGACACCGCCCCCTTGAGTGGAGTCGGGCCGGTCTCTTCTTACGATATTGTAATTTTTATGAGTCAATTTGTGTTTGTGGTTTAGCTTAGTTTCGCTAGCCATAAACACATCGGGACTGTAGTCTTTCAACAATTGGAACATATTGGCTCTTCGTTCAATCCTAATCAGTGAATTTACATTCACAGCTAGGACTTTTAGGCGCGTCTCCGGCAGCGCGCCCATTATGGTCTAAATTGCGCCAGGCCAGGCAACAAAGAGTAGAGATGATCTACCCTCTTGCCTTGCTCCTTTATCTGACTTACAGTCCAACGCACTAACCATCACGCTACGGGTACTACTAACTTATTCATAAGAAAGAATAAACAAAAAGATATTACGCATACGCCCCAGTGTAACATTTGAGTCAAGTCGTTTTATATGGCCAATAAATCTGTGGTAAACGAATTGTTTCGCTGTTTTACCTCTTTTAATCTCTACGAGTTGCTCAAAACGATTATATGTATATGTGTTGAAAACATGCAGGGCATGAGTGTTTCACATAATTATTACAACTGCAGTTTTAATTTCACACTTATAATAGGCAGAGTATTCACAGCATACAATCACGTGTTATATACAGGGTGTCCCTGGTCTTCGACTAACGGCTGTTTTAATGAAATTTGAAAATAACAATAACCAAACATGAGAAGATTTAATTATAAGCAAAATAAATGTAATGGTCATTGCTAAAACTGGTTTTAGTGCAATCCCTTAAGTTGTATGCTGACAAAATTAGCTTAATAGCTTAATGTTGGTTGTCTATCTCAAATTTTGTTTTGTTCTCAAACTTTCTTAAATATTAAACACTAAAATTGATAAGTTAAGACATACAATAAAAGTTAAGATTTTTGAAAAAAATGAGATGAATAACGTTCCTACCCTGAATTATTGCAAGAGGTCCTTTTTTGCAGACGACACATGCATATATTGCGTCTCTGAAAATTGCCAAGAAATAATGTTTAACATCCAAAAAGCATTAGATGAAATATATTTTTATTTCTATCGCTGGAAAATCAAAATAAATCCTTTAAAAACACAAGCTTGTTTTTTTACAAAAAAACGAAAAGAAAGTAATTTGCCGCAATCAAACTTAGTCTTATGCAATAAACCTATTCAATGGGAACAAAAAATTAAATATCTGGGAGTAACTCTAGACAAACGTCTTACATTTTCAGCTCATATAAAAGAAAGTATAAATAAAGCTCAATTTTTGATGAAAATCTTATACCCACTTTTAAACAGAAATTCCCACCTGAGTATAGAAAACAAGTTATTAATATACAAAGTCGTTTTTCTACCTGCTCTGTTATATGTATCACCAAGTTGGTTTTTTTGTGCAAACTGTCACTACAAAAACGTTCAGATTTGTCAAAACAAAATTTTGAAAAACATATTAAATCTGCCTTGGCTACAATTGGATTGCATGAAATAGCAAAAATGTTAACTATTAAAGAAAATTGTACAAACATCTATGAAAATTTCATTTATAAATGTGTAAATAGTGAAGATGCTATGATTAAGGATATTGCTCTATAAATTGTATATATTTTTTTTTATATATTAGTTTTAAGTTTTATTAAAAAGCTATTGAGTTTTTTTTCATATTTTTTCTCAAAACAAAACCCATTAATTAATTAAATCCCTAGTTCAAAATAATCATTTATAGTTGCTAAGAATTTGTATAACATTCTAATCACTATATTTAAGTAGCCATATGTACATTGTACCAAATAAGTTCAAATAAATGAAATGAAATGAAAAGAGATGAACAACGTACTATAGTAAACAAGCAACGGCGAAAACCTTCACAAATTGTACACAAAATGTATACGAAAGTATGAATTAGTTCGGAATTCTTTTTTCTTATCTTTGGTTACTTTAAAATACTGTCCTATTACACACAGGTAAGATTATTACTGTTACAGGATAACAAATAGAAACGTAAATTATTTTTGAGAAAGCCGTCGGTTTTTCTTAAGCAAACGAATTTTCAGTTTAGTCCTAAAACCAATTTTATATACTGGTATATAAACATATGTACGAGTATATTATTTTATATACTCGTATCCTACTCAAAAATATGATCATATCACATTCATTGCTGGATATGTATGCACTTTTCATTCTTTTTCCATTGATTTTTGTGACATTGAAAATTGAAAATAAAATCTCATTCACGACAAGATGAAATAAAAATCCTTACATTTTGTGTTTTAAAATAAAAGTATCTTTTTCTTTGCCACCAAATGTCGCCGACGCGACGTTACCGTCATCTCTCTAGTCGGCAGTCGCCTTGCTTCCGGTGAATTGCATTGAGATTTCTACACAATTTTTTATTCAACATGGCGCCAAACCAACCCGTATCCAGTTAACTTTGTAACTATCTTCTTCTTCCACTGATGTGTATTTTTAAATTTGTATGCCAATCCTCTTTAATGGTTTGTTCTGTTTCAACTTTCACATTAGAGGGTTTGGTTTAGGGACACATGAGGCTGGGGTTGAGATTCTTATTTAAAGTTTTTCACTACGATTGTTTCTTTTTTGTGTGTATAAAAGTTGAATGTTGAAAGTTCAAGGAACTATACTTTTTATGTTCATACTCAAGTATTAACAATTATAACAAGAATCTTAAACTTACACTTGAGGTTTTGGATTTACATACGCTTGAGTTTTAATTCAGAAGATTGAAGATGAGATGGAAAATCAATAATTTATCATCCTCCTAATCTACAAGTTTTGCATCTTCATTAACATAATCCAAAAGGTATAAAATTGAATGCAACTTAATACTGATATGGACAATATGCAACTTCAGACAAGGTATCTTTTTCTCTTTTTAGTTGGTTTTATTTTTTTACAGTTCGATCATTTTTGTTTTAATATTCTTCTTCGCCTTTTAACTTTAATCATTTATTATTATTATTATTATTATTATTATTATTATTATTATTATTATTATTATTATTATTATTATTATTATTATTATTATTATTATTATTATTATTATTATTATTATTATTATTATTATTATTATTATTATTATTATTATTATTATTATTATTATTATTATAATTATTATTCAAACGGCTACGACAATGAGACAGAGGTGCCAGTCAAATGAGTGTCATAAAGGTTTTGAAGCCAGCACAAATAGTATTTGTCTCGATGGTACACTCAGAAAAAAAAACAAAACAAAACAAAAATTTGTACGTTTGATAAATTTTACGCATAAGTTCAAATGATAGCTACTGAAAGATTTTGAATAAAAGAATATGTTAAATACATAAATCAATAGATTGTAAATCTTAAAATACTTTACCTCATTTTAATATTAGAACATTTTGTTATTGCACTGAGTGAGATTATTTATCTGGTTGACACGCTTAAACCAAATAATGTAAAAAAATGGCATACAGGATTTTCCCGATTTATTCCAGGAAGTGTTTTTTTTGACATGTTTAAAGAAAAAAAGGAACCTACATTCTCATTATAGATAAAATGGCTTAGTTTCTTAAGAAACTGGTATAAAATATCATATTTGCTATCAACCTTTTTATGTGAGCCATTTATTCAAATAAGTTTACTTATTAAATCAAGAAAAACATATTTAATTAAACTACCATTTTTCTTGTCAGTCTTTAATAGTGCTTTCAAGTGAAACATATTTCATACGGTTTCTTTGGAGCTATACACGTTGATAACCTCAATTACCACAAACCTAAAAATGTTTGAAAGCAGAACATCCGAGTTTGTTTGGTATAATTGGGAAATTTCATTTTAAGCTGCTTAAACAACCATTTTAACAATGCAAGGACTAAGGACAGCCTTGTCAAAAAAAAAGTTTCGAAATATGGTTTTGCTGAGGGTGATTCTGAAAAAAATAAATAAATTAAAAACGATACAAAAAACTCTAGAGATAGCACAAATGAGATGACAGCTTTTTACTTAACTCATACTCAACTCATGTACATACATTTATATTATGTCTTTTTATTCCAAATGATGAAAGCACAAATCATGTTTTTTCTGTGAATAAATGAATACAAGATTCTTTTGATGTTGTAAATTTTATAGTTCAGAACTCTGTAAGCTTTAAATGAATTTTGGCTTTAAAATTCTTTTAGTTATTTGCGCGTTTCGTTTTTTATTTTTTGTATTTTCTCTGGTTTTTATTTTATAATTTTTAGTCTTGTTTGACCTTTTACTTGTTGTTTCACTGTACTACACCAAAGTTTTTTTTTCATTTCTCGTGAAAATAAAAATAAGGATTGAAAAGAAAATAAAATTTGTAAGGGCAAACAAAAAAATTCTAGGATTTCTACATCAAATCACATAAGCTATACAAGAATAACACACACCCATTGAAATTATGAAAATTAAAAAAATAAAATGCACGACTGGGTCGCACGAACTTTCTCCTGTATGCAAAGAGTCTGTTTAAAAAATACATATACTCTTTCTGCCCCCTTTTCTTTAACTTGTACTAAGTATTTATTCTTCTATTTAGTCGAAGGCAAGTAAAAGAATAATATTTTAAAATCATATATACAAAGGTACCAAGATATTACTTCTTGATAGACTCTTTAAAATAGATTGTTGATTATATATCATATTCGTTAATCCGATGCAGTGGCGCTACACGGCCATCGTTGGTATTTACAATAGTTTTAGTATAAAATACATAAATATGTACCAAATGCATTATTTTGGATAAATGATAGGAATAATGTAATTAAAATTTTGTCAAAATAATGTGCTCTTTCGGGCTCATGCATAGGATTTGATCTGGTGAGATGGGAGGAGGTTTCATTTAATACAGTTAAAATAATTAAAAAAAAAAACTTTTTTAAGATTCAAAATTTTACCCGAAAAATAAGTTTGTTTTCAAAAATTTAAATGCCATTTTATAAATGAAAAAATCTTTGATTTTTCAAATTTTTTTTTTGAAAATCGTTAGAGCGGTTTTTTTTAAATTAATTTTTTATATATAAAATTTTTCAATTTTGTTCTAAAAATATTTTTGGTATGCAGTTGTTAAGTGATTGTAAATATACGCTCTACATTTGAATTTCGTAAAAAAATGTTGACCCGTTTTTGAGATATAGAATTTTGAAAAAAAAAAATTCAATATTTTTTTAAAAATCCAAACAAAAAAAATTGCACTTTTGATAATCAAATATTGTTAAAGCAATATAAGAGCTTATTCAGAAAAAAAATTTGAAATCAGTACATAAGTTGCTGAGAAAATTAAAAAAACAAAATAATGGTTCTATGAGCGGTACCTTTCCTGAGCAATACGAAAATATGTTTTTCTTATTAAAAGAAGCCAAGTTAAAAAATAAAATTTTAGAGAAAATAAAAAAAAAATCCATCGGTTTGTTTTTGAGAAAATTCGAATTATCGTTTTTTGACCAAAAAATTGTATGGGGGCCACTGTTAGTTTTGATCTTAAAAAAAAAATGAAAAAAACCCCTAACGCGAATCTGCTCAAAACCTTAACTTCCAAGTTTGAACTTAATCGACCCAATGGTTTAGGCTGTAAGAACGTGGACAGACAGACAAAATTTTGCACGAATGCAAAACTCTCCATATAGTTCCTATATGTCGCAAGTAAAAACTGAAAAAATTGCAATGAATGTAACTCGCTTTTATTTTTCTCAAATATTTGTACTCCATATGAAATCTCAACACTAATTGCATCATAATTTGGTTTCATACTGAAGTAGATACAAATTGCATTAAACTTAAAACTTTTATTGTTAGTTGTCTTAGAAATTTGAACGAGATGTGTTTATTAATAATAAACAGTTCTGTAGGTCTAAAGCCTAAATAAAAGTCACGAAATTTAAATTATTTGTTTTTATTTAGGGGCAAAATATCTACTATTTTCCGAACGTCGGATTGACTTCTAAGCAGTATAATTATATGAATTCATATTTTTGATAAAACAATATCTAATTTATTTTAAATACTTATATCATCAAACTTGTATTTAATAGAGAGAATGGTTACTTTTTAATATTATTGAGTTTCGACCATAAATTGAAAATTAAATCTACTTTGATTTCGCTTACAGAAAGTGAAGATTAGTTACTTTCACCCCTCTACAGCTTCTTAAAATGTCATTTGAAATACCGATAACAGCCCCGCACCTCACTCAAAACATTGTACAAGTAATCATATTTTTCATTTATCTTAATATATAAAAATCCAGTGTCATATGTATGTTCCCAGTGAACTCTTCACCAAGTCAACCGATTTCGATGAAAGTTGGCATTTTTCATTTATCTTAATATATAAAAATCCAGTGTCATATGTATGTTCCCAGTGAACTCTTCACCAAGTCAACCGATTTCGGTGAAAGTTGGCATTTTATGTGTAATTTGGTCTAACTTAAGATATAGGATAGTTTATATTTCGATTAATGGTCTAATGGTCTATATGTTGCAAATGAAAAATCTATAATATAAAAATAAGTCGGGTTTTCCTTTCTGACGTTATAACTCCAGAACGCACGAACCGATTTCCACGGTTTTGCATTCGTTGGAATGGTCTCGGTCTCCATGAGGTTTATAGCAGACAAAATTCAGGAAAATTTTCAACAGAAAAGAGGTGAACTCCGTTTAGCTTCCCATAGAAAGCTATTGTAAAAATTCCGATTTGTGGAATTGAAAATTTTTAAATTTTTTAAATTTTCAAATAACGTTTGTTTTAAATATAATAAGAAAAAAATGCCAAAACCACTTTTAAAAAAATCATATTATATTTTTGTTTTCAGTTGTTTCACATTTATCCACATTCGCTTTGCACCGAAATCGTTGTAGTTGTTTTTTTTACCACTTATTGTTTTGCTTAAACAAAATAAAATTTTTGGCGCCTCTTTTATGTTTTTTTTCCTTTCTTCTGCAACGATAGAGACAGAGAAAAAGAGTGAGTAAAATGAAAAGCAGAGCAGTCGTCGATGCGACTGAATTGTCAGTAATGTACGATGATTCGTAGTGACAAAAGGTTAACGTTCGATGGTAATAATCAACATAGACGCATGGTTTAAGCTGTTATCTACACTAATATTATAAAGAGGAAAGATTTGTATTTTTGTATGTAACGAATAAACTCAAAAAGTAATGGACCGATTTTAGTAATTCTTATTTCATTAGAAAGCTACATTATCACTCAGTAACATAGGCTATATTTAGAACTAGATTACTATAGAAATCTTTAGAAATTCCTATTAAAACCAACCGTAGGTGTAAAAAAATTAGCCATAAAATATCTTTCATCGCATACGCTGCGCAGAGTATTAATGGTAGGACAAAAAAATGTTTTCTAATTAAGTGATTCATTGTCGTTTTAATTAGCATGCTTATAACTTAAATATCTGTACCTATTTATGTCTACCCGTGCGAAGCCGGGACGGGCCGATAGTAATAAATAAATTAGGCGCAATAGTCCGTTGAGAACTAAGACCTATTGACTTTCAACTCTCAGCCATTCCTGTGTGCGTGTACTGTTGTCAGGAATGGAGGGGTTTTACAGTTTATAGCCGAATCCGAACGGCTAATTTGAGAAAGCACTTTTCATGACAAGAATTACTTTTAGAGAATTTGCAAATTTTTCGCATGAGGCAGTACCCGTGAAAAAAGCTTTGGATATATACATCGATTACAAAACTTATATTACACCAGGTCCTAAACTGTTTATTTTGTATTTTAACTAAGTAATATTTTATAAACAATATTTCTGTTTAAAATGTCTGTTAATTACCATGCTAAAATTTATAATTTCGCTTTATTATTAAATCTACTTAATTAATACTCATCGCTAGAACTTAATGCAATTTTTTTAGCTTTCCTTATAAATTCACTCCCTTGGCAAATTAGAAGCTCATTTTCTATTAATGATATTCCAAGAGGATCTCCTTCTCTTTTAAAAGAATACTTAATCCATTTCCAACACAGACATTCGAATAAAGCAGTGACTATTAGCTAACAAAATATTCAATTGCTTACCTAGAACCAGGAGGCAACATATTGAAACAAATCACTTCAATCTGCGAAAATCCGAAAGATACAAAAATCCCCATTGGTTGAAACGTTGTCGTTGGAGGGAAAAACAATTCCTGTATCTAGACTATAAAGAATACAGAGAGAATTCTGAACAAGCTCATTAATATTTATTTCGGAAAAAAAGAATTTCCAGGTACTACCATATCCCATACTACAAACACCATCATTAAGGCTAAATGTATATGTAAAAGGAACTAGCTCCCAAGCCACAAAAATGGAAGACGCTGTCTTAATTTCAAAAGGATTAGGAAGTAATATCCAACTCCTCGAACTTGATGTTAAGAAAAGAATCTTCTTCCAAACGACTTCCTGTTGCGGGGTATACGCAGATCTTGAATAGGTTTCCAGACTTATGTGTTGGATGTTTTTGTAGTAATAGTACTGAAGTTTTTCGAAAGCAATTAGGTACTCTGCTTTATTCTACATACATTACACATTTCTTAATTACTTACGTACAAAACCAAATACTTCTTAAACTAGGAAATAAGTAAAGAACTTTACGGAACTTACTTAATTATTGAAGCTTGATTATTACTTACAATGAAAAAAATTAAATTCAGCACCCGCTATCCCAAAAATTCTTTTTCATAACTTTCTGTAATAACAAGATTTTTTTCAAATACCAAATAATCAATAATCTCTTTGTTCAGATTCTATTGCTTAAAGTATTATAAAATATTGATTCGAAACATTCTTTTATGTTATTTTTCGTTAACATAAATCTCAAAATAATCGTTAGCTCTGCATCTATAAAAAAATGTGTTGTTGTTCGTTCATTGATGACCATTACAAAATCATACAAAACTAAATAAATATTATCGCAGTTAAAGTTTTATAGGAAATAACAAATTTCCCCTTGACAACATTATACCCTATTCGGATTTCTCGATTCGCGAGGAACAAAAAAAAAACAGAAATACTCAGTCATCTTTGGGAAGAGGGTCTTACACTTTTCAATCCATTGGGACAATAACGACGCAGGCTGACAACCCCGTCGATGTTATGTTTGCCTTCAGCGTCAGCCTCATCCTCAAAAGCAAATCCATTTCCTTCGTTCCATGTGGTTTCATTTATATTTTACACATAAATTCATACCACCATCATTGAGGCACCACCAACACACAGATTTATTTAGCATCAATTGAGATTATACAATTTATTATCATCAAAATGATGGATAGACAAGTTGTGATCATCATATACATATTCATCCGACATTATTTTCCACAAATCTGATTTTATAAATGTGATGTTTGTAAGATGTTGAAATGTGAATATCTCACAAGTTTTCTTTCAGATATTCTTTCAATTCTCAAGTAATACATACTCACATCTGATTTTCTTGCATTAATCAAATTTACGAAAGCAAAAAATACACAATTAATTTATCTTGTTTATGAACAATAATAATTCGAAGAAACAAAATAAAGATGTCATATAGAAAGTTTTGAATGAAATCACATACATACATATATACGTCTTTTGAAACTATGTAATATACATATGTATCAGCCAATGATAATAGCTTATACAATTAAGGATCAAATTCAAACATTTGATTTGAATTTTCACAAAAAAAATTTTTAAAAATTGAACATTAAACGTTAAAGAAAAAATATTTGTAATCCTTTAACAGATTTTCAATCACGATTTCTAACAGAAAAATAAGCTATCACTCCTTCTCATCATGTATAAAGTTTTTTAAAGATTGCATTCGTCAAAATACCATGTTATTAGATTACCAAAAAAAAACGTGTATGACTTAAAATGTATTTTAGTTTGAACATTTTTATTTTTAATGAGTCAGTAGGTCAAAATATAAAAATAAATACAGAGTGCACAACGAATGAAAACATGGGCAAACTCATAGCGCACGTTTCCGAAATAAGCTTTCTATGTAAACAATAAAATTGTAAAATTCCATTATATCTATTTTTCTCTGTAAGTTAATATTGCGTCAAGACAAACATTCTTTGTGCATCTCTTTCAGTTTTGAAGTAAATTTAGACTGTTTGAAAAGGAAGACTTTTTTAAAACATTCAGATATTTGTTCTTGTCTGAAATATCAATATTTAAAAGTTTTGTATTAAGACTGGAACGCTGCTAGAATGAAAAAAAAAATGCAATACAAAAATGACAAGATAAATTCGTACTAGACTTTTGATTGTTTTTCTTAGACACAAAACCAAAATCCTGAAACCAAAATTTACGAAATAAAAAATTTCATCTCCGTGCATTGCTACGATTATGGGGTTCTAGTTGCTCAATTGATAGGAACATTTTAACAACTGCAAAGTAAAAGTCTTTGCCTAGGCTAAATTAAATATCTTCCAAATAAAAATCATATTAAGCAGGTTCTCACCATGCCTCATAAAGCCGAAAGAGAATGTCACATTGTCGCAAACGCAATACATAGGATCTCTGCTATTGATTGTTATCAATTTTTCAAGTGACTTCAGGCAAATATTTGAAAATGCTTGGCGGAGGTTTTTTTATTGAGCGATGACACTCCTTATGAACACACTCTCGCACAGGATTAAGTGCCGCAACCGTTTAAACTAGCTTCAGCGGTCTTCTTTTCATAACAAAGAACGAGCGTTTTATTTTAAATAATGCATTGCTCTGAAAATGGTTAATTTTTATCTCAAAAATGGGTGTAACGTGTTAAGGACCAAAATGTATGCATTCATGCAAAGTGTATACAAAATATTTGTGTGAAATATGAAAACTAAGTATAAAGATGTAAAGAAGACCACCATATTAAACCTATATGAATACTGTTTAGTACGAAAAGTACATAATTTGACTTGATGACATGATCAAATTTTTTTTGAAATTATAAAGTGATAAACCACTTTGGACCTATACATTTATGTAATAATATGTAACTGTGGTTAAGTTAGTACGCATTTTTCCCATCAACTTATGCTTTGACAACCACACAAGGAGATAGAGCTACAACACAATTTAAATTGTTGCGTAATTATTACAAAAATATTTTGGTCATGTATAATACGTTTATTTTACACCATTTTAGTCATATAATAATCCATGTCACCATGTGACCAGGTAGAATTTCTAAATAGCAATATTTACAGACTTTTCGAAAACCATGTTCCTTTGAAAACTAAAACTTGTGCCCCACAAAATAAGCCTTGGTTTACTTATGCAATTCGATCTCTGATAAGACAACGTGACTTAGCCTATAAACGATGGAAAATGTTTCGTATAAATACATTTCATCAAGAATATACAACTCTGCGCAACAAAACTGTCAACGAAATCCGAAAAGCAAAAGCTGTCTTGTATTCAAGTCGCATTAACACTTCTTTAAGTACAAAACAAATCTGGAAAAATCTGAAGAATATTGGCATAAGGAGCAGATCTAATGTTTATCCAGAAGACATAAATATCAACGCTCTTAACCAATCATTTGTTGCTAATGTTAATCTAAGAAATAATTCCTCAGGCTATTTACGACTAAACGAAAGAATATTTTCATCTAATAACTCAAATGTGAATTCTTTTCAATTTTCTTCAATTACAGCGGAGGACCTGGTTGAAGCGGTACTCTCTATCAAATCCAAAGCAATAGGTCTTGATAACATGCATCCATCTTTCTTAAAAATTCTTTTACCAACCCTTCTGCCCTTTATTACACATATATTCAATACCTTCATAACAACAAGTGTATATCCTGAACAATGGAAAATAGCGAAAATTGTACCTGTTCCAAAGACCTCTAAAGGAGACGAATTTAGACCAATCTCGATACTACCATTTCTATCAAAGGTTTTTGAAAAGGTCATTCAAAAACAGATCAACGAGTTCCTTGATTTATCTAATTTACTGACATCTAAACAATCAGGATTTCGTAAGAAAAATAGTTGTATAACGGCATTGTTAAGTGTATCCGAAGATATAAGGAAAGCTATTGACGAGGATAATGTAACATTTTTAATACTTCTCGACTTTTCGAAAGCTTTTGACATGGTCAATCACGACATACTTTGTGAAAAGCTTCTCAATTTGTTCAATTTTTCTACGCACGCGGTCAAACTCTTATTCTCGTATCTTGCAAGTCGAATTCAAGCAGTAACAATTAACAACACGCTATCTGATTTTGTATCTGTCCTTAGTGGCATCCCACAAGGTTCAATTCTGGGACCTATGCTATTTTCAATATATGTCAATGAACTTCCTTCGATCTTAAATCATTGTTCAATACGTATGTATGCTGATGATACCCAACTCTACTTAAGCTGCCCGTTGGGTCTTATTGAACACCATGTAGCCTGCGTAAATGAAGACTTGTATACATTAGAACGCTGGTCGCTTGAAAACGGTCTAATCCTGAACCCAAATAAATCAAAGTGTCTTGTGATTTCAAAAAGCAAAATTGATTTGTCTTACTTTCCCCCAATCTTATTAAATGAATGTCCGATTTCTTTTGTAGATTCCGCTAAAAACTTAGGAGTTGTTTTAAACCGCAACCTTACCTGGACGAACCATGTAAATAACACCATTGGTAAATCGTATGGTGTCCTTCGAACGCTATGGTATAGTCAACACTTTATTCCAAGACATGTTAGAGCCTTACTTGTTAAAACACTGGTTTTACCTTTGATTACATACGGTTGCGAAATCTTTTGCTACTTAGATTACGAAAGTAAAAGAAAATTAACAGTTGCTTTTAATAGTGCCATACGATATGTTTACGGGCTACGACGCTACGATAGTGTTTCTCAATACTCAAAGCAATTTCTTGGAATGTCATTTGAAAACTTCTTAAAGTTCCGAACAATTACCTTGTTTTCTGATATACTTTTAACCCGTCAGCCTGAGGATCTGTACAGTAAAATAATCTGCCTTAATTCAAATAGATCTCTAGATCTTGGAATTCCGCGTTTTCGTTCCCTGACATCCGAACGCCAATTTTTTGTGTACTCAGTAAGGATTTGGAATTCATTGCCAAGAGAGATAAGAAATATAAGCAACACGAAGCAATTAGGAAAAGAACTTAAACTATATTATTGTAATTCTTAGTTTATTCTATTATAATCAATGTATAAAAATAAAAATATGTAACACTTGAATTTCAATCAAACCTGTAGCATTTAACACATCGCTAGCTTCACTTTTTTTATAAGATATTGTATCTTACAGTGTAAGCTTTTCATAGATAAATAAAAATACTAAAATACTAAATACTAATAATTAAAAGATGTCAGTTTGTTTCTTTTTTTCTGCAGGTTAATTTTAAAAATATATGTTAAAAAAAAGCGCCTAAATATATATAATATGGAGTGGTTATGAATATGACGCATTCAAAGTGGGGACACAACCTTTTTCAGGTACAAAAGCCAATTTGATGACATTCACACTTTGGAGAGGGAATTTTTGTCTTCATTAATTTCAATCGATAAATAAGCTTTTATCTCCAAACAAACCCGCCTCTCAGCCCCCGCTTATTTCCCGAAGAATCATTATTTTTATCAAAATTACTTAGATGGCTCCAAGAAATTTGACGGTTCGCTGGATTGTCCTGTTCTGTGTCAGAAATATTCAATTTAATTTCGATCGACTTTTTTGTTCGTGGCAAAGGACTTCTGTTTTGGGGGAAGGTTTATATTTACCTGTCCTGTATGTATATATTTTATGGCAAAACAATGGGTTGGCATTGACGAAAGATAAAGGCAATATAACTACTAATTGGAAACCCAAGCTGGCAATGGTGAGATATATTCTATAAGTAGACACAGCCTATCTAGATAATATATTGATGTGGAAACATTTTCTGCCGATGATGGCACCATACGAAAATATGGAGAAGATTATCCTTTCGCGATGGGGGTGTTGATTTCTGTTTCGTTTATAATAAAGGTATTATCCTTATCTTGAATTCCAAAATGTGTGTTTATGATTTATACCAATGATTTTACATCAACGTGCAATGGCGGTGGATTAATTTATAACCTAAGTTATTAATTTACACATGATTAATTAATATTGTCTCTATTTAGTTGATAAGAAGAGTTGGGGTAAAAATGCTGTATTCCATGCATGTATTATTATATTTTTTTTTTTTCAATAAAATTTCGTTCTTATCTCCAATGTTGTGTTTAATTAGTTTTTATAGTAAACGTATCTAATATCAATATTTTTGTCTTGTTCAAAAAGTGCTATTAGTGTATATACACACAAATTTAACCTTTAGGAGCTTGAAGCTAAAAGCTATGTAGCTTTTGATTTTATCTCAAAAAAATTAAATCAGTATTAGAAAAATCCTTACTTGAATTCGAAAACACTGTTTGGAAAAGCTGTGTTTCCTTGTTAACTTCCATAGGAAGTTATTGTAATTGTTCCGAAATGTTGGCATTTCTCGACGTTTTAAGGTCCCTAGAATCTAAATGAAAGGTTATGTCTGTGTGTGCGTGTGTACATACGTTCATGCACCCGTATTTCCGTAAGTCCAGGATATGTTTTTTCGACGATCGGCTTTTATCTCAAGAGCCAGTTGAGATATCGACTTCAAATTAATTTTGTTTTAAAGTAATAACATTAAAATATAAATAAAAATATGTATAAAAATATTGATAACAACATTATGTGTAAAATAAAAAAGTTTGAATTCAACATTTTGCTTTGTTCTTAAGATAACTAAGTCGAAAACCATTTTTTATCAGTATTTAATGTTTTTGTAGGTTTTTACTTTTTTAAATAAATGGATTTTTCTAAAAATCTTACCAAATGTTGAAAACAATATTTATTGGAAGATAAAACTAGTTTCAAGGCAATATCTTTAATTTTTGCTAAGGTATTTGAGTCCAAAATCAGTTATTACCAACCAGATGTCCTTAATAAAAACAATCATTTCTGAGGCAATATTTTGTTCGAAAATATTCTAGATGATAAATATTTTTGTTCAGATTTATACCAATTTGGTGTCAAGTTACAATGTATAACATACAATTTAAATCAAATATTTGGGGTCAACCAATTTTTACTTTTTTTAAAAATTGTTTTAGTAAAAAAAAAAAACCTGCTCAATTTGTGAAAATTTCTTCTTACTTCTTACTTAGAAATATCGACATACAGACTCAAATGGGATGTTATCAGTATGGGTCGCATCCCAGCCTCTTTTTCATATTGTATAATAAAGAATATATATACTGCGTCTTTTACAAGTTAATACAAATTGTATATACCCTTTAATATCCCCATGCTCTGGTACACTATAGGATTAAGGTACATGCAAAGTTTATTTTGCATGTAAGATTCCTGCTCTTAAGTTATTTAAACTTACTGCGCAACAATCCGTTGAGAACTAGGACCTAGTGACTTACAACTCTCAGCCATTCCTGTGTGCGAGTAATGTTGTCAGAGATGGAGGGGACCTACAGCTTTAAGCCGAATCCGAACGGCTAATTTGAGAAAGAACTTTTCATGACAAGAATTACTCTTGGAGAATTTGTCAATTCCTCTCAAGAGGCAGTACCCGTGAAAAAAACTTTAGATGGCTAAGGCAGGGATCGAACCCAAGACTTCTAGCATTACAGTCCAACGCACTAACCATCATGCCACGGGTACCATAAATGAATTATTTATCAATCATTTCAGTATCAGTTGATAAATAGCTGGGAGCACACTATCCACTTTACTCGCGACATATAGGAACTATATATGGTATATATTGCATTTGTAAAAAAAAATCAAACATGAGATTACGATGCTAAGGAAATCGAAAAAGTGGTTTCCCCCACTTCGTCCGTCTATTTGTTACCTCGCTTCTACAGCTCAAACCATTGGAACGATTGAGTTCAAACTTGGAAACTGAAGTTTTAAGCAGACTCGCTGACCTATTTCATAGGTAAACTTGTAATATAAACAAAATAATATATAAGAACAATTTGTAAACAGAGTATTTAATTACATGAGCAAGTTCGTGATGGAACTCCACTTCATACGACTAATATTAAAGTAGACTAGGGTACAAAATTGGGTTTTGTCTTAGATCGCACAAATTACTGAGCTCTGCCCAGCATACATTATACATCAGGTAAACGAGAGTAGAAAATATATCAGAATATATCTGATACCAAAAACACATCGTACCGTAAGAAACACCCTCGCCCAAAAACTTTCCAGATCAAATAGCTCTTCACTGCCAATTTGGCCATGGAACCAGGCCTCGGTGAATGCATAAATGTCATAATCATACGAAAATATTCTTGTACTTATGTTAATTTTTCAAAAGAAACACATTATTCACTTACACCTTATTTTTCAAAAAAGGCATAGGTATTTATTAACAATGAAGAGCTTAACATTTTTGACTAAGAAAAGCATAAAACATACCCACCTTATCTGTGGTTTAACTTTTTACATACTACATAAAAATATTATTATTTTTTCTTCTTATACTTAGCCTAACCGAAAGGAAGATGTAAAGTAGACACATACTTAAACGAACCTTTGACAATAATTCTTCCGCGTGTTTGAAATTTGATTTGATTATAAGGTAAAAATGCTAATAAAACAGTTAATTCAAATGGAATTCTGAGGTGCTCTCGGCCAAACCCAAACGGTGTGGCGATGGAGCCGCGGAGTTCTTATAAATATTTTTCTAAAGTGATATTGTTTATTGATATGCTAATTTTATTAGTCTGTTTACTGTTTATTAAAAGACCGACATTTACAGATGACATTTATTATGGATAAATGAAGGATAAATAAAGAGATGATGGCTTATACAAAATTATAAGCAATCCTGGATGTTCTCTTTTCTTTTGAAAAAGTATATTGTGTGAATTTATTTTAAGTGAAGTCTGGTAAAAGAAGGTACATTTTGAACATTGGCAACCCTTCCAAAAAAAGTAAATATAAACAAAAAAAAAACAGTTTGACACCTTTTCCCTATTTCTTTTATGGAATTAAATATGTACATTTTACTTTTCTTTCGCTGATAGAATCATTATTAAGTAAGAAGAAAATAACGAACTTATACGTAATGGCAAATGCATAATGATTAAATATTTTCTGGATTTTTATACGCTGGATTATTCAGTAGCACTTTTCTTTGACTAAATCGAAAATAAACACAAAGATATGTATATGTGAAATTTATCGATGACAACTAATTAAATCAACTAATAAAAGACCCTCAATATTTTGCAAACAAAAGCAATAATGTAACAACAAAAAACAACTCGACCATTGCAAATAAATGAAATGATTCTTTACCCAGAGTTCTAACAAATCTATTGTTCCATTGTTGAGTAACTTCTGATTAGGTTTATTTTTGTCTAACGCACCCATAACAAAAAATTATGCCGAAAAAAACTTCTATGAAACGTTCATAATAAGGTTTTTTGCACTTTGTAACAAAAGAAAGTTTTTTTCAAGTAAAAAATAATTGTTTCCGGTCGTCCAAAAGGAACTTGATTTGTGTATGTATGTAATGTATGTATATATATATTTAAGTATTTCCTTTTCCAATTTTATTTACGCTTGAAAAGTCTCACAAAATTACAAATTAATACACTTAAAAGAAAAGAAACGACAATGACTTCCCCAAGGTCCAAGAAACAAAAATCAAATATAACTTCTCTGGGTTTGAGATTTAAGAACGAATAAAATATAGAGAAAGTCTGGTATTTCCTCCACACAAACTTTATATACAAATGTATTTACACACAAGGAGTACCTTGGACTTGAGATACAAAGCAAAATGCTTTTTTGTATATCTTTTTTTGAAAGTTGTAGGTGCTTTAATAAGGCATCAATTTTAGTTTTGTTTGTTGAAAATGAATTGCAGGTACACTTTTTGTCTTGCGCAACATTTTTAAATATAACGGTACTTTTTTGTATTTTGTATCTAGATATGTACAATATTTGTGAAGATACAAGCAATTTTGTGTAGACAAATGTACTATGTAAAGTTTAAGTGTGACATACAAAATTCAAATAAGTTGATCTGTTACGGTTTCTGAATACCAAAAATCTTTTCCAGCAACAAGAATCCGGGTCAGTCTTTAATTATATTGCTATTTTTATTCTATCAAGAGTAATTATGGAATAGTACTTCAAATAGACTGCCTGACTTCGCTCTCGAATATTCTAAATATAATTTATAAGAAACAAATTAATTTATGGCCAACAAATTTGAATTTTCTTTTATTTAAAACTTTATATTTTAGATACGTTGAGTTTTAATGGAATTAAAACTAAAAGAAATAGAAAACCTTACTTTACACGTATGTACATGCGGTCTATATAGGGCTACATTCTTGATATCCGACGGTTTTGCGACTTGTTACCATACAATGTCCGGTTTTCTTTAAATCAAGTTAATTTGTCATTGAATTAAAATTTAATTACACAGTAAATCAATAGTTAATTTTAGATTTTATGTTTATTTACTAGGTATTTTATTTAGTTTAAGTATTATTGAAGTACAGAAACATAGAATGTTTTCAAAAAGCACACACTTTTCAGTATTTGAAAACTGTTTGTTTGAATATTATAACTGCATGAATTTAAAGTTAACATTTTTTCATTATTATTTATGAGTAAGAATCTAAATAATAATTTTTGAGTCCCATATCTGTAAATTTCGAAAATTTTCACTTCCCTTGATATCTTAGCAAATGTTCTTCTCGTTTAGTGTTATTTAATTCACATACTACACATTGATTGAGAAAAAAAAAACATTTTTTTGTATATGGAACCCTTAACATAATGTTATTACAAGCATTTTGGAAATTAAAATCAAGCAGTAAGGTATATAAAAATGGTAAAAATTCTATTCGAAAGCAATTACTCGACGAATGGCATGACGAATAAAACTTTTTTGAAACTCTACGTCAACACAATCATGTCGATGTCTTTTCATCACAAGAAACCAATACTTCATAAAACATGTTTAATGCTTAAGAGCAAACAATTTAACTTCCAAAATGAAGTTATTGTAATCTGTCCGATTTGTCCAATTGAAAATTTTGACATTTCTCGACGTTTTAGATCTCTCTAAACTAAGTTAAAGATCTTAAGAGAGATTTTTGTGCGTGCGTGTGTACGTGCGTTCGTACGTTTGTGATACTATTTTTCGTTGTCCATTCAAGAACTAGTAAAGGTATCGACTTTGAATTAATTTTGTTATACAGATAATAACACAGAAAGATGCAAAAAGGACTTTCTACACAAAATTAGTGCGTTGTCTTTTCACTATAGCAATTAAAAAAAAAGTGAAAACCGTTTTTTTACAAAAAATAAAACATTACTATAAGTTGATAGAAATTGAGTCTTGACTCGAATATCTTGGCAAAAATTAAACTTAGTTCATCTTTTTAAATGTATTGCTTTTAAGATCTAACTAAATTTTTTTAAAAATCCAACAGTCAGTTTGTTCATAACAATTGAAATCTACACAAAATTGGCAAAAATTTACGTTCGATTCTCGATATCTCGTAAGTAAGAATGAATTGACTTCAAAATGATTCTGTGCTAAATTTTGTTTTCAATGTAAGATAATTGTCTTAGAAAAATTGAATCTATTTTCATATAAGAAATAAAAAACTAAAAATGCTATTTAAATGGGAAAGAAAAACAGATATTTAAATCAAGTTTATCTTATCATAATATGCAAAATGGTTTTTGACTCAAGTATTAGGAGAACAAAGAAAGATATTAACTTCAAATTTTTTATATCACACAAATTATTGTTATATTAATATTGTGTTTAAGGTTCTAGACAAATCGACTGACGGTACGGATGGAAAGTTATAGGTCTCGTCCCAACTTCTTTTTTAACTTTTAATTTTCAGTGGGAATAATTCTTTTAAATACTAATCTTAAAATAGGCCTGATTCATTTAAAAAGCTATACTAAAACTAAATATATCCTCAAACAAAATATGCAAAAAAGAATTCATTGACTTTTTATATTTACTTACATTTTTTTACTATATTTTTTCTCTTTTCCACTACAAGTCACTACAAGTGTGTCTTATTTGTCCAAAATATCCGAACCATTCACAACCATTTATTAACTATACACATTTTTTTATACCGAGATCTTAATACTGATTTGTTGTTTAATTGGTTTAACACTATATAATCATTTTCATTATAAAACACATAATGTAAACTCCAAGAAATAGACTTTAAACTTCCAGAAACTACATATTGTTATTATAAACAAGACTTTTTTCATGCTTTAAATTCCTCTACTGCCACAATATACATACATATGTATACATTAATATTCTGTTTTTAAGAATTTTTGTGGATATATAAGATAATCAAAAAATGTTCCTATTTTTTCAACATATTATATGTACTTGAAAAATAAAAATATTCATGATTGTAGATACAAACTCGAGCGGAAAATTAGCTCTTCATCTCTTTTCGTGTTTCTCACTCATCATCATATAAACACAAATGTAAATTATGTATCTCTATGAACGTAGATATATTTTTAACAAGAACTTTAATATATATTCCAAACAGCTTCGTATTAATGTTAAAACAAAAATGTACGAAAAACGCAAAATTTTCCGAATGAAGCGCACACCGCACAACAATTTCAAAAGATACTTTTATTTCGTTTATTTTTCTGCATCACCACTTTTGAAACAAAATTTTTATCCAGATGCTGTTGCATTTTTCAAAAGAAAACAAGAGAAAAAAATTATTAGCTTCTTCTTTTTATTTTTTGTTCACAAAATTAACATTTGCTTTCCCAATACAACAGTAGTTAATTATATACATATACCTCAAGTTGAAAACTTTTTTCGACTTTTCTCACTCAAAAAAGGATAAATCCTTGAAAATTTAAAACAACACTATGACCGAACACAAAACATGAAACTCACATAAATATGTAGCCGTAGTCGTTGCCGTAGCCGTAGCCGTAGCCGTAGTCGTAGCCGCAGCTGGAACTAAGGGGAGTATTAATTAAAATTTGCACAAGTGATATATGTATTTATATTTATATATGTTTTTTATCTCAAGTTGTATAAAAAAAAAACAAGAAGACATTATCCAGGCCGCGAAGTAAAGATGTTTCAGCAACGTCAGAAGGCTGAGCTATTCCGATTTTATTTATTTAATTTGAAATGTGTTGTATCTTTAGAAATATCTATATAGGATGTGTTTGGATTTAACGGTTTTTAGTAAAGTTTTTTTTTGAAATTTTTCCTTATCGCCGCCATTGTTTTTAATTAATTATTTATTTTGGAATTTATTTTTTTTTTTCAATTATCGTGTTGGTTTTTGAATTTTTCTACACAAAAGCACTTTAGGTAAGGTAAAAAAAAAAAAAAAACACAAAACACAAAAGCACTTTAGGTAAGAAATCTAATACTTTGTTTTAAGCCCGAAAAAACCTTTTAAGACCCACGAATCGATTCTTTTATTTTTGGATCCAGATTCATCCCTCCTTATGAATATATCATAAAGACATCTCCTATAGATTTCAAGAATATATGGATTTAAATTTTGGCAACAGAATATACATTTTAATCAAATTTTGAACTTAATTCGAAATTGCGAATGTATTCTTAAACTACGTATAGTTTCACAGTTTTTAACTTTTTTTTTTGTATTTTTCTTAGTGAAAGAAAAAAAATTGTATTCGCAAAAAAAAATTCGCAAGGTTTTTACGGAAGAAAACTTTTTGTTATCCGCTCGGAGGCTGAGAGCCTACTAAATTTGAGGAACTTCTATTCCCTTGGATTTATCGGCGTACAACAGGGTATGAGAGGCCTAGGCCCAGAGATGTAGAGTAGATACATTGGGTCGATTGGGGAGCAGGTAAATTTCCCACAGAATTTGTAATGAGTTACATATGATTTCTTGTATGTGAATAAGGGGAAAACAGTTTTGCGCGGACGCGTTCTCAGTACTGGAATTTCCATGAGAATTGAAAAATGAACAAGAAATAATGTTGAGAAGTTAGAGTAGAATAATTGTTGAACGGCGAGAGATTTTGTTTATTTTAAGGAAAGCAAAACAATCCATGCAACAGATGAAAAGTTTCATGCGATATTCCTTTGGGATATTTTTATAAGGTGAAAAGAGAGAAAAGAGAGAATGTCAATCTTATGGAAATGTGATTTGACAACGAACGAAGTGTGGGATTGGGATATGGGATATCGAAGATAAATTATAATTTGAGAAAGGATTAAAAAAGAATCAGTTTTTTTGCACTATAGGCCGTCAGTCTTTTAAAAAAATTAGTCTGGCATCTTGCTCTCTTATCGAAAATGCGTGCTTTCGGTATAGACGAATATCTTCTTCGTTGGATTAGAAATTTTCTTACGAACCGTTCAATACAAGTTGTTTTAGACGGATTCAAGTCTGAAACCCATAAAATAAATGCTGGTGTGCCCCAGGGCTCCGTTTTGTCTCCGACCCTCTTCCTCATTTTTATAAATGATCTCCTGTCTGCTACTTCTAATCCAATACATTGTTTCGCTGACGATAGCACTCTTAGCTTTTCATATTCGTTTCCTGACTCACAACCCTCCTCTTCGGATGTGGAACTGCAACGACAAAATATGATTAGCTCATTAAATTCCGACCTACACAGCATTGTACAATGGGGGAATAAAAAATCGTATGGAATTTAATGCTTCGAAAACGCAAAGCTGTCTTGCATTTTTAAAGCGAGATAAACCCTCTTTGCCACTATCTATGAGCGGCACTTGCATCAACGAAACGGAAAATTTCGACATCCTCGGAATGTGCATCAGCAACCACCTTTTGTGGAGCGATCACATACGCGATGTTACCAAAAATGCCGCAAGATGTCTAGGTTTTTTGAGACGTTGCAAGAAATTTTTCTCCTCGTCTGATCTAGCTACAATCTACAAAACCTGTATACGTCCGAAACTTGAATATAACTCTCATATCTGGGCTGGTGCTCCAGTAACTTATTTAAGCCTCTTGGAAAGTATTCAAAGTAGAGCTTTTAAAATTATTGGTGACATTAACATCATCATCTCGTTTACATCACTCGAACATCGACGCAAGGTTTCTTGTCTAACCCTTTGTTACCGTTATTTTAACGGACTATGCTCTAGTGAAATATCCAGTTGCATTCCTCCCCTTAAACAATTTAACCGTAATACCCGCGCTTCTAGGAATGCCCATCAGTTTACCCTTGAGCCCAACTTCGGCCGTACTATGAAGTACAGAGATTCATTTTTTAGACGTACTACGCGAATGTGGAACGCCTTGCCACGCTCTATCTTTCTCTATCATTGCAATGTTCAGGAGTTCAAAATCAATGTACACCGACACCTCCTATCCAACCCTTCCCTCTTTTCCTAATGCTCACACTGTGTCTTTGGCATATTAAAGGTATACAAAAAACCCTTTCAGTGTTCGCTAATTATAAAAAAAAAGTTACTATTAGAATCTAAATCAAAGGTTTTCAGAGAGATGTCCTTTGTGCGTGCATTTGAATGTACGTTCGTACGTTCGGGATACCATTTTTCGTCGTCCATATCTCAAGAACCAGTAAATATATCGTCAAATGAATTCTATCATACAGCTAATAACATAGCAAGATGCAGAAAGGACTTCCAAGCTAGTCAATTATTTAACAAAAAATCAATTATGTTTTTTTTTATAAAACAAAAAAACCTGAAACGAATATTTGTCACCCCAAATATTTTACGAACATAAAATTATTTTCATTTTACCTCCAAAATTATTTATTGGAACGAAGAATAACGTTTTTCACATCTGGTAAAATTTTGAGGAAAATCTAAGTAACAAAAAATAAAAACCTAGACAAAAAACATTATTAAAAGTTGGTAAACATTGATTTAGTTAAGTTTAGTGCCCGTGGCATGATGGTTAGTGCGTTGGATTATCATGCCACAAAATTAGGTTCCTACCCTGCCTGTGCCATCTAAAGTTTGTTTTTCACGGGTACTGCCGCTTGCGAGGAATTGACAAATCCTTCCTGTCCTGAAAAGTGGTTTCCCAAATAGCCGTTCGGATTCGGCTTAAAACTGTGGGTCCCCTACATCCCGGAGAACGTTACTCGCACACAGGAATGGTTGAAAGTTGTAAGGCCCTGGTTCTCAACGAACTGTTGCGCAACCTAATGTTTTTATTTTATAAACATTTATTTTCGACTCACATATCTTGGCAAAAATTAAAGATATTGGCTTCAATTTAATTTCATCTAATACAAATTTTTTTATAAAAATCAGTCATTTTTTTAATCAGAATTGAAATCTACACAAAAAATTGGTAAAAATTGATGTTCGATTCTCGATATCTCGTGAATAAATTAAGGTGATGACTTTACAATGATTTCATTCTGTTTGTTGTTTACGTAAAATAATGGTCTTAGAAAATTCAATTTGTATTTTTTTATATAAAAAATGATACTAAAATTGGTAAAAGTTGATTTGGGCTAAAAATCTCGGGAACGAAAACAAAATTTATAATATGTACAATATTGTTGGTAATTTTTAGTTAATTTCTTAGAAATATTCAATCGATAACTTTTGTTTACAAAAGACGAAAAACTACAAAAAACACCTGAGTATTGATAAAAAACGGTTTTCGACCTAGTATCTTAAGAATAAAGAAGACTTTCAAATTGTTCATATAACACAAAAGGTTGTTATTAATATTATGTTGAACAGTTTGGGTCACACCTCAGTTTTTAGTTTAATTATAATCTACTAGCGGCCCGTCCCGGCTTCGCACGGGTAGACATAAATAGGTACAGATATTTAAGTTATAAGCATGCTAATTAAAACGAAAATGAATCACTTAATTAGAAAACATTTTTTTGTCCTATCATTAATACTCTGCGCAGCGTATGCGATGAAAGACATTTTATGGCTAATTTTTTACACCTACGGTTGGTTTTAATAGGAATTTCTAAAGATTTCTATACTAATAAAGTAATAAATATAGCCTATGTTACTCAGTGATAATGTACATAGCTTTCTAATGAAAAAAGAATTATTAAAATCGGTCCATTACTTTTTGAGTTTATTCGTTACATACAAAAATACAAATCTTTTCTCTTTATAATATTAGTGTAGATAACAGCTTAAACCATGCGTCTATGTTGATTATTTTATTACCATCGAATGTTAACCTTTTGTCACTACGAATCATCGTAAATTACTGACAATCCAGTCCCATCAACGACTGCTCTGCTTTTCATTTTACTCACTCTTTTTCTCTGTCTCTATCGTTGCAGAAGAAAGGAAAAAAAACATAAAAGAGGCGCCAAAAATTTTATTTTGTTTAAGCAAAACAATGAGTGGTAAAAAAAACAACTACAACGATTTCGGTGCAAAGCGAATGTGGATAAATGTGAAACAACTCAAAACAAAAATATAATATGATTGCGGTAATAAGGCTCATCAGTTCATATTTATAGAAAAATAGATGGTCCGACAGTTTTCTGTAAAAAATCTGATTTAAGGCGCCATCTGTTTGAGACTTATGAAACTTACGATTAATAACAAACATCAAAATTGACAATCAGTTTTTTGTTAATTATAAATTATTAAGACGATTAATCGAAATATAAACTATCCTATATCTCAAGTTAGGGGCCGTTCATAAAATACGTTCGCACACAAGGCGGGGGGAGGGCTCTTGCTGAGTGTGACAAGGTGTGACAAGGGGGGACGGGGGGTCTATAATAACGTGACGTTCGCCATTCATTAAAACATTTTCAATTAGTACTATTTCTTTTGACTATTTTTCTATTTTGCTGCTGCAGCTGGCCCGCTGCAGTTGCCCGTTGATATTTATTTTCCTTCGATGACGTCGTTTTCGGTCGCAAGTACCGCTTATCGCGACACTATGAAAAAGGGTGTGGTCTGCGCACGTGTATGTTGATGGTCTGATTTCGATTCGATCGTCAACGTCGTCGATGATGAGGATGCGCAACGTTAATGTGGTTGTTGTTGCGCTCGTGCCCAAAAATCTGCTGGACGAAGAATAATTTCTTGTCAGCGCCGTTGCTCTGCACAATTTTCACTTGGTGATGCTGATGATGTTTTTGGGTGTCCCGTTGGATGTTTTTTCTCAAAATTTGTGTACCTAGTATCATTTGAAATTTATGATATCCAGGGGGGGGGGGGGGGGGGTTGGTTTTTGTGACGGTCACAGAAAGTGTGACACAGCGTGACAATGGGGGGGAGGGGGTCAGAAAAAGCTGATTTTAGCGTGACGTATTTTATGAACGGCCCCTTAGTTAGACCAAATTACAGATAAAATGCCAACTTTCATCGAAATCGGTTGACTTGGTGAAGAATTCACTGGGAACATAGTACATATGACACTGAATTTTTATATATTAAGATTTTATGTGTAAAAAAAAAATATGCTTCCTTGATTTCGAATGTATACTTCCATCCAATAGTCCACATTTTAGATAACGGTGATGCATAATTCAGGTTTAATGTCGTTAATGTTCTGAATCATCTTATTATTTAAATCTTAAATAATAAAATGACTTAACGTAGCCCCCAAATAAAACAGTCTAGAGGCGTTAAATCGTACGAACGAGGTGGTCAATCGACGGTGGCCCATTTCTTGAGACCAGTAACACACTCATCAAACTTACCCTTCAATAAATCGACTGTAAGGTGTGCTGTTGCACCATCTCGTGGCTCGAGGCACCATTCTGTCGCCCAAGCTTATATCTTTCAATTCGGCAATAACGCTGGCCACTCACAGTAACGTGAAGATCGTGATAGTCGAAATATAATATAACAAAAAACTACAACGGCATGCAAAATGATATATTGATTCGTGAATGAAATGTGGATTTTCACATTTCGTCAATTGCTTATTGACGAACCCATTGAGCCCTTGAATAGGGCGAGAATAACGACATAAAATTGTTCATATTTTTTTTCATGTATATTCAGTCCCGTCGAGAGAAGGGGGATTTTCTAGGGGCCCGTCAAATTAAAAGCAATGAGGAGAGTGTTTTTTTTCAATTTAGGTAGTCTAAATTCATCATCAACATACCTATTCCCACTTATTTTTAGGGGCCCGAAAATTTAAAATCATTCATGCTTTCGCAATCGGGCCCCTGTTTGCATGTTATCTACCAATCTTTCAGTCACAAGCTTGCCGATCTGGGCCCCTGATTATTATTGGCGTACATTTTTGTTTATATTTAATGAAAAATTGGGCAATTTTGAACTATTGAAAGAAAGTTATAATAAATTGTTTCGTTTTTCTTACTACTTAATTTAACGTAAATTTCAAATTTGTTTTATTTTGAAAATTTTTAAAATCAAAATAAGGGGCCCGGCAACTTAAAACAAAACACAAATATTTATTTCGGTTTCTGTTTTATAAAGTTTCTTTTCTTCTATTTTTGTTTCTGCTGGGAACGAAATTTTTGATTCGGTTTCGGGGGACCGGAAAATCCCACGCAAACGTTTTTCAATTGTGGTTTCCGTAATATTAATTAATTAATATTTTGAATAAATTGTTTACTGAAGATTCGAAGGATATCAAGTCACTTCAAAGTGTGTATATTAAACCAGCCATACAAAAATAGCAAGGAATTCTATATACATATAATAATATTGGACACCATTTTCTTCCTTGGCGAAAGGGGACTAGGATTACGAGGCGATAGCAATCTTATTGGAGAGCCAAATAATGGACATTATTTGTTTAGCAGCAGTGCTCAACGTTGGGAAATTCTTAAGAAAAATGTGCCCGGATCCCTTCACAAACTTTCCAATACAAGACGGTCAGCTAGAATTGAGGCAGTGAAACCATTTCATTATTCAAAACGGATGAGATCAATTTTTATATGAATGCAAAGTAGTTGCTACTGGATTGGGGGATGTTCCAGAATCGTTTCCATCGAACCAAAAAAGGCAATTAAAGAGACATTTTGAAGAAAACCGAGGAGCTGGAAAGCAAATAGAAACAGACGAAGAAATAAATTTCAAGAGAAACACCTTTTACGTCATAGTTGATTCAATTATATCTGGAATTTCTCGTCGGTTCGATACGATGAAAAATTTGAATGCTACATTTTCATTTTTATGGCAGTTTTCAACAATGGACGAACTTGAGATTAAAAACTTTGCTACAAGGTTCATCCAAAAGTATAACTCGCATGTGTCTCAAGGGTTTAAAGAAGAAGTAATTCATCTGAAACACATTTATGAAGCCAATTTTGAAGCAGAACTTCCGCCATTGAGTTTGCTCAATACTATTTATTCCCCAGAACTTGGAGACGATTTTCCCCAACATTTGAGTTGCTCTCCGTTTGTTTTCAACCTACAGGTATGTAGTACCGAACGTTCATTTAGCATCCTTGCCAGAACAAAGAATTTAAATCGTTCGTGCTCATCACAAGATCGTGTTTCTGGACTTGCTACACTATGCATCGAAGCACCTTTGGCAATGAAATTGAATTTCGATGTAATTATAAGTTGTTTTGCTGCTCAGAAAGCTAGGAAAGCTCGTTTACCAAAAGAAAATATTTCATTGAATGCAAACTCACTCTAATAAAACATTGTAATAATATTTTAATATAAAGGAAAACAATAAAGAGTATTTAATGTAAAACTTTTAAAATACTTAGTTTTTTTTTAAAGACAAATTTCAAATACTTTTACTTCGCTCTATTTTATTTTCATAGTAGGTAATAGATCTTCATACTATTTTTTTTAATAGTTAATCGACCGTATTATCAGTTACTTACATGTCGTTGGCGATATCGAATTGAATGTATGATTCTGTGCGGATTCTGATCTAATCGCATGTAGAATTATTTTCTATCCATCCTCCATTTCAACTAAACTGGATGATACCCGTAAGATTGATTTGATGATTAACACTTTTTTCGGTTAATTTTTCAAACAAAAAATGAATATTTCCATTAATTCCAACCAATTTCATGCTATTCGGCATGAACTTTAAAAAAAATGCTAAATATGGGGGGGCCCGAGATTTGTCTGTGTATATTCAATAGCTTTGAAAATAAATATTATTCATTGTCACAGTAATTAACCAGGTTAACCTCATGTCAATTTACACAAGTTTACAAGAAAAAAACTAAATAATTTTCTTTTGAATGCAATCATTTAAAATTACGTTTCTACGGAATCTCATTACTATTTGGTCAAATTTTTACAAAATTTGTTAAATATAAAGCTTTCAAAGTCTTAAAGGGCCAGTCCAGTGTAACATTTTCAAAAAATCCTTATTATAAATATGCTTTCAACATTTCAAAGCCGTACATCTTATATTTTTTGAAAGGCAGTTCTACCTGAGAGCGGTCACAAATACTCTATTTGGATCTTCAAGGGAGTTTTTACCGAAATTAAACTTTTCAGTTTGACTTGAAATTCGGACTGAGTATTCTTGACGATGAAGGATATTTTTGATTACCTACATGAAAATTGACTATTTGGCATTAACAAAAGGAAAATCTGATTCTAAAGACCAGCTTTTGACGGATGCAATGTAACTCTGCAAACAACATAAATCTGTTTTCAAATCTGAATTAGGTTGCAGTAAGTTTTATTAAGCACATCTAACAATGAAATCCAAATTTCCAAACTAAATACTTTAAATACCGTCCGGTGCCGTTTGCTCCAAAAAAAAACTGTCCATCTAGAGCTAGAACTTTTGCGAAAGTTGTACATTCTACGTCCCATCTAATCCAGCCAATCTGCCGCACCGATTGTTGTGGTAAAAAAGCCAAATGGAACCTTACGCATATGTGGAGATCTCAAGATCACGATCAACCCACACTTAGAAAAAGATCGCCATCCAGAACTTTTTCAAAAATTGCAAGGAAGGCGATACTTCACGAAAATTTATCCGATGCCTCTGGACGAAGAATCGTAGAATTAGTACCAAATTCGGATTGTTTGAGTATCAAAGGCTACCTTTTGGTACTTCCAGCTCAACTGGTATCTTTCAGCGATATATGGACAAACTAACTGCCAATTTGGATTTCTGAGTCTCGTACCTAGACGATGTTATATCGTGTCCGGACATACAAATGACGAGCATCTAAATAATATCAAGATTTTTCTGGAATGATTAAAAAAACATGGTTTGCGATGTCGACTAGCAAAATGTCAGTTTGTGAAGACTGAGGTATAATACTTTGGTCATATAATTGATGCAACAGGCATTCGTCCATCGGAAATCCGAATCAAAGCTATGAACAATTTGTCTGAGCCAAAAGATCTAAAGGACCTGGAAGCTTTTATTGGTAAGGAAAACTATTACAACGAATTCATAGATAATTTTGCCCAAATAGCTGCACTGCTCAACAAACTAAGGGCTAAAGATGAAGATTTTAAGTAAGGAAAGGAGCAAAAAAATTCTTTCACGCTTTTTAAAGAAAAAATCTTAAATGTGGGCCGATTAACACATTTTCAAGATGATCTACCTATCACTTTGGCTACTGATGCTTCTTCGCATGGCATTTCGGCAGTTATTTCACACGTTTGCCTCAAAAACATTGGATGCCTCTTAAAATGTTTATAGCCAGATCGAAAAGGAGGCTCTATCGATAATATTCGGCGTGACTAAATTTCAACATTATTTATATGGTCGTCAATTTGAGCTCATAACGGATCACCAGCCGCTAGTCATATTCGGCAAAAAATTGCCGAATATGACTATACAAAGGCTACAACGCTGGGCAATTTTTCTAATAGGGTACACCTACACATCGCTACTTGTAAACTGTTGCTAATGCAAGACGCTGTGAGGAGGGCAGGCACCAGGTGGAACAACATCACCACGTGTCAGGTCACATAAAACATCTGGCCAACACTAGATTTAAAACGTTCAAGGTGCTTGCTATCTCTAAGCAGATCGCAGATAAGCTCTATAATAGGTGTCATAACCGGACACTGTCTAATAGGAAAGCACGCTGCACGCCACGCGGCTAGGCGTATTCTCAAATAACTTTTGCAGAAGCTGTAACTTCTTTAACGATCTAAACGATCTAAATCATATCAGCATAATCAGCCTCTCACATTTCGTAAGTAACTCAAACTGGTTCCATTGAGCTTAGAAGAAAGCCTCAAGATTCATGTGGTATCACAATGGGTCATTAAACTGGCCTAAGTTTGTCCGTTTCCATCTTGGACAGCCACTTTAACCTAACGTAACCTAACCTAAACCTACACAATTCGCTATCGTCCAACAACAAAGCATGGAAATGCCCATTACGGGTCACGATTACCTGTGGGCCCTGACGAGGAATTTGATAAGTCGGAAGAATCGTGCCATCAAGCATTTCAGCCTTGGAAGATTTCCAATCAATTCATTTGTCATCGCAACATTTTCAAAAAATGATCCAGATATTCGCAAAGTCATCGAATACATAGAACAGGGTTGGGCAGCACGTTTGCCTGCCACTCAAAATAGTTTACTTCCTTATTTTCGTCGAAGGCTTTGTCTAAGTGTTTCCGCTAACATTCTTCTCTTTCAGAGCCAAAGTCCAAGGGTGGTTATCAGTGGCGTCTTTAGGCATGGGCCCGGTGGGCCAGGGCCCAGGGCCCCGCAATTATTTGGCCCCCAAATCCACCAACTCAAAATGAATGAATCTGTACAAGAATTATATAGAAAACGAAATAAGGTTAGTAGACAGTAACAGAAAAACAAGTTTCATTTTACTCTCCGTTCCGTCGCAATTCTCCTCCTCGACATCTTGAACTTCTGGCAACATGAATCTTTAATCATACTCCTGCACACGCTGTCAACATTATTTTAACAACTCTGCTTTCGTTCTACTCTACAGTTCTGCACACATGTTGACTTTTCAACTCACTCCATAAACAAACACAAAGTTGTCCCATGATGATTCATTTTTCGCAGATCATTTAAAAAAATGTGGGAACTCAGGAAAGGGATACACTTCTTATTTATCAGCAAATATTTGCAAAGAATTCATTGATATAATAAGAAAACAAGTCCTAATGAAAATTTTAGTTGAAATTAGATCGGCAAAATATTTTTCCCTAAGTGTTGACAGTACACCCGACCTTTCTCATATTGACCAGTTGTCTTTTGTAATTCGGTATGTTAAAAATTGTGTTCCCATCGAAAGGTTCTTAAAATTTATACCTATTTAAGAGCATAAATCTGAATATTTGGCTGTCACAATCTTGACATTTTTGCAAAATCATGATATTTCAATAGAGGATTGTAGAGGACAAAGCTATGATAATGCGTCTAATAGCTATGTCGGGAAAATATTATGGTTTGCAAGCAAGATTAAAGGAGAAGTGCGAATTTGCTACCTCTGTACCTTGTGCAGCACATTCTCTTAACTTAATAGGCCTTCATGCGGCTGGTTGTGTGCTTTTTCTTTTTTTCTGCTTTACCCATCGCTGGAATAAATTGAATGAATGTTTAGGTTTACATAGAGTTCTTAAAAGCCTTTCTGAATAAAGATGGTCTGCACGAGCTGATGCAGTTAACGCGCTCCATCATGGTTATAAGCAAATTACTGAAGCCTTGACATCTATCTCAAGAGATCCAGAGCAAACTCCAGATACAAAAAGCGAAGCGCTAAGCCTGTCTAAGAAAATGTCCAAACTGGAGTTCCTCATTTTAACAGAAATTTGGAGCACAATATTAGAAAGAATTCATAAGACCAGCAAAAGCCTTCAAAAAGAAACAATAACGATTGACGTTGCTGCTAATTTGCTTTGTTCACTATGTTCTTTCATAAATGATATAAGGGAGAATTGTGATAAATTTGAAGCGTTTTCAAAAAACCATAAAGATGTTAATGCAAATATAAAGAAATAAACTTACATAAAATTAAAAAAAAAATATAAAAACATTAGAAATCAACCAAAAAAACAATAAAAGTTACCAAAAATAATCTTTAAAGAAAAATGTTCAACTATTGAAGGTAAATGAAAAAAAATTATAAAAGTACAAAAAAAAATATCTGTTTTAAAAAGTAAAAATATTAAAAAAAACACAAATTAATTTTAAAATTATTTTTTTACCCTAAAGACCTACTTTTTTTGGCCCCTAAATCCTATTGGGCCCAGGGCCCCCAAAAGTCTAAAGACGCCTCTGGTGGTTATACCTGCCGCGCTGCAACCTATAAAGTGCTAACACTTCTACATCAAGGTCATTGGGGGTTACTCGGATAAAACAAATGGCCCGCCGATACTGTTGGTGGCCCAAGGTTGATGACATTGACATCATTGAGTCAACAGTAGCTAGATGCATTACTTGTCAATCGAATGCAAACCGCTCACCAAAGGAGTATTTCAGTTGGACGACATCAGAGAACGTTTGGGAACGCATTCACATAGATTTTATAGATTTTGCTGGCCCTTTTCAAAAGTCTATGTGGTTAATTGTGGTAAATTCGAATTCGAAATGTTCATTTGTCATTCGTACGTCTTCAACAGATTCCCAGACAACCATTCACGCTTTACGTTCAATAGAGGGTTTACCAAAAGCCATCGTGTAAGAAAATGGCACACATTTTACCTCTAAAGAGTTCCAGCAGTTCTGTCAAGATCATTCAATTAAGCATATGACCTCAGCTCCATTCATCCCCGAATCCAACGGATTGGCCGAAAGGATGGTAAGAACTTTCAAAACGGCTTTTCTAAAAATCATGGCTGGAGATACAACAGGCGATGCGATGGTGCACTCGCAAGCAATGACAATATGTCAAAAAATGTGAATATTATTTTATAGGTACGAGTATAATGCATGATACAACTAAAACAGATAGCGCATTCGCGTTTCTTTTTTGTTTCGTTTTGCGCATCTAAATAGGTCACGAACCCTCAACGAGTTTTACGTTTATTATTCAGTATGTGAAATCAAAACAAAACAATGGCACTAATTTGGGCAAGAGTACGATAACTTAGGCGACAAGATATAATAACGGTTTTTGGTAGAGGGGCTTAATACAAGCATTTTTTACCATAGGAGGGGGGGTCTATCTCCCCCCGTTTAGGCGATAGGGGCAATTTAAAATAATTGTTATTTAAAATGAAAAAAATTAATTAAAAAATAACGGTAATACTTACAATTAAGTATCATACCTTTTTTTAAAGCCAACATTCTGTTTTATTAGCCAGTTTTTAATTCAAGTCAAAACTATGCGTAGTTTTTGGAAAATTGAATTTTAAACTCAAAATTTGAGTAAAAAAAGTTAAAAAAAAGGTTTAAAGTGTAATTTTTCAATACTTCAAGATTATCTACCATTGTTTTTATTTCAGAATTTATTGCTCTTATTTGTTTTTGATCAAAAACTGAAAACTAGATGATTTTATGTCTTTTAGTTTTTGAGAAAATTGAAAATAACCACAACTACTATTTTAATTTAATTCTTTTTTTTTTTGCTTGAGTGGTCTTATTTTGATAGTAACAATGGTAGGTGCGAGTTTGGGTGTATGCAACAGTAATGTGTGTGCGAGTTTGGGTGTATGCAACAGTAAGATCTGTAAGGGGGGGCATGCTGCCCCCCTGCAACCCCCCTGCTTGGGCACACTATAGGATTTGGGGTGGGTGCGAGGTGGAGTGGGTGCAGGGTTGGGTGAAAGGTGCGGTGGGTGCAAGATGGGGTGCATGCAAAGTTTCTTTTGCATTTAAATAAGCTGGATTTAAGAAAAATTAATTTATCCTTGGTATATCTTAATCCATATTCGATTATTACTATCAAAATAAGACTACGTAAATACTCAAGCAAGGAAAAAATAATTTAATTAAAAGATTTTTTTTTTTGCTAATTTTCAATTTTCTCAAGAACTAGAAGACATAAAATCATCTAGTTTTCAGTTTTTAATCAAAAACAAATAAGAGCAATGAATTCTAAAAAAAACTGTAGTAGATAATCTTCAGGTTTTGAAAAATTACACTTTAAACCTTATTTTTAACTTTTTTTTGTCCAAATTTTGAGTTTAAAACTATTTTTTTTTTCAAAAACTATGCATAGTTTTGACTTGATTTAAAAACAGGCTAATAGACAAAAGAGTTGGCTTTAAAAAAAGGTATAATACTTAATTGTAAGTATTACCGTTATTTTTTAATTATTTTTTTTTCCATTTAATATACATATTTTTTAAATTGCCCCTACCGCCTAAACGGGGGGAGATAGACCCCCCCCTCTCATAGTAAAAAATGCTTGTTTTTAACTGTTCTATACAAATCCGTCATTAAACTTTGTCGCCTAAGTTATCGTACTCTCCCCCTAATTTGTTTAGATATTTTCTTATTATAATAAAATGTTATTATTTCTAATGTTTTTCATTTAGGTAAAGGTTTTAAATAGTTAATATTTGTGTTAAAGAAAATTTGTGTGTTTGAGTGAAATAAATTAATACAAAATCGAAGTGAATGAAGAATATGGTGTATTTTTTTTTTCATTTTCATTTGGATGCATTTTTCTCCATAGAATTACCTGTAAGATTATTTAATTAGTGATAAATGGTTAAATAAAATATATGACGGTCTTTTTAAATCAGTGGTTTTCAACTTTTTATTTAATTAATCATTTGTTTGTATTTTCTTTTCCTTGATAATTTGTTTTCCGCGATTTTCTTCGAAGTTGGACTGGTTGCTCATTTTCTTCGCGTAAGGTTTAAAACAAATTATTTTATACAATTTCAGACTGCATTCCTATCATAAATGCCTACAAATATTTTAAGATTTGTAGGTATTTATAATTTTTCAGTTATCTTATCAAATTGAGCTTGTTCTAATTGTGGATGTGGAATATTTTCCATTAAGCTATCATTTTCGCATTGCTGATGTTCAGACACATTTTCATGCTCAAGGTCAATGGGAACTTCCAGAGACCCACTCACTATTTCTTTTTGCTTTTTCAGCTCCATTCTTTTCGAGCGCTTTGTTGTGTCAGGCTCAAACGCTACAGACAGTTGCTTTGGGTAAACCGTATGACCTGCATCTGGTTTCAAAATCCGATGCCGTGTGAATCCTATTGATATACCTAAACCTATTTCAGATTCTAGTTCTGAACTACTTTTTCGTATTAACTTACCCATTTCATTCTTTGAATTGTTTAAAAAGTCTTCTCGCAAAAAGTGGAGACTACGAATTCTTACAGTTAGAACATTAATTTTATCCTTGCGTTTGGTGAACATGGTCCACTGCTTCCAGAGATTTTAATTTCCTTTTGGAAATTTATGAAAGCTGGAATCGCTCGTTATCTTCTTTGTTTCGTTGTTGTTGCAGTCAAAACCGAACAATCACTCATGTTTATTATTAAATGTTTTTTTTCTTATTAACTATAAATTATAAACAATTAACCACTTTAAATGACTTTATTGATTTAAAACTTTGAAAATTCACTTCCTTTAACATTCACAACAGGAAGTAGAGTGAAAGTTGCGCCGAAAATACTAACTCTCTTCAGTTGATTAAGTGTTCGTGACGTCACAATAGTTTGACAACCAAAACCTCACATGCGCAATGCGCTATCTTTATTAGTTGTATTATAAGTAAAATACTTGTCATCTATTCTTGGTGTGAAATGGAGATTCGTTTCCAGCGCATTTTGTTCTCTATAAGAAAACTAAAATTGTCAATTTCTTTGTTATATGTACTTTAGGTCGTTGATTGAATTAAATAAAGTTCCTGAATTTATTAAGCATAATATAACAGTCTTCTAAAATTGTATCACTTATACATAAATATTAAATACTGAATCAATTTTGAGGAATTTTCTTTCTCAACATTTTAATGAAAAGAGTTTGAGTTGCTTATATGACAACAAGTTTACACGCAGAAAAATGCAAAACTTATATTAAAGTTTAAACGTCACGTCTCCTGAGAATAAATTAATTTCACACCGCATTCAACTTGTATGGTTTTTATGAGTTAGGAGCAAATTCCACGGTAATTTTATATACTTCTGAATCCTAAGTATTCAATCTGTACCTTGATATTCAACAGTTTTAAGGACTTTCAGGAAACAAACTTGACTTATTATTGAAATGGTTGAATGTTTTAATTAAATTAATTCATGTCTAAAAACATGACATTTAGACATTATTTCATTTATCTTAAGCCAAGAAACTTTCAGAAATCCATTTAAATCAATTCGGATCGGATTCCACTTATGTTTCTTTAGCTAGAGATCAATGTGTTTTTTTTTAATATTTGGGTATAAAGTCTAATGGTTATGTAGTGAAAGTAAAAACAATTATATTTCGTTGAGACCAACTTAAATCGATTTTAAATTACTATCTTACTTTTTCATTAATAAAAATGATTTGTTAATTAGATATATCAAAACTTCATTCATAATTTATCAAAGTTGTCTTATCAATAAGTATTTGATTAATAAATTTTAAAAAATTGTTTTTTAATTGTTATTTGTTTATCAGTATGTAGTAAACATAAAACACATTTCGAATTATCTTAAAACAAGTAAAAACAAAATTTTAATTAGATTTATAAATAATATTAGATTTTCTCATACTGTATCATTTAAAATAATAAAATCAAAGCATTCAATCAGAATCGTATGATACTTTGTTTTGTTATGTTAACAGCAGCGCCAGCGATGTTAATTTAACTTTAATTTAGGGAGCTTTAACGAAGTTTATATGCCTAATATTTATAAATCAAAAAGGATAATGAAACTTTTATGTTTTTTTTTTAACAAAATATATGTACGTTAAGATTATTTAAATTAAACTCTCATTTTTTTGTTGTTGTTGCTGAACTATGACTTTTTTTTATATTATGCGCGCACTCAAGGGGATATGAATACCCTTATTATGATTAAACACAGTGCTAGAAATTATGAAGGAAGGATAGGATTAGAAAGGAGATACCGATGCACATTGGTTTTGAATGTCTGCAAATTGCAATTAGTGGGAAATGTTGAGTCTGGTAAAGCTTTCCACATTCGTGTAGTGCGACTTAAGAAAGAATCTCTGAACTTTACAGTACGTCCGAAATTGTGCTCAAGGGTAAACTGATGAGCATTTATAGAAGAACGGGTATTTCGATTGAATCCTTTATGGGAAAGCTTACGCATTTGTTTTGCCAGCGTTGGAGAAGTACTCTAGCAACTGAGCGCGTGCGAAAGAAGATTTGTTCCATAGAATCGTTTACGCTTTCGAGTACAGGAGTAGTCATGTCACTCATTGGCAGCATCGAATTAACAACAAATTGTGCTGTAAGCAAATTGGCTTTATTTATCGAGCTTACAAAAGGAGTGTCATTGGAAACGAGCGTAGGAACTGACCATGACGTAGTGTTGTGCAGATTTTTTACAAATGACCAGAAACGTTTACTACCTTTGGGACATTGTAGTATTTTTTGCCGTAATTTCTGGTCATGCAACAATTTAATGCGTCGAATATGTCCGTTACAAGTCTTTCTAGCTTGTTTGAACTTATTCCGGTTTTCGTCAGTGGGGTTGGTTTTATAAATCTGGAAACTTATATCTTTGATCCTAATAAAATCTTTACAGCTCAAATCAAACCATGAGTTTTCTTTGGGTTTGGTAGATTTTACCCTATTCGAGATAAAATTTCTCATTCCACAAAGGATTAAATTTGTAACCATATCTGCGCTGGAATCGACGTCACTATCGAGGAAGCATAATGACCAGTTAAAGTTCCTGAAAAAGTCGTTGAGACCGTCCCAGTTGGCTTTATCATATTGCCAAACGGTTCTCGTAGGGGTTTTATAACTTTAACTTTGGTTTTTTGGCATGATAAATTTCCATATATGACACAATGGTCTGATGTGCCTATTTATTTAAGTTACTTTTTTATTTTTGAAAAAAAAAATAAATGAACGCACGAACTTGTCTTTAAGATATTTGTATAGCACATAAAGATCACATTCTACAAACAATTTTTAGTTTAAAATAAATCAAAGATACAATTACATATGTAATTCATTTCATACATTTGTTTTAACTAAACACCCTATATATTTATATGTTTTAGCAAATTGTAATAAAAATATTTGTTTTTCAAATTCAAAAATTTATTGGATATAATAAACCTTATTGTAAAAGTGCAAATCATTGATGGTTGATTGGAACTAGATAGGTAATGGAAATAGAGTAAATCAGTGATAAGATCACCATTTTGTATGCTTTATTTTCCAATGATTATGTATTGGCGCTAAAATGCTTACTTTTATTGATAATTATGTATTATTGAATCAAAACCTTCTCAGTTAATTTTTTAAATAGATAATATAACATGACAACTTAATACTTAAGAATTAAATTTTAAATCCATACAAGAAGAAAGTATACAAAATTTGGCTTTGTTATTCATAACCCATACATTCTAAGAAATTACCCTTACCAGTTACGTTAAAAACATTAACTTATTGTTTTGTTCCATTTTTTGTAGTTCTTCTTAGCTTCAGTTTACTTGGTAGATATATTAAGTAGTAGTAAAGATAAAAATCCCAATGTACAAATTGATTATAAACTTATTTCACAGTATAATAGTAGTAACAAATATTTTGTTCAGTTGTAGTTTCTTGTTCAATCGTTGAAGATGATTGTGGGTGAATTTATAATAATTTTTATAGCGAGCTTTGCTGTTTATTCGCGACAGGTTTGTAAAAATATTGTTAAAATACGTAATTTGTAAATTATTTTGTATATAATCAACAAAGTATAGACTCACCAGAATTACAAGTATAAAAAAGAAAAAACGAAACAGTGGTTTAACATTTATATATGTCCAGTCCAATCCTTCACGGCTACTCTCTTTAAAACATGTTACTGGTACATAAAAGGAAAAATCCCTACAGGAACTAACGACTTCAACCTGCGAAATTTTTTAGCTCTTATTAACTTGGAAAAAGAATGTTGTAAATTTAAGAAATAAGTCTTTAAAATGAGTATTTAAAAAAACTGGATTGAAAATACTTTGTATCAAAACATTGTAAAAATAGTTCAAGCCTGCACTTTAAAATTTTGTAAATAGGCTGAAAAGAAAAGTCATTTTTATAATTTAAAAAAATGTGCACAGTGGTGAGCTAGTTCAATTAAAATTACGTTTTGATAGAACAACCTATTTTATATTTCAATGTACTTGAACCATATAAGTTCATATATTATATAATTTAAAACTTTACATTTTTTTTCATTTACAGACTTCAACTCCACAACTGCCCTTCTACACAGCTGGGGTGGTGGAATTTAAGGGTGCGTCAAGTATTTTAGATGATTTGGAACAAGTCAACAACAATTTGGCTGCGTACCTTGAGATAATATCATCACACGAGGCAGCCGAAACTGATATAATAGCCTTTCCTGAAGGAACTCTAAACAGCGCCCTGCAATCCACATTTGTTCCTGATCCAAAACTCAACATAACTCCTTGTAACCAAACTCAATATGCCTATTTTCTGCAGAAACTTTCATGTCAAGCTAAGATTTCAAACAAATATGTCGTCGTTAACTTAGTTGAAAAAGAAAACTGCACTGTTGAATCCCAGATAGCAAATAAGGATCCTAGACGCTGCGCGAGTTATGGACTAAATCAGTATAATACAAATGTGGTATTTGATCGGAGTGGAGTAGTTGTCTCTCGTTATAGAAAATTCAATCTATATTATGAACCTTGGAATGTTACTCTTAGACCAGAGTATGGACAATTTACCACTGATTTCGGTGTCAAGTTTGGGCACTTTGTCTGTTTTGACATGCTTTTCTATACTCCAACTACGGAGCTCATAAAGTCGAATATAACGGATTTTATATTTACAACCAAGTGGTTTTCGGAACTTCCCTTTTTAACAGGTAATACGTCAATCTTAATCAACATTATGAAAAACAATCCTCTTTTCCAGCTGTTCAATATCAGCAATCATGGGCTTACTCTTATGATGTGAATCTGCTAGCCGCGGGTGCTAGTAATCCTTCCACCGGTAATACTGGCTCAGGGATCTACCTTGGCCAGAAAGGTGCTCTGCTGTCTGTAATGAAAAGTACCCCAGAGCGGAAATTATACGTTGCTCGAGTGCCTAAGAAAGGTTTCCCAGGGTCAGATTCAATACCAGTGCAAAACCTTCAAATTAGAAATAAACGTGCAACAACAAGCTCCATTAACAATCTGCTCGTCAAACGAGACAAAAGAATAGATTCCTTTATTACTGTTCCATTAAATACGTCTGTTCAACACGCTCAACTCTGTCACAGAGATTTATGCTGCCACTTTAATTATAAGACTACATTACTAAAACCACCGACAAACTCCTTGTCTTACCAATACCGCTTAGCAGTGTTTGATGGAGACCGAATTTATCCGGGGATAGATCCATTAGGGTGGTCCGTGTGTTCAGTTATGGCTTGCATCAATAACACCTTGGAAGGATGTGGTTTGGGTTTCAATGAAACAGTAAGAGTTAGTCCACAACTAAGGTTCGATCACATTTTGATTGAAGCCAACTTTACCAAGACTGAAAATAATTTATTAATGCCAAATAGCGTTGATGAGAGTCTGATGCCTTTGGCAGTAGAAAGATTTCGATTTAATATTTCAGATGTTGGGTAAGATTTTCTGCATTTTATAAATTATAAAAAAAAACTTAAGTTTCTTTTTTCTAGATATAAGAATAACGCACGTTTCGAACTTCTAATACCTAGAGACGATTTGATACAATTTGGAATCTATGTTAGCTACTTCGGAGAAAGGTCTTCCACATCACACTTAACTCAAATATCTCACAACCTCTTACTATTGTGTTCATTATTTATTTTATTTAAATTTAAAAACTTATAATTTACACATTAATAAATTGATACAAATTCTCAAACTCCTCGACAAAATGTTGCTCATTACATGAATGTCCGTTCCTTTTTCTCTTTGTTTATAATTTTTATTTTTGTTTTATCTAAACAATCATCGTACAAATTGTTAAATCAGTGCCTTAGAAAACCGCGTTAACAAAGCTGATTACACATGTTGTTAAGTGACTTTTATCAGTTGACGTTAAAAAAAAAACAACCTACTCATGCAAACTAAGCCCAACAAATCCCCGCAATTAATTTCATTTACAATTAAGTACTTTTTGGATTAAGTGACATTAAAATGTGCAGGCACACATGAACATGAGTGTTGATAAGAAAAGTCTATAACACGAATGAATAGTTCCAGATTTTATTAACAAGAAGAAAAGTTCTTTGGCATTTAATTGATTGAAATTGAAGCATTTTCACTAATTCCTTGCCAAACAAACGTTTTTTTTTTGTCATTTCTTTGTTCAGTGATTTTGTAATCGAATTAAAAACAAAAACACACGTTCATTTTAAACTGAAAACTTAATTAAAAGCTTTACACATTCTTAGTGTTGGAATTCAAGAAATTAAGACATTTTTTAACTAATGAAGTAAGTACGGGATGTGTGTTTTCCCATAGTTTCTGCATTCTTTGTTTAAAAAAAAAAAAACTTGAAGGTGTATCTTAAAGTTTCACGTAAACATATAGTTTTATTATATTAATTTAAATATTTAAAGAATAAATTAGGGTCATAAGAAAAAATTTGTTGCCGAAGAACAATTAAAAAATATATGTTAATAAACAAGACAATAAGACAGTCGATAACTTGGAAGTTCAAAATGACTAATTTTATTTTGCTAGGACCGCAGGATGGAAAGTTATGAAAGGTGATATTTAATGGTTAAACAAAAAGGACCGATTTAGGGGTTCTCATTTTCAAAATGAAACTTTAATAGAGTATACCCGGATACGGATACGGATTTAAAAATAAATGTTCATTATGCTCTATAAAGTTTTGGTAAGAATTTAAAAAGTATTATTACAAAAAAACAGGTATGCAAATTATTTATACTTCAATATTATGAAATCTGATTCAAGAAACATGTTTCCAAAAATAAAACAGATTTACAAACAATACAATAATGTTTAAATACATAAGCTTAAAATACCATCATCATCGTAACCACTTCTTTCTCAAGCTGGGATCGATAGTCAACAATGCCCAATCATCGATAAATCTTTTATGGTAGATTTTAAAGCAGATAAACTCAAAATTCATGCTAGAGAACTTCCTAGCACCAAAATTGACGAGGTAAATACTGAATTGTCAAGATTTTGCAGTAGTGAAATGCCGACACTCCTTAGATTTTCTTATAATCTTAGGGCCAAAGAACTTACAGTAGAACGGACCATGCACTACTTCATAACACAAAGCCGAACTGACAAAAATATTTCGTAAGCTTAACAATACAAAATCAAGCGGCTTAGATAACATTCCCAATATTGTCTTAATACATATTCCTATCGAAATCATACCCCAATGTTGCATTATATTCAATAACTGTTACTTCTCGAGTTCTAAACCTTCGAAGGTACTTCCAATAATAAAAACGAAAAAGGATCCTTCTGATCCTTTTAAAGGGTTTTTCAATTGGTGCGGTTAAATTTTGGAGCCCGTGGCGGCCATTTTGTTTTAGTGTCATATGTCAAAATATCTTTTGTTTATTATTAAACGTTTAAATGATAAAACTTTATTATCAAAATTAGTGTTCGCTAACGCAAACGTTGCGCGCATTGCGCCCATTTTACGGTAGACTTCGTGACCCTTCACAGTCGACTATTCAACGTTTGGTGTCCAAATTTTAGACGACCGGTTCAGTAAACAATCAGCCAACACCCGTACATTCAAGGAACGCAAACTCATTAAAGTGTACAGCAGAACCCGAGGCAGTCTAATCCTCGCCGTGCACGAGAACTTGGCCTTTTGCAGACTTCAACTTGGCGAATTATGAGTCGGGACTTGGGCCTACACCCATACAAGATCCAACTGACCCAGGAGCTCAAAGATCATGACCATAGACAACGCCGTTTGTTCGCTGACTGGGCTTCGAATCGTTTGGAAGAGGACACAGATTTTGGCCGAAAAATCATCTTTAGTGACGAGGCGCATTTTTGGATGAATGGCTGTGTTAATTCCGTATATGGGACGACACCAACCCACGCGAGGTTCACCAGGTGATAATGCATCCTCAAAAAATTACCGTTTGGTGTGGATTTTAGACCGGCGGCGTAATTGGTCCGTACTTTTTTTTGAAAACGACGTTAGTAACTAGGTCACCGTCAACAGCGAGCGCTACTAATTTCTTATGGAACAAATTGAACCATATGGACCAAGCCGACATGTGGTTCCAGCAGGACGGCGGCGCGCGCTACATGCCACACAGCAAATGCCACGATTGACATTTTGCATGAACGATTTGAGGGTAAGGTTATCTCTCGCATCAGGGGTGATGTAAAATGACCACCAAGGTCATGCGATTCGACCCCACTACACTTTTTCCTGTGGGGTTTCTTGAAGTAGCAGGTCTATGCAAATAAACCACAAACCATCTTGTTAAAGTAATTTCATCTATGGTGAAACATAAGAAATTTGTTGTAACCGATAGACCAAACACTGCAACTAAGGTTCTTAATATCATCAATGGTTTGCCACAGGTCTCTATTTCGGCTAGTTTATATGTTTCTGACGTATTGAGGGAAATCGATGGCTCGATAGCGTTTGCTGACGATGCCACTTTGTACGCAAGTGGATCAAGAATTGCGGATATCCAAACAGAACTGCAAAGGAGTGAAAGCTTAAAATAAACAACGCTAATTGTGAAACCATACTGTTCCGAAGCTCAATAAGACGCGGAAATTCAGGGGTGGAATCGCGTAAGGCGATAGTTGATTGTCACTGTTTTAATAGTCAATTTTGATCATCACCTTTTCTTTGTTCTGTGTAAAGTGATCGCTAAAACTTTACATTTGCTGGCAGCACTTACCCAAGTTTGGGAAGCTTGGTACAAATTGCAACAGGCATAAATGTCATTTCGATCAGCTGTTGTGTTTATTGTGTTCAATTTTCAATTTGCAAAGTTTTCTTTCTTCGAAAATGTAAGTTTACCTATAACTATACTTAATAATAATTATAAATTCATAAGAATGTTTGTTATATTTTGCAAAAATGTATTCTTTTGTTGAATCAAATTTAATGAAAAATGGACATAGAACCGACTGCATTTTCTTAATAACTGCAGCGCTTATTTCAGCTACAGTACTTTGGCCCATCGGTGCAGCTCAATCAGCCCCAACTTGTCGTTGACAAATTGACACAACTATGTTGATCTTATTCCTGATGGTAAATCGAGCAACCGCAAAACATACACAAACGTTTCTTTGTTCAATCGAAAAGTTTTCAAGAATCTGAAATAAATAATTTATACGTACATACATAATGTTGTAAATATAACTTAGTTATAAATATTCATAAAAAGTTTCATAGTTACATTGGGTTAGGAAGTTCCAAAATATTTGCTTTATTCCTTAAGTTGGTTCTCAGCAATTGAACTTTTTTGTAGTCATTTCTCGTTCTCGTGCACTGACAGAAAATTTGCATTGAAGTATACATTACTGTTCACTTATTTTTATTTTAACTTTAATATCTTTTCACTTTTTTCACTAAATTTAAAATTTATGGTGGAGCTGAAGTTCACAGAAATTATCTTTCTCACAAAAAATAATCAAAATAAATGAAAGTGACACCTAAATAGCTGTCACTAACAAACCATACCAAAAAAGTGATAGTCAATTTGATAATCACCTTACGTGGAGCAAAGTCATCCATTTTGATGGTCAACAATCAACAATCACCTTACGCGTTTCTCCCCCCGTTTAGGCGGTAGGGGCAATTTAAAAAAAATATAATTTAAAATGGAAAAAAATAATTCAAAAATAACGGTGATACTTACAATTAAGTTTTATACATTTTTTAAAGCCATTCTGTTTTAATAGCCAGTTTTTAATTCAAGTCAAAACTATGCGTAGTTTTTGAAAAATTTAATTTTAAACTCAAAATTTGAGTAAAAAAAGTTAAAAAAAGGTTTAAAGTGTAATTTTTCAATACTTAAGGATTATCTACCATTGTTTTTATTTATTGCTCTTATTTCTTTTTGATCAAAAACTGAAAACTAGATGATTTTATGTCTTTTAGTTTTTGAGAAAATTGAAAATAACCACAACTACTATTTTAATTTAATTCTTTTTTTTTTTTGCTTGCGAGTGGTCTTATTTTGATAGTAACAATGGTAGCTGCGAGTTTGGGTGTATACAACAGTAAGGTGTGTGCGAGTTTGGGTGTATGCAACAGTGGGATCTGCAACCCCCCTGCTTGGGGACACTATAGGATTTGGGGTGGGTGCAAGTTGGAGTGCGTGCAAGGTGGGGATTGGGCAAGGTTCGGTGGGTGCAAGATGGGGTGCATGCAAAGTTTCTTTTGTATTTAAATAAGCTGGAATTAAGAAAAATTAATTTACCCTAGGTGTATCTTAATCCATATTCGATTATTACTATCAAAATAAGAATACGTTAATACTTAAGCAAGGAAAAAATAATTTAATTAAAATATTTTTTTGGTAATTATTAATTTTCTCAAGAACTAGAAGACATAAAGTCATCTAGTTTTAAGTTTTTGATCAAAAACAAATAAGAGCAATGAATTCTAAAAAAAAAAACAGTATAGATAATTTGAAAGTTTTGAAAAACTACACTTTAAACCTTTTTTTTTAATTTTGTTTGCATACATTTTTAGTTTAAAACAAATTTTTTCAAAAACTATGCATAGTTTTGACTTGATTTAAAAACAAGATAATAGACAAAAATGTTGGCTTTAAAAAAAGGTATAATACTTAATTGTAAGTATTACCGTTATTTTTTAATTATTTTTTTTTCCATTTAATGTACATATTTTTTTAAATTGCCCCTACCGCCTAAACGGGGGGAGATAGACCCCCCCTCCCATAGTAAAAAATGCTTTTTTTTAACTGTTCTATACAAATCCGTCATTAAACTTTGTCGCCAAAGTTATCGTACTCTCCCCTACTGTTTTGAAGTACTGTTGATGTTGGACAAATTCCTGTACTATCATGATCACATAAACATTCAATTGCAAAAGGCAAGAGCGGCATTTATGTCGCTTAAACGCCTTTTCTTCTCCAGCTATCTGAGATCCGATGTGGAGATTATTTACTATCAAGAATTTATACGTCCAATTCTGACTTACGCGAGCGCAGTATGGTCGAATATTAATCGGTCGTATATGGAAAAGCTTCGCATATTCGAGAGATAATGTCTTAGAGCTTGCATGCAAATGTACATTCTGACATTTCCAACAAGAAACCATTGGATGCTTCCGGTGTGTCCAGAATTGACAACATCATTTTGAACCTTGTGATGAATCATTTTGAGCGGTCGCGTAAACGTTGTTGAGAACGATCTTGTTTCTGGGTTATTCTATTTTGACCCCGGATACTTCAAAAACACACTTACGAGTAATTTATACCTTCCGAGGCTTTCTTGTTTCTGGATGTACATTGTACATGGCTACTTATCCGACTCAATGAACGTACCTATATTATACCATATGGCAAGAAGAGCTACAGATAAAAGAATACTATATGAACCTTCTGAATTAGTAAATGGAAATATAGACCTAAGATACTGCGTAAGCATACCTCAAAGAGATGAACAAAATTTCGATCGATATAATCGCGAAAGATATTGGATATTGGTGGCTTGACTGGGTCGTTAGAGACACGTAGTCTTTTTTACCATAACGTCCTTATAAATGGTTTCTGATCGGTCGAGAAAGCAAGTTATATATTTAGAAACAACTGCCGATCTTGCTTATATTTCGAAAGGTTAGGGATCATATTCCAGGACACCTTCTTGGTTAGTTTATGTGACTTTAGATGAAGTTAGTTTCTTTTTTTAAGTATTTTTAACAACTAGTTTTAAAGAAAAAAATGAAAAATAAATATTTCAAAAGGCTTTTTAAAATCACATATTTCTTTAATATAAAAAAAATAACATAGATACAGCCATACAGCTAACAACACTATGAATGTAAATAATAATTAATTGTACTAAACACGATATATTATTTAGTATATATACAAGAAATCGATAAATAAGTTGGTCACGTACTAAAAACTTAAAAGAAATAAAATGATGTAATAGTTTTTAAGTTTATTAAACTAGGATACAAATTGTTACACTTTTAGTGAAAAAATAAACAATTAAAAAAAGTCTTTTTTACCATTTGGTTCAACTTTAACAGTCATATCATGACAATTTTTAAAAATGTGGGTCATGTCTTGGGTGCACCTGTTAAAGGAATGGGCGATAAACAATCATTGACATTCTGTTTCGTAAATGGCATCAACTAGAGCAGAAAGAAGCTCAACAAAAAATTATATTGAACAGCGAGGTCCCTTATTGATGAATAAGTGTATTAACAAACAAAATTTGTTGAATTTGAAATAAAACAAATCCCTACAAGAACCAAGAGAGTAAATGCATATTGAAAAGATCACTGTTTGGTGTGCATTTTGGGCTGGAGACGTCATCGTTTCATATTTCTATAGAAAAAAAAATTTGCCATCACCGTTAATGAATCACTATCAAATCAATGTTCTTGTTTCTTGTTTGCTCATATATATTATATGAATTTGTAAACAATTATTCGCATTTTGTTTTACAATTGCCTCCAAGAATTGCAATCAACAGTCTAGTCGTATTCAAAGTATCTGTCATTTTTGTAAACTTGTTTTATGTTTCCTCACCCAACAAACTTCTCCATCTAGCTTAGTCCCTAGCTAAATGTCTAATGTTTCGCGCTCCAAGTTGGGTGAGGTCACTTTCCACTTGTGCACGCGACCTGATCGGCGCGGCGGCGGCGCGCGGTCCTCCTCTACTGCGCTATCCTGTGGATGTGGACTCGAAAACTTTCCCAGCCATCTTAGTTGTTCGATTTGTACCCTTCTGGCTAAGTTTACGTCGCTGTACAACGCGTACAGCTCGTCGTTCCATCTTCTCCTCCACTCCCCTCATATGCATACGGGACCGTAGATCACACGAAGAACTTTTCTCTCGAAACGTCCCACGGTGCTTTCATCCCCTTTTGTCATAGTCCATGCTTCTGCACCGTATAACAAGACGGGGATGTTGAGGGTCTTATATACCGACACTTTGGTCTCTCGAGAGAGGGCTTTGCTACTCAATTGCTTTCTAAGCCCAAAGAAACAGCGGTTAGCAAGACTTATTCTTCGTTTGATCTCAGCGTGAGAAACGTGAAGATGGTGGAAGTCGATTTTATGTTCTTGAGTTTTTTCCAACATCTGCCGTAATGTGAATATTTTATCGACTGTGGACTTTCCTGGTCTAAGACAACACTGATAAGGACCTATCAGGTTGTTAACGATGGGCTTTAGACGTTCACATATGAAGGCAGAGAAGATTTTGCAAGCGATTTTAAGTAGACTGATGCCTCTATAGTTGGTGCAGTTTAGAGGGTCTCTTTTTTTTAGAATCGGCAAACAATACTAAGGTTCCATTCATCGGGCACGCTTTCTTCCGACCATTTCTTACAGATAAGTTAGTGCATGCTCCTAACTTAATTAAATCCAGCTGCTTTGAAGAGCTCGGCATTCAAGCCATCTGCACCAGCGGCTTTGTTAGACTTCAGCTTAGATATGGCAATCTTTACTTCGTCTAAGTCGGGAGGACGGGATTATTGGCTTTCGTCGTTTATGTTGAATGGATCACCCTGCATGACAGCGGAACTCGGTTCGTCCTATACGTTATACAGTCTGCAGAAGTGGTCTTTTCATATCCTCAGCATTGACTGCGGTTAAACAATGATGTTTCCACTTTCGTCTTTGCAGCCTTCGGTTCGAGGTTTATGGACTTGTGAATTTCGTTTCATCTGCTCATAAAACTTTCGAACTTCATTTCTGCTTTTGAACCTTTCAACATCGTCGGTGTTCCTCTCACCTCTTCTGCCTGTTGTTTGGCTGCATTTGCCTGCCGAAATTTCTCATCCAACCAGGGGTTCCTTTTTGGTGGCTCTTGAAACCCAGAACGTGAGAGGAGGCTTCTCTGATTGCATCTTGGCAATGTTGCCACTGGTTTTTTATACATTGTGTTGGCGGCACAGAACTTCGAGAGAGGTTATTTGTAACTCGGTCGGAGAAGGATTTGGCGATCTCTTGCGATTGTAGCCGTTCGACGTTTTACCTTCTCCTAGCATCCTGGAAACCCGAAGTGCTACCTTGGCTACAACGAGGTAGTGGTCCGAGTCGGTGTTAGCTCCTCGGAAAGTTTGGACATCCATGATGCTGGAAGCGTGCCTAGCGTCGCACAATGGGGCAAAATGGCCTAATCGGTGGCAAAACATCGAAAAATTAAATTAAATTTTTTTATTTTTTTTGAATAGTCAAATACCCCGCTGTTAATATTGCAAAAGTTTAAAACCGTTATCCTAAACACAGCTTGCGTTACATGCATTGGCGCAAGCCATTCTTGTTCACAGATAGCTGGAGTTTATTGTGAAGAAATTTATAAAGTGTTTTTAATTGCAACAAAAAAAGTGGAGATTATTTAATATTCAAATTTTTGGTATGGAGCCTTCAAGTTCTGGTATGTGTTAAGCTATTTCAGTATTTTTTTGTGAGAAAGTGGTTTTAATTTTAAAAAAGTTAAATATCATAAATAAACCTTTGAAATAACTGTTTTTTTTGCTTCTTTGTGCAAATATTGATCGGTTTAATTGTGTTCCGAAGGAATCCGAGGCTTAATTTTTATTGTTTTTGGTAGCTTGTTTTACCTTTTTTTTTGTAACTGTAAAAAAAAATTTGCCGATTTTTGCGGTTTTGATTAAAAAGTTTATTTTATAAATGTGCTTTCTGACAAAAAAAATGTGAACATTTTTAAGATTTGTTTTAACCTTTAGGTACAAGTTCAAATATGATCTTTATACCCGGAGGGATCTTGTAAATATAATGCGGTCAGCTAATAATATTAATTTACTAGCGCAATTTGTTTTTCTGGAAGAAGAGTTAAAAAAACGAACACGAAACTATGATAATACAGGTTTAACGAAAACACTTTCTCACTTCAAATCTGAGTACAAATCTCGTTGGGGAAAGGCTTTTCGAAAATTCGAGACGTTTTCAAAAAAAAACTATTCCTGGCTTGAGCCATCTGTTTCTTTTCGTTGTTGCCCTGAAGATAGGAAGAAAGGTCGACCAAGTGTTTCATTTGATGAAAGTACTGAACGTACAAAAAGAATGAAAACACCAAAATTAAGAGAGTCTACATCTATGTCTATGTTGAGTTTTGCTACTCAAATGAGCTTGAGAGCAGTGGGACAGGTTAATGCTTCTGAAGTATTAAAGGAGATAACAACAACTACCCCTGACCGAGCAAAAAAATATAGGAAGTCATACAGGGAGTCACTCGAAACAAACAGTTGTAGAATGTCAGGCCAAGAAGCACTAGGGGTTGCAGTTGAAGCGCATCTATCTCGGCATCAATACAATATAATAAGAATGAGTGCACCAGAAAAATTTCCTGCGTATAAGGTCCTACAAGCTGCAAAAAAACAATGTTATCCACCCACCGAGTACATCAAAGTTAGCGAAACTTAAGTAGAGGTTACCCTTTAGACACTGCTAGATTTAACCACAAAGCGGTTGTTGGAATCGCAAAAGGAAGTTATTAATCTACTTACAGCCGTTGAAATGGAAAATCTGAGCTTATTTTGGAAGTGGGGATTTGATGGAAGTTCGGGACACAGCTCCTACAAACAAGCTTTCCATGGTCTTGAGGCAACTGATTCTTCTGTCTTTATTACGTGCTTTGTTCCGCTTAGACTTTCTTACAGTTCCAAGATTATGTGGCAAAATCCACGCCCAGGTTCTACAAGATTCTGCAATATGGTCAATCTGGTTGAGGCTAGATTGATCTGGAGAACTCCAAGTTCCTTGGTGGATGTTGAGGTGTGGAAAACGCGTGCTGGCTACCATGACGTTTCGCCCCGCAGCAAAGTCTATGAGCCTGAATCCGTTGTCTGAAGTGTTGTCGTGCAGGCTGTTTTTCCCGATTATTACACCAAAGATGTCTTCCCTTCCTAGCTTGGCATTAAAATCACCCAGGACAATTTTAATATCGTAGCTAGGACACTGCTCATATGTTTTGTCTAAGAGCTCGAAGAACATATCTTTGGTGTTGTCATCATTCTCTTCTGTGGGGGCGTGCGCTCATATCAGGATAATGTTGCCAAATTTAGCCTTGATGGATGGTCATGAGGTGCTCGTTGATACACCTACAGCTCAAGACTTGTTGCCTAAGTCTGTCTCCAATGACAAAGCCACATCCATATAAGCGCTGTTGGTTTTCTCGGTAGCAGTCACCATAGTAAATGACGCAGTTTTCCATCCTCTTTTTGCCTGGCCCATCATATCGTATTTCCTGAATGGCGGTAAAGTCTGCTTTATAGCAAGCAGTCTAGAGCCTCCGCTAATTCTTCGGCCGCACGTGGTCTGTTAAGGGACCTAAAATTCCATGTGCATATCCGAAGTTCGTTGTCCTTAATTCGTTTGCGTAGGTCGTCAACAGTAAATCCGTCCATATCCGAGGCTTGTTGGTACTTCGCAACTATGATATTTTTACGTGGCCGAGAAGTCAACCCGACGACACAACCCCCAACCTGGAGGGCCAGATCCTTAGTATAACTCCAAGGACGGGCACTCCTTATAGGCCTGGGCTCCGAATAAGTCGTAGAAGCTCTTTAAGGTGTTCACTAAGTAGTACAAACTTACTGGAACTGTAGACACCACCGTTGATTCCATCTCGGGAATTCCTCCGCTGCCGTCTAGATAAGGAGAAGTGCCTTAGTGGAAACACCTCTCCCCTCCTCTCTCGTTTGCTGCCCCCAACAACTTTCCACTGGGGTTGGAACCCAATCTCCAGTTGAGGTATTAGGCACCCGATGTCACCACGGGGAGGTGAGAGAAGGAGTTGAAAGACAGAGGTGGGTTTTGAGAAAAACCTGTAGGCGCTTGTGTCCTCTTGAATGCACATATCTACCATTTTGTCTACATACCGGGTTTAAGGTGTTAATTGTAAGTACCTAATTTTCAATTTTCTTGAACGAAGAACATAATTATTGAATTCGAAAAACTGAATTCTCACACTACGCGGTGTTCCATCCAAAAACACTCTATATGAAGATATAAATCCTCGGTAGACATCTTGGTTTACCTACAAGCTAAACTGGAAATCAGCCTCATAAAAGTATTCTTAGTGTGCGTGTAATTTCTCCTCAAATTTATGAAATTTCCCCTAAAAACTCAGTAGTTGAGTCTATGTATGCGTGAAAACACGTCAATTTTTCTCGTTGAATTCGTCCACATTACAAATACAACAATGTAAACAAATGGGTTTTGGAGGGTGATACGTACGAAGGATTTATATCTTCATATAGAGTGTTTTTGGTTCCATCGATAAACTTCAGCCTTTTATTCGCTAGAGTCGTTTAAAATTGGATATATTGGATTCTTAAACTTCGTGAACTTGTGTTCAGTTTTCTTTTTGTATATCTAAAACAAGAATCTAAGTTAAATAAAATTACTTAAACCTTCTCTGCTCCATTACTAATATACAGTAGATGCAGCTTCACGGGTATACACAATTTCATAATTAAGGTCTTGAATGAATCAGTGACAGTCCGATTAATTTATTTTTAGGAATTAACATCGAAATAACAATGAAAAATTTCTAAAGTTTAGTACACATTATTTTAATTTACTTGTCGTTCATATGTACATACATACAAATACTTATACTTAATAAAAAAATATATTTTACTTGTACGTCACCGTCTTACACATTACTTTTATATAAGTAACCTTAATTAGCTACGTGCTTTCAGATGATATTAGCATCATAAGCTCATAACAAAAATACAAATTATCATGGCATGATTGCTGTGAATAAAATATTTATGTAAAGGTACTAACTATGGTAGCATTTTATAAGTAGGTAATTTAAAGTTACCCATTAATATATGTATATGCTCTTGCAAATTAATTAAAATAAAATAGCTTTATAAATCAGGAAACGTTTAAAGGCTCGTATTGCTCTTTCATGCAAACAATTCTTTATTATGTTGATAAAATGATAAAGTAGATAGTAGCGATGGTACCACGATGTACCCTAATTTTGATATAATGCAAAAGTAGACCACTTTTTTGAGGAACTGGAAAATTTTCTGGGCAAATGATATGTTAGACTTAAAATTAAGTCAATAATCAGCAGAAAAAGAAGGAAACTATGAGTGATTACGAATTAAAAGTGCAACTGGTTTTAACAAAAAGTTATTAATGTGGTTTCTTTTCTTATAAATTCAATGTAAATTTTTAATAGCTTTATATTAACATAATTCTCATATATTTACATAATCCTGACTAATTTCGTTTATTTCCTGTTGATCTAGAATGTTGTGATCAGTTGAATTGCACAAATAAATTAAACTGATTTTATTTCTAACACAAATTCATAACAATTGTCATTTTGAATACATAAAGTAGACAAGTCTGGTTTAAGCCCAAGATATGAACTCCTCTAGTACGAGTATCTTTAAAAAAATATATACAAATATGTATGCATGTGTATTTATCTCGGCTTCAACCTTTTCCCAGTTTCAAATAAGTGAGAACTAAAATGTTCGCATCAAATTTCCACTTGAATTGGCCGGACGGAAAATAGAAACTTTCAATTTCCGGATCCGTTTCTTTTCAGTTTTTACCCTTCATCTTCCGCTTTGTTTCATTTTCAATTTTCTTTTTCATATCTAACATCACAGCAAACAAATCAGTACCTTTCCTAAACAGAATGAACAACATACTTTACTCTTGAAATGGATGGCCCGTCTCTTGAAAACCTTCCAAGTGATTAAACTTAATTCAACTTATCCTGATGAAAAAAAAAAACTTTTTATAGGTACCGCTATGTTACTTTATGATTTTTTTTGAACAAGCGAACTTATTTGATTATTGGGTTCTTATTTTCTTTGCCCTTTTAGTGTATACCCAGTTCATTTTATAATACGAGGTATTCGAAAAAAGAAACACTATTGGGACATAGTTGTTATACAGGAACGTGATATACATACGAGTATGTTGTATATCCTTCTGTCTGCTGATGCAAGGGAACATTTTTTTGAGTTTGTGTAAATTTAGAATTTTTTTGAAGACAAATAAAATAAAACAAAAAAAAACACAACTTTAAGGTATTCATTTTGTGGTTCAAGGTTATATTGTGTCTAAGGATATTATCGTTTGTTGTTATTGGACAAATGTCAAAAATATAAAGTAATAGCTTCTAAATATTATTATATTTTTGTATACAAAAAATGCATTTTTTGATCAAATTTCTTAAATCAATTATAGAAATCTGTATTTTTGTGTAAAAACGAAAATCTTCTTTAGAAATATGTGTGCGCAACATTTTTGTGTTTGAAATTTTCCAAAATCATTGATAGTTTTCGAGTTCTGAAACTCTAAAAGAAAAAGAGAAGAAAAGGTTCACAACAAATTTTCTAGTTCGAATTATTATGAGCTCACATCGTCGGCAAAGATCACCGAATTTCTTTACAATTGCACTGGTCAATTTAATTTTTCAAAAAAATAGAAATCTTGTTCTATTTGACACAGAAAGCCATTGCCAATTATCCCCAAAAACATTTCTCCTTATTGTTATTATTAGGATTATTATTATTATTAAAACGAAAAAATACTTATTCACCCCGATGTACATTTTGATTTCAAAATATATGAAATTTACTCTGGGTTTGACAAATCATTTATAGACATTTCAATTCACAATGATGCATTAAACTAGTCATACCTTCTCCACAAAAAAAAAAGACAAACAAACAAACAAAACTAAATTTCTTCGGGATCGATTAAACCAAAATTTCGAACACAAAATATGTAGATAGTTTGTTGGTAAACAAAAATAGTCTTTGGCTCCCATTTAAAAATATCCTTCAAAATGTATAGGAATGTCAATTCTAGTCCTATAAATAATAAAAATAAAGTTTCTTTTTTCGGCGTTGCAATTTTTTTGAATGCGAAGAGACATTTCAAGGTCCCCAGAATCTAAATTAAATATTTTTAGAGAGATGTGTGTGCGTGTGTAGGTACGTTCGTACATCAGTACGTCCGTACGTTCGGCATAACATATTTTTTTAGTCCATATCTCAAGAACCAGTAAAGATATCGCCTTCAAATAAATTTTCTTATACAGATAATATCGCAGAAAGATAGAGAAACGACTTTTTAAAAAATATATTGGGTGGTTTTTTACAATAGCAATTTAAAAAAAAAGTGAACATTTTGGTTAACCCCATACATCTCACGAACCAATAACGCTAGCGAGTTCAATTACATTTTATATTATAAAATGTGACGTGATTCCAAACTAGTACAAAAAAATTCAATTAGTATTTTTTTTTTATAATTTATAATAATATAATAAAAGTGAAAAAAAAATATTTGTCACTTTGAATATAATAATTTTATGCAACGAAGAATAACGTTTTCGACACCTGGCAATTTTAAGAAAAATCGAAGTAGCGGTTTTTTACAAAAAATAAAAACCTTAAAAAAACGCTGCTAAAAGTTGGTAAAAATTGGGTCAAATTAAAGATAATGCCTTAAAACTAATTGTATCTTATCAAAACTATTCTTTTCAACATTTGGTAAAAATTTTAGAAAAATGCAACCGACAGTTTTTTTTACAAAAACATACTGCGCCCAATTGTTAAAAACTTATTATTTTGGGAATAGTTGAAAGTATTGGCGCAAACTCTTAAACGATTTAGTAAAATGTTGAAGACATTTTTGGCAATTTACTAACCTTAAAAGATGATTTATATAATTTTAAACGATTTTGTCTTCTTATCTCTTAACAATTGCTAAAGTTAAAACCAGGGATTTTAGCAATTTGCTTAATCTATAAATCTTATAAGAAAAGTCGATGGAATGGTCCAGTCTACACCTGGGAATTCCAATTAATAGGTCCGTTTTCTCGAACTGTCACTATTGAGACATGTTATAGTTCCTGTTTTTAATATAAGGGAATTCGCAATTTGCTAGTTAGGAAAAGGAACAGAACTGTTTAAAATTTTAAAGTCGCTTAGTAAATTGCTAAATATTTAGCAATTTGCTACTTTTAAGCCCTTAACAATAATAAATAAATAATAAATCGACAAACTGGTAAGGATGGGTTCCATCCAAACCTCTTTTTTGGTAAACAAAACTGACCCATTCGCTAAGGATGATACCGTAGGGATAGAATTAAGAGAGTTATTTTCAGGCGTACCGTCGCGTCGGTGGCGTGCGTCGCTTTGTCAATTGCTTAAAAATTCGATTATTATGTACAGTAATATAACTTACAATACAGTAAAAATCCAACAACTCAACAATACTCCTATTTCAATCAACTTTCATATTCGTTAATTAATTAACACTTTGATTAATGAAATACTATAACATACTAAAAAAAATAAAATGTTAACATAATATTCGCCATCAACTACGAGTAAATGCATTCCTTTCTTCAATCTTTTAATACCAGCACTATACCTATTATAAAAAGTTTTAGATGCCATTGAAAGACATAAGAAAAATTCAAAACAAATAGATTTTCACATACATTTTCTTTCATAAATCTACCCAAAAAAGAGGTGCAAATATTGCATGTAAATAATGCATATATTATGTACTTATTGAAGGTCACAAACCAAAACCAGAGACGACAATGTTATTTTGATTGTCTTCCACAAACACCATTCCCCTCCTCCGTATCATCATCGGCTTGAAAAATATGAGCTCAGGAATTTTACCCATACTTTTCTCCCATCGCAGGGTTTCCAATATCAAGGTAAATCTGAATAAAATATAGCGTTCAAAAACAAAGCCTCACCTATGCATGTGGATGTGTTTTATAATATTCGAAGGATATTTGTGAAATAAATCGATTTGTTGGTATTGTTATAGGAAGCATTTGTTGATTTTATTCGTTTTTTTATGAACTTCGTGAGTGCAAAAAAAAACATCTTCCTATAAACCAACTGCTTTTATGGTTGGGGAAAGTCGAAGGACATTACTTTTATTTTTTTAAGGGGTTATTGAATGATTTGATTGTTTTTCTTACTTCAAATAGATATTAAATGTGTTCTTACGTGTTTTTGTAATTTACTCGTAAGTTAGAATATTTACTAGCTCACCCCGCAACGCTTTCTTGTGGCTAACGTTTTTTGTCATATTACATTGTTGTAAACTATTTAAGGGGAACGGTAAGAGAACATCAGACATGGGCACCACCATGCTATTTGTTAAAAAAACATGGCGACTGACTGATTTTCTAATACCGTTACACCTTATTACAATGAAATTATTAGTTACAAATGGATACGGAAGCGTTACAACTGGTGTAAACCTTTACTGGTTTGGGATTTGAAGGGGAAGGACTTTGAACATAGTTAATCAAAATTTTCGTACAGTTAATGTAAATCAAGAATCAATACAAACAAATTAAATTTAAAATGTATTATTATTTTTATTCAAGTTTGTAACAAATGAGTATACTACAAAGTTTTTAGTAAGTAACATGTGAGAGGTAAACTTATAAATGAGGTAGGGAGGGCGGATATTTTAAAATGTTCTCACAATAATACTTATTATTTTGAATTATAAATACTTTTAATTTCATTTTAATTTAGCACTAATCGGTGCACAATATTTTTGGTTAACCTGTCTTTCGCTTTCGGACGCTGCCCATGATTTTCCAAATCTAAACCACAAATGGACATGTTTTGGCCTTGAGACTTATTTATATATACATGGCAAAAGCTATACCGATTAGGAAACTGTAACCTTCCGAAGGGTATAACAGAATCTGATGGTAACACTGAAACACGGGGCAACAGAATTACTTTTCCTTTAAAGTTCCAGTTAAAATGCTTTCTTCAAGAATATTTTCGGTGATCTTTTTGATGACCAAACATTTACCGTTGCGTAACTGAGATGGATTCAAATTATAAAACGCTTGGAAGATTAACATAGCGCCTATTGATATACATATATTATATTATCTATTGAATACTTACTCAATCCAGTCAACAAATGTCGCTATCTGTCAGAATTTTTTCGAGCTAACAGATAATTGTGACTGTCAAATAATAGACACATAATTTGCAATAAAGTTAGATCAAACTTCACATGGTGTAAAAATTTTAATAAAATCGGTTAAGTAGTTAAGGAGTCCATCGCGGACAAACAACGTGACACGTAATTTAAGATCATTTCTTAACACAAATGTTCAAATTATGTTATTTTAAAAATCTTCTGGACATACTTGCAAATTAAAACAATCTTTTGATTGTGTTCATTCAATTCTCTTTGAGAATGGATGAAAGTAAGGTTTTCAAATAAATAGAAAGGCTCTGTGAGTGCAAATGAATGCATTAAGTTTGTATCAGACGATTGAATAGACTGATTGCAGTAGAAGGCTTGGAAAAAAGTTGAAGTAAAATTTTAAATATCAACTGCAAAATTGGAAGGCTCAGATTAAATGAACTCAATCTCTTATTTAAAAAAGAGAGGATCCGCCCCCAATGATAATTTCCCATTGGATATGATTTTTTTTTTTAAATCAAGCATTGTCATTTAAGAACATCAAAAAGTATAAAGTAAGGATTGAAGTTAATGCTATTTTCTGTCGTAATATTCGAGACGTTACACCAACTAAGCAGTTTATTTTGTAGGATTGCATGAGTAACGTCTCATACTGAAATGGTATGGATATTGAAAATCAACTAACTTTATTTTCATAAATAAAAAAACTGAACAAACTAATATTTATTAACTCAAATATTTTACGAACAAACACTTGGTCATATATGCAAAATCTTAAATCCAATTTACTGTTTTTTGTACAAGAAATGTAATCCTAATGTGCAAAATAAGATTTAATTGAAGACGATATCAATAATAATTGATTCGTGAGATATTTGGGGCCGACCACTTTTTTCATTTTTTTAAAAGTGTTTAACATGGACATTTCTCTTAAAACCATAGATTTAGATTCTTTGGACTTTCAAGTCGAGAAATTGGACCGAATGCAATAAGTTCGAAAGAGAAGTTAACAACGGATTTTTAACTTCCCATAGGAAGTTATTGTAATGGGTCCGATTTATCGAATTGAACATTTTGACATTTCTCGACGTTTCAAGGTCCCTAGAGTCGAAATAAAAGATTTTTAGAAAGATGTCTGTGCGTGCGTGTGGACGTACGTTCGTACGTCCGTTCGGCCGTACGTCCATACGTCTGTACGTTCGCGACGTGTTTTTCGTCGTCCATAGCTCAAGAACCAGAAGAGAAATCGACTTCAAATAAATTTTGTTATACAGATAATAAGGCAGAAAGATGCAGAAAGGGCTCTCAAGAAAATTGCGTGGGTGGTTTTTTTACCATAGCAGTTTAAAAAAAAGGTGAACTTTTTGGTTAACCCTAAATATCTCACGAACCAATAACGCTAGAGACTTGAATTAAATTTTATATTATATATTGTAACATGATACAAAACAAGTATGTTTTTGGAAAAAAAAACAATTAACGGTTTTTTTATAAATCAAAAAAACTGAAAAAAAAATTGTAACCTCGAAAATTTTACGACTAAAATAAAACAATTTTGTGCAATGAAGAATAATGTTTTTGACATCTGATAAAATGTTGAGAAAAATCTTATTGACAGTTTTTTTTTATAAAAAATAAAAACCTAAAAAAAACATTACTCAAAGTTGGTAAAAATTCTTCGATTCAAATATCTTTTAAAAAACTTGAGATTAAGGCTTCAAACTTATTTTGTCCTATAAGAAATATTGTTTTCAATATTCTGAAAAATATTGTTGTCAATATTCAGTAAGATTTTGAAAAAAATCGAATTGACAGTTTTTGTACAAAAAATTAAAAACCTAAAATAAATTTAACAGAAGTTGGTAAAAATTGATTTTCGACTCAAATATCTTTTCAAAAATTTGAGATAATGGCTTCTAACTAATTTTAACTTATAAGAAATATTATTTTCAACATTCGATAAAATTTTGAGAAAAATCGAATTGACAGTTTTTTTTTACAAAATATAAAAAACTAAAAAAAATAATACTAAAACTTGGTAAAAATTTACTTTCGACTCAAATAGCTTTTCAAAAATTACGAATATTGGCTTCAAACTTATTTTATTTCACAGAAAATATTATTTTCGATATTCAGTAATTTTTTTATAAAAATCCAACAGTCCGTTTTTTCATAAAAAATAAAATCTACAAAAAATAGTGCGCAAATTTGGTAAGAATTGATACATATAGACAAACTTTTAAGCAAGACAAATCGACAGACGGGATGGGAAGTTATCAGTGTGGGTCGCATCCCATCCTCTTTTTTATTATTGCATTCTTTTACGACATTCTAATTTCCAAAGATCTTAAACATATAAAATTTGTACATTTTATCTATCGTGGAAAAGAATATTCTAAATTGTTAAATATTACATTCGTTAAGTGACAACACTTTGTTATTATCCCTCTATATAAAAAAATTATAATCACTTGATCAGTTTATTGAAAATCAGAAAATTTTCTTTAAGTTTTTCTGTCTGAATAAAATATCATTACCTAGAATCCGTTGTTTTACTTATAAAGGAACTTTATAAATCTAATTAGCCAATATAAATGACTAAGGAATATTTTTTGTATTGCTACTGTAATATTAGTATCAATGAAGCAATCAACCAAATCTTTGTCAGAAACATTCAATATTATGTAGCTACGCTGTGAAGTGAACTCAGTTGGAACGTTTTGTTCTGAAGGTGACTTAAAAGATTATCTAGCTTTCGTTTCGTATAAATATTAGAATTATTTCAAGATTCTGCATAATTTGTCAACGATCAGTTGAGTTAACAAGTTTTAATCTAGTACTCTTTGTAATAAAGTTCGTAAATCAACATGTTGAATTATTTTGTAAGTATGAATAGTATTTTAAAATACTTAATAGCTTTAAATCTTTTTCTTTTTTATTATGGTAGGTCCAGGTTGTCTTTGTGTTGGCTCTTATTATAGCCATTGCATCTGCTTTGCCAGAGCCTGAACCTTTGATTGGATATCCTGCTATTGGAATTCCATCTCTTGGAGCCAGAGTTGCTGTTGCATACCCATCTTACGGAGCAATTATTGGATAATGCCTATCCAAATAATGCAATTTTATGCTGAAAAATTGTCTTAATTTCTGTAATAAAAAGACAAACATTTTCAAAGTGCCCATACCTGTTTTGTTTTTTTCTTTCAACTTTTAAAGTAATTGTTTCATTTTCTGTTTTAAGTTCAAGTTTGACCTTTTATTTGGATTCATCGAAAACTGAAATTACCTACTGATAAAATTACAGGCTCTTTTCTTAAAAATCAATTCATATAAGTTTATAACTATAAATTTATAAAAAACTTTACTTTAGTGTCATCTATTACCTAAAAAGGAGAAGTTAAAAACATTTCCTATATTAAAGATAATGCATAATAAAATCCGCAGTTTTCACTGCGCGATTGGTCAAACAATAATAAAAGTTATATTTAATCCAAACAAATTATTCTCTATTTAAAATATCATGTCCACATAATTTTTTTTTTGGATTCGTCTAAAAAAAGTAATTAAACTACACATTTAATAAAACCCGCAATTCCAACTCACAGCAATTAAAAATGAATAACACTATAGGGGATATATCTATTCTTCTTTCATATATTGGATACCGCATAACACTGTGTTTTAGCAAACCAAAAGGAACAACACAATCCGTGTCGTCATGTACTTCAAGTTTATTTCTTGCAAAAGTGTGTATAAATTACCATAAAAGGACATAAATACCCTTAGGTACACCATTGTCTGTTTATATGTATGCATATGTACGTAGAATATGTAGGTTAGGTACACTGCGGCAATCGAGTCAGAGTCTTAGCGTCTAATAAACAACCTTCCGACTCCCAGACCTTTCTCATCTGGCCTACTACAATATCCATAATATTTTACTCTAGGATAATATGGTATAATTTGCAACTTAATTAAAACGTGCAAACGTAAATTTTAATAAGAAGAATTGTAGTACTGTTGTTGATGGGCTATATTGCCGCATTTAAGGGGAAATACATTTGGAGAGCTAATAAGAAATAACACTGATCAACAAGGTTACGTAGGCAATAAAATTATACTTTTTCTAAGATTTTTGATAGCTTTAGTTCGAATCCGACTTAAAAATCAATCTATCACGTCAGGTTTTTGAGATAAAAAAATATATTATGAAGTCTTTTTTTTTCTATAAGATTCGTGATGATATTTCAAATCTGTAATCCCTAAATTCAAAATCGAATATTTATTTTTCAAATATCGTCTTCGCCTGCCATACATAAACCATAAATGCAAAACAGTATAAAAGCTAAAAACCTAAAAAAACATTACTCAAAGTTGGTAAAAATTGAATTTCGACTCAAATATCTTTTCAAAAACTTGAGTATAAGGCTTCAAACTTATTTTATCTTATAAAAAATATTGTTTTCAACATTCAGTAAAATTTTGAAAAAAATCGAATTGACAGCTTTTGTACAAAAAATTTAAAAAAAAATTAACAAAAGTTGGTAAAAATTGATTTTCGACTCAAATATCTTTTCAAAAATATGAGATAATATCTTCTTTTTAATTTTAACTTACAAGAAATATTGTTTTCAACATTCAGAAAAATTTTGAAAAAAATCGAATTGACAGTTTTTTTCCAAAAAATAAAAACCTAAAAAAAATACAATACTAAAACTTGGTAAAGATTTACTTTCTACTCAAATAGCTTTTCAAAAATTACAAATATTGGCTTCAAACTTATTTTATTTCACAGAAAATATTGTTTTCGATGTTCAGTAGTTTTTTTATAAAAATCCAACAGTCCGTTTTTTCATAAAAAAATAAAATCTACAAAAAATAGTACGCAAATTTGGTAAAAATTGATACATATAGACAAACTTTTAAGCAAGACAAATCGACAGACGGGATGGGAAGTTATCAGTGTGGGTCGCATCCCAGGCTATTCGTATAGTCTTATGATTATAGCTTCAAGTTTTTAAAATATGTATTGAAAATAATATATGTACAAATAATTTTTAAACGGGTATTTCTGAGTTTGAGCAGCATATATACATACTTAAAATTAGGGTTTGGAACCAGCACTAAAAATCAAGGTTCTTCAAAACTTCAGATAGAGTCTAACGATACATATATAATGATTTCGTATAATAATTTCTTTAAGAACTACGTTGCATTAGCCTTAAAAATAGCGTATACTATTTTGAAAAGCGTGATTTTATAGAAAAAATATGAGATTCAAATTCAGGACAACAAATTTCTTTGAAAAAGTTTTGTGTGAGTCACAATATAGACAAAAACTAATGTAATTGGGTATTGTGCAAAACGGGCTTAGTTGAATTACAATTATTGATTATCCTTCCTATTCCTTTCCAGGCGAATATTCTTAAGACGTTACAGCCTGCCTATCGGTGGGCCATTAACGCTCTTACATACGTTATGCTTTTGAATACAACATTCTCACACAGCCTTGTTTTAAATGTAATCCAAATGTACTTAATTCACAAAAGCACATTGTAAGAAGTTTATACAGCAATTGATGCATCATCTTCATCACCCTTTTAATTAGTTTGGAAGTGATACTGTGGTTGTGGTTCTAAGGGAAACATTCCATTGCATATAACCACTGATGATAAAAACAATATTTTTAAAGATAGCAAGAAAACACAGCATACCTATGAATTTAAAAATATCATAAATTGAGACAGGGATCTTAAATAACAAGGTTTTCTCACTCGTTAACTGATGAGTCCAAGTGAGAATACCGGGACGAAACGCCAATATACCAATTTTTGATGGACTTAAGGCTGCAAAGCTATTTTGAAGTCCTTAAATACTTGCAAATAGATATTCTTTAGTAAATGAGGCAAATTGTAATTTTAAAAAAATCGGAGGGAATGAAATTAATAAACTATAACAGTTTTTGCAGTTTTCTGGACCCAGATTCTATTAAAAAAAAAACTTTTTCTTCCTCCTGTCTGTCTGCCTTCAAAAGAACAGTCCAAGGTCAATTGAGTTCAAACTTGAAAATTTTCTTTTAAGCTCTTATAATATCTAAATAATTTTTCATTTTAGTAGTAGTTTATTTATTTCGTAAAAAATATTTTCAAAAAAGTCTATGACCGCTCATTTTTACAATTCAGAGATTTGATAATTATATCTTACAACTGAAACATTATCTTGGAGATAAAAAAATGTAATAAACAGTTAAGAAGAAAAATCGAAGGAAAAACGAAAAAAACCTTCATTCAAAATATTACAAAAACAAAGTATTGCAATAAGAAAAACCAGGAAAAGTAAATTTAATTTACATAAAACGTTAAGAGAACAATAATAAATAAATAAAATGTAGAAACATAATGTATTAGCAAAATAAATAAATAAATAAAAAAAATGGCAAACAAATAAATGAAAAATTAAATAATTTAACAACCAAATACTTTAATATAAACATAATCAAGAATTAATAAATAAATTAACACATAATACATTCAAAAATATAAACAAACAAAAAAATAAATAAATTAATTAATACATAAATAAATAAAAAATAAATAAATTTAAAAAAAATAATAAATAAATTAACACATAAATAAATTAACAATAAATAAATTAACAAATAAGTAAATTAACAAATAAGTAAATTAACAATAAATTATTAAACAAATAAATAAAGTAACATATAAATAAATTAAAAAATAAATTAATCAACAAATTAATAAATTAACATACAAATTATTATACAGATAAATAAATTACCACAAAAAATAAAAAGCCATTAACATAAACCAAAAAAAGAAAAGAAAAAACAACGCAATAGTCTTACTTAGAATATATCACACATTATGCAAGAAGTTGGGTTATGAGAAAATTCTCAGAACTTTCACAGCTGATATTAAAATTATTTATAAGCTTACAAAGTCTATCAACATTCGCTTTTCTGTGGAGACTTAAGGTTGAATAATGCCAAGGAAGGTTTAGCATCACTTTTAAAACCTTGTTTTGTGATACCTGTCGCCGAAATCGACAAATAACAACCTAGAAACATCACAATTGACATGAACTTGATAACATCTATCGGATAAGAAACTCTGAACAATTTTACACAAATCCAAAGGAAAGTCGAACTGTATCATTTTATATATAATACCATTGTGCCATACGGAATCAAAAGCCTTTTCGATGTCTAACAATATCATGCCCCTCGATTGACCACGGGAACGATGGTCTAGAACATGATTGCAAATTCGTTTAATCTGGTGAGATGTGCTGTGAGATCTACGGAAGCCAAATTGTATATCGGGGAGAATGTCTTTATCTAAAATAACTTTTAAAATATGTTGCTTCAGTATTTTTTCAACTTATGTTGCTCAGTAAACTGATTGGTCTGTAGCTTTCGGGATTATCTGGAGCTTTTCTATCCTTAAGCACAGGGACAACCATTGATTTTTAAAACATTGAGGGAATTATTGCAATTTAAGGCATGCATTAATTATAAATGTTAAATACTTAATTCCAACGTATGACAGATTTTTTAAATAACTATTTTTTACTTCGTCCAGACCTTCTTTTTTTCTTTAAAGCTCTTATACTATCTAAATAATTTTTCATTTAATTTCTTTAAATAATTACAATCATAACATAACATTTGAGACGTTAGACAAAATTTTTAGTATTCGAATAGGAATATTATTCTTATTCATTATGAAGCTAGTATTAGTGCAGCCCTGCAACCGTAACTTTTCTGATGTGGCGTGGCGAGGGCTTCTTTTCGAATTTGCAACGTGAAAGTTATGATTTCCAACATTTAATATTAATTTATTTATTATGAAATTCAAATTTTGCGTAAAAATCGGTACATCTTTTACATATATCTACAATGTCAACCCTTCTCTGTTCTTTATCAGAAGCACATTTCAAGTTTTAAAGGGACACACTTTAACATACTTATCTTAAAGAAAATTAATGTTATTTTTGATACTTAATTCTAGACAAAAATTACAATAACTATTAAATGAATAATGACTTAAAATAATTTAAAATGATTTTCGCTGTTCTCCATCTTAAATTGATTATTGAATACGGATGGCTGAAATCAAATCATTATGCAATGAAAAAGTTAAGTTGAGAAATCAAACAATTTCAAAATTTTCAACTTACCCCTTGGAACCCAATTATGATGGAATCTTTAATGGCATCGAGTGCTCTATTAACGAGTAAAATTGAATAAAATTCAATGGAGTGGACATAGTCGACCTAAAGTCATCCAAGTGTAATTGATTTCTATTTTGGACATTCGAGTTGGTCGGTCGGTATCAGTAATGGGGAGAGAGTTACATATTTTTTAAGTTTAATTTTAGATTTAATATTGCTTACTGCAAAAGTAGGACTATTGAATTCATATCGAAAAAAAAACTTCAAAAGTTTTATATCAAATATCATAGTAATATTGTAATAGATAATAAGAAACCATCTGAAACTACCTAAACCGCGAAATAAATATCAGTTACCTACAGCATTGATTTTATTTATTATTTCCGGCGTCAATACTTTTCTATTAATTAGGAGAAAAATAGACGAATTTAGTTTTTTTAAGTCATATAATATTAAAGTTATACTATAATAATTGAATATAAGAATAAATCCTTGACTTGAGGAATACAGATCGAACCCAAAACCTCTGGCATGACAGTCCAACGCACTAACCATTACACTTCGGGTACTTCTTTTTTACAACTTGTTCTCAAGATTTATGATAAAGGGTGCTTCTTTTATAAGTATGGGTTTGAATCTAAATAAATAAATTAGGTGGCGCAACAGTCCGTTGATAACTATAGGGCCTAGTGACTTATTTATTCAGACTGTACTTAAGATTAAGAACATAATTAAAAAATAAAGCTTTCTTAAAACAAAGAAACAATAGATTTAAAGTTCTGTACATGAAAACAGTTTAAATATCATTTGATCTATCATTGAGTAATAATTTTATACATAAAATAGTTTATGTTTCGAACGAAACATATGTTTAAAGCTTTTTCTATATGATATACTATTTGTATTATTGAGATAAAGTTTAATTGTAAGAGATGAAGTCCCTTACAAACCACACGTCTAAAAAACACACTTTTGTCCCTTACAAACCACACGTCTAAAAAACACACTTTTGTATATGTAAATATAAAATATATACACAAAAATGTGAAAAATCTTTCTAGCACTAATTGATTTAAGAAATGGTTTTACCTGCAACCTTAGGGATTAAATAGGAATTGTGGAATTTTCGTATGGGAGACATGTTAAATAATAGCAAATTGATCTTAGAATTGCAGTTGATAAAATTTCGAAGGAAATTAGCCTTTGAAGTGTGGAGTTAGCTTTATTGTTTACTTTAATTCCAGAATTTCAGTGATTGGGCCTTTTTTCTAATTTACAGGCAATCAAGGGGTTATTAATACCCTAAACACGTTTTAAGTTAAAACACAGTGCAAGCGTTAGAAAAATAGAACAGGATTTACGAAGAGATACAGTAAAAACATTGGACTAAGAGTTTCGAATATTAATATGGAAGGGAAAACGAGTTTTTGAAGCAATTAATTCTGCACGGTTAATAATTCGCCATTGGACAATCAAACTTCCGGTCATTAAGAAACTTTCGTTCTTCGAGTAATATCTTGGGATGGATTATTAATCATGGTTTGCATAATTCATATATTAATAATTTTTGTTTAGATTTTAAATAAGTTATCATGCGATTGAAAAGTAAGAACAATTGTAGGCATCTTAATTTCAGTACTGTGTTGCTGGAATACTATATGCATTTTATTGCTTATGACAATACAAACAAAAATACAAATATATTTATGTATAAAACGTCTGAATTTTATGATGTCTGTAAACAAAATTGTAAAACTAGTATATGTACATAATTTGTTTAAGTTTTACTTTTTGGTCTGATATAAGAAAGATTATTTTAATCTATTCATCTAACAGGTATGAGGTTTAGATATGTATTTTCTATTTAATGAAATTAATCCATTAAATTCTTAACAAATTCAAAAAAATTAATAGAAAGTAGATAATATTATTATTATTATTGTTATTATTATTATTATTATTATTATTATTATTATTATTATTATTATTATTATTATTATTATTATTATTATTATTATTATTATTATTATTATTATTATTATTATTATTATTATTATTATTATTATTATTATTATTATTATTATTATTATTATTATTATTATTATTATTATTATTATTATTATTATTATTATTATTATTATTATTATTATTATTATTATTATTATTATTATTATTATTATTATTATTATTATTATCATTATTATTATTATTATTATTATTATTATTATTATTATTATTATTATTATTATTATTATTTTATCGACTTTAGGGAAAACTTCTCAACTCCTATGGAGTTGGAAATCACCTATTCCGGGCTATGCCAAGGAATTAGGCTCTGTTGGAGCTTAGACCATGTTCTAGCCCTTTGATTTTGGTTGGCTGGATCACGGTTGATGCAAGAATTTGCGAAAAGTTCTGCAAGTGTTTAGGATGATGGACTTTGATATTTCATGCAAGAGATGGTCGCATTGCATTTTCGTTAGTTCTTCCATTACATTTTTCCCAATTATTCCGGTACTAGATATGACAATAGGTATAATCCGTATGCTTCTTAGTCTTTCTCGTTGCTTAATTTCATGGGCCAGGTCCGTATACTTAGCTATCTTTTCACCAAAAGTTCGGTTCATATTAACTGTTAATGGCACCGCAATATCTATTATGAAACCACACTCATTCGATTTGTCTATCCACACAATATCTGGGCGGTTCGCCATAATTGTGTGGTCAGTACTCATTTGGTGATCCCAATAAAGCTTTGAGACACTGTTTAATAGTACTTTATCAGCTTCATACTGGTAATATGGTTTCTTGCAATTAACAAATTTTGTTCTTAGGGCGAGTTCTTGATGAATTATCTTTGCAACATCATTGTGCCGTTTAAGATATTCATGATTTGCCATCATTGAGCACCCATTCAAAATATGTTCAACCGATTCTACAGTTTGGTGGCACATTCTACACATGCTATCGATGTCCTCGTGAAGAATCGCCCGGCGGTACTGTCTTGTTGCAATGACTCCATCTTGAATGGCTATTATAAAACCTTCAGTTTCAGGGAACAGTTCACCTCTTTGAAGCCATATAGTTGAACTACATTTATCGACTTCTGATGAATTAAGCTGGTACGGGTACTTTCCATGAATTGCTTTTGTTTTCCATTGCTCTATCCGATGTGTGGTTGGTAAAATCTGCGGCTGATAATCTCTATCACTGAGCTTTAAGGGAGTAAAGTTTTTGTCCATTCCCATGATAGCTTGATACCTGGTGTTGCTTTGGGTCTCCATGAAGTATCGCCTTAATTTTTCTAACTGAGCGTTGTGTTGGCTTACTAAATCTGTGATGCCTTGACCACCCTCATTTCTTGGCATCGTCGTTCTCTCGATCGCCGACTTTGGATGGTGAATTCGATGAGATGTCATGACCACCCTTATTTGCCTTTCAAGGTCTTCCAGATCAGTTTCACTCCATTTAATCAGTCCAAATGAATACAAAAGTAGAGGAATCGCGTACGTATTAATTGCCTTTGTTAAGTTTCCACTATTTAATTTTGTTTTACACAACTTCTTTATTCTTTCAATGAAGCATGTTTTAAGCTGGTGCTTCATTGCGATGTGCTGTATACTTCGCATTTCATGGACTCCGAGATATTTATAGCACTCATTATCTTGTAGAGGTTCAATGGTACCTTCCTCAAAATAAAAACCATCAGATCTTTGAATTTTTCCACGCACCATTTCTAAGGTCTTGCATTTATCAAACCCAAAGCTCATCTTTATATCTTCACTAAATTTTTTGACGATATTAAGAAGGCTCTGAAGGTGTTTTCTGGACCTTGCAAACAATTTAAGGTCATCAATATAAAGAAGATGGGTGATACTGATTTCTCGCTCAATTCTGTATCCATTCTGTGATTCATTGAGTAATTTACTAAGAGGTGCTAAACTCAAGCAAAACCATAGTGGACTAAACGAATCTCCTTGGAATAAACCTCTCCGCACACATAATTCTCTGGTTTTAGTGCCTCCCACATATATCGTCGTTTTCCATTGACCCATAGCACTCACAAGAAAATCCACTACTTTTTCGTCCACTCCATGAATGTGTAAGGCCTCTATTAAATAGGAATGTGGTACGCTATCATATGCCTTCTGGTAGTCTATATAGGCAACACTTAAGTTGCGATTGTGATGAACAGAATTTTGGGCTATTATAGCGTCAACTGTAATCAAATCCTTACATCCTCTTGACTTTTTGGCACACCCTTTTTGCTCACATGGTATCAGGTTATAGGTCTCACAATGCTGCCAGACTCTATTACTAATAATGGATGTAAAAACCTTATATAGTGTTGTTAGACATGTTATTGGCCTAAAAGCACTTGGGTTTTCTGAGTCTGTGTTCTTCGGGATGAGAAAAGTTCTTCCTTTTGTAAAGTAATCTGGAATTCTTTGTTTGTTATCGAGCATTTTGTTAAAACACCGCACAATATGAGGGTGGGAACTCGTAAATCTCTTAATCCAGAAGTTTTGAAGTTCATCTGGGCCTGGGGCTTTCCAGTTTTTGGAGTTCCGGAGCGCATCTCGAAACTCTTCAACAGTAATTGGACTGCTCGCCATATGTGGTTGCTGCTGCGCAGTGGTTAACCAAGCCGCTTGGTCATTGTGTGTTTGGGGTTTCTCCCACACATTTTCCCAAAACCTCTCAAAAGGAGTTATATCATGTATTAATGGGCACTGATTTGTATTATTTCCGTTTAGATTTGCGTAAAACTTCTTTTGATTAGTTCTAAATGCCTTATTCTCCTCTTTTCTTTGTTGACTAGTAAGATATCTCTTCAATCGAGCGCTTAATACCTGAAGTTTCTGGGTCAACCTATCAATAAACATATCCACGTCAGTATGATTGAGGTCTTCAGGTCTTCTGGGTCGTACAATTTGTTTTATTTTTCGTAGTAGTTTTCGAGATCTTATACCTTGCTTATACATTACAAGGCGACCAATATTTGCTCTGAGATCTGAAATTTTGTCTTCCAATCTTGCCTGCCAGGCGGGTTTCCTGCGCTCTCTTCGTTATTATTATTATTATTATTATTATTATTATTATTATTATTATTATTATTATTATTATTGTTATTATTATTATTATTATTATTATTATTATTATTATTATTATTATTTTTATTATTATTATTATTATTATTATTATTATTATTATTATTATTATTATTATTATTATTATTATTATTATTATTATTATTATTATTATTATTATTATTATTATTATTATTATTTGTATTATTATTATTATTATTATTATCATTATTATTATTATTATTATTATTATTATTATTATTATTATTATTATTATTATTATTATTATTATTATTATTATTATTATTATTATTATTATTATTATTATTATTATTATTATTATTATCATTATTATTATTATTATTATTATTATTATTATTATTATTATTATTATTATTATTATTATTATTATTATTATTATTATTATTATTATTATTATTATTATTATTATTATTATTATTATTATTATTATTATTATTACTATTATTATTATTCTTTTTTAATTATTAAAACTTTAGAACGTTATTTTTTTAAATTAATTTTGTATTTATAAACATTTTTGGCATGCAGTTAATTTTTGCTATATACTTATACATGTATAAACGTTTTAGATTTTCATTTAGTTAACAAATGTTTACCCGTTTTTTGAATTATCAGAGGAGAATGGGTAAAAATGTATGGTAAGCTGGAGTATATGATTGTTTTGAAGTCGATAAAATAACATTAAATTCTGTCAGAGGGTTTTTGGGAAAATTCGAATTTTGGACTTTTGGCCAACAAATTTGTATGATTACTACTGCAATTAAAAAACATATTAATCTGTTTCAAAACATAATTTTCAAGTTTAAACTTCAATCGACCCAATGGTTTAGGCTCCAGGGGCGACGACAAATAGATAGATGGAAGGAAAAGTCACGTCGGACTCATCTACAATCGCAATTTCAATTTTGATTAAAATCTCGAATTCAAATTTGTTTACAAACGCATGTCATATATACATATGTAGCTCTTATATATGTATGTCGCAAGTAAAATGTAATTACCTATATTTACATTACATATGTACAATGTACATACTATATGGTAGATGTCATGCATGCAAAAGAAGAACTATACGCTATGAAGCGTACCTACGAGTATATCGATGTATGCAATAGCATAACTAAAGGCAATCATGCGCTGAGGTTATTTCATATATAAAGTGAACATACATCTTAAGTTTATCATTGTTCACTTTATTACTGCATTATCAAGATTGAATAGATTGGTATCTTATCAATATCTCCATTATGTTGAAATACGTAAGCGTAAGTTTCGTAATTTATTTGAATATTAATTTTCGCATTGAATTATAATTGAATTGTTTAAAATAGTTTTTCCTTGTCTTGGTACTTCTGTTGGCTTTGGTCGTTTCTGTTCCCGTTCCTGATCCTGTACCAGACCCGAACCCTTTGGTTAGATACGTAGGCATTGGTGGTCGTGGATCCGGTGGATATGGCCGAATCTATGGCTAATAAATAATAAAATGTAAATCTTTTATTTTTGAATACCTAATAAAAGTGTCAATACAGTTTCAGCTGTAAATCAATATTTAGTTCAAATTTAAAAACTGCTTCAGAAAGATTATACGTATAGCGAGTATGCCGACGCGATGTTAGTAAGAACCACTCCATACTGTACATTATAAAAGTATTAAGATTCATTACTTTTTAATATTCATACGTAAAATACGTTATTCAAAAATGTCCAAATACTTGTCTGCAACTGCTATCCGCAGTTAATTCACAGTCCTTTATCTAACCACCATGTGGTCAACCAAGCAATTCTCAGCTAATATACATATCTTACCGACTTTAAAAGGAGCAAATCATCTCGTTAAAATATTGTTTATCTGCATGCTAAATTAAAACCAGGTTATAAAACAAAATGTTCACCTAACAGAACTACCTTTTTTTGCTAATATACCGTTCCATTCGGTGTGCAGGACAATTTATTTCCATTTGTGATTCTTGGAATGAAAATGGTTTCGCTGTAGATTATCTGATGGATGGAGAAACCCTTCAAGCTCAAGGCTACTTCTTTCTATATTCATTTTCAAAACAGAGTCGTTCTTATGCTTGGAAGAAGCATGTAATATCGTGGAAGCACTTTTCTACATTTCTATTGCTCTCTTTTGGATCAAGTTTCAAGGATGGTTTATTTGTATTATTATTATATTATATGTTGGATGCAGGGTATATCAGGGGTTTCATCCTTGACGAGAATGACAGGCAAGGCAGAATACTTAAGTTTTGAATTTATATTTTTTATCTCCGTTCCTTATGATTGGATACCGGAATGTAGCTCTCCCATAATCTGCTGGGGGAAGTTTTTTTTTATTTAGGTAACTACCTACCAATATCCTTGGGAAACCTAGAAACCACGAACTTTACTGCGAAAAGAAAAAAACTTGCATTTTAACACGAAGTGCTATGATGTTGTAATATTACACACAAGTGTGGCAGTTTTTTCTACTCTCCGACATAAATTGAAAAAATGAATGATACTCTTACATTAACGAAAAAAAATGAGTAAAATTTATTTTCTTTTTCTTAGTCGTAAAAAGGAAAGATAAAGAATCTCAACTTAATTGTGTGAATAAATTTTAACAAAAAGAATAAATAAACTGGGAAGAGCTACTTTAAATCAATCACTAAAGTTAAACTTCTAATGCTGTCAACAACAGAAATTAATAATAAAAAATTCAATGCCAATTTCTGTTAGGCAAGTAGGTAAATGCACCAATAAGAACTAAGCGTACCTAGTTTGAGTCAACTTATGTACATACAAACATACATATATGTATAAACTGATTATGTTCTCTTAGCATATATACATACATACATATGTAGTATGTAATAAATCAGGAATTATTTGTTTGGATCGTCTGTTTTAACTTCCCATAGGAAGTTATTGTAATCGTTACGATTTGTCGAAATGAAAATTTTGACATTTCATTGATTTTCGACAAGCATAGCTATCTTGCTAAAATTAAAGATATTGACTTCTAGCTATTTTCATTTTACACAAAATATTGTTTTCAACATTCAACATATCTACATACTCGTATGTGTGTAAGAAATAAAAAAAAATACTAAAATTGTTAAACCTGGTTTACGACTAAAAATCTCGGTAACAAAAATAGATATTAAAATCAAACTCATTTTATCGATGCAAAATGTTGTTGCTTACTTTAAGTAATTTTTTTTAAAAAAACTACTATTACAAAACACAAAAACCTACAAAAACAACTATAAAGAAATGGTTTTCGACTCAAGTATTATAAAAACAAAGTGAGATATTTGCCATCTCTGGCACGGATGGGAAGTTATTAGTGTGGGTCGCATCCCAGTGTCTTTTTTTTATTTAGTTTGAGTTCAAAAGCCTTTGAGACTTTAAGGTGATCAAATTTCTGACTATTTTTTTTTACGAACAAAACAAATCATTACAAAATTTAATAAATTAACCCCTTAAATGCTAATGCTGTATTAGATCCCCGATAAATGTTTTGTTTTCTATAATTTGTTAAATGCAACCAAGTTCTATATTTTTAGTTGTTTCGAGAATGTAAACTTATCAAACCATACAAAAGGATAGTTGTTGTTATTGATAAAAGATTTATTATGTTTTGATTTGTATTCCTGCATCTTTCAAATTTAGAAGTTTTAAAAGGAAAAGTGGCCCATCGGTATACTGCCAATATATACAAAATACTCAATAGCTAATGTATGGGTACATAATTATAACGTCTAAAGAATAAAACATAATGTAGGGCTATCAATGGTAAAATTTAAAACAATGTTTTAAAATCCACCCTGACAAAATTATTATTATTATTACTTTTGGTTATTGGAATAATACAAATTTTGCCATTAGTGTATACGAATTATAATTATATACTTTAACCTAAATGTTGTCCATTTTTGATCTCACACTCATGTTCATAAAATTATCTTGTCCTGAGCTTTTTTGTTTGGTTTCTGTTACCATTTCTAGTAATACAGCTATTTCTCGTTCTTTGAATTTTGATTTTTATTCATGGATGTACTCGTACATTTTAAGCATGTGTTTGCATGGATGTCTCTACAGTACCTATTAGTGTTGCCACAAACTGCATTTTGGCCATTAATTTTGTATTTATTTGCCTCCAAATTCTTATTTTAGTATATTGAACAAGTAAACGTTTCTTGAAATCTTTAAAAACTATTACATAGTTTTAAATAAGTTAAAGACAAGATTAAATTCATTTGACAGTTTACTAACAGGTTTTTTAAATTTGAGATATATATATTTAAAGCAACTGAAAAAAATAACAATGGCAGAAGAGCTACAGAATTGTTTAGAAGAAATAAACCAAACCGATTAATAAAGTAGTTAAATTTTGGTTAGAATTAAGAGAAAAAATATGTAAAAATGTTGCTGGTGAACGTTTATTCTGCTCTGACTATCAATTTACAAAGTACATATCACATCTACTGAGATTGGTTTTCTGCTCTGAACAATGTTAAAGTGTAAATAGATTATCTTAAATATTTTTTGTAAGGCAACTCGAATAAAAGTGTAAATTTTAATCCTAATGAAGCCCATGTATGTATAAAAGAATAGAAATATAAAATGTTAAAATTTATTTTTTCTTTAACGCCTGAAAGTTATGTTTATGAATTTAAAAATGTGATAAATCCTAGATTGTTTTTTTGTTTAAATATAATTTAAGAGATTCAATGCATTAAATAGCTTGTATTAAGCTGAATAAATAAATTATATAAATTAAAACAATAAATACAAATATTAATTAATTGATATTTTGTTCTCGGCAACGCTGGTACCTAATACATTTTTTTTTATACCCCTGGAGGTCGGCAGGAATTTGGCTGCCTTTTTTCTTGTTCTTCTTCTTCTTCTTGTTTACATTTAGTGGATTGGTATTTATTTATTTATTCAAATCCCGTTCATCTTCTGTGTCGAATGGCTAAAGGACATTGTCATGACATTCTTATTTGTAGATGGATCTTGTTCATTGGAAATTTGAATTTTGGATTTTTTGCTTTATTAAATCCATACTTTCGTCATCGTTGATGTGGTTGTTTTGTCTTTGAGTCTTCATTCACTCTAACACAGCTATGGGGATTTCATATTATTATATTTTATATGGTTTACTTAAGCGAGGGATGTATTCAACAGAAGTTGAATACAAAAGATCTTAAATAATTAAATAAATCTACTTTTGAAGTGAATTTGCTTTGGATGCTCTAGAACTGAGATTTAAGCACGAATTTCAATAATATATATGACTCAAAAACAGCAAAATTGACGTTTTTGTTAAATTAATGGCTAATTGAAAAACATAATAAAAGTTTCATATCTATTGATACAAAAGCTTTGAATCTCTTGAGATTTGAAGTGAAAAGAAATTCTGAAACGTGTAATTTGTAAGTGCCACACAAACTTGTTTTAATTTAATTTTTTATAGAAATTATGTACTTAAATGCACCAATTTCCTTAAATTCCAGAACCAAACATTTTTCTCTCTACAATTTTTAAGTTTTGTTGATTGATTGCTGTCACTTTAGCAATTGAACAGTGTAAATGTAAGGTTAATATACACATTATGTTATTTAAATTTTGTTAACCTCCTTTACAAAACATTTTTAAGCGGTGAGTAAAAACTCATCTAAGTGTGTGACCCCCCCTGATTAAAAGTCTGGATCCGCCCTTGCTTAAGAGCTACTTAGAGGTATTTCAAAGTTACGAAGGTAGTTTCTAATTCATTGCCAACGAAATATTTTATTTCATCAAAAGTCAAGAAACATGTTTCTTAGTCATTAAATATCACTAAACTTAAGAAGATTTGATTCATTCTTAAATGTATGGCAATTTAATTACTGATTCCTTGAACCTATTTTTACCCACTGAAAATCTGTTTTAAAATACAATTTCAAACAATTTGATAGCTTTCAACATAATAACTGGAGTGACATCATTAAGGTTACATTACCTAAACCAATGACAAAAGATGTTCTTAAGCATCTACTAATCGGATCATAAGGCATATGTCTTTAAACTCAGGCAAAAGTAATTGATGTTCTCAGGGACAAGGCTCCGTGATGTTATTTATATGTACATAAATTTGTTGTTTGTTTACCAACATATAACTACGCAAGACGCAACCTTGTGAAGTAGGCAGTTCATTTAAAAGCTCCCGTCCTTTGCCATAAATCGTAGATTTTTATTCATGGGAAGAAATATACCACCTGTATGGCAAGGATATGAAAGGTATTTACGTGGAAGATTAGGGCTTTAAACTGAAAGCTTTGTCATCTCTCTCTCTGTTTGTACAGTTTTTTACTTAGTATTTTTTTTAGAATCTACAGTACCTACTTTATCATGGAGCAATTTTATTTACGTTCGCCGTAGCCGCAATGTGGCCTTGGAAGTTTTAAATACAAAGGTTAAGTGAACGAAAGTCACGGCCTAATTTCGCCGGCCCCACCCACTAAGTGCCGGCCGCCCCGTAAAAATTTCGCGATGATAGTATAATAGGTTTTATTCAATGATGTATGGCAGAACTTATAGAGATAGAGCTAAAAATGTTGATTGCGTAGATTAAAATTGTTTTCTTTGCTTTTAGTTTCTATAACTTTCAGTTCGCAACACTTACTGTTTACCTATCTGGGTTATAATACCTATACAAAGGTATTCCCAACTATAAGTTCTTTTACACACCTAAATGCTAGGTTTACATATATTTAGTTGAATGATAAACTAAAATGTCATCAAGGTCTTATTTGCTTTGATCTAAGAATGTCACTTCTGCAAGGTAAGTTAACTCTATTGTTTTTCAAATTTAATTTCAATATTATCCTTTATTCATCGCTGATTGGAATGTTCAGTCAGTAGATTAAATTAAAAGAATTATATGGTGTTCTTTTAGTTTTGTATAGAATTAATTTTACTTCAAAATCCCGCAATTCGTTCAAAAATACACAACAATTTGATTAACAAGTTCGCAATAAGGACTCTTTCTTTAAAGGAAAGTCTTCACTAATGCAATGAGAAAAAACTGTACCCCGAAAATTATCTAGGAAGGCGGGCGGCGCGGCGCGACGACAATGGCGTTGGTGGTATGCGCTGTGTTAATCCCATACCTATAACATAAGTTTCTTCCAAAATATGTTGTACCGGAGTATGTATGCTTTTATGATGCTCATCACGGTGAACGGTGATAAATCTGGCTAATATTGAACGTATTTATGACGCGACGTTTATTTGAAGGGACTAAAAAGTTACCCTCTTTTCATTTCAAACAAAAAATTATGATGATGAAAAATCATTTCTAGAGGAAATGTACAGGAGGTGAACAGATGTGTACAAGGTGAGGGGATATTTAATTAAATATTGCTCCGAGAGAGGTAGCAAGAGATAGAGGTAGCTAATCCTATACGCTATAAAAAGTTTTCTCATTTGAGGTAACATCATGAGGTTTTCGCATCTGAACTACGTGTTGTATAAAAGATTAAATTTCGAAACTAAGCATAAGAAAGCAATCACTTTGAAAATCTACAAAGAGTGTCATTGAGCTACGATTTAGTATTAAATGTTTTGATATTGATCAATTTTTTTACAGAAGGGAAAAATAATACATACCTATGTTTTTAACTTTGGATTAATATAATTCAATAATTTATGTGTATACTTGCAGCTACGATAAATATGTATACATAACTTATTAAATATGTAAACGTTGGCGTCGATCAAAATATTTACAATATTAAGTAGTATAAAATCAAAATCTTAAAGTTATTGCTAAAACTTACTGTAATTTCAAATAGAGCCGCATACAAATATTTAAGTGAAATGCATTCCTTTTAAACTATTCTGAATGTGAACATTTCATATTCATTTATTTTTATTCAAACACTTAAGAGGTAGTTGTAGCTTTCAGTAAAATCCATCAGTACAAATTAAAGCTGGAGGAATCTGAAGTGTTTTACTGTTAAGCCTTTATAGCAATTAGTACATTTACGTCATTAAATTTGAGGTATTAATTAACCACGGACTTTGATTTTTTGCTGTTGATTTCATCATCAGTAATTTTTTAAATTATGCCATCGGAACAGTCAAAAATTAGAATGCCACCACGAAAACAAAATATAATTTTATTGGCATTTTGTAGAATTGAAATTTCTACATTCAAATTTTTAAAATGTATTTACGAAATAAATTTAACTTCAAGTGCATTGTTTTCATTTGAAAAAAGTACTTGATATTAGAATTCATCTTATTGCATCAATTTTTTTTGCTAAACACGTTTAAAAAATGTATTGATGGATTTCCCTGATAGTTATTAGCGCCCCATTACTTATCTTAGTTTAAAAATAAATAAATAACATATGCCTTAGAGTACTAGGGCCTAGTGACTTACAACTCTCAACTATTCCTGTGTACTACTAATGCCAAGCATGGATGGGACCTAAAGTTTTAATACGAATCCGAACGGATAATTTGATAAAGCACTTTTCATGACAAGAATTACTCTTAGAGGATTTTTCAATTCCTCGCAAGAGGCAGTACCCGTGAAAACAACTTTAGATGGCACAGCCAGGGATTGAATCCAAGACCTCTTAGTTTAATTTAGTTTGTTTTATTTTTTCGACCTAATATACACATAAATGTACAATATCTTGTTTATTGTGATAGCTTTATAAAGTAAATTTAAGGTATAAACGCTAACATAGCTACAATACATATTATATTTAACATAATTAAACAAATAAATTCAAAATAAAAATTTAATATTGAGTACTTAAGAATGTGTATATAGATTTAGAGTATGAATTTGATAATTGTTTCTTTAACTCATTGATTTTATTAATTTTATTAAAAGTTAAAAAAAATCAATTAAAAAGAATAAATGAAATTTTTTTTTTAACTTCACACAGAAAGTTATTGTAATTGGTCCGATTTGTCGAATTGAAAATTTTAACATTTCTCGACTTTTCAAAGTCCCTAGAGTCTAAATAAATAATTTTTAGAGAGATGTCTGTTCGCGCGTGTCTGCGTACCTTCGTACGTCCGTCCGTTCGTTAAGTTTTTTTCATCGTCGAACCAGTATCAAGATATCGACTTCATATAAATTTAGTTATACAGATAATAATACAGAAAGATGCAGAAAGCAATTTTTAAAAATTTGAGTGGGTGTTTTTTACCATAGCAATTTACAAAAAAAGTGAACACTTTAGTTAACCCAAAATATCTTACGAACCAATAACGCTAGCTAATTGAATTAAATTATATATTGTGACTGGATACCAAACTAGTAAAATTTTGAAAAAATAAAATCAAACTTGAAATTTTTTTATAAATCAAAAAAACTGAAATAAAATAATTGTCACCTCGAATATTTTGTAAACAAAAATGATTTTATCTCCAAAATAATTTTATGTAACGAAGAATAACGTTTTGATATCTGGGAATATTTTGACAAAACTCCAATTGACAGTTGTTTTACAGAATATAAAAAACATTACTAAAAGTTGGAAAAAATTATTTTCGACTTAAATATCTTTTTAAAAATTTAAGAAAATTAAAAAATTGGCTTCAAACTGATATCATCTTATAAAAAATATAGTTTTCAACATTCAATAAAATGTTGGGAAAGATCGAATTGACAGTTGTTCTACAAAAAATAAAAACATGTAAAAAACATTTTTGACTCATAAATCTTTTTAAAAACTAAAAATATTGGCTTCAAACTAATTTCATTTTATTGAAAATATTGTCTTCGACATTCAGTTAATTTGTTCATAAAAATCCAACAACTAGTTTTTTCATAATATATTGAGGGTGGAAAATTTAGTTTTTTCATAAAGACTAAAATCTCAATACCTCGTGAATAAATGAAAATAAAAATAATAATAATAAATAAATTTAGACAATTAAATGAATGCGTATAGTTGTACTTCTAATACCTACAACTCAGACATACAGCTTTGGAAAGCTTAGTTCAAGGTCATCATTTTGTATTATGGTCACAGAACTGTAAGCCATGGGGCTAAGGAAGTATAAAGCGAAAAAAATTTTACTTTTAACAATATGGAATTATAGTGTGTTTTTTTAATTAAGTGAAACAATTTTTCTTGTTGCAGTTTTTTTTATTGTTGAACCATCAAAAATACGTGTATGAAATCTGTGTTAAAAAAAAATCAAACTGTCCATCCATCATGCACTCCATAATAATAACTTTTTTCTAAAGAAGGTTCGTATTATATGTTTGTCATATCCATTTAAGTAGTATTAATTTTAAGCCCGACAAGAGAGCATGTTCATAGCCCCAGTTTACACTATGAACAATGTAATTTCTGATGAGCATTAATATGAAATTATATTATAAAAACAATTCGTCTTTGTTTATTTAAATTTGCAAAAGTGTTTTTTAACTTCCCATAGGAAGTTATTGTAATGGGTCCGATTTGTCAAATTGAAAATTTTGACATTTCTCGACGTTTCAAGGTCCCTAGAGTCGAAATAAAAGATTTTTAGAAAGATGTCTGTGCGTGCGTGTGTACGTACGTCCGTACGTCCGTACGTCCGTACGTCCGTATGTCCGTACGTCCGTACGTTCGCGACGTTTTTTTCGTCGTCCATAACTCAAGAACCAGAAGAGATATCGACTTCAAATAAATTTTGTTATACAGATAATAAGGCAGAAAGATGCAGAAAGGGCTCTCAATAAGATTGCGTGGGTGGTTTTTTTACCATAGCAGTTTAAAAAAAAGGTGAACATTTTGGTTAAACCTAAATATCTTATGAACTAATGACGCTAGAGACTTGAATTAAATTTTATATTATATATTGTAACGTGATACCAAACAAGTACATTTTTAGAAAAAAATCCAATTAACGGTTTTTTTTATAAATCAAAAAAACTGAAAAAAAAAATTTGTCACCTCGAAAATTTTACGACTAAAATATGATTTCATCTCCAAAACAATTTTGTGCAACGAAGAATAATGTTTGCAACATCTGATAAAATTTTGAGAAAAATCGAATTGACAGTTTTTTTACAAAAAATAAAAACCTAAAAAAAAAAATAATAAAAGTTGGTAAAAATTGATTTTCGACTCAAATATCTTTTCAAAAATTTGAGATATTGGCTTTAAACTACTTTTATCTTTCAAAAAATATTGTTGTTAACATTCAGTAAAATGTTGAAAAAAATCGAATTGACAGTTTTTTTACAAAAAATTAAAAACCTATTAAAAATTAACAAAAGTTGGTAAAAATTGATTTTCGACTCAAATATCTTTTCAAAAATTTGAGATAATGGCTTTTAACTAATTTAAACTTATAAGAAATATTGTTTTCAACATTCGATAGAATTTTAAGAAAAATCGAATTGACAGTTTTTTTACAAACAATAAAAACCTAAAAAAAAACAATACTAAAGCATGGTAAAAATTTACTTTCGACTCAAATAGCTTTTCAAAAATTACAAATATTGGCTTCAAACCTATTTTATTTCAAAGAAAATATTGTTTTCGATATTCAGTAATTTTTTTATAAAAATCCAACGAAAAAAAATAATACGCAAATTTGGTAAAAAATGATACATATAGACAAACTTTTAAGCAAAACAAATCGACAGACGGGATGGGAAGTTATCAGTGTGGGTCGCATCCCAGCCTCTTTTTTTTTCATATTTTTGGCCGTTTACGCTATTTAGTACCTTTTTATTTTCATGCGTCTCGTTACTGGTCACTATAGGTAGACAAGGTACCATATATTTTTGCCTATTCTCCTTTTTCTCTGCTAGAGATTTTTCCCGATTGATTGGCATTTTCTTCAGTTTACCACCAAACATATCCAAACTATAGTGACCAGTAACTAGCGTTAATATAACCAAAATACAATATAGGGAATATGATCAAATCTGTGCGAAAGTCGTGTCTTAAATTATACCTATAAAAATGTAAATGATGTAATTTTGATTTGTTTGCAATGAATTTCCAAACTTATTATGGCTGACTGACCTCATATGAAACATTTTTAAAATTACGTGTCCATATACATAATATTTTAATCTTATCACCCCAAAACTACAGTGAGGTCGTTTTAAAGTACCAACTAAAAACAATTCTTTTCCCGGCCAAACGAATTCCTCTGCTGTGTTAAAATAGAGATGAATTATGGAAAAAAATACTTCGAATACACTTCAAGCATCTAAATTAAACAACGACCTAGTTACTCTCTGTGACAAAACAAGGTTCAGGCAGGACTCATACCTATCTCACTTAACTCTCATATAAATAGCAAGAACTCTACCTCTCTTTTGGAATCTCATGCGCAAGCTTTGGAATTAAAATAATATAGGACTATATTTTAGAGCTGTTGCTTGGAAAGTTCTTTTTTAGAGGCACATTTGCAAAGAAGCATTAATTATTAAAAGAAAAAACTGTCATAAAAAGGAGAACTATACTACGAGAAAAATAAATAAAAATAAAATCATGGTACCTGGCGTCTTTTATGTTAATATACCCTTAACCTTAAAGTAGGATAAAAGTTTTGTTACTTTAGTTTAACAGTGCAAAACAATTTAAATGGGTTCCGTGACATGAATATGATGCTTGTGTTCTGGAACAGAACGTGTTATACTATATGTACTCTATACTTCTACAGTGCAACAGTTGAATGAAATTTCCAGTTGAATTTCTAGTTGATAGGGAAATACGAGTAAGATACTTGTTACTTCACGAACTAGGGCAAGTGGTGAAACACTATAGGCAACAGATGCTCTGGATATTGTTTTTTAAGGTTCATTTAAATACTCAGAGCAACTAATACTCCATGCAAATAGGTATAACAATGCATTCAAAGAGTTTTGTTCGCGGTTTACTTTAAGTATAAATTATTGGGATTTTGTTTTTTAATGCCCTATTATATAAAAGTAGAAATCAAATTAAATGCGATTCGCTTAAAAAAGATATAAACCGCCATTGTTTTTGTGATGAGGGTGATTTGAGAAGCTTAAATTGTATTGCACAACTACAGAACCATTTATAGAACGAACCCATAAGACAAGAAAAAAACAATATTGTTTGCATGATTGTTTACAATGACAATCATATCCATTAGCTAAATGACAAAAACTAAGAAAAATTAAATTTAAAGACCTACATATATTAATATTCATATCTTTTTGTTCTCCTAATTCAGCTGGTCTGAGGTCTTATTTGAATTTTTACTTGCGAAAAATTAATAAAACATGACATAACGATGGCAGAGAAGTGGAATAAAGTGGGTCCGGTGATTCCGTCCATCTGTTTGTCTGCGCTCAATTCTACAGCTTAAGCCACTGGATTAATTGCAGATTCGCGTTTTACTTTTTGTTTTAAAACAGAAATAAGAGTAAGTAGTTCGCGTATACAATTTTTGTTCGAACACTAAAAATTCGAATTTTCTCGAATACAACGTTAGCACTAAAATAATTCTTTGCAATCATAACATAAAATCGAATGACAAGAATTTCGAATGACACAAATCTCGAAAAAAAGATTTTTTTAATCTAGAATTAATTCTTCGAATGGAATAAATGATTGTTAAGTCAAGATTTTAGTTTTACCCTTTTAAAGAGTCTTAAGCAAAACACCTCATTAAATGTGGGAAGTCAAACAATGTATCTTATCAACTGAACAGCAACACATAAGAAAATATTTTATTTTATATAAAATCTAATTTATAACAATCAAAACAAACAAAACTACAAGCTGGAGTTGTAACCAAGGTTTTTTAAGTTCCTATAAAATCTGTTTTTATTTTTTACTAGCGGACCCGACAGACTTCATCCTGTCATAAAGATTTGTAATGTGGCAGTTTTTTGTTCCTACGTTCTTTATTGTCGTGGCTGAAAATTCTCCTGAACAGAACCGCCACCCTGGTGATAGGACGTCGTGAATAAAAAATAATTAAATTGAACATATGTATATAAGGATTTAGAAGTAAGTAATCGCTTTATTGTTAATTATTTGAATCATTATTATTAACAGAAATTAGTTTTATTATTATTGTAGTGCTTTCTAATATACGATGTTTTTTGTTTAATTACTTGGCGCATAGACAAACAAATCTGATGTTTTTCGAACACAAACACTTAATGATTGCCCCTGGGATTTGTTTATGGTCATAGCAAAAGCAATCCGCACTGGAACATCTTCTCCTTTATACTTTCCTTTGAGTATAGTTGCTTCTATCACGTTTTTTAGTAATTTTTTATCGCTAACCGTGTACCGTTGCAAAGGCGCGGTTGGTTGATATTTCGCAACATTATAATTATTGATCCAATTTTTAATTGAAGATTGTGAGGTGGCAATCCTGGCAAATCCAGCGAGTTTAAAAATTCCGGTGGATATTTGACTACATCATCTTGAATAGTAGCCGAATCAACTGATTTATATATCCGCGATTCGCTTGTAATTTGTTCTTGAATTTTGAAATTTAATTAATTTACATCTATGTTTTTTGCAGCCAATATAGTTCGTTCGCTCAACCAATCATGGTTTCTGTAATTTTGAGAAACATCTGAAAACACCTTCTGAATAAGTTTATCTTTTGATTGCGTTAACTGACAAAAACTTTGAGGAAAGTTAATGCAGCCAGTCAACATGTCTATAGGAAATTTGCCATTACCAATATGAGAATATGTTTCCAGATAGGTCATTTTGCAACTCGACACGAATATTCTTGCTTAAATGAAGTACTTTGACATGTTTCCACAAATTGGAGGACTTAAGACGTGGAATCACTGGGAATGTTTGACGAAAATCTCCTGCTTATAAAATCATTGCACCACCAAATTTGTTATTATTGCTTCGTAGAACTTTTAAGGTTCTGTCTAAAGCCTCCAAAGATTTTGTATGTGCCATCGTACATTCATCCCAAACAATCAATTTACATTGCTGCAAAACCTTTGCCATTGCAGAGTTCTTCGAAATGTTGCAGGTTGGAGTTTCATTGCTTTGCATATTTAATAGCAATTTTAGTGCTGAATGGGCTGTTCGACCACCTTCAAGCAAAGTTGCTGCGATTCCCGACGAAGCGAGTGCAAGTGCAATTTTATTTTGTGAGCGAATTGTTGCTAATATTAATAAATTCAAAAAAGTTTTTCCTGTACCACCAAGTGCATCTAAGAAGTAAATCCCTCCAGTTTCATCATTTGTTACTTTCATAAGAGTATCAAATACATACATACTTCTGTTGTTCATTCAACAGTGGAAGATTTATTTAAATTAATCTTTAAAAGTGTTAAGATCATACAGTTTTTCTCGATGCAACTCTTGGTTAAAAGCATCATGCATTGGACGATTGGGCACGGTCGGGCTCTAACGCACACACGCACACTGTTTTGATAGATATGATCTTTGACGTTAGGAACACACCTACATTGCTTAGACAACAGTGAGTGCTTGTAATTTAATATGAACTTTATACAATAGAAATAAAGCTCAAATTGATAACGTTTTAGTTTTAGTTAGAAAAATTTGTATGGGAAAAAGAAAAGGGCTGTTTTTAAGGTTTTTCCGGAAATTATTCGAATTTTTCTCGCCGTAAAAAACATCCTTGAACTTCAACGAACATTTAACAAAAAGAATTGACCAAATTGGTCCAGGCGTTGTTGAGTTATGCGCTTACCAACACATTTTTCGATTCATTTGTATATATAAAGAAGATGTTATCCCGTCTGGTCCTAGTTTCTTAACTTTTCTGAATTTTTCAAAAATAAAAAATAATTCCTTTGCCAAAAATTTCAATAAACATGGCTTAAACGTCTTCTATGCTACTAATCAACAACGAAGCAAGGAAAAACCATGGATCTAGATTTTGTAGAACCAATTTTGTTTTTCTGGAACCATTGTTCAACTTTTGACAACTTACGAAAAACTGGTAGCTCAATGAATTGAAATATTCACAAAAAATATTGGCTTGGCAAAATACATAAGTACCTATAGGGATTTCCATTAAAGGCGGGTCGAATTTTCAAAAAAAGTGTATGTTGACATATGCATGTCCTAATTTGTAAGGATATTTGTGTACCAAAATCATGTACATGTTACATGTTCGGTTCATCATGTAACGGAATTCATGTAACCGAGTTTAAATTTTATCTTTACCGAGTTACAAAGCAAGTATTATGTGAAAGAATTGGCTATTAAAAATAGGTATGTTTTATTCTATACGAAAATATAAACAGTTATGTTTGTATTTTAGAAAAAACAGTAATGATCTTGCTATTTACTATGAACGATTTTGAAAATATTTTACTCAAAAACATATCAAACTCAACGTTTAGTAAGTTTAGTTTATTGACTTCAAAAATGAATTCAATGTATATTTTTCTAATTGTAAGATAACATGAGTCTTCATGGTTCGGCCGAAGCCCGTCTACCAGGCTGACATTTACCTTATAATTTATATGTACATGAGAAAAAACTAATGCATATGTACTATATGTACTATATGTACTATATGTACTATATGTACTATATGTACTATATGTACTATATGTACTATATGTACTATATGTACTATATGTACTATATGTACTATATGTACTATATATCACTACATAGTATAAAACAAAGTCGCTTTTTCTGTCATGTGTCATGTTGTATGTCCCTATGAACGCTTAAATCTTTAAAACTACGCAACGGATTTTGATGCGGTTTTTTTTAATAGATAGAGTAACTCATGAGGAAGGTTTTTATGTATAATATCATCCATTAAATAGTGGACAAATACTGTTATTTTTGAGGTTTCTAATGTGATGTCGCAAATAATTACATTTTTTCCGCTTACATTGCAAACGCAGGCTGAATCCTACGAGATTTATCAAAATAACAAGAAAGCTGTGAACGTTGTATATAAAGATATTCTGTAATATATTAATTATTGTTGTAAAATAAATAGGTAAAAATGTAAAAAAAAGTAAAAATGTAAAAAAAAGTAAAAATGTTAAAAAATTGTAAAAATGTAAAAAAAAAGTAAAAATGTAAAAAAAAGTGAAAATATTTTGTATAAAAGATATTCCAAAGATAAGGAAAGGGGAATTGTTTTAAGTACTCCAAAAACGCGTGCGGGCTACGGCCAGTAAATGAATAAATCAAATCTACTGGATTGATTTTATCATTTTTTCAGTGAGTTACATATTTCAAACCCGTGCAAAGCCGGAGCGGGCCGCTATGTTTTTGTTATAAACAACGTTCACAGTTTTTCTGTAGCGTATTTAGTATATCAGCATTGCACCCGTGCGAAGCCGGGGCGGGTCGCTAGTTATATTATATTATATATTATTATTACTTCTTTATTTCATTAAAAACATTTGTTCACAATTTGAAAATTAAAATAATATATGAACATGGCAAGATTGCCGTCTGCCAGAAAATAATATTTGCTTTGATAAAATTATATAATAAATATTTGGTAGGTTTTTATTAGAATTCTTGTTAAATAAAAAAAAATATAATTTGTTGTTTTACATTCGCTCACATGAAAAAAAAAATAGATAAAAGTTCTTTTGATAACTATTAATTTATGCGTTCTATTTAGAGTTTTTTTTAAATCATATTATAAAATGTTTTAGAGTTTTGTAAATTAATATTTTTAGAAAAAAAAACAAAATTAAAAAAAAAAAAAAAAAAAGAATTAAAAGGTTGAAAAGCTTCTTCGATAATTTAAGGCATGGTCACAGAACATGAAGAGATTTGTCCACCCAACGGATCCGTTCATTACACCAAACATTTGTTCTCTAGAGAGAACACTATGTTGAAAATAGAGCCTTCGAATTTCTTGTAGTATCGGACAAATAGCTATGAAGTGGTAAATATCGTCACGCTCATTTCTGTCACAATAATTGCAAAGGAGAGGTAAATCTGATCGATGCGGAATATAATTCAAGTTCAGTATTTCAACCCTTGCTCTGAAAATTGTACCTATAGCTCTCGCAGAAAGTCTATTATTGAAATAATTTGTCACATTAGTATTTAAGGAGTGGCTTAGATTTCTATAAATTTCTCTTGTTGAAGATGATGATGCTCTATTTAGATATTGAAGATATATATTTTCATCAATTTTTGCGATAACATTGGAAAAGATATCTTGCCAATTATCTATGTTAAACTCAGACAGTTCAAGAGAAACATTATGCAACCGGGCAAGTTGAGTCCATTCCTCAAAAGGCGATGCTTTTGTTCGCAAAAGAACCTTCATGATAGATGTGTGAAGATTCGAACTTGGTTTATTCATTACTCTTGTTAGAAAATCTGCATGCAATTTTCAATTTTTAACATACATCGGCGCAATTCCAGATTCTACATGAATTGCATAGGTCGGAGTCGAATTTGATAACCGAAATAATCTTTTGAAAAAAAAGCGTTGTATCAACTCAAATTCTTCAAAATAGGTGTGACCAAAAACTTGAATACCGTAAGACAAGCAGGTGTTAATGGTTGCTTCAAAAACTCGGTATTTAGTTCCTAAGTCTATGTTTTGGTTTGAGAAGAAAGATGGCCACATCATGTTAAGAGCTACTTTAGCTTCTCTACTCTTACGCTGAACATGTTTATTGAAGCTACCGTTAGCAGACATCAACACCCCCAGATATTTGAATTCCTGTACTATTTCAATAGGTTGGTTATTAAGGAACCACACACATATGTACTATATGTACTATACGAGGTGTGGCAATTAAGTTCCGGGAATTTAGTTATAATTTAAAAACTGGCAACACTTTTTCATTTGTTATCATCTGTCTAAGAAGGGGGATCTTCCTTTTAGTTAGAGTTCAAAGTTGAAGTATATAGCACGTTTGGTTTGCGTTTTATGCGTATTTTTTGCAAGTAACTTTTTTAGTGGCGTAGTGAAAATGTGTGACGTACAATTACAAGCAACGTGTTGTGATTCAATTTTTAGTGAAATCTGGCGAAAAACCCTGGGAAATCCTTCGAAAATTGCAGGTTGTCTATGGAGACGATAGCATGTCAAAAACGAGTGTGTTTGAATGGGCGAAGCGGTTCGGTGGAAGGCGATCCACGTGAAGGAGCTCCAGTCACCTCTCGTACCGACGCGAATGTTGATCGTTTGCGCATGTTGATCCCGTCTGACCGTCGCCTAAGCATTCGTGCATTGTCTTACGAGTTAAACATCAACAAAGAAACGGTTCGTGTTTTTCGTGTGCGACCCGAACACGCCAAGGATGGCTGGATCTTGCATCACGATAATGCGCGGGCCCATTCCTCGTTCGTTGTGCAAGAGTTTTTGGCAAAAAAGGCATCCCAACGTTGCCTCACCCACCCTTTAGCCCCGATATTGCTCCCTGCAACTTTTTTCTATTCCCCAAGATGAAGTTGCACCTCAAGGGAACTCATCATGGCGGCGCGGCGTACAGAAGGTCCAAGAAGCTCTAACCGTGGTGCTAAACGGGCTAACTTCGGAGGAATACCAAGGGTGCTTCCAATCAAGGGAGAAACGTTGGAATCGTTGTGTAGAGTTAAAGGGAGATTATTGTGAAGGTCGATAGTAAAATTTTTCATAAAACTTCATTTTCTTGTTTTTTATTGACAAATTCCCGGAACTTAATTGCCACACCTCGTATGTATTATATGTACTATATGTACTATATGTACTATATGTACTATATGTACTATATGTACTATATGTACTATATGTACTATATGTACTATATGTACTATATGTACTATATGTACTATATGTACTATATGTACTATATGTACTATATGTACTATATGTACTATATGTACTATATGTACTATATGTACTATATGTACTATATGTACTATATGTACTATATGTACTATATGTACTATATGTACTATAGTTACTATATGTACTATATGTACTATATGTACTATATGTACTATATGTACTATATGTACTATATGTACTATATGTAGTACTATATGTACTATATGTACTATATGTACTATATGTACTATATGTACTATATGTACTATATGTACTATATGTACTATATGTACTATATGTACTATATGTACTATATGTACTATATGTACTATATGTACTATATGTACTATATGTACTATATGTACTATATGTACTATATGTACTATATGTACTATATGTACTATATGTACTATATGTACTATATGTACTATATGTACTACATGTACTATATGTACTATATGTACTATATGTACTACATATATGTACTACATATATGTACTATATGTACTGAAATATATTGGTTTTGTAACGAAGAGCGTTCAATAAGTACTCATAAAGAAGGTGCAAGTCGCGTTCTCCATTCAAAATTGTGAAACTAAAGTATTTCAATACCAATTAGCGCTCTCTGAACTCCTTGAGAATTGGGCAAACACAAACTCAACGTCTTCTTACAATCTGTACCAAAAAGAGATTACAAAGATTAGAATTTAATTTCGAACTTTATTTGCAATTGCAGTTTTAGGTAATAAAGATTTAGTTAGTAAAAAGAAATTTAGTTAATCGAAATATCGAAAACATTAAATGCCAAAAGAAACGTCGAATTCACCCGAATAAATACTTAAATACAATATTATCAAAAATGTAACAAAACCTGAATTCACTTTAAAACTAGCTGACATTCTGAGCATTACATTTATAAGTGAGCTTTTTGCTCACATATGTACCTAAAACGATTTTTTTTTGTTTCGAATAAATATTATTGAGTGATTATAAATAATATGTATATATAAAACACCCTTTCAAAAGGTTAAAATCTATGTAACTCGTAAGTGAATACTATCTCCTAAAAATAAGCAATTCCATTTATGCAATTATGTAGTATCCGTGGCATAATGATTAGTGCGTTGGACTGTCATGCCAGAGGTCTTGGGTTCGATCCCTGCCTATGTCATCTAAAGTTTTTTTCACTGGTAGGTACTGCCTCTTGCGAGGAACTGACAAATTCTCCAGGAGTAATTCTTGTCATGAAAAGTGCTTTCTCAAATTGGCCGTTCGGATTCTACTTAAAACTGTAGGTCCCCTCCATCACTGACAACAGTACTCGCACACAGGAATGGTTGAGAGTTGTAAGTCACTAGCCCCTAGTTCTCAATGGACTGTTGCACCACCCAATTTATTTTTTTATTTATGCAATCGGCGGAGTTTGATAAAAATCAATAAAATATCTCTCTTTTTTCGAAATATATACATAATTATTATCTCTGCCTCTTAGTATATGCAGGTATATAGAAAACTTGTTTGCAAAAAACTGATTTGTAGGTAGTTTTCCAATAACAATTTTTTAACTTAATAAGAACCTATTAGAGCTTCATAAAAACAAATTTCCTGGTTTCAAAATAACACCAATTCAAAAATCAATCATCAGCATTGGGGTGCAGGTATAAACCATTTTGAGAAATTCCAGAGTAGAAACAAACAAAATTGTTGAAGAATCTTTCAAAAATCCTTGATACCCAATTTAAGTTATATTCAAAATATCTTTACACAGGAAATGGCATACAAATTGAAAAACTAATCGAAAAAACACACCTAAATCCATCCATCCCTGATTTCATTTAATATTAATCCACCCTATCTAGAGAGAAGTAGTTAGGTAAGGTACATATATCTAAAGAACATAAATAGTCACTGGCGACACAATAAATGATCCAAGCAAATATCCCTTTTATCCTGTAAATTAATTTGATAACGAAAAATAATAATCTCAGACAAACAAAAACAAAAAGCAAAGCAAAAAAATCACTGAAAACATCAATATCATCCTGACAATATATAAAAATAAGACAAACACAATACTAACTTGTAGTATCTATAAAAGTCAACAAAAGAATAACGTAATCCAGATGCCATATATATATGTATATACATTATACAACACACTGTATGGTACACATATAAGGATACGCCACGTAATCATAATCCGGATCTAGCAAAAAAGGACACGGAAACGAAAAGAAGAACTGAGCTTTGCTCCAAGCAGACAGTAACTTTTCTGGTATCTTGTCTTTCGCATCGCTGGGAATTAATTGCCAGCATAAGGAACCAGTGCTTTGACCTGGAGCTATAGAGCGGGAGGGAGGTATCAAAGTCCCACCACCAGCACATCGCACATCAGACGACTAAAGAAAGGACTCCCGAGTCCCGAGCCCGACCCGTTTGGAGAGATTCCATTGAATAGATACGAGAACAACCAACAGTTTGTCTCAACACCCATATAAATACCCACTTTTATTGCCCCACAGTAGTCAACATCACAGTCACATACCAGTTGTTGCCGAAGTGGAGTGTGAACTGTGAAGCTCCGCAATACATTCGACATTCGAACATTCGAAACCGAGGACGAGGAGCGAGGACCTAAATGGATTTATTCCCCTGACTCGATGACAATTGATTAGAAAATTGTAAGCATGAGCTGCTGGATGGTCGTCACAGGCGTGCGAGAGGTTGTGGATGAAGTGCATGTGACTTAATTAAAGCGGAGAAGACGAAATTTACCGGTTTGCTACGTTTGTATGACCAGGTCCTATTTCTATCTTTGGAGTGGATAGGTCGTTTTGTTGTGATTTATTGATTTACCAACAGGAAGGCATACGTGTGTACAGAAGTTCAGTAGTTCAAGAAATGATATTCACTTTAATATTGGTTAAAGGTGTTTAAGTTTACTTGCACAACAAAGAAATTCGACAACATCTGAGATTTTAATAATAACAATTAAATAATTATTATTGATTATTTTCTCGAATGTGCCATAAATGAAAAACTTTATAAGACCTCGAAACAAGTATAAATAGTTCACAGAGGAAATGTTTTGCTGAAAATCATATATATCAGTTAGGGCACAAGTCAGTAAAACAGCCAAATGTGGTGGTCATAAATTATGATCAACAAATAATATATGTCAACCAATGAGTTGGTAACATTGTTATTTTTTGATAATGTGAAAGGAAATTTGTAATTTCTTTTTTTCATATTTGACTTAAGTTGTTGTTATATGCAGACCCCTCTTTACCACTGGGCCCAGGCCCAGGACCCCGCAATCACCAGGGGGCCCCCAAATTGCTGAAACATCACTCAACCTCTATTGGTCTATTTTCAAGAAAAAAAATATTTCGATACAATTTTAGATGCATAAAGAATGATCAGAATTCGTACTTTCCTTGCTGAACAACAACCTTTGCTGAACAATTTAAATCACATTCCCTTCGAAATTATATTCAAATTAAAACAGAAATATGAATAACTAACTGAGTGGCAATGCAGTTTGCTTTCTGACAGAAACAAACAAAAACACACACATTTTGAATATCACTGTATCTGTATGAAAAAATAAAGATAATGGTGTTTCTATATTTGCAACGCGCATACAAATTTGCATCAACGCAGTTACTCATACATAGTCGATTTAACTATCCGTCGGATGAACGGCACTCAATTTTTTAAGATTTCAAGGTAAAGAGGTAAAGAGTTTTTGTTTTTGGCCATTCAATGAGATAGATGAAAGATTACACTTCTCACTATTTGTTCTATATTATATTTATATATATTATATTTAGCGGAAACCATACTGAAGGTTTTGGAGGATCATGATCATGACATTTTGATAACAGATTGCACAGGCCAAATCTACGACAACGCGGCAAATATGTCAGGAAGCTTTCCTGGTCTGCAGGCAAGAATAAAAGAAAAATGTAAATTTGCCACTTTTGTACCATGTGCAGGGCACTCATTAAACTTGGTAGGAGTGCATGCCGCTGGGTGTGTTTTAGAAGCAACCAAATTCTTTCTTTTTCTTCTTCTCATCGATGGAGTGTGTTGACGCTGGGTGTGTTTTAGAAGCAACCAAATTCTTTCTTTTTCTTCTTCTCATCGATGGAGTGTGTTGACTGCTCATTTAGGTTCAAAAAAAGTTTTAAAAAGTCTTTCTCAAACAAGATGGTCGGCGCGAGCTGATGCACTTCAAGAAATTGAAGAAGCTTTGATGTCTATCGCGAACGATTTAGGACAGGCACGGGAGGCCAGAGAGGAAGCATTTAGTCTGCAAAAAAATGTTCAAGCTTGAATTTACCATACTTACAGAACTTTGGAACTCTGTATTGCAAAGAAATAATAAAACAAGTACTTTACTTCAAAAACAAAATATTACCCTGGATGTTGCAATAAATTTGCTGAGTGCAATAGATGAATATTTATAATTGGGCTCAGGGACAATTTTGATAACTTTGATTCATCAGCCAGACAAAAAAAAACGGATTCCGAATATAAGGACCTTTCTGAAAGGATGATGTGTAGAAGCTCACGCCATGACAGCTCTGGACCCTTAGTAATTCTGACTGGGAAAGAAAGATTTAAAATTTAAACCTTTCTTCCCATTGTCGACACACTTAGCGTTCATTTGAAACAGCGACTAGGTTCGTATACGAAGATTGGCCAACGTTTTGACTTTTTTTTCGATTAAAAAATCTGAATTCAGAAGACTTAAAAGAGAACTGCAAATCTTTTGCTAAATTTTATACGACTGCTTGAAAATTAGTCGACACGAAAATGAAAAAACTGACAACATTCTAGAGCTTTATAATTTTTTAAAAACTAATAAAATTAAAGATGAATTTCCAAATGTTGAAATTGCACTAAGAATTTTCCTAAGTATGATGGTGACCAATTGCATTGGGGAACGTTCCTTCTCTAAGTTAAAAAGAATCAAAAACCAACTCAGAACTACAATGATTCAAGAAAGATTGACATGTTTGTCGCTGATGTCAATCGAAAGCAACATCCTCAGAGGCATCGATTTCAAGGATGTGATCAATGATTTTACTAATCTCAAATTAAGAAAAAGACCCCTTCAATAAATATTCCTTTCTTTTACGTGAAAAAATATAGTCTGTGTCACTATATTGTTCTTTGAATTACATTCTCAATAACTTATTTAATTGTCTGTTATTTAAATTTTGTTTATTTTTGAATTTTATATAACATATTTATTTTTTGTTTTTATTTTTACTGTTTATGTGTATGTTTTGAATGCTGCAATATCTATTTATTTTGTTAATGAATTAAAAAAATGTATTTATTTAAAAAATTAAAAGAATAAATATCAATTCAAAGTTATGTGATTTTTTCTGTATACCTTTATTACACAACATAACATTTTTATATAATCCTACAGGGGCCCCATTTTCGAAAAGTGCCCAGGGCCCCCAAAAGGGTAAAGACGGCCCTGGTTATATGAAACTTAAAACTTCTCTCTTCAATAATACATACCTTACCTTACGTAAGGAACTCTCCAAATGTAAGCTGTTCGTAAATCGTCTAATCTCCTCGACAGAATTCATAACTTGTGAAATTACTTTACCGGAAACATTTCATTTTTAGCATCTTAACATTACTTTTAAGGAGAGCATCAATGTAGGTACTTATACTACGTTCTTCAACTTTTCTTTTTCAATTTCCTGACAAAATCAACCAATCTCTATGAGTAAACATTTTTATATTCCCATTGGAAGTTATTGTAATGGGTTCGATTTGTCAAATTGAAAATTTTGACATTTCTCGACGTTTCGACGTTCGCGACGTTTTTTTCGTCGTCCATAGCTCAAGAACCAGAACAGATATCGACTTCAAATAAATTTTGTTATACAGAAAATAAGGCAGAAAGTGCAGAAAGGGCTTTCAAGAAAATTGCGTGGGAGGTTTTTTTACCATAGCAGTTTAAAAAAAGGTGAAAATTTTGGTTAACCCCAAATATCTCATGAACCAATGACGCTAAAGACTTGAATTAAATTTTATATTATATATTGTAAATTGATACCGAACAAGTATATTTTAAAAAAAAATCCAATAAACGGTTTTTTTTATAAATCAAAAACACTAAAAAAAAAATTTGTCACCTCGAAAATTATACGACTAAAATATTATTTCATCTCCAAAACAATTTTGTGCAACGAAGAATAATGTTTTTGACATCTTTAAAAATTTTGAGAAAAATCTAATTGTTTTTTTTATAAAAAATAAAAACCTAAAAAAACATTACTCAAAGTTGTTAGAAATAGAATTTCGACCCAAATATCTTTTCAAAAACTTGAGATTAAGGCTTCAAACATATTTTATCGTATAAGAAATATTGTTTTCAACATTCTGAAAATGTTGAGAAAAATCGAATTGACAGTTTTTTTACAAAAAATAAAAACCCAAAAAAAAAATTAATAAAAGTTGTTAAAAATTCATTTTCAACTCAAATATCTTTTCAAAACTTTGGAATATTGGCTTTAAACTACTTTTATTTTTCAAAAAATATTGTCGTCAATATTCAGTAAAATTTTGAAAAAAATTGTATTGACAGTTTTTTTACAAAAAATTAAAAAACGAAAAAAAAATTTAACAAAAGTTGTTAAACATTGATTTTCGACTCAAATACCTTTTCAAAAATTTGAGATAATGGCATCTTACTAATTTTAACTTATGAGAAATATTGTTTTCAACATTAGGACAAATTTTGAGAAAAATCAAATTGACAGTTTTCTTACAAAAAATAAAAACCCAAAAAAAAAAAATAATAAAAGTTGTTAAAAATTCATTTTCAACTCAAATATCTTTTCAAAACTTTGGAATATTGGCTTTAAACTACTTTTATTTTTCAAAAAATATTGTCGTCAATATTCAGTAAAATTTTGAAAAAAATTGTATTGACAGTTTTTTTACAAAAAATTAAAAAACGAAAAAAAAATTTAACAAAAGTTGTTAAACATTGATTTTCGACTCAAATACCTTTTCAAAAATTTGAGATAATGGCATCTTACTAATTTTAACTTATGAGAAATATTGTTTTCAACATTAGGAAAAATCGAATTGACAGTTTTCTTACAAAAAATAAAAACCTAAGAAAAAATGTATAAAAGTTGGTAAAAATTGTTTTTCGACGTAAATATCTTTTCAAAAATTTGAGACACACACTAATTTTATCTTATAAAAAATATTATTTTCAACATTCGGTAAAATTTTGAGAAAATCGAATTGATAGTTTTTTTTTACAAAAAATAAAACCTTAAAAAAAACAATACTAAAACTTGGTAAAAATTTACTTTCTACTCAAATAGCTTTTCAAAAATTAAAAAAATATTGGCTTCAAATGGCGTCATAAGACCAAATTCCAACGTTTGGCCTTATGTCACTTTCAGAAAGTGTCATAAGGATAAGGCCAAATTTTTTTGCGACTCAAGACCAAATTTGTTTTGATATTTTCTTCAATACCAAAAACCGGTCTTTACCGTTAGAATTATGATAAAAGTAACAACAGATGGTAAGTAAATGTAATCAGGAAAGTAGCAAGCTACTCATTTGTGTTCTTTGCCTTGTACGAAAAAGTCGTAAAATGGATGTTCGAAGTGATTTGATCTATAATTATGAGTTTTGTGAAGGCCAAATTTTCAATTTGGGTTTATTTCGCTTTAGAAAACGAAATAATAGCAATTTGGCATTGTTTCGATTTAAATTTTTTTTTGAATTGACAGCACGGCCGGCGCGGCGTACTAACAGCTAGGTATGTAAGGGGGGGGGCATGCTGCCCCCCCTGCTTGGGATCACTATAGGATTTGGGGTGGGTGCGATTTTGGGTATATGCAAAGAACACGAATGCGTTGCGATTCTTTCATAACTGTGAGCCATACTTGCTTTTTTTTTTGTTGGGAATTTCTTTGATTTTAGTGCTAAAATGCAAAAGTTCTTTGCGTATACCCAAACTCGCACCCACCCCAAATCCTATAGTGATTCCAAGCAGGGGTGTTGCAGGGGGGCACCATGCCCCCCCTTACATACCTAGCTGTTAGTACGCCGCCGTGCTATCAATTCAAAAAAACTTTTTAGCAAAAGTAGCTATTCTAGACAATAAATCAACAATTTTTTAATTTTAAAATATTCGGCGTTGTTTCCATTATTTTGTTGGCCTTATTTCTTTTTATAAATCGAAATAAAGCCAAATTGGTTTTATTTCGTTTTGAACAACGAAATAAGGCCAAATTTGAAATTTGGTGTTATTTCATTTGGTACTATTTCACGTCACCAATTATGTACATGAATAATGCATGTACTTTATGGTACATCTCCAATCTTCTCAGGTGATAGAGATAAAGTTTGAAAGTGACATAAGACCAAATTGGCCTTATGTCACTTTGGAAAGCGACATAAGGCCAACCGTTGAAATTTGGCCTTATGACGCTTTCGAAAAGTGTCATAAGGCCAAATTCTAAAATTTGGTCTTATGTCACTTGGCCTTATGTCCACGGTTGCCAGTTTGGTCTTTTACGACCAAATTTGGTCATTATTTTCTCACTTGGTCGCATGGTCATTTTTTATTCCATTTGGTCCCTTTTTTAAGAAATTGAAAAAAATAACTCGACTCTATTCCTTTTATAATCTCAAAAATAAAATACATACCTTAAGAATTTTGCGAAAAGGTCAATTATCATAAAAACGCTTTAAATGAATATTGTTTTCAAAATTTAAGTTAGTTCGTTTATAACTTGGTGTTACTTCCTCACAGCTCAGCTGCTGCTGAGAGGAATTTTTTTGAATTAACTTTGATAAAAACGAAAGGCAGACTTTGGGTACCATTAATAATATAATGCTGGCCAAAGAGCGTCAAGATGACAAAAATAACCATAGCGTTTGGTCTGCAAAAACATTTGTTTGAATTAATTTTATATGAATTTTATTTAGCGATAGTATTCGATCTCCTGACATAATGTTAACATATTGTGATCTTAAAAAAAAAGAGGCTGGGGTGCGTCCCACACTGATAACTTCCCATCCCGTCTGCCGATTTGTCTTGCTTAAAAAGTTTGTAAACTTTCGTGATTTGCTAGTTGTTAGTTGAATTAGTCTAAAAAAAATTAAAAATTACCAACAATTATGAAATAGTTTGATGATGAAATAGTTTGATTTCAATATCTGTTCTTGTTAACGAGATTTTTAGTCGAAAACCAATTTTTACCAAATTTTCGTAGCATTTGCGTACTATTTTTTGTAGATTTCAATTTTTTATGAAAAAAACTGACTGTTGGATTTTTATGCACAATTTACGGAATGTCGGCAATAATACTTTCTGTGAGATAAAATTAGCTTAAAGCCAATATTTTTTTAATTTTTGAAGAAATACTTGAGTCGAAAGTAAATTTTTACCAAGTTTTACTATTGTTTTTTTAAGGTTTTATTTTTTGTAAAAAAAAATATCAATTCGATTTTCGAAATTTTACCAAAAACGTTATTCTTCCCGAACGTACGTTCACACGCACGCACAGACATCTCTCTAAAAATCTTTTATTTAGACTCTAGGAACCTTGAAACGTCGAGAAATGTCAAAATTTTCAATTCAAGAGATCGGACCGATTACAAAAACTTTCTATGGGAAGTTAAAAGCTATTGCGGACACAAATTATTTTGGTCCTTTTTTGGTACGATTGGTCATTTTTATTTTCAGCTTTGGTCATGCAATTTTTGTTCAAGTGGCAACCGTGCTTATGTCACGGCACCTTTTTAATTATTTATTTTTTTATATGAAAACAATATTTGTATTTTACTTCCCTAAACTTTGTTGCTAAAAGTACTACTTTTAACTGAGGACTGGACCAAGAACATAATATAAATCGGAAATTCAGCATAATTCATCAAATTTTGACCAACTGCAATCCAGGGGGGGTCATATGAGCCATAAAGCTTATACAGTTAAGTTGTATAAGTAAAGATTTTATCTATAGATTTATTAGTAATTTAACGACATTCACTCAATTTAGAATTTCAAAAAAACTTTAGTAATGCTTTTAATTATTTTCATAAAAATTGTTTCTAAGAAAAAGAGCAAATATTCAGGTTCTTAAGAAGAAACCTTGAATAAGAGAACATCAATTTTATATTAAGTTGCCTTTAAATTCCTTAAACTAGCCTTCAATTTTATTATTGAATTTTTTTGTGAACATTGAAGTGATTTTTACTGGCGACATATAGGAACTATGTATATGGCAAGTTTTGCTTTAGTAAACAATTTCGAACTAGAGCTTTTAATCAAATATGACATTACGACGGTAGAGAAGTCGTAAAAAGTGGGTACCCCGATTTCGTCCGTCTGTTTGTCTTTCCTGGCTCCTACAGTCCAAACAATTGTGTTGATTGAAATTAAGGTTTTCAGCCGATTAGCGTAAGGCGTTTTTTCACTTTATTAATACGAAAAATAACAGCAGTCCCCATACAAATTTAGTGGTTAAAGCATGTGATTTTTCTTAAACTTTCTCTAAATTTTGTGTTCTTAATTTGGCGTCTTTCTACAAGAAAAACATATTTTGGTATTGCTCCAGAAGGGTACCCCTCAAAAACATTTATTTTGTTTTTAAGTTTCTCAAGAACTAATGGACCGATTTCAATAATCTTCTTTTTCTGTGCAAGCTCTTTTTGATGATCAAATGATCAAATTGATGATGATTTTTTATGATCAAAAATATATTTTTTTTTATTTAAAAAAAAATGTTAATTTTGTTTTCAAAACTCGATATTTCGGAAAGAGGTCAACATTTGTTGACGAAATTTAAATGTAAAATGTACATATATTTATAAGCTCTTTATTTAGTGCTTACCAAAAATATTTCTAAGACAAAAATTTCAAAATTGGTTTTCTGTTCAATACAAAAGATCTTAAAAAATTTAATGAATCTACTTTTGAAGTGAATTTGCTTAGGATGCTCTAGAACTAATATTTAAACACGAATTTCAATAATATAAATGTCCCAAAAACAGCAAAAGTGACACTTTTGTTAAACTAAGGCTAATTGAAAAACATAATAAACGGGTCATATCTATTGATATACAAGCTTTGAATCTCTTGAGATTTGAAGTGAAAAGAGATTCTCAAACGTGTAATTTGTGAGTGCCACACAAACGTTTCTTCCCAACTTATTTGTTTGCCTTAATTTGTTTTAATTTATTTTTTTAGAGAAATTATGTACTTAAATGCACCTATTTCCTTAAATTCAAGAACCAAACATTTTTCTCTCTAAAATTTTTAAGTTTTGTTGACTCCTTTAAGATCAAAATACGAGTAAGCAAACTGATAGCGATAATGATTATAGACTCCCGAAAATTGAGTTCGATTAAACTTCGTCAAAAAAAGCCCGACATTTCTTCATATCAGATTCAGATCCTCTCTCATTTTCTGGATTTTTTAATTTTTTTAGCGTTCTTAGCATAAATAGAAATGGATACAAGAAACGTATATTTTATTTTTGGAAAAAAAGCTACGTTTCAAAACAATTTCTTACATTTCTGCGTGAATTGCAGCAAAAACCCCCTAAACTATTGTGTTTTAGCCCTTAAATATGGCATATTTAGAAAACTTTTGGAATGAATGCTTTCATATGTAGGGAGTCATCCAAATTAAATGGTTAGACCGTACCTTGCTGGACAATAGTGTTCTAAAATAATTTGATAACTAAAGTTGTCGTTTTAGCCATTGAAATGTGTAAAGGTTAGGTAAATATACTCGTACACATTGTTTTATTTAAATTTTGTTAGCCTCCTTTCCAAAACATTAAAGAACATTTTTAAGCGGTGAGTAAAAACTCATCTATGTAAGTGTGTGACCCCCTTGATGAAAAGTCTGGATCCGCCCTTGCATAGTTAGTTCTATGGAAGTCAATATGTATAAAATTAAATGAACGCAGGTGATGAGTTCCGCCTCGATAGTTCAAATGTTCACAAGATAGCAAATAAGGTGCATCAATTTCACCATCAATGAGTTGATGAAGAAATATTAAGCCATTATTAACACGTCTTTGAAGGATAGATTGCATTTGAAGAAGCAGAATACGATGTTCATAGAGAGGCAGATCATAAGGATCTTCCCAAGGAAGACCCTTTAGGGCAAAACGAATGAAATTGACGGATTTTTATATATAAACAGTTGAAAACAAGCAATTTTTAATATGGTAGTGCGGGGTCTACCATCTACCTCCCCCCGTTTAGGCGGTAGGGGCAATTTAAAAAAATATGTACGTTAAATGGAAACAAAAATAATGGTTATACTTACAACTAAGTTTTATACCTACATTTTCTCAAAACCACCACTTTTGTCTATAAGCTTGTTTTTAAATCAAGTCAAAACTATGAATAATTTTTGAAAAAAAAAAAATGATTTAAACTCAAAATTCGGGCAAAAAAAGTACGTTAAATGGAAACAAAAATACTTCAAAAATAATGGTTATACTTACAACTAAGTTTTATACATTTTTTCAAAGCCAACACTTTTGTTTATAAGCTTATTTTTAAATCAAGTCAAAACTATGAAAAAAAATGATTTAAACTCAAAATTTGGGCAAAAAAAGTTAAAAAAAAAAAGGTTTAATACATATTACACTTTTTTTGCCCAAATTTTGAGCGTTTTTTTAGAATTCATTGTTCTTATTTGTTTTTGATCAAAAACTGAAAACTAGATGATTTTATGTTTTCTAGCTCTTGAGAAAATTGAAATATTTTAAATAAACTATTTTTTCCTTGCTTGAGTATTTACGAGTACGTAGTCTTAGGTTAGGTTAGGTTGGAGTGGCTGTCCAGATGTTATTGACTCACTTAGACCTCAAGGGTCCATTGTGATACCACTAATGAGGTTACTCATGGGAGAGTAATGAACTTAAACAAACCATTTTGTGCTTTTAATAAAGTTAGAGAGACATTTTATGTCAATCGTTGCCAGTTCACTGGTATTGTCGAAGAAGGGATTACCGAGAAAGTTATTCCTTCTAATGGAGAGTGCTGGACATGTACATAGAAGGTGTTGGACTGTTTCCTCTTCCTCCTCGTCCATGCAGCTTCTACAGAAGTCATTTGTGTAGACGCCTAGCCTCAGAGCATGTCTTCCTATGAGGCAGTGTCCTGTTATTACTCCAATTGTAGAGCTTGTATTTTGTCTGCTCAGGGATATCAAGCCTTTTGACCGATTTAAGTCTATGCTTGGCCATATTTGCTTGGTTGCTAGGCAGGTGGTACTCTGTGACCATCTAGCATTTGTTGCTTCTAGAGCATATTGTTTGAGAAGATATTTGCATGTAGCAAGTGATATTCCTATGTTATGTTTTTGTCTAACATTAGCCAGAAGTGTTCCGTTTTTGGCGAGCTCATCGGCTTTGCAATTTCCCGGAATGTCTCTGTGGCCCGGCACCCAAATGAGGTGAATATTAAACTGTTCTGTCATCTCATTCAGAGATAATCGACAATCGTGGACTACTTGAGAGTTTGTGGAGACAGACGCGAGAGATTTAAGAATGGCTTGGCTGTCCGAGAAGATTCGTATATCCTTGCAAGATATAACGTTTTCTTTGAGCCAGGATAGTGCCTCTTTAATCGCCATTACTTCTGCCTGGAATACACTACATTGATTGGGAAGTCTGTATGATAGACTGAGATTCAGTTGTTCCGAATAGATACCACTTCCAACTCCGTAATCGGTCTTTTAACCGTCTGTATAGAAGTGTACCGCATTGTCTTCCAGGGGTCCCTCTTCTTCCCAGGAGGATCTTGAAGGGATGGACACATGGAAGCTTTTACCGAATACCATTTTAGGGGTGGTATAGTCTAAGCGATCTGGGATAGATCTGACATCTGAAATTGTCTAGAATGGTAGTATGTCCAGTATTGTTACTGTTCCATTGAGAGGTGGCTCTAAGCCTCACACATGAGTTGGCTGCCACCATTTTGGAGAAGATGTCAAGAGGTGTTAGGTTTAAAAGCACTTCCAGGGCTGCGGTTGGTGTTGAGCGAAGTGCTCCTGTGATGCACATACCTGCTGACCGCTGGAGTTTGATGAACTTATTTAGATTTACCATCTTGTCCAGTGCGGTCCACCATACGACAACTCCATAAACGAGTATCGGTCTGATTACCGAAGTGTATAGCCAGTGGGTTATTTTTGGGGAGAAGCCCCATTTTGATCCTATGGCCTTTTTACAAGTAAAAAGCGCTACAGTAGCCTTTTTTACTCTTTCATCAATATTTGCCTTCCAATTTAGTTTTTTGTCTAAAATGAGGCCTAAATATTTAGCTTGGTCGGAAAACCTTAATGGTATTCCTTTAATCTTGGGTGGGCTGATCTGAGGAATTTTGTACCTTCTCGAAAAGAGTACTAGTTCTGTTTTATGTGGATTGACGTCCAAGCCACATTGCTTAGCCCATTTTGTTAGCCTATTCAAGGCATTTTGTAGGAGTTCCGAGAGAACTTGGGGGTGTTTCCCAGATACAGATATTGCAACGTCGTCGTCAGCATAGGCAATCACCCTGAAACCCTCTGCTTCCAATGATGTAAGTAGGTCGTTTACTACCATGTTCCATAAGAGAGGCGAAAGGACCCCACCTTGGGGGGTACCTCGATTCACCGATCTGTTGGTAGTAAAACTTCTCATGCTAGAAGTTATTGTCCTGCTTTTGAGCATGAGACTAATAAGATCTATGAGTGGTTTCTCTAATTTCAGCTTATCCATTGCTGTCGTGATCGCCTGGTAACTGACGTTGTTGAAAGCTCCTTCAATATCTAGGAAAGCTACTAGGTTATATTCTTTGTATTTGAGGGAATAATCTATACTACATACAAGCGAATGAAGTGCTGTTTCTACTGATTTTCCTTTAGAGTAAGCATGTTGAGCTGTGGAAATGAGACATGGTTTTAAGTTATGTCTGATGTACATTTCAATCAATCTTTCCAAGGTTTTAAGAAGGAAGGATGATAGGCTGATTGGTCGTAGATCTTTAGGGTTAACGTGGGAGGGTTTCCCTGCTTTTGGAATGAAGACTACTTTTGCCATTCTCCAGGCTTTGAGAATATATCTCAACCTTAAACAGTTTGTCAGAATGATTTCCAATGGTAGAATGATCATGTCTGAGCATTTTTGTAGTTCGGCTGGAATGATTCCGTCTGGTCCTGGAGATTTGTATGGATCAAAGCTATCTATGGCCCATTGCAGTTTTTCCCGCGTTATTAGATCAACTAAATCGCTTATAGAAGCTTGAGACTCCGATATTGAGTCGTTAAGTATGTTAGAGCTACCATTAAAGTGGGTGTCTAATAACAGATTAAGAGATTCTTCATCTGTAATAGTCCACGTGCCTGCTTCTGTCTTTAAAGCACTGGGTATTGTTGGACTTTTTGAGAGAATTTTCTTGAGTCTTGAGGCTTCTGAAGTATTTTCTATTTTACCACAGAAGTTTCTCCAAGAAGACCTCTTACTCTTCCTTAATTCTTTTTTATATTGCTTTAGAGCTTGTTTGTATAAGTCCCAGTCAGAAGGTGATCTAGTGTACTTAGATCTATTGAAGAGCTTGCGACAACTCTTTCTGAATGGTTCTAGTTCTTTACGCCACCAATGAGGTTTCTTTTTACCCCTTAAAATGGTTACAGGGCATGAAGTTCTCATTGATTCATTGAAGGCTTCGGTGAGATGATTCACAGAAAGGTCTAGTTCATCTTTACTGGAGGAGCTTTTAAGAAGGTTGTGATCAAGTAGTTGTGCTAGTAACTCCCTATATCGTTCCCAGTTTGTATTACGGTGATTACGAAAACCCGTAGATATATTTGCCACATCTTTGAGCTCAAACTGAATGTATTTGTGGTCAGAGAAGGAATTCTCTTTTGAGACATGCCAGTTTGAAATCAGATTGTGGATCGAGTAAGAAGTAAGTGTAATATCAAGTACCTCTTTCCTATTCTTGGTTACAAAAGTGGGTTCATTACCAATATTACTTATGAGTAGGTTAGTGCTTAGTAAGTAATCAAATAAGGACTCACCTCTCTCATTTATATCCGAGCTACCCCATACCGTGTGATGGGCGTTAGCGTCCGAACCAATTAGGATTTTTCGATTGCGCGTACGCAATTGCCTTCCTCAAGGTATCACCTGGAATTGGGCTGTCGTGGTCAAGATAAGAGGATATGAGCCAGTAGGTGCTTTATCCGTTGTTAAGACAGCGGTGGTGGTGTCCTTGTCGCTGTAATTGGGGAGTAAAAATACATTTAAGTCATTTTTTACTAACATGCATGACCTTGGTTCACCTTTCTCCGATGCATACAGTAGTTTATAACCAGGAGTCCTGAGGCCTCTGATGATGGAGTTTGAGACCCACGGCTCCTGTATTAAGACGATGTCTTCCTTGTTCGTGTGCAATCGGAGTATCAGGTTGTTTGCGGCCATGATGGCGTGATGGAGATTAATCTGTACTAATCGCAGCATTGCTACTTTTAGTCAGATTAACCTCCACCACTGTTTTGTCGGCGTTTACATCGTCTGAGGAGGAATGAAGTAGGTCTTCCTCACTCAGAGTGATGCCTAAGGTGGCGTCTTCGGTATACATGTCGGAGTTGCTGTCGACTAAATGTTTAGCCTCCACTTCGGTTGGCTTGTTTGGGGCGATGGTTCCACTTGTGGTATTGCATCGACTTCCATTATTGGGGGTAGTGAAGCGTTTCCTTCCGCTGAAGGGGCTTCTGTGGGGGGCGTGTTGAGCGAATCTTCGTCTTTTCGTGTGGAATTGCCGCCCTTGGGACAGCCGAGCGTCACAGCTGTTCCACTGACGGGTAATTCCTTCAAGTAGAGATTGCGGCTAGTAGAGGGAGAAGGACTCCCGCTACTAGTGGCAACCACAGGGTTGACAGCATGTTCACACCCCTGATTTGGCTCGACAGCCTTTTCAGGAGATGTGACCGCATTGGCAGCCATATCGCGATTTTTTTGTTTAATTATTTTTCTGTTTGATATTGATTTGATTTTTTTCATTTTGTTCCCACGAGTAATGCGGAAAGACGGTCAGCCCCGGCAGAGCCGCTTGCCGGGGTAAGGCAGAAATATGACGGACCTTGCCACAGCGTCCGAAAGAGCTCGTTAATGGCTGGTTTTTCCCCCAGCCTTTCATTCTTCGGCACGGATTTCGTACAAAGTACGCTCACACCACCACTGAAATTAGGAACCTCTAAACTATGATTGAATTGGGTTTCCGAACGTTGCACTATTGAGGAGTTACAACAATTCGGCGACCCAACTCAACCTTAGCTAATCACCATCCTGCCAAAAACTCACAGGACTTCTTTGGTGATCATTGCCCGCCTGGCACCCACTTGGAGGGTTTGAATGAGGATTTTGCCAAGCGAGTACGTAGTCTTATTTTGATAGTAATAATCGAATATGGATTAATTTTTCTTAAATCCAGCTTGCACCTTACACCCACTCCACCTTGCACCCACCCCAAATCCTATAGTGAGCCCAAGCCGGGAGGTTGCAGGGGCACAGCATGCTACCCATACACACCCCACTGTTGCATACACCCAAACTTGCACCTACCATTATTACTATCAAAATAAGACCACTCAAGCAAAAAAAAATAATTAAATAAAAATAGTAGTTGTGGTTATTTTCAATTTTCTCAAAAACTAAAGACATAAAATCATCTAGTTTTCAGTTTTTGATTGAAAATTAATAAGAGCAACAAATTATTAAAAAAAATATTTACATATAAACTTATGGTTTTGAATTATTGAAATTGAATTTTTTGTTTTTAAACTTTTTTTTACTCAAATTTTGAGTTTAAAATTAAATTTTTCAAAAACTATGCATAGTTTTGACTTGATTAAAAAAAAAAAACTGGCTAATAGAACAGAATGTTGACTATAAAAAACGTGTAATACGCCTAAGCGGGGGGAGATAGGCCCCCCTCCTGTTGTAAAATATGCTTGTTTTTACCTGTGCTACAAAAAATTCGTTATAATATCTTGTCGCCTGAGTTATAGTACTCTTGCCAATTCAATCAACGGTTTTTTTTATAAAACAAAAAAACTAAGAACAAATAGGTATTTGTGACCTCAAATATTTTACGAACAAAAAGTAATTTTACCTCATAAATAATTTGATGCAAGGAAGGATAACGTTTTGGCATCTGGTAACATTTTGGGAAAAACGAGTTAACGGTTAACGGTAAAAGTTTCCGATTCGTAATAGGCCTGATTACTAAAAGTTGGTAAGAACTAATTATCGACTCGAATACCTTGGCAAAAATTAAAGATATTGTCTTCAAACTAATTTCAACTTATAAAAATATTGATTTCAACATTCAACTTTTATAAAATCCAAGAGTCGGTTTTTTTCATAAAATTTAAAATCTACACAAAATTGGCAAAAATTTATGTTCGATTCTTGATATCTCGTTAAATAAAAGAAAGGTATTGACTGCAAAATGATTTCATTATGTGCTAAATCCAATTCGTATTTTCTTATACAAGAAATAAAGATTTTCAAAAAATGCTAATAAAATTGGTCAAATTCATTATTCGACTGAAAATCTCGCTATCAAAAAAAGATTTTGAAATCAAATTTATTGAATCACTAGCTGACCCGACAAACCTTGTTTTGTCATATAAATAATTTCTAGAGAATATTTTGTTAGAAATAACTAACTAACTTATTGTAAGTTTGTAAGGATGTGGTATATAAGTGGGAGAACTATAGAGTACTGTAAACGGTGACAAAATATTAAAATAACAAATCACCAAACAAAATTTTTTAATTAATTAATTTAATTTAACATATCGCTAATTATTACAATACTACAAAAAAAAAACAATATCAATTACTTAATGCAACAGAGTGTATAATATTTTTTGTGATCCCATCTTTCGCCAATACAAACAAACTGGATGGTTTGCCCACTTGAGGGCACGCCACGTATAATTGTCCATATGAAAAACATGAAGTGCTCAAATCTAAGCCGCAGACAGACATCGTTTGGCCTTGAGACTTATTGATAGTCATTTCAAATGCCAATCAAATTGGAAATTGAAGGCGTTTGAATTGAATTGGCACATCTGTGGGTATAATAGGGATTCGCGGTAATAATATTTTTTCACCTCGGAATTTGCTTAGATAACATTTTTTATTAACTTTTTAATTACTAATCGCATTCCGTTTGCCAACAGTGGTGGGTTCAAATTACGAAGCAAAATTACCGGAGATCCAACCTTTAGTTGTAAATTATGCGGTGATGGCATGCCTGGTAAATCTAATGAGTTCAAAAGCTCAGTTGGATAATTTACAGCTTCGGTAGCATCACTAACTGTATCAATTGATTTGTATGACACCAAGTCTCCTGGTAACAAATGTTGTATCTTGAGGTTTAATTCGTTGACATCCACATTTTTTGCTCCTAAAATTGCTCTTTCTGCCAGCCACTCATGATTTGTATATTGTCTATGGACATCGGGAAATATCTGTTCAATAAGCATCTTTTGAATCAATAATCGTGCAGAAATCGACCGGTAATTGTATGCATCCAGTTTCATCTGTAGTAAATTTCCCGTCGCCTATATCTAACAGTTGTTTTGAAAATGTTTCAGCGGATGGATCTTAAAGCATTTGAACACGCATATTTACTTTCAGTTGCGATAATTTTAAGCACGTGTTGAACGCGGAATAACGGAAAGTGTTTGCCTGAAATCACCTGAAAGGAGTAACAGAGTGCCGCCAAATAGTCTGGCGTTGTTTTTTAAGTCTTTCAATGTCCTGTTCAACGCCTCAAGCGAATGTTTGAGTGTCATAGTGCATTCATCCCGGATGATAATTTTACACTGTTTCAGCACTGTGGCCATGGATGATTGTCCGGGTTATTTTGAATATTTAGTGGCAGTTTAAATACTGAATGAGCTGTTCTGCCTCCATCTAATAAAGTTGCCGCATTGCCAGAAAGTGCAACAGCCATAATGCGAAACCAATATTTGATCGTATTTTAGCAAGAATTAGCAAAATAAGGAATGTTTTGCCAGTTCCACCTGGTGCATCAAAAAAAAAGAATCCACCTTGTCCTGCCGAAACTGCGAGCATGATGTGGTCATAAATGGTTCTTTGTTCTTCATTCATTAGTGGGACATTGCGAGCAACTATCGCTGCCATTTCTACAGTGTTGTATTGTAGTTCACGATTCAATTCAGTGCCTATTAAATCATATGCATTTCAATTTGGTGAATGCATACCGAAATGACTAAATGGATGCAAAGATCCTCAATAGCAATCAATGCTACATTGTACATAGCGTCACTGAATACTATCGTAAGATCGTTGCACCGTGTACGATGTTAATGCAATTAAACCATAGCACTTAAGAATATAAAAAATAGATAAAAACCTATTCTCAGACCTACCGAATGTAATGGGTGATTTTTTTGAGGTTAGGATTTTCATGCATTAGTATTTGACAGATCACGCGGGATTTCAGACATGGTGTCAAAGAGAAAGATGCTCAGTATGCTTTGACATTTCATCATGAATAGACTTACTAACGAGCAACGCTTGCAAATCATTGAATTTTATTACCAAAATCAGTGTTCGGTTCGAAATGTGAAATCCGCTTTTTTATCGACAAATTTTGTTCAGCGATGAGGCTCATTTCTGGTTGAATGGCTACGTAAATAAGCAAAATTGCCGCATTTGGAGTGAAGAGCAACCAGAAGCCATTCAAGAACTGCCCATGCATCCCGAAAAATGCACTGTTTGGTGTGGTTTGTACGCTGGTGGAATCATTGGACCGTATTTTTTCAAAGATGCTGTTGGACGCAACGTTACGGTGAATGGCGATCGCTATCGTTCAATGCTACTAAACTTTTTGTTGCCAAAAATGGAAGAACTGAACTTGGTTGACATGTGGTTTCAACAAGATGGCGCTACATGCCACACAGCTCGCGATTCTATGGCCATTTTGAGGGAAAACTTCGGAGAACAATTCATCTCAAGGAATGGACCGGTAAGTTGGCCACCAAGATCATGCGATTTGACGCCTTTAGACTATTTTTTGTGGGGCTACGTCAAGTCTAAAGTCTACACAAATAAGCCAGCAACTATTCCAGCTTTGGAAGACAACATTTCCGAAGAAATTCGGGCTATTCCGGCCGAAATGCTCGAAAAAGTTACCCAAAATTGGACTTTCCGAATGGACCACCTAAGACGCAGCCGCGGTCAACATTTAAATGAAATTATCTTCAAAAAGTAAATGTCATGGACCAATCTAACGTTTCAAATAAAGAATCGATGAGATTTTGCAAATTTTATGGGTTTTTTTTTTTTTTAAAAGTTCTCAAGCTCTTAAAAAATCACCCGATATATGCAAAATTTCATTGAAATTGGTTAAGCCGTTTCGGAGGAGTATGGCAACTAACACTGTGACAGGAATATTTTATATATTAGATTTGCAAAATATTGTTTCTAACTTTAAGTTAATTTTTTAGAAAAATTCAATTGACAACTTTTTTTAAAAAACACAAAAACAACAAAAAACCTACTCAAGAATTAGGAAAACAAAGAAAGATATTGACCTCAAATTTGTTATCTCACTCAAAACATTGTTATTAATATTTTGTTAAACTTTTTGTTGCCTTTATGTATATGTTTATATTTAAACATAGGATATGATTTAAGAGGAGATACCTGGGTGGAATCGGCTAAGGTGATTGTTGATAATTGACAGTCAAAATAATCGAATTTGATCTATGTAAGGTGATAGTCAAATTGATACCTAAAAAGCTGTCACAAGAAAATTGTGATACAGTAATCCCCGCTTAGTTGCATCTCGCTTAATTGAACATCCCGCTTAATTGATCGAAAAAATTGGCTTCGAAAATTTCCCGTATTAGTAACAAAGCTTTTTAGACGGTTAATTGAACCCCGCTTAGTTGAATTACTCGCTTAATTGATCTTAAAAATATGCAGCAGAAAAACTAAATACATGCACATTTTTCGGATAATTGGACGGACAAAAAAATGGTTGTGATTGGAAAAATCAAAACGCCAAGGTGTTTTAAAAATAAGTTTGTACCTTTGCAATATTTCTCCAACAAAAAAGCATGGATGACCCAATATTTATGGGCCCAAATGTTATATAAATTTGACGAAGAAATGATAAAGCAGAACAGACAAATAATTCTTTTTGTCGACAATGCTGCCTGTCATAAGAAGTTGGACGATTTAAAAAATATAAACGTGCCGTTTGTACCCACAAATATATACAACGTCCATCATTCAGCACCTTGACCAAGTTATTATTCATTGTTTCAAAGCTTACTATCAGCAAAGTATAATAAGGAAACAAATTACAGCCATCGAACGTGGCAAGACTATCGAAGAATTTTCGAAGTCGATCACATCTTTCCAAGCAATGCGCATAAGCAAACATTATTTGTGGCTTATAACACCTTCTACTATAAGAAATTGTTTTAGAAAGGTAATATTGGAAATATTTTACTACTAAACCTACATTTGCAAGTTCTTTTTTAAAGGCAGGCTTCATCCAAGAAGAAGAGCAGCCGGAAAATGATCTCGTGGTCATAAGTAACGTTCTTGAGGACAATGCAGATTTCAATGCTTATTTGGCATGTGATGACATAACATATCATGTTATGGCGAACTAACAGACGCCGAAATTAAGTTGTAACTGAAATTTTTATAGAGTAAATTTCTGGGATGCAATTATACGGGTTTCGCTTAATTGAACAGATATATCAATTAAGCGGGGTTTCGCTTATTGAACCACCCGGATAATTGACCGAAAAATCTGCCAAAATGGTCAATTAAGCGGGGAATGCTGTAGTCGTTTTCCTACAAATATGTCGTTTCTGAATAGAGCTACCAACGCTTACAAAAAACGAATGGAAAATTTGTTCTGTTACCTTTATTAGGTACAAAAACACATTCCTGTGACCGACAAAGCTTATGACATTCGAAAAAAGCAAGAGAAGTAAGAATTTTATTCAAACAGAGCCAATTTCATACTTTTATTTAGATATTTTATAGGAATCATTTTAAAATTTCACCAAGGCAAAAATGAATTTTGACAATTTGAATCTGAAATTGTTCAATCGAATTGAATTGAGTTGAATCATCTTACGCAGACGGAATGAAAATGATAGTCAATTTGATTATCAAAAAAATGATAGTCAACTATCACCTTAGCCGATTCCACCCCTGGTCACATTGATCTTAAACTTCTGAACATCAAAATAGTAGGATGTTGCTGTTTAAGAAAGAATCTGAATACTTGACAGTACGATGAATGAAGGCTTGGTAAATTGAAGCCGATCAAAAGGAGTTAACAAATTCTTGCACCGTCGGAGAAATCCTAAGCACCTAGCAGCATTTTTGGCAACGTCGAATATGTGATAATTCCATAAAAGGTGATTTGTGATACACATACAGAGTACTGAAAGTTGACTACTTTCCTGGATGCAATAGCACACATGGATAGTGGCTCTGGGTGGGTAACGCTTTAACGACAGGAGACAGCATTGAGTTTTTGAAGCCTTAAATTATACAGGTTAAAAATACCCCATTGGACAATGCTGTCGAGATCGGAATTTAATGAGCTGCCGTTGAAGTGCCACATCAGAAGGACAAGGATGTGAATCTAGAAACAAACGAATAATCTTACTTTTTGCAGAACGATGTAAGGATTTGTTCCATTGTTCGGTGCGATAAGCCATACTGCTGGTCAATAAGAAGCTACCGTTCTTCGAGATATTTCTTAAGCTGATAATTAATCAGCTCTTCTATGACCTTGGAAAGGAGTAACGGAAGTACTATTGGACAAGAGTTGGAGGGGGAGGAGGATTCGCCTTTTTTAGGGACAGGCTGGACAAATGCTGTTTTTCATCCGCTCGGAAAGAGACCTGTAGAGTAGGAAAGATAGAAAAGCTTACGCAGTAGTTTTGCCAGCGTTGAAGAACACCTCTCCAGAGAAGTAGGGGGATACTACCCGGGTCAGCGGATTTGTGTATGTCAAAGTCTGGCAGTACTCTTGCAAGTGCACGAGTGCGAAAGAAGATTCATCCCATATGACTGGCTTTATCAATCAAGCTTACTTAGAATGTGTCATTGTGGACGGCGCGGCGTTGGAACCGGGGAAGACGTGGTGTTTCGTACGTATTTTACAAATGAAAATGCACCGAAGACTAAGCTTTAGTTATCAGGTCAATTCTATGTTGCTCATCTTCTTTGGAAACAAGATCTAATAAGTCATCTTTGCGATAGCTTCTATTGTTTTCCAGGATTCTCAAGTTGGTTTAATAGTATGTATGCAAATACCTTGTTCTTCGAGCTTTCTATACCACAGGTTTCTCGTTCCAGTGTGATTGTTTGATAACGTCTTTAATGTATGCTGTCGTAAGTTTACTATTAGATGGAAAATTTCGTTGAGGGTTGCTACTTATAACGTAAAATCGGTTATTAAAGCAATCCAATTGCTCTTATTACACAATAATCGACTACTTAAAATCCTTGTTGGCCTATTGAAGTCTACTCTCCACATTTATCTGAGTCAGAAACTTCTTTCGCATTTATTGTAATATCTTTTTTAGAGTATTTATTTAAAAATGGCTCATTGATTATTATTGTTCATTTTATCCTTCAAATGAAATTAAACAGACAGCGTTATTTGTGTCAAAGTATAGTCGTCGAGGTCAATAATCCATCCGTTTTATTTAATTTTATGTAAAAAGAAATTATAAATATTTTATTTTACAGCAACGAAAATACATTTAGAATATAAAATATTTCATTTAATTAAAAAAAACAAAAAAAAATGCTTTATGATTTGAACAATCATATTAAGTTTCAAATAAAACCATGTTTTATTGTGTTCATCATTCTTCTTTTATTTCCAATTCTGCAGCTTCAACGCCAACTTCGTCGGCAGTCATATCAGCATCACCTTCTTCACCTTTCTGCTCGGTAACAGCATTGTCCTCGACCTTTTTAAATTTATTTTTTTCTAAAATCAAATTTTCTTTAAGTGGTATTTTCTTAAACAGTTATTTTTTGTATCGTACCAAATTTGGATAAGTCAGCTCCTAATAGGCGCAATATATGAACGGTTTCATTGACATCAACATACGCACGTAGACTAGACGAGCCTCTCCATCCAACAACATAAAGTGTAAATCGCTCATCTACATACTTAAGAACACAAGAGCCAACGCCTTTAAAAAAATATTTTTTTCTTTTTTAAATTAAATTTAAAAACATGTAAATAACGTACCTAATTCTTTCGCCCTCTTTTGTGTATCCTCACTCAATTCAGTCGTTGACGGTGGTTTCGTTGGATCTGTGCATTGCAATAATAGTATAAAATCATCTTTGCTAACTTCTATTCGACGACTTTCACCGATAAATGCATTCGATGTCTGCAAACCCTCCTGAGCCAAACGATACGAGTTGCTCGAGTAACGGTTTTCACAACGAACAAATGTTTTCACTCCCGTATTAATTATCTTAACAGAATCCTCATTCAATAGAACCAAATCACGAATCGGTTCGGAGCAATAGTAAATGTTTTTCTTTTTTTCATTATTACATCTTGTCAAAAGGCTGCGTCTATCAAATGCGTCATTCAATTCGTAAAAACTCTTGATTTCATTGTACACATTTTCATCGTCTTTGAAAAACACGTAAGGATCTTCCTTGTAGCCTTGTAAACGACGTCTTTTACGTTGAGGTCCCCAAGGTGCTGATTTAGGTTCTTCAACTGAGGTACCGTCCGTTGGTGCTGCTACTTTTTCCACAGGCTTCTCCAATACTTCAGCATCATTTTTTTCGAAGGGAAGTTTCTTTTTCTTTTCAATAACTGCTACAAAGAAAGCACCTGTTTCTTGCAAATGTGGAAGAATGCGCATACTAAAAACATGAAAACCAAATTAAACAGAATCCAGCGCAATTAATTTAAATGTAAGTATGAGTGAGTGCTAGTTTATTACTATACCATTTGTCCAATCCAATTTTCTCAATTTCTCCAGGTGGCAGTGGAAACATATTGGGTCTTATTACAGTGTGATATTTCTCTGGAACTTGATCGAAACTAGTAAAAATTTCCAAATCCTTTGATGCCAAAACCCAATCAGTCATTCCTGGATTGAATTTAAGTCCCGGTACTAAATTGGAACCGTCTACAATTTCTAAAGCTCCATCTGAATCTTGAATAATACGTTGTAAGACAGCTTCATTTTCAATAGGATTCATTGAACAAGTGGAGTACACCAAGCGACCTCCAACTTCTAACATTTCAGCTCCACGACGAGTGATACGATATTGAATACTGTAAGAGTACAGATATACATAGATATTTATTTTTAATTCATATAAATAATATCATACCCATGCAAGTTAGTTCCCTGTGCTGAGTTCCATTTGGTCCAAATGTCAGGATTTTTCCGCAAAGTTCCATCGCCAGAGCACGGAACATCGCAGAGTATTTTGTCGAATTTCAACACCGACTTGCTGCCATCTGGATTTGTTTGCTAGTTAGAGCAAAAAACAAAAATTAGTAGTTCAATATATTTATTAAGTTCCCATAGGAAGTTATTGTAATCGGTCCTATTTGTCGAATTACAAAATTTTGACATTTCTCGAAGTTTCAAGGTCCCTAGAGTCAAAATAAAAGATTTTTAGAGGGATGTCTGTGCGTGCGTATGTACGTACGTCGGTACGTTCGTGAAGTTTTTTTCGTCGTCCCAGTAAAGATATCGACTTCAAATAAATTTTGTTATACAGATAATAATGCAGAAAAATGCAGAAAGGACTCTCAAAAAATTTGCGTGGGTGGTTTTTTACCATAGCAATTTAAAAAAAAGGTGATATTTTCGGTTAACCCAAAATATCTCACGAACCAATAGCCCTAGAGACTTGAATTAAATTGTATACTATATATTATAACGGGATACCACGTTGGAAAAAAACCAATCCAAACCAATTGTCACCTCGAATATTTTACGAACAAAAAATAATTTTATGCGACAAGAAATAATGTGTTTGATGTCAGGTAAAATTTTGAGAAAAATTAAATTGACAGTTTTTTTATAAAAAATAAAAACCTAAGAAAAACATTACTAAAAGTTGGTAAAAATTGATTTTCGACTGAAATATCTTTTCAAAAATTTGAGATTTTGGCTTTAAAGTAATTGTGTCTTATAAAAAATACTGGTTTCAACATTCGCTCAAATTTTTGAGAAAAATCGAATTGACAGTTTTCTTACAAAAAATAAAAAAGCTAAAAAAAATTAATAAAAGTTTTTAAAAATTGATTTTCGACTCAAATATCTTTTGAAAAATGTGAGATTATGGCTTCAACCTATTCTTAGCTTAAAAGAAATATTGTTTTCAATGTTCGGTAAAATTTTTGTATTTAAAAAAAATAAAAACCTTACTAAAACTTAGTAAAAATTTACTTTCTACTCAAATATCTTTTCAAAAATTAAAAATATTGGCTTCAAACTAATTTTATCTCACAGAAAATATTCTTTTTGACATTCAGTACATTTTCTATAAAAATCCAACAGTCAGTTGGACGTACGAAAAAATGGTAAAAATTGATATTCGGTTCTCGATATCCCGTGAATAATAGAAGATATTGACTTGAAATTAATTTCATTCACCCAATTTGTATTTGTTTATATAACAAATAAAACATTTTAAGAAATGTTACTACAATTGGTAAAAATTGGATTTCGACTAAAAATCTCGTTAACAAAAAATGATTTTGAAATCAAACTATTTCATCAGATCCAAAATATATTTGGTAATTTTTAATTTTTTTAGAATAATTCAAGTGACAACTTTTTTTACAAAACTCGAAAACCTACAAACCTTTTAAGCAAGGCAAATAGACAGACGGGATGGGAAGTTATTAGTGTGGGTCGCATCCCAGCCTCTTTTTCAGAATGAGATTAAATCTACAAAAGAGAAAATTAATTTTAATGAAACTAAATTAAATTGAGTCAAGTCATCAGTAATCGAGTCATACGTAACTGAATTTGAATTTGGAATTACCACTAACGTCCTCAGTTATCGAACTGATTTTCACTCGCAAGACAAACAGCTCAGGGCCCTGCACATGAGAGCGAACAACGAATGAACGAATGGCCGAACAAACATTTCAAAAAGTCAATTTCAAACAAAAACACATTTAAATTATAAGAAACCAATTGACACTAATGTTAGGATAATAAAATTTGCGTTTTGTTCTCTAATACAAGAAAATTTTGTAAAAACAATTTGGTAGTAACGAATTGCAGTGTGGTTGCTACGAACTGTCAAACTCTATTCGCGTTCCACATACCATCCACACTGCAACGAATAAATTCGCGCGCAACTTAACTTCAAAATTATGCCACTCTTGTTTTGTTTTTTGTGTGAATGATCATGCATGAGGAAAATATGGAGAAAAGGGTTATTATAAATGGACAATTCGTGGCTGTCTGCGAATAGAAATAAAGCTCATGTGAAAGAAAAGTTAAAATATACGAACATCCACAGTTTGCAGCAGAGGGAAAAAAACTAATCGAGAGAATCAACTTCGACGGTTGCTCTCTTTTTGCCTACAAGCTGTGATTTGCACACCAACTTGCATATGTATTAACTCCATATAAAAAAAATGTAGGGACAAACACTTATGCAAGAAGATTTGCATACCCACCACCTTTGAAAAATGGCGGATGTAGTCAGCTGTTCAGAGGTGTTCAAAGAAAATAGATTGCGGATGAAAAACTTTTTGGTACTCTCATTGTGTTCGTTTAAGAGTAATATCATCCGAATATGAAGTGAAATTAATTATAGTACGTTTCCACCAACAAATAATCCGAGATTTAAGGCAAGTGATTTAAAATAAATCATGAGGTGTTTCCACCAAAGAAAAGGAGATTAATTTGACGTTTGGTTCATGTCATAACAACCAAACTTCAAATTATTCTCCTTTCGAAAAGAAAAAAAATATGTATTTGTTCACTCATCATTTGTAAGTAATTAGTTTTACATAGTACATATTTATTATTTTTGTATACTTACATTTTATTTCGTCTGTGATTTCTTGAAAGTTGTTCATTGTTTTGAATTTGAATTAAAGATTAAAATTTGTATGGTAAATCTTCGAGATTTCAAGGAGATTTGTGACAAATCTAGCTAAATCTCGGTTTAGTGCCCGGTGGAAACGTAGTATTACTCTTGTTAGCAAAAACACTCTATATGAAGATATAAATCCTTCGTACGTATCTCCAAAACCCATTTGTTTACATTGTTGTATTTGTAATGTGGACGAATTCAACGAGAAAAATTGACGTGTTTTCACGCATCCATAGACACAATTACTGAGTTTTTAGGGAAAATTTCATAAATTAGAGGAGAAATTACACGCACACTAAGAAATACTTTGTGAGGCAAGTTTCCGGTTTAGCTTGTAGCCAAACCAATATGGCTACCGAGGATTTATATCTTTACTAGAGTGTTTTTGCTTGTTAGGTGCGAGAACTATGAAGATTTAGAAACAATTCTAAATTACGCATTTAGAGAAATATTTGCTTGTTATTTGAAGTAAGTTTTAATCATTTAATAAGTAAAAAAAAATTAGGTGGCGCAACAGTCCAGCGAGAACTAGAACCTAGAAACTTACAACTCTGAACCATTCCCGTGTGCGGGTAATGTCAGGTATAGAGGGGACCTACAGTTTTAAACCTAATCCGAAAAGCTAATTTGAGAAAGCACTTTTATAGACTTGATTTTGTCGATGCGAGAGTTATAGAATGTAAACACGGATCATGAAAATAAAACAACGCAGGAACATTGAAAACATTTTTATATACTCATCTATTTTTTCCATTCCTATTATGTATATTAATTTGTGTGTACTCGTTGTTTATCTTCTTTACATTACTCACGACATTTCCAAAATGCTGAAAATAAGTGATTTAAGTAGAGACTAAATAAAAAGACCGTCAACTTGTTACTTCTGTTGCCAATATTTTCATTGCATAAGATTTGTGAATAGGTGATATGATAAGCTATTCTTACTGCTTTCCACTAAGCTAGTGTGTTGCTTTTAAAGGCTTAACTACATATGTAAGCCGAAAAGTACATTTGTACAAAAGTAAAAATATTTGTATTCTCGCTAGGTCAGTGGTTTTGTGAAAAGAATATACAAATTTGTTCTTCAACCAAAATTTAAGTCTTATGCATCATTTTTATAAGTTTTCCAGTTCTAACTATTTACATCTTATCTTTCAGTTATATAGCGACAAGGAAAAATCTGTGAGGGAAAGTTCTAACTATAGTTTTTCTGAAAGTGCATTGTGGCTTATTCATAGATGTTTGCTAAACTTTTTAGGCTATTCATAAATAAATGCAAATCAAAATTAAGGGCTAAACCTGAATAACTATAAACATAGAAAATGCTGTGTTCAAGTAATTATTATCGCAGCCAAATTTCATAATTGATTTTTTTGGTGTATAAAAAAGCTGAAAAAGTAATTCATGACAAATAAATGTTACGTTAAGGGGGCGGTTATAGCTATCAGTAAAATCCATCAGTAAAATTTGAAACAGGGGGAATCTAAAATGTTTTACTGATGAGCGTTTATAGCAATCAGTAAATGTACGTCATTAAATCTTGTTTTCTTTTGATCATAACATCGAGCTTCGCGCCTCAGACAATTTTTTTGCTTTTGCTTTCATCAGTAAAATTTTTAATGATGTAATCGGAATAGTAAAAAATTGGAACACCAACAGTAAAACGAAATGGAATTTTGTTTGGATTTTGGCAGTCAGCTGTTCAGCAAAATGAAATTTCATCATTAAAAAAATTAAAATGGATTTATAAATTAAATAAAACTTTAAATGCATTGTTTCTTTTTGAAAAAAATACTCGAATATAGGATTCATCTTATTGCACCAATTTTTTGCTCGAAATAAATCTGTAACATGTTCAAAAAAATTTTAATGATGGATTTTACTGATAGCTATAACCGGCCCTTAACACTAAGTTCCAGAAAATATCGTTTAATACCGCGATTGCAGAAGATATGGATATTTTATATAAATATTCCCGGTAAACTGTAGAACTTTATTATTTCCGCCTTTTATAATTCAATGTAAAATAAATTGAATATATTTTAGATAATACAGTAGGCAAGTTATTAGTTAAGGTATTACTATTAAAACAAACCTAACATACATTTATAAAAAACATGCACTCGTTCATATATACAAATAAAGTCTAGTCTAAAAAACTTTAACCTTGTTACACTCTTTCTGCACACATCCTTTCTTGTTTTGGTTGTTAATGCCATCTTTCTGTAACTTAGAAAAAAAGAAGAGAAAAACAAATTCACCACGATCTACCGTTATAACTTCTCCCGTTATTTATTGACAAACAAAAATGTTTTGATAGAATTACTTTGAATTATATTTAGTATTTTTATAAATATAAAAACGACAAGTAGTAAAATTAAAGAAAGAAATTTATGAGAATTACAAATATTATAATGAGACTTAAAAAAAAAAAACAAAAATGAGAAATGTCGCAATCCCAGAACTGATGTTTTTCGTGTACTCTTCTCCGAGGTGAAAACATGTATACACCGATACGAATTAAACCCGCTATAAAAAATGAGAGTAAATGGTTTCGAAGGGACGGAGACGAGGAAATTTGACTCTCTCGATTAGTTTTTTCTCTCTGGTTCGCAGTTCGTAGCTCATGTGCAAGATGCTATAGTGCACAGAAGATACGAATTGTTTTGAAAAATGTAAGAACTACTATATTTTAAATTTATTTTTACTGAATATATTATTATTATGTTAAGTTCAATAAAATTAAGCTAACTGGAAAGGAGTAGGAACTGCTGTTGACATATATCTGTTTAAGTCTATGCTCAACCTTACTAGTAGTTATATTAGGCGAAAAAACGGGCCTATCTCGGAATGAGAAATATTAAGCTGGAAATCTGTTTAACCCTTCCTTTTGGTGTACAAACATTGTGTAAAAACGTCTAAAAAATCTTGTGTCCACTTTTTAGTGATTATCAAAAACTGTTAAAATTAACATTGAACAAAATAAAGTTAGTACAAAAAAGTACTTTTTTCTAAAATGGATAAGCTAACCTAAACATTGTCTATTAACAAATACAATATTGATATGTTAATGCTTTAGAACCCCAGTTATGATGCTGAGTGCCTAAAAATGGATTATTGGGGCCAATTACCAAAATGGTATCACTAGCTTCAGATGAATTACATAAAATTATATTTTGTAATTGGAAGAATAGATGTGGCCTACGATGTGGTTGTAAAAGAAAGTGGTTGCAATGGACATTATAGATTTTTCAGCAAACCGCCTATTCCTGTGGTTCTAAATCATATCTTAACTAATTTTGTTTTTGTAAACAGAAATTGCTAATATACTACCGCCAATGTATCTCTAACCAGTGATTGTGATTGGAGATAGTCTCGTGTGCATATATGTACTGTACATAAAACTACTCAAGGGCTTGTAACGTAAATTTAATTTAAATAACTATTCCTTGTATTTTGAAATAAACAAGCCCCCATGGGAACCATTCTGTAACGTAAATTATTAAAAGAAGGGAGAAGGACCAGAGACCTGTATTGAAAACATTCTATCCTACACATCGGTTACAAGACAAGGAAACCTGGCCGCATGGGAGTAACCCAAACAAAAACTTAGATTTTCGCTACAAAAAAAAAAAAAATACAGGAATCGTCTTACCTTCCCATCCATATGCATCGTGCCCAGGAAGGAAAGGGTGCCTATGCTCGACCATCGCTTTCTTGATCTGCAGCAACCCTGCCCCAATGTAGCTCAGTCAAGGGAGTGGGTTCTTGCTCTGGGATCATAGGCGGTTGTTACATTAGTTTATCCTGCAGATCTGGGTTTTGGTGTTCTAAACCTTAATAAATTTTAAAATTGCTGGGGCCCGATCAACACAGACCTTCGACCTACTATATGAGTTGGCGAACCCTCACCATAAGTAGCACCTCAAGGTAGGATGCCAACAGGGGAGCTAGAAAGCCTAAAGAGTCAGAAAAATACTTCACAGCAGCTCGCCGCAGATCTGGCACGAACCAGACAAGAGGCATATGTAGGTGATCGCATATGCATAGAACAAAAAAAAAAAAATGCCAATCCAATTCCATCACGTGTTCTTAAATTTTTATGAGATGGAAGGATATGAGGCGTGTCGGTCGTGACACAACAAGGGGGAGGGGATTAAAGGTGTTGTAAAAATCCCCAATGGTCTCTCCACCCACCCATGATCGAAATAAGGGCCTACTCTACCCCTACTTCAACCGTCTCGTCGTCCTTAATGGACCAAAAAAAAGCAAATATTAAATAAGGACCCCTAACTCATCCGGAGTATAATCGGCTATACTCCTACCTTACACATACTCTTACCTCAGAATTGTTGTATCACCCTCCCTTGATCGTTTAAGAAAACGTGTCCACTCCGAACATGCCTGATCTAAACAGTCATACTGAAAAGTTCTCACCAATAAAGAGAAACAACATAATTCTTAAAAATTCAGATTCTACTTCGCGATAAAATTTATTCTTTTCCTTTGATAAAGTTCCTTAATACTAACAAAATACCTTAATCCTAACAAAATTCATTCTTTTGGGACCTAAATAATTCTTAACATAAGTTAAAACTGCTTCGCAATTCACAATCGATTACTTAAACTAAATTCTGAAATCATCTCATAAAAAGTATCAAAATTTATAATACCGACCATCATCTATTGATCCTATGGTCTGCATTTAAAAATCAACACTGTTCAAATCAAAAAAAAAATTATTATTACTATAATTATTATATCTTATCGGACTGATTCACTGATTAGATAATCTAACTATTCTCTTCTACAATCCATTGAATCATACACCAGAGAACAATGCCGTGTCAAAGTGCGCACGAGCGTTCAAACCAGCAAAAAAAAAACGTATTAAAAAAAGAAAGGTGTATGCGACTGAGTAAAAAGTACTTAAAGTGCGGTCCCTGACTCTGAGCGCTTCATCTCAGGACAATAGACCTCGCAAAACTTCATCGAAACACAAAAGAAACAAATAAATGAATATGATCTAACCGAGAGATAATTTCGCGATCCCGATCTCCGAATCTTAATACCATACACGGAACCGAACGCATAGAACAGGGAGAAGATCTGATTCCAAAAAAAAATTTTCCAAACCGTTTGTTTGGAGGACCAACAACTACTAAATTTATAAAATTATGTATTAATAAAAAAATAGATATGTATATGCAGATATGTCATAATCATTCAATATAAAAAAGTAATAGAATTTATATATAATATATGTATATTTTTACCATCTCTCATGGGAGTTTCCAAATACAAAACTTCCCATGGGCCGTCGCAGCAGTGCACTCCTGTCTGGCTGAAAACAAGAATATAAAACAAAAAAGTAAAGAAAGTGGACAAAAAAAAAAGGATAGTAATGATAACATATGCACATTCATATACCAAGATAGACAACCACTCGACAATGTCGCGATGTTTGCTTTGAATCATCAAAACTTTTCTCTTTTTTTTTTTTCTTTTATTACTTTACGATTCTCCTCGCGGTGCCGTATGAAGATATGATGGTACTTATTCTCGAAGATGAACCACGATGGACAATTAAAAGGAAAATACGGATCAAAAGACAAGGAAAATTAACTGACCCGAGTTCTGGATCGACTACGGATTCAATGTATAAAGAAACAATGAACCAGGTCGCGGCGCGGCGTTTACGTTTCCAGGCACCGAGTACTTGTGTCTTCCAAGTATAAAGCACTGGCGCACTGTTCTTGGTGACAATGACTGTATGTCCAATGGACCGAGAGTCTAGCTTTACACTTCATGTGATGTGAATTTCAGATAAAAAAAAAGGTCGTCAAGTGCAAACAAAAAAAAGGAAAAAAAAGGTGATAGTCAGCAAAAAAAAACTAACGAATAATAAAGAATATCTTAAATAGTTAAATCTTAAATAGTGGCACTGGATTCCGGCCGCAGGTAGAGACTTCTGGTTCGTTTACTGTTGTGGGTGATTCCCATTCATGTCCCTCAATAATGGAGACTGAGTAGTGCTGTCGTCGTTCCTCTTCGACGTTCGTGGACAGAGACCAATCTGAGTCTCGTCTACCAAGTTCGCTTACAATACGTATATAAAAAAAAAAGGGGGGTCACCTGGTGTACTTGTTGAGGTTAGGATTCGCTTGACCTCTCTAACTGCTACTTCTTAAAGTACCTGTCTCGAGTTATGCGGGGTCTCGGGACTTCTCACCGTGGCTCTTATACAGTTGGATATTGCAGCCTGTGGTTGGCTGATGGCTGGACATATCCATTTGAAGGGATGACGACGCCTCCGTGTGACGGACTGCGGCCGACACCGGGCGTAAAGCTTCCTTGTCTTTCGAGACAATTCTTGGGTGTTTTTATTTTTTTCCTTGTTAAAAGGAATGGGAATGGCTCACCACTGGGCCAACTTCGATCCTCAATGGGGTAGACCTGGTTCCTGATAAAGGATTAAGCAAAAAAGAATTCGCGTTTAGGAAGTGCGTCACAGTACTCGCAAGGATTCCCATAGGAAGGTATTCTTACACTACGGGCAATCCGATTCACCAAACAATGGCAAAATCCAGTATTCGCTTACCTTTTCTTTATGGTGATGGGGCGGATTAGAACAAATTCTTTTTTTTCCAAAAGAATGAAATTTGGCTTCCGAGATCTTGCTCGTAAAAAAAAGACTTGAGCTGGTGCAATGCGATGTTGCTTGGACGAAGATGGAATGTGAAAGAAGGAAAAATGGCCGTCGTCTGGCTTGCTTTAGAAATCCGCTGACAATAAAGACGAGTGTTTCCGTTTTCAGCTACGGTATTGCCAGATATACAAATACTCTAATTCAGCACTGTTCGCGGACTTCACTACCGACAAACGTCTTAAAGGTGCACACACATTTTCAGAGGTGAAGTGAACAGAGCAATAATAAATATTTTTAGTGAAATTTTAAGACGATGATCATCTGACAGGACAACACGAAGACAACCATAGACGGGACATGACTCGCATTTTCGCTTATAAATTATGTCTTTTAATTTTTCCCTACAGGCTTTAAATTTACAAGCTGATATTGATTAAAATAAATGTTGTCATCCATATCGCTTCTATATATGTATATATCAGAAACCATACAAACGTTGAATTAAATTAAGATTTTCTTAGCTGACGCATGCTTAGAGATACCAATTCGTTTAACTTCTTAACATTTGAAAGTGCATCTATAGCCTACTCTCATCTTCTTTTTTCATGGAGTGTTCACACCCTTCTTTCGCTCCTCAAAAAGCTACAAATTATATTACTGAAGATAAAAGATAAATATATAAGATAAGATATTAACAAAACCTATGCATTATTATTTTTATTGTACTATTCGACATTCGTACTAGAATCTCAGCTTGTTAGACTTGACCATTCCTTTTAATTTCATTGAACGTTTTTGAACAACAACAACAACTTAAAGGTGCTACCACTCATTGTTTTTGGCTGGAGATATAGCTATTTCGTGCTTTGCCACTTTTGCACTCATCAGTCTCCTTTGTTTGTGGTGCTGAGCTTTAATCCAATTTTATTTGAAAAACTTTATACACAACATAGGATTCGAACCCACGCATATCAGATTTGCTCAGTCTTAGAAGTCGTGTGCACTACGCACTCCACTACTTTTGACCACTGACGTCACAGGTCGAGATGTGCTAATTGTTTATCAAATGCATTTGAAGCATCAACATTTTTATAAGCTCCTTTAAGTATGCTGTTTTGTTCCGCCTCCATTTTTCTCCATACCTTATTTGATAGACTTACAATTCGTAGTACGTATCAAAGGGGGAGAGGTTGGAAGATCGGTAACGAACCAGACTATTAAGTTATTATTGTTATTATTTTTATTGTACTATTCGTACTAGAATGTCAGCTTGTTAGACTTGACCATTCCTTTTAATTTCATTGAACGTTTTTGAACAACAACTTAAAGGTGCTACCACTCATTGTTTTTGGCTGGATATATAGCTATTTCGTGCTTTGCCACTTTTGCACTGGTTCGTTTTTTTTTTCGTATTTTACAGCAGTTTTTTTTTTTCGTATTTTACAGCAGTGAGATATTGGCTCTCGCTGCCTATAATTTGTAGAATGGGGTATTTCAAAAATAAGCTGCCTCATTCTCAAAGTTCTAGTAGGTGCATAGATATTTATTAAAGAAATTAAATCTGCAGAATCAATATCGTTACAGAGAATGTCACGAACAAATAAAACACTAAACATTCTACGCCTCGACTCAAGATTTTGTATTCCAAGCAATAAACATCTACTCCTATAATTCATGTTACTATCACCGGTCATTGGAAATGCCTTCATTTGATAAACAATTAGCACATCTCGACCTGTGACGTCAGTGGTCAAAAGTAGTGGAGTGCGTAGTGCACACGACTTCTAAGACTGAGCAAATCTGATATGCGTGGGTTCGAATCCTATGTTGTGTATAAAGTTTTTCAAATAAAATTGGATTAAAGCTCAGCACCACAAACAAAGGAGACTGATGAGTGCAAAAGTGGCAAAGCACGAAATAGCTATATCTCCAGCCAAAAACAATGAGTGGTAGCACCTTTAAGTTGTTGTTGTTGTTCAAAAACGTTCAACCTATGCATGTTTGGTATGGTGGAAAGCCCTTAAAAGGGTTACTAATTTTAAAAATATAAAACAATTCAAAGATTTGAATATATAGGTACTACTAGCGCTATAAGGACTTCACCAACTGCAGTCCTGGAAACATTCCTCTCGCTAGCCCCTCTCAATTAAATAAATAAATAAATTGGGTGGCGCAACAGTCCGTTGAGAACTAGGGCCTAGTGACTTACAACTCTCAACCATACCTGTGTGCGAGTACTGTTGTCAGAGATGGAGGGGACCTACAGTTTTATGCCGAATCCGAACGGCTAATTTGAGAAAGCACTTTTCATGACAAGAATTACTCTTGGAGAATTTGTCAATTCCTCGCAAGAGGCAGTACCCGTGAAAAAAACTTTAGATGGCATAGGCGGGGATCGAACCCACGATCTCTGGCATGATAGTCCAACGCACTAACCATCATGCCACGGGTACTACACTCTCAATATATTTGTGAAAGAAGTAGCGTCCAAAAGCGCATTACGTATAAAACAGTTTATTAACTGGAAATGAGCTTCATTTGGTCACAGAAACAAAGAAAATGATTGACACTCGAACAGACTATTTAAAGCCGTACATAGGGATGGAGAGGACCTAAAGTTTATATGCCGAATCGGAACGGCTAACTTGAGAAAACACTTCATGACAAGAATTACTTTTGGAGGATTTTTCAAATCCTCGCAAGAGTACGCATGGAAAAACCTTTTTTTTTGTTGGTATTTAGGTGGAACAGGCAGGTATTGAACCCAAGACCTCTGGCATGACAGCCCCAAGCACTAACCATCACGCCACGGGTACTACAGGGTTTGCTATCTTTTCATATAATCCTCCCCTAGAAAGTTAAATGCAGTTACCAGATTACTGCAGTGACTTTTAAGCAAAGTAAATAAACTAATTCAACAAAGTGTAATTGAAAAATTGAATATTACCAAAGGCAAAACAAAATTCCTTTTGCAACATTGTGAAATTTTTCCAGATATCAGGATGGTTCAGGGAGGCACCCTCAACCTAAATCCTCACCATCACCAACCTTCCTCCTATAACTTACCCAATCCTTGCTCTTTTCTAAGATGATTTTAAGGTGTGCTTTGTTTTAACATCACGTATTGAATAAAGAAAACTACATTTTACGATGATAATCATGGATTAAGCTAATGAGCAGACTAAGTTATTAAGGCCATTGAACCAGAATTTTTAAAAAAATGTCTTTAAAAAAAATAACACACAAATCCTAAATGTCTTTTAATATGGTTTCAGAGTTCTAAAGAATAAGGCAATCCAACTTGTTTAACCGTTAAACTTAGACTATGTTAATTAAAGTTAACAAAAAAAAAACTATTAAAACTTACCAACAGATTAGGAAAATGACTACTGTCATGGTTGGTCACCACAAAACAAGGAGAATTCAATCTCTTCGCCTGATGTACTAACATGTAGCAACGATTGTTATCAACATCATTGGCAACAACAAATCCGGTTGGGATCTTATTATCTGATTCAGCATGTAAGGCTTCAATAAGTTGGGCAGTTTTAGAACCTGGCGCTGCGCACATATCCAGAACTTTATCTGTTGGTTTAACATCGAGAACCAGAGGGGGAATCATGGAGACAGCTTCTTGACGACTTATACTTCCGGCACTTGTCTCTACAATCAAAAAATTATGCAATCTGAACAATGGCTCTGAACGACGGATGTCTTTTCGGGTGAGATGCAATTGCCAGGCAAGTCCTTCGGGGTACCATGGCAGACAGAGAGGACGTTCGACTTTTTCTTTCGGAATCTGATGTAATTCGGATACTCCATCAACGTAGGACTCAAAGAGCTTAGTCTTGATAAGTTGTAGAAGAGCTTTAGCTTCATCTTTGAATCCAGTAACCCGAAATGTGGTTGGCAAATTGTCTTTGATGGCAGCAAGGAACTTTGCCCATTCGACTTCGTCTTTGCATATTTTTTGTGCCTAATAACATTGATATAGATCAATCTAAAGTCACTGCATTAATTTGCATATTACCTTGTAATACTTCACAAAAGCATCATTTTCCCGAACAATTTCTTTGTAGGGCTCAGAGCGGCGGTCAGGTTTATCGGCCTTTAAGAAACAAAAAACAACAAAACCCAAAAACCTTATCAACCTTTTTGAGGATAGTGTGTAGATATTAGAACTTACCAATAGTCTCTTATTGCGTTTTTTGGCAGCAAAGGGATTTTGTTTTTTACCACGATCACGAGCCATAGTTTCTTTTTTTTTATGCAATAATATCAACAGAATAAAACTAAATTAAATATAAAAACAGGCACCACCAAAGCACCTTGTTCGTTTTATTTTCTTAAGATGTGCCGTTGCCGTGCCGACGCTCAAACTGTCAATGTCAAATACGTTATTCGAGCACGTGTCGTCTTACGTTACGGCTTTACGTACATTGATTACAAAACAAGCATTAAATTCTGGTATAGTGATGGGTACTTTATTATAGCATTGACTTAACATACTACTCTATTGGCCTTACCAATATAACCAAAATTCAACTAAATAAAGGATCGGTTAAATGCTATTGTGAAAAATACTTGTTTTAATATTTAGTCATGTCTTTTCTTTTTATAAATGTCCATTATTTTAGAAATGGCTAAAACACAACATATGAAAAAGAGCAGAGTGAATTGGACGGAGGCATTGAAGAAGCTACTGGTGAAACAGCTAGAAAATCGATAACTTTAAACTGCCCCAGCAGAATGGAGTCGCTGTAGCGGCCGCTTGTCGCGCTGGCAAAGTTGAAACACCCGAAAATAGTACACAGCGCCACAATGGGAAGCTGTTGCTGCAGCGATCGCTATCGCCATTGTTGAATAATATTCTACTTTCCGCTATTAGTCGCGCTACATTTTTTCTTGGTACAAAGGACGTACCGACCACCTTCGTTTTCTCTTCTTTAAAAGCTTCATTCCGCAGTAGCACATTTGCATTATCATTGCAATAAATGCAATTTCATCGCGTTGGTCCATTTTTTTAATTTAAAAATTGAAAATATGAATAGTCTTATAAAACTAAACACAAATGTATAAATGTCAAAAAAAAATGACAACTGACGTTCTTCCTGCGCTACACCATTGTGGGCGACCTTTGCTACATAGTGAGCGATTTTAGTGAGAGCTTGTGCTACAGCGATTTTTACCGCGACTAGCGAATTCCCATTGTGTTCAAGGGGTTAGTCGCCTTTTTGCCTCCTTGCTTTAGTGACATATTTAAGATGTTTATGTCTTTAATAATTGAATAGTCCGAACCGAACCCATTTCAAAACTTAATTTTGTTTAAATAAATATTTGTGTTCTGTATATTTCTACACATTTTACTAATTTCATTTCAACACTGCCTTTTTGACGGTGAATATAGTAGATAATGTAAATAATAGAAGATTAACTAGTATTACCCTTGGCGTGATGGTTAGTCCGTTGGACTGTCATGCCAGAGGTCTTGGGTTTAAACCCTGCCTGTGCCGTCTAAGTTAGTTATAAGTCACAAGGCCCTAGTTCTCAAAGGACTGTCAGCCACACAATTTATTTATTTAACTAGTAAAACACGTGTTATTGATATTAGTATACACGCAAATTAAGTCGCAAATTAAGTTAAAATTGAACTCGGCGATACCTATTTATATTTATTATTGGTTCTCATTCAGATAAAAAAAAGCGCCCTTAAAAGTAATTTGTCTTTTACTATAGCTGCATTTTATTATAGAAAATGATGCATATTGGTCATCTTTTACTATATCTGCATTTTACTATCGAAAATAATGCATATGGGTCATCTTTTAATACATAATAAAACAATATTTGTAATCATGGTTTCTACCTGGGTCAATTTCATAAACCTAAGAGTTAATTACCGTGCAAACCAAAAGCTCCCAAAAGGTACAACGGCTGACTGGCCACCATTGAAATTTAAGTGGTATTTCTATTATGTGACTCAAAACATTTCTGCTATCTAAACTTAAGAATAAGGCTAGGCGCGCACATGCAATTTTTTGGAAAGCAAATAGTTCGATCGTTAGTTGCCCAAACATCGCGCACATAAGCAACTCCGAAAGTAATCAACAAAATAAACCAATGAACAGGAACAATTTATTCACCTTGACTACATTTCTCTCTCTCTTGCACTTACAGAAAATTATTCAACGATTTAGTTGAAAGTTGCTCGAATGGGCGACAGAATGGTTTCTACAAGTGCGCGGACTCTCATATAAGTCTATAGTGCTCAATTTAGAAACCAAATAGTTTCGAAACTAAAAGTTGCATGTGCGCGCCTAGCCTTATAGTAATTAAAGCCACCTTATAGTGACCATTGCTTGCATTGACCTACTTCATATGGACTGCTAGGAGCCAACTTCACGTTGGTGTCATTTATTCCTTAACGCTACTAGCTATTTTGTAGGTTCAGCGGAAATATGGACAAACTTTTGAATTTCATTTTTGTATTTTGTTTAATTTGTCAAACTTTATAACAATAGATGTCCTTAGTTTCTTTGCACAAAACAAATGTTTGAAGCAAAGAAACAACAGATGGCGTTTGAAACTAATTTTAAGTTTTTCCCTCAAGCATATAAGGGCAAGCATAGCTAAAGAGGTGGAATTTCTTTGAAAGGGGTTTTTCAATGGAATATGAATCAACCAGCAGTCCATATCTAGTATGTCAATGGTGCTGCTAACTACATACATACATATATGGCGGTATAAGAATACTCACAAAAGAGTTTTGCCATTTAAAACGAAAAAAAAAACTAAATTAACAGTTTATATAAAATATTTTTTTTTATGAAACCGACAAGCATATCTTAGGATGTTCTATCACCTACAAGAAACAAAAGTTATATAATTAAAGAAAAAAGCCCCACATTAATAGGTTATAAGGCTGTTTTGAAATCTATGTTGATTGCTCTGGCAAACGGAAATTTTTTGTAAGGACGAAGTTGCATGCTGTATACATACATATATATTTTACTCAGTAGAGTAGAGCAAGAAATGAACAATTACAATTAGTCTTAGCTACTCTAAGCTTTGCGACAATTTAGTTGTCTAGTGAACAACTTTAAGGCTAGGCGCGCACATGCAACTTTTTCGAAACCAAATAGTTCGATCGTTAGTTGCCCAAACATCACGTACATAAGCAACTCCGAAAGTAATCAAAGAAATAAACCAATACACAGGAAACATTTATTCACCTTTACTAAATTTTTCTCTCTCTTGCACTAACAGAAAATTATTGAACGATTTAGTTGAATGTCCGCGCAGTTACCTATAATTCCTTGTGACACAAACTAAGGAATTGGTTCGAGGTGGTCAAAACACAAACTTAAAAGTTGCTCGAATGGCAACAGAATAGTTTTTGCATGTGCGCGGCCTTTCATATAATTCTTTATTGCTCAGCTCAGTTTATAAGCCAAACAGTTTCGAAACTAAAAGTTGCATGTGCGGGCCTAGCCTAAGCTTGCAACCTGAACATTCTCATATAGGAGACATTTTTTCCTTGAATTCAGTCAATTTCATTGTCAAACTTGACACAAATAAATGATCTCACTTCCGAACGTTTCCCTATACGTCATTGAAAAAACTAAACTAAACAATTTGTAGTAAATATGGCCGCCCAGACGTGTAGTAAATTTGTGAAAAAATTTCGTACCACCACTTTTATATTGAAAAAATTAATTTAGTCATATGAAATTACCTTATCCGGGGATCTGCAATAATTGTTAAAATGAATTTTTTCGTACAAATTCATTAGCATCTAAGTTATTTAGCTTCTAGTGCCGTTCGTCGTCGTTCTGCTCGTTTTTGTCGTCTGGATAAAATCATGAATTAACCAATCACACAACAAAAAAAGGTTTGCAAATTAAGTAAAAAAAAAACATGAAACCCTCTCCTCTGTAATCAAATGCAAAATTTTATCTCAAAAGTGTTTAATATTTAAACGTGTCGAAAATACCTTCACAAAACACCCAAACTTTTTTTCTAACAAAGTCTGCTGCAATTTTTAAGAAATCAATAAATTCAAGATTTGCTATTCTCTGTCTCTGATTTTTAGATTTTTTTTGTTCCCACTCAAAGTGATAGCATTTCATATTTTGGCCAGTGAAGTGATTGCATTGTTACCAAGACCAAGAGTGAAACATTTTTTTGAAGAAAATGACAAAATTGGTGACTTATCTATGATTTTCTTTGAAAAGAATAGTAATTGTGCTTATAAAGGATACGTCGCTATATTTTAAATTAGTAAAAAAGAAAGTAGATGCAATTGCAAGCTTGAAAATAGTTGAGTTGCATATTGTTACAAATAAACATTAAGTGATGGCAATACTTTTTTAATTTAAAAACTCAATTTAAAAGCATATGTATATTTGGGTTTTGATTAGAAACCGAAAAATCCTTGCTTTTCGGAATTCCATTCTAAAAATTTTAAGTTTGTAACTGTCCTGCGCATGACAGGTAAATTTGTAACTACATGTCTCACTTTTTTTTTAAAACACTTTTTTAATCTAATGCCGACCGGTTTCGTGAAATACCTCAACATTTTCTCGTACAAATCAAAAGCATCGCCTTTTATTTTATTTGCAGCTAATTATAATTTGTGTAAACCATGGTAAATTATTTTACAAATGTAGCTTAAGTGTTTGAGGCAGTTTCAGGATATTGTGTAGGTACACTTTGCTCTTGTCTTATTTCTGCATCAGTTCCGACAGACATTGCGAACCAACACCCTATATCGTTTTACCAACGCCGCAGCCGATTGACCGATTACAATTCATTGAAAACATTTTCATCCTCATTACTACATTCAATGAAACCTAGGCACCTAAAAAGTTTATTTTTTTTTTTAATAAATTATTCCTCTGGCAGCAGGCACAACTAATATTTAACATCGTTTATTTGTTTCAAACAAGGAATTTTGGTTGATGTTTTCTTATTTTTAAAGAAAATGTGTTGCCAGTTTTAGCAAGTCTTGAAACAAGAGTCTATAAGTTATTAATTATTACTGGAACTATATTTGCAATTGTAATACAACAAGCATCAATCTTCACACAACCAGGTGATGTGTTAGCTGTTTCTTTTAAAAAATAAGAACGCTATCAGTACATCCTTGATTCTAATTTTGGAAATTATATGTACTAGTTGTCTTAAAAATTAAAAAAGTTCTTAATGTAAAATTAATCAAGTTATCTCCTAAATTGTTTTCCTTTAGTGTTTTTAATTCTTTGATCTTGAATCTGAGCCTAAAGTATCCTTCATTGAATTAGCATGAAACCAACAATCAGCTTAAAATGAATACATTTTGCTTCCCATTAATTCGTCGGAAATAAAAATATACCTTTTACTAACTAATACCACTCTTTAAAAAAGGTTATAAACTAAGTACAGGTACTCTCAGACAAATTCGTACAGGAGAGTTAAATTCAGTAGAATTGTTAAAGAAGATAACATAAATAGCAACAAAAATTGCAAATTAATATTAAACTCTAAAAAATCGTGTTAATGTGTTTACATGCAAATATATATTAATATGGGAAAAAAAGTAAAAATAATACCTCACATTCATATTGGTACACAACGTTTTTCCCTCAAAATATCCTTGGAATTTTACTGTTATTTATATACCTACTCTTGTAAGAAAAGTTTCACTGTCGCAATACCCACTCCTTGGTGAATTATTCGAACGTTTCTTTTTTATTTTTTTAGAAAAATGAGTAGAAAATCGGACGAAAAGAGTGTTGAGTTAAGAAAATTAATAATAAGTACTTATAAATCATGTGCTGAAATAGGTGCAATTTTCAATAGAAGTCGATCAACCAACATAATAAGAGAAGAAAACTCCTAAACGATGCCGACAAAGATTTATTTTGCAACGAATAAATAAAAATCCGAATGTAAGTGCACCTAAGTTGGCTGAAATGGTAAAAACTGACCAGAACGAAAAATTTAAGCTCCGAAACCATTAGACGAGCAAAGGGAAAAAGTCGATTTAATGGCAGGGTAGCACGTAAAGGCCAGAGGTCAATCAAAAAAGGGCTTGGAATTTGCAAAGTATCAAATTGAGAAAATATAATACGGAGCTGAATCCGAAACATTTAAGCCACACAGTAAAACATGGAAATAGATCTGTTAGGACCGGACATAAATCCCATTGAGAAACTGGGGGAGTGTTTGGATGTTTGGAAATTCGAAAACACTAGGTAACGGGATAAAAGCGCTTAAAAAGCGACTATTTAAAGAATGGAGCTTCACCCATAAATTAGTGTAATCAATGCAAAATTTAAAGTTAAAAGCTTTTTTAGAAAAAAAATGTCAAAGGGTTAAAGTGTACGAATACGAATAAGTGATTCATTTTGAATGTTGTTTATAAAATATATTGTTTTCGTTGTTACTACCTTAAGGAAATGTTTGTGTTTGTTTCTGTCAGAAAGATCAATATTTATTTAAAATAAATTAATGTCTTTTTTATATCCAAGTTATTTGTTTCCCTTTTGGGAGTGGAATTATGTATGTAAGAAATACAAGGTGTATGAATATGACTGAGACTGACTGTATAACGGGTATTAAGTAGGGAATTTGATAAAATATCTTATCCCAGTTCTGCACTCAATAAGAATTTTGTAATAGACACACAAACAAATATGTGATATGATAAATTGCTCCGGAAGGCAAACTTAACTAGGTCCAAGAGTTTGAAATGAATAAGACTTAAACTGTAGGTTTTGGTTGCAATTTTTGAGTTACGAGGTTTGTTTATGAGCCCAACGATATCCATTTAATCAGAGATATTAACGGTTTTGCATTCGTTGGAAAGGTCTCGGGCTCCGTGAGGTTTATAGCAGACAAAATTCTGGAAAAATTTCAACAGAAAAGCGGTGAACTCCGTTTAGCTTCCCATAGAAAGCTATTGTAAAAGTTCCGAGTTGTGGAATTGAAATTTTTTAAATTTTTTGACATTTCAAGGGCCCTATATTCTAAACCAAAGCTTACTTGCTGCACAACGAGCTGAGAGACCACCATCGACAACATTGACTAGTTTTCAACAATGCCAGACATATCGAGAAGCATGTCAACTATTGGGTTTGCTGGAAACGATTCTCATTGGGATTTAACACTTGCGGATTCAGTTGTTTCATCAAATGCGTACCAAATACGAACGCTGTTCGCAATTATCATCACCACATGTTTCCCTTCACAACCAATTTAGTTATGGAACAAATACAAAGACGACATAATGTGAAGATATCTTACATCGCTTGCGCATTCGAACGAATAATCCCGACATGCAAATAACCGATGAAATCTACAATGAAGGAATGATTCTGATTGAGGATCAATGCTTGACTATTGCAAACAAGCTACTGATTGAAGTAGGAATGATTGCTCCAAATCGATCGATGCACGATGCATTGAACCAAGAATTAAATCGAGAGCTGCAATACAATGTTGATACATTGCAGGAATTCGTTCGAAATAATTTGCCATTGCTGGATGAACAGCAAAAACAAGTATACAGATCATTAATGCAAGTGGTGGACAATAATACTGGTGATCTATTCTTCCTGGACGCACCTGCGAAGTAACAACATCTTTGGCGGCTTGATGATATTGTTGGCAGGCGATTTCAGGCAGACGTTTGCCAGTAATTCTCCGTGGAACTCCTGCAGATTAATTGAATGCTTGCCTGAAGGCATCACTTTTGTGGAATAACGTAAAAACATTATCGCTAACCACTAATATGAGAGTTCAACTTCAAAATGATCAAAGTGCTGCACAATTTTCCAAACAATTGTTAGCTGTTGGAAATGGGAAAGTGCCAGTTGATGCGACAACTGGATTAATTACTCTTACCAACGACTTTTGCCGATTTGTAGACACTCAATTAGCTCTTATGGAAAATGTTTTATTATGCTTGGTTAAGTCAACGAGCAATTTTCGTCGCAAATAATAATGATTACACGCACTGAATTTCACCATTCAATCAAAAATCGCTGGCGATTTGGTGACATACAAATCCGTTGATTCCATAACAAATCCCGATGATGTAGTAAATTATCCAATGGAGTTTTTGAATTCTCTGGAGTTACCAGGATTTCCACCACATAACTTGCAACTCAAAGTTGGTTCAGTTATTATGATATTGCTTAATTTGAATCCACCGCGACTTTGCAACAGTACTCGACTTGCGGTGAAAAGACTTATGCTGAATTTGATTGAGGAAACCATTATTAACGGAAAGTATGCAGGTGAAAACGTATGTATTCCTCGAATACCAATGATTACGACTGATCTAGGATTGCAATTTCCGGTATGCCTTGCGTTCGCAATGACAATTAACAAGTTCCAAGGCCAATCGCTTAATGTTTGCGGGATAAATTTAGAAACTCATTGTTTTCCACATGGGTAGCTATACGTTGCGTGTTCACGAGTTGGGAAATTATCCGCTTTATTTGTGTTAACGTCAGACCAAAAAACAAAAAATGTGGTTTACCAAAGAGCACTTCAATGAAACGGATAATTTGCGGACAAGTTTGACGCTTCGATTAAGTATTTACTTTGGATTCACTTTCATTTTTTACTTAGAGAAGTTCAACTAAATTACACTTCATTTTTGTAATCAAAATTAATTCATTACTGTTGTAAAATGAAATACAATTTTTCCTTTTCAAATATAAAACAAAAAAAATAATTTTTCTTCATCTTTTAATCCCCAAACAAAATGTTACAAAAAACGAAGCCATCTGGTGGCGAAACGGAGTTCGCCGGGTTTGCTAGTTACCTATTCTATAAATTGTGTATGCGAAAAGGAATATAAGTTTTTTCTTATAAATAAATTCTTTTTCTAGACTGCAACATTACCAAAAATAGAAAACCAATAAAAACAAACTCAAAAAGGCGAAAGGAAAATGGAACCTCAAATTTCAGTGAAATCTAAAGAGCTTAATAATTGCAATGACTCTTTAGTTCCATCCGGTATTTTGAATTCAACAGCGGCTATAATCAATCTGTGCAATAGTGACAGTTTCGGAATGATTGCCACAAATCATGAGTTAATCAGTGCTAATAGTATTGAACTTAATGCTGCAACCTCTCTAAGTGATGACTCAGGTGTTCCGCTTACAACAAACAGTTCAATATCAAGTGGAGATTCTTATCGTTTGGGGATATGCAAATTTGAAATGGAGGTTTGTAATTAAAAGCTATGCGTTAATTTGTGATCAGTTGTTACTTTTATTTAAACTTTATTTATATATATTTAGTTAGCTGAAAGTGATGGAGAAGTATCACAATTTGATTCTCTTGATAATTGCTCGGAAGGAGGAATGAGTGCAGAGAATTTTAATACCCTCAAAAAAGTACCACTTGCCCCTATCGACCCGCCACCAGAGTTTCAAGTAAAATTTTGTTTTAGATTTTAAATTTCAGCAATCACATAAATAATTTATTTAATTTTATTTAAGGACTCTCCTCATACAACTCTCACCAGATCACTTTCAAAACACATTTTAAATAATATCCCGCGATGGTCATCGCAATCTTCCCTTCAAATCAACGACATGACGGACAAGCCCACGCCAAATATTATAGTAGAACTTAATCCAATCATTGCTCACGTCGAAAGCGCACTAAAAGATTCATATTCTAAGCAACATATCTACTCAAGTGATTCCATTTTGAATAGCAGTAACATGGATAATATATACGATGAACCAAACGATATTTTAAGCTCCTCCGTTGGAAATAGCATCGATGTTGTGGACCAACAAAAAATGGCTTTATGTCCCCATTTTCAAGATCACACACGATATTTTAGAGCTATTCCATCAGAACAGGACGTTGCTACGCACACCCATCAAATGCAATTGCAGAGATTTAATTTGGGGGGTCTCTCGGAAATTCATGATTATGATCTCTATTACGGCCTCAAACGTAGTGCATATCAAGATGGTAGCTTACAACGAAGACTTTTGTACAGTCCATTACATCACCACCATTATCAACACCAATACCATTACCATTCAGGTGGCAGTGGTAATAGGCCCAACTCTCGCAACTCATTAAATAGTCGACTGTCGAGCTCGCACAATTCATTAAGTGTATCGAATGCAAATAAGGCAGATGACTCTATCTTCATAACCCAAGCAATGTCTCACGATGCTCTTTTAACACGTGAGATATCCGATTTTTATAATGTGCCAATCGATTCGGATATATACGCATTTCCCATTGATATGATTAAGCCTCCTGATGCCAAAGATACAATAATAAGTAAATATAAAGACAGCATGAAGTCAAACCAAAAGAATCGCTTGAAATACTCTCGCAACAACAAGCGACGAAAACGAAACAACAATAATAACATTAACAACTTGAACAATAACAACACCAGCACCGATGATAACATATCTGGAATTGATAAGCTTGAAATTGACAAGAGCAAGACTAAAGCCAACAAAGCCGCCGAAGATAAGCGACACAGTGTGCCCGAAAACCCAATTGAACCGCTTCACATGACCCTCGACGAAGTAAAGCAATTCTATCACACTTTGTATTCGGACGCCAAAGACATACCCATGAGAAACAATACAACGAGTAGTTTGGCTCACAAATCTACAGCAACCAGCAAAACACCAACTCATAGTATTACATTAAATCGTTCATCGAACGGTACTTGTGGTGGAGGTGGAGGTGGTGGTGGTGGTGGTGTCGTTGGCGGAGGTAACGGCGGTGTCGGAACAATAATCATCCCCAGACCCAATAAGCATTCGACTCTAAAACAAGTGTCAATTAATCACTCAAAGAGCATTTCCAATTCAGCCAGTATTAAGAATACTAAGTTAGTTGTAGGCGGAGGTGGCGACAAGACCAGTGATGTATCAAACAACAATAACTTAAACAATATCAATAATAATAACCACATAAGTAAAATAAATACAATTCAAACGGAAAAGAAGTCACAGTTTACTTTGAACTTGAAGCAGAAGTTTTGCAGCATATTTCGTTTTCGTAAGAGCCACAATCGATGCAGAGCCAATTCTACCGATTCAGCTGAGTATATATCATCAAATAAAGAACAATCGTCTACAACGAATCAACAACCAGAATCGGCTGATGATAAAAGAAGGAAGTTTCAGTCGCGAGCCTTGCCGCCTTTACCCAAAAAAGGTGAGTTTATTTTTAAGATCAATTAACAAAATCAGCAATAGTAAGATACTGTTAGCACAGATAATAATTTTATATAAAATTATTATCTGTGCTGTTAGTTTGAATGAGTGAAATATTTTTTTATTTCTTTTTAAGTGAATACATTAGTCTAGATTGTAAAAAGAAATTTGACGGATTCTCTTCAAGCATAAAAATGAAACAAGCCATGATCCTCAGTATTTATCAAACATGTTTGCGGAATATTTCAAGAGTTTTTATGGAGACTCTTTCTCTTCAAATTCTAACTTGTCAAATAACTCTTTAAGCTCTGAACAATTTTTCCACTTGGGTTTTATTAATCTGACAATCTCTGAAGCACCAAACTCGAAGATTTTTCATTGACACTTTCTCAGCTACCATACAAAATTTTAAATAATATTTTTTTTTTTTTTAAATAAAGAACTAGTTCTAGAAAGGGAAATTTTAGTAAATCGCTCTTTTTAAATATACGAACACATTAATGTACACAATGTCTCAATTGTCTCTTAACTGTCATCGAACGGTAAATATTTTTCTTTTTTGTGAACTCATGAATGAACTTTATCGAGACTTCAAGAATTTTTTTTAACCTATGATTTGGATTTACATTCTAATAAGTATTTCATAGTTGCCACTCGACTGGAAAGTCAGTAAACGAAAATTTGGCCAGGGAAAGTCATGGAATTTATAAAGCGATAAGGGAAGAGCTGAGATTTTTTCATAATATAATAAATTAAATATTTTAGTAAATTTCGCCCACACTTTTGCGTCAAAAACGTTGTGCAAAATTATAGTCAGTTAAAGTACACTTTACAATTATTTGAGTAGATCCTAGTTTTTTGACATTTATAGTAGAAATAAAACCCACTTTATGGTAAGCGGCTCGTAATAAATTTAAAACGACCAAAGTACCTTTTATATTGTGTGAAAAATGTCCTCAAGGCTCAAGTAATTTTTTTTGAGGATTTAAATACCTTTGAAAGTTTTGAGCATTTCAATTAAAATTACACTGCGAATTAAAATTAAAAAAAAAAAACAATACATATGCTCGCGTAAATTTTGCGAAGATGTATGGCTTCTTTTGGAGCTTGTAAAAGGTCTTCTTCTGTCAGAACAACTTGCACCACATGCAATTCATCTCATCAGCACTCCAATGAATTTTTTTACATTTTAATTAATTAATCTATATAGTTTTTGTACACATTTTTAAAACGTAAGATTGTTAATTGTTATTTGTTTTCGTCCCCTCATAGTGTAACTGTCCATTTTTTGTTGAGTAAAATTAACTGTGGATGCAAATAAAGAAATGTTTATAATTGTTAAAAACTTAGTAGCAGCTTTTAAAATAAAGTGGGTTTCTAGTTAGTATCTACTTATTCTAATTAACATGAGCTGTCTATACATTTGCGCCAAAGAGTGGCCTTTTTTAGGTTTTTTTCTTGTTTTAATTTGGCCAAAGAAAACTTCAAAATATGTCAGGGAAAGTCAGGGAAAATATTTTGAAAAATAGTGGTAACTACATATGTTTTTACTCGACATAGAATTTTTGTGGTCTAAAGTTATTAGTGAACTTATCGTTTAATGCAAAATAAAATTCGAATTATATTCGACTTGTTTAGGAATGATCCCAGATTGTTAAAAAAAATATGAACAATCGCTCCTTTTATGACTAGCAAATCTTACATTTGACTTTATAATATAATGTTTGGATTTAATTTAGTTATGTGGTAAGCAAGGCTTAATTTTCATTGGCAGAGATCTTAGTTTCCTAAAAATGTCTTTTGGATGAAGTCACACAGATGATAACTTTATTCGACAATCAAAAAATCACAAACGTATTACATTGTTCTTACAACCATAATATACTGATATAATTTTAAGCTAGCTCGGTCCCTAGCCAACTGTCTCCAGTTTCGCACGCCAAGTTGGTTGATGTCTTAACCCACCTGCGTGCGCCACCTGAGTCGCGGTCTTCCTCTACTGCGCCGTCCCTCGGGATTGGATTCAAAGACCTTCCGGACTGGACCGTTGATGTCCATTCGCTCTATATGACCAACCATCTAAGTCGTTGGATTTTTATTCTGTTAACCAGGTCAGTGTAGCTGTACAGCCCGTACAGTTCGTCGTTGTTTCTTCTCCTCCATTCTTCGTCTATGCAGACGGGACCAAAAATCGCCCGAAGAATTTATCTCTCGAAGCATCCTAAGACGCTCTCATCTTCCTTTGACAGGGTCCAGGCCTCAGCGCCATAAATGAGATCCGGGATGATGAGTGTCTTATAGATGGTGATGCTCGAGAGAGGAATTTACTACTCAATTGCCTTCTAAGTCCAAAGAAGCACCGATTTGCAAGCGTTATTCTTCGTTTGATTTCAGCGCTGGTGTCGTTGTCTGAGTTTATAGTGGTGCCTAGGTAGACAAAGTCCTCAACTACCTAAGTTATAGCTGTCCATCGTGACGTTTTGTCCAAGATTTCGTCATTCAATGTCCTTTTTTGATGACAGCATATAATTGGTCTTGGTCAATGAGGGCCATTAACCACTAAACCAATCTTCTCCGCTTCCGTCGCAATGCTCAAAAACGCTCCACTGACATTGCTCTGTAGAGCTCTTCCCTATAGATGCTGTCGTACGTAACTTTAAAATCGATAAAAAGATGTTGGGTATCGATTTGAAGTTCCTGGGTTTTTTGCCAGATCTGCATTAGTGTGAATATTTGGTCGATGGTGGACTTTCCTGATCTGAAGCCACACTGATAAGGACCTATCAGGTTGTTGACGAACGGCTTCAGAAGTTCACATAATACGGCAGAGAGGATCTTATAAGCAATGTTCAGGGGACTGATGTCTCTGTAGTTGGCGCAATTTAGAGGGTCTCCTTTCTTATGTATGGGGCAAACTATGCTGAGATTCCACTCATGGGGCATGCTTTCTTCCGACCATATTTTGCAGATGAGTTGGTGCATGCTCCCTACCAAGTCATCGCCTGCTGCTTTGAATAGTTCGGCAGCGATGCCGTCAGCTCCAGCAGCTTCGTTTGACTTTAGTTTAGATATAGCCATCTTCACTTCGTCGAGGTCGGGTAGGCGGAATTGTTGATCTGCGTCGTCTAGGTTGAGTGGTTCTATTTCCCTTACAGCGGAATTCGGTTTGTCAATGCCGTAATATAATTTGGAGAAGTGGTCTTTCCATATTCTCAACATACAGCCTTCGGTTCGTGGCTGGTACCCTTGGGAGGTTTTTTGTACCTTTTGGTAAAATTTACGAAACTCATTCCTGTTGTGATACCCTCTATCTCCTCGAACGCGCGCTTCTCATGCTCCCTTTTTTTCCATCTAAGAAGTCGGTGTGCCTTTCTCCTCTTCTGCTCGTAGAGCTCGCGAGCAGCTCTGGTCCTTCTATTCAGCAGCGATCGTTATGTGGTCAATCTGGTTGACAGTTGATTGATCTGGGGGAGACTTCCATGTCCCGTTGTGGATATCAAGATGTGTGAACTGCGTACTAGCTACCAAAACGTCTCGCCCACAGCGAAATCGAGCAGCCTGGATCCGTTGTCGGAGGTGGTGTCGTGCAGGCTGTATCTCCCGATTGTGCCACCAAAGATGTCTTCTCTTCCTAGCTCGGCGTTAAAATCTGCTAAGATAATTTTAATGTCATAGCCAGGGCACTGCTCATATGTCTTGTCCAAGAGCTCGAAGAATATGTCTTTGGTGTCTTTATCTTTCTCCTCTGTTGGGGCATGCGCGCATATTAGGCTTATGTTGGCGAATTTAGCCTTGATGCGAATTGTCGTGATGCGCTCGTTCACACTGTTGAAACTCAAGACTTTTTGCCTGAGTCTAGTTCCAACAACAAATCCACGCCCAAATAGACGCTGTCTTTGTTCTCGGTAGCAGTTGCCGTAGTATACATCGCAGTCTTTTAGTTTGCCCGGTCCATCCCATCGCACTTCTTGGATGGCGGCAATATCTGCCTTGCAGCAGTTTAGGGCTTCCGCTAATTGTTCGGCTGTACGTGGTCTGTTAAGGGACCTAACATTCCATGTACAGGTCCGAAGTTCGTTGTCCTTATTTCGTTTGCGTGGGTTGTCAACAGTAAATCCGTCCGTATCCGAGGCTTGTTGGTGCTTCGCAACTAGGATATTTTTACGTGGTCAGGAAGGCACCCCGAGGGCACAAGCTTCAACCTTGAGGGCCAGTTCCTTAGTATAACACCAAGGACGGGAGCCGGATAAACCGTTCCTTATAGGCCTAGGCTCCGAATATGTCGTAGAAGCCCTATAAGGTGTTCACTAAGTAGTTCATCCTTACTGGAACTGTAGACGCCACCGTTGATTTCATGTCGGGAATTCCTCCGCTGCCGTCTGGATAAGGAGAGGTGCCTTAGTGAAAACACTTCTCCCCCCTCTCGTTTATCACTAATAAATTAGAATTATTTTTCGATGTAAGCCTCCAAATGGATTTATTTTTTGGACCAATTTATTTAGTGATTCTTGTACCGAATAATTGTTTCGACTTTCGTTCTATCTTCTTCTATTAATCCTGCGCTACAATTCTAATCTATTTTTTTACAACCGCTTAGCCGACTTTGATATCCTCACAGCAGGTGTGGAAACACAAGACAACTTATCTGATGCCGATGATAAAGATAGAAAGAAAACCGAACTACGTTCGTTTCATTTTACATCGAGTATAGAGAAAGTCAAGGACGTAAGTTAATTTTATTCTCAGCCAAACAAATACACCTTACTTTAACTATATAATTATTATTACAGTATGGATGGTATTGGGGACCACTATCCAGTGAAGCTGCCGAAAAAGTCCTTTCAAATGAGCCCGATGGCAGTTTTATTGTTCGCGACAGTTCCGATGACCATTATATATTTTCTTTAAGTTTCAAATTAAACAACTGTGTGCGTCATGTAAGAATCGAACAGGACCAAGGTAAGTACTCAAAAAAAATTATAAATTTATAAAATAACTGAATGTCGTTGGTTGGTGTTTTTTTTTTATTTTAAGGAACATTCTCGTTTGGTTCGTATGCAAAATTCAAATCACAAACCATTACTGAATTCATAGAAAAAGCAGTCGAACACTCTAGAAGTGGAAGGTAAATTACCTTTTTCGTTTCACAATTTAAATAAATTTAACCTAAATTTTGACTTAACTAACCCCAACACAGATATTTATTCTTCTTGCATAGAAGACCAGAGCATGGACCCATGCGTGTACAATTAACTAATCCTGTATCTAGATTTAAACACATTCAAAGTCTACAGCACATGTGCAGGTAATAAAAATTATTTAAAAATGTTTGTGGTGGTGTCTCCTAAAAAAAATGTATTTGTTTATATTTTATTTAGATTTGTTATTTTGAAAGCTGTAGTTCGTAAAGATTTAATACAGACATTGCCATTACCAAGAAGACTTTTAGATTATCTAAACTACAAACACTGTTATTCTGAACAAGTTGAAAGTGATAGTTCACAGTCTCAAGTAAGTGATTTTATAAGAACTTTATAAATATTTATTTAAAAAAAATTGTTTTCAGATGTCTGGAGACGGTCAGGTTTAGAAGAGAAGAGGAAGATGTTAAAATGCCATAATAAGGTCAATTTTGCTTTTAGGCTGTAAGCAGTGATTTTATAATAATATTATAATTATAATTAATATAATACGATTTAGTTTTTTAATAAGATACAAAACGAATAAGTAAAAATAATATTAATTAAAATAAAATAATATACTATTATACATACTTAAAAAGGAAATAAATAAAAAATTTGTACTCGGTGCTATACTGTAAGTGAATAATATTACAAACATAATTTATACTTTAGTAATTAAAATAAATAATAAATGTTGTATGACTCTGATTCAGTATAAGAAACCCTTGATAAAATGTGAGGGGTGATTCATTTTATTCAACGTCATCTTATTAATAATAAATTCGAATAAAATGAAAATCCAAAAATCCAAAAACCGATAAATTTATATAATACGAAATAATAATTATTATAAGACGAACATAAAAATCAGAGAAAGCATGCTGGATTCGTGTCTATTTTAGAATACCACACGTTACGCAATAAACGTTAACAGTCATTGAAAAATAAACGATTATTATATAAAATAAAAACATAAAAACTATTTTGTTTTTCTTGAAGTTTCTTTTGATAGATATAATTTTTTTTTTAAATAATAATAAGGCTTTACCACGTCTCAGTACTAGATTCTTAAAAGGAATATTTGCCCCCATTTGTTATTTGAAAATGACCAATATTCTATCAGAGATATTATTAGGAATAAAAATTTGCACTTGCGTTGGGTTGGACCAAGTTTTGGTAGGCAACCCAATATTGTCCTTTCGTTTGACACAAAAATCAATTAAATAGCAAATGAGGGTATAATTACTCTGAAGACGATACTATTTAAGCCAGACAATAGGGCTAGGATATAAGTAGGAGCCCTTTTAAAGCTATCAACTATCAACAAATTGAATGGGTTGGTATTATGGCCATCAACTATAGATCGATCGACTGTGAATTTTATTATTATTATTATGAATTATTTTTTTGATAGACATGTTATTACGGATATCAACAATATAGACATGATAATTTGTTCGGGATTTTTAAAAGGGAAACAAATTAAAAAGAATTGTATAATTGTTTTTTGAAGAGAGTTATGATGAAGCTACATAATATAGTAATCAAATCAAAAGTTGCATTATAGGATTGTTGAAACTCGATGGATTTGAACGAACACATGAAATTAATTACTTTTTTCAATTTTTACTTTGGCGAGTGAAAATTGGTTTTAGATTCATTCAAAAGTTTAGACTTTCCAAACAAGCCTTCTTGGAAGTATTAAACTATATTTATGATAACTTAAACCAACCAAAAGTCAGCATTTAATTCCAAATATACTAAAATTGGCAGGGGTATTCAAATTTGTTGCCAAAGAAAGTTACCAATTGAGCGTTGGCAATGGCTTTAACATTAGCATGGCACAACTATTAGCAGTGTCAGTCGTTCTAAGTGAATTATTTCGGGTTTACTTTAGATTTTCCCTTGCAATACAGGGACTCTCTTCCATCAACTCAACCACTCTTTCTAATTGATTTCTGTTGCTTACTATTCTGGTCTTAAATAAAGGAATTTGAAATTAAGAAACAAGACAAACAACTTACATACATACATTGTAGTACAAAGAATTTTTTCTTCTGTGAAACAAAACTCAATCACAATGAATGTTTGATAAGTATTCGCAATCGATCTAAAATTACCAACTTATTAAATAATGCTTAGCAATTATCGACTACCCAACAGATACTCATAAAAAGGCTGCTAGTTTTTTTCATCTAGAAACTATAATACTTAATACTAATGCCTTTCGGCCCTAAGATCTATTTAATTTCATTTATTTTTTATTGTATTAGAAAATTTAAAAAAAAATGAAGTCTAACGCACTAACCATCACGCCACGGGTACTACATTTTTTTGTTTGTGCACTTTAAAAAACTACGTAATTTTGCCGAACAGTATAATACAAAGGAAAAGACGCTAAGGAGATCATAATAATCACTTCTTTTAACAATGTACTGGCGCACAAGGATCTGAAACGCGAATGGGAACCAATGTACATACATTAGTCTGCTATAAGGATAAATAATAGAAACCACTTAAATTTTGAAGAAAAAAGTTCCGACCTTCCTTTAAAACTAAAATTCATGTTTTTCTCTATTTCTAGAGAAATCTAAAACTTGTTATAAAACCAAAACACTAAAAGATTATCGACGAAAAATTATTTTATTAACGAGCATAATAACAATTAATGGTAGCTATACATATGTATGTACATATATTTTAAAATCTCGAACTAAAACAAAGAACCAATGAAACTAAACAAATCAGACTTAGGCGAATTCGATTCGTGTATCTTCTGTTCGTCCAATCGTTTTTGGTTTCTCGGGAGCGTTTCGTCTTTTAAAATTTTGTCCGCTATCTTCTCCAAACTAATTCTAAAAAGCTGGTTTTGTAAAATGGGCACAATAAGATTATACTTATCTATATCCCTATTTATTTGTTCTACATTAGAACTGTATTGAGATACTGTGAGTTCCCATCTTATTTGTTCCTGATCTTTGGCAAAAGGATAGTCACCAAAGTATGATCGATCTTTAATTAAGCTGTTTTTAAGAAAATCTACGGAGTCTCTTATGTCTTTCTGTAACATAATCCATTCAGGTGTAAAACCATTATCGAGCAAGATTCTGTTTAATTTATGTGTTGTAAAGTCTAGATAAGGATTTTGTGATTGTGCGCTTGATAGTGGCTTACCGGTGCCAGTTAGATTATTAAAATCACCTTTGTTCATTGCCTCCTGAATCAAATCTTCAACGACACGATCAAAGCCGTATTTGGTCTTAATTGCGTGACTTTTAAAGAATGAACCTTTCTTCATAATGGTTTTTTCACCAGCATGTGCCTTCTCCAAACGGTGATTTAGAACTCTTTCTTGAGCCTTCATAGCTTTTACTTGTTGGTACTGTTTTTGACGCTGGAATGGAGTACCAAATCCATAGCCCTCATAGCTCAGGTACTGTCGATGCTGCGGTGCTGTATGTTTAATATCAAATACTTCCTGTTCTTCCTCGTCATCGTTTATACCCCGCCGATTTTTAGCGAATTTCTCCTGGAGTGTCTTAAAAGCCTCATCAACTTGTTGAAAACGTTCGGCGGATGCTTCTTCGTGGCCACTGTCCGGGTGCACTTTTTTTACGATCTCGATGTATGCCTTACGAACAGTGTTTTGGTCAGAGTTTTCTTCAACGCCGAGGATACGATAACAGTTCTATAATGAAACATGTATTTTGGAGTATTATTGAAACAGACAAAATTATACCTGATACAACTGAAGACGTTTTATTTGCATCATACGAACAGGTATAAGAAAACTATTAAAACTTTTTCGAAAAACTGAATGTAATCTGTCCATGTTCATTTTGGCAACAAAACAAAACCAACTTTATTCCAAAGCTATAATTTTCTATAATTGTGTCATTTCCAAATATTAAAGTTACAGAATAATTCAAAGCGTGTATTACCTTTTTCCTTTGAAATAATAGTCCAGGCAGAGTAAGGTAATTGTTAAAGATGGGAATTTAAAAATGTTTCTAACTAATTTTAATAAAAAGATTTGATGATACAACCCACAGTAAAGGTAATGCCTTTAACAGCTGGTTTTGTTATGGTTTAGTTTTGGCAGGAAGTTCACAGTATTACCATGTACAATTCTTATTAAAAAAAAAGGCGCGTTCAAAATGAACGAATGAGTCGACAAAACTGTTTGTCATTTTAATTTTTTTGTTTGTTTTAAGTTTGCATTGTTATTTATAAACTCCTTTTAGAGTGACGGAGCATATTTACTACCATCTTACAAGGCTTTAATTCAATAAAGCTTGTTTGACGTTTTGTACCAAATAAATACCAAACACAAGATTTACTTTACAACTTATAATTTATATTTCTTAAAATTCTAATACAATAAAATTAGTCTTGGTAAAATTAGTGTTGCACGAGGCAGTCTAGATGAGATCAAAAACAAAAGTATCTCAAAGTGCAGATGCATCTAGAACGTTGCTTCAGTTAATTTTGTATCTTTCTTTCCTGCGATCGCTGCGCCATCTGTCAGAGACTATAGAAATTTGCAATGAGTCGACATGGTCGCCACACTTGTTTTAAAAAATAATAAACGAGGAAAAAGGCGCAATAAACCATTTTAGTATCTTCTTAATGTAATTTTAATATTATACTACATTTTCAGCTGTTTTTGAAGTGTTTTCACTGGCACTTATTTTTTGTTGGTTTATTTCGAGATTAATTTTGGCGTTCGATCTGCGTTCTATAAGAAAACTAGGGTTACTTCAGAGGAAAGGAACAAATTGGTACTAAAGTAAGTAAGATATCATAGACAGTAGTTAAAAGACTTAGAGTTTGCCGACACTGACCAGTAAATTTTGGGTAGGTGTACAAAAAAGAGGTACATTCTTAAAAGAAACTTTAAATTCTCAAGGGAAAATTTCTAAGTACTAAGTTTGCATCTTCAATTCTTTTGCAGAATACCATAGCGTTGCAAATCTCTTTGCAGTCTGAAAGTATACCGTCGACAAGGTTTTACATGGATACATATGGAAAAGTATTCACCTATGGGCAGGGCAGCTGTGTTTTGAAAACCAAATCAAATGTTGATTGGGAACAAAGACATGACATTTAAATTAAATAGGTGTTGCACGAACTTAGACATGTTTGGTTCAATGCAACCATTCACCCATCTAGATTATTATTATAGATTTCTTTTAAAACTGCTTTTTAGAAGATTTTAATTTGTGTGGTAATCTATTCCATTTAGCGTATATTTAAAATATTTAAATTTTGTTAAAAGTGAAAATTAACTTTTTTGTTAGCGATTTTTTATCTCAAATGTGCTTGTGAACCAAAATTTTTATAAATGATTCTATAGTTTATAGTTTGAAACGTTAATTTAAGATGAAGCTTATCAAACTGGTATTGAAGGATACAAATTTGAGTTAGAAATAAGGATTTTGGAAAGAGGAACAAAAAATGTGTCCCCTCACGTGTTTCGTGTTCTGTTTTTATGAAGACTAATGAATAATTTTTAAATCGTTTAGGATTTTTGACGTTAATAATAACAAGCAAAGCATTCGTATTTAATAGCGCTGTGTAAAGATATAATGCTTCTTGTAACCCATTGTTTTGAATTGTTTTTGTATTAATCATCAAAACTTATTGTCTTTTTCTGGTTTTTCTGTAATCCATCAAAATATACGTAGCATTCTTAAGAACTTTGATACTTTTTTAACTCATCTTGCTTCTTTGGTTCACTTACCAGATCTAATTTTTCTTTCCGAAATCTGGATTTTTGATAATGAAGTTTCGAATTTTTCTATACCTAATTTTAATCTTGTTGCAACATGTAATAATACATATGCTGCTGGAGGAGTCGCAGTATTTCATAGAAATAATTTATCTAACATTACAATTAAATGTTTAAATTCGAACAGTGCTGACGTGATTAGTGTCAAATGCGAAATTTCTGGTTTTATTTATTGTTTTGTCTGTGCTTATAGATTTAACTTTTGCTCTGTAAATGCCTTTCTGGATGAATTCTCTGGCTTTTTAGAAAATCAGAAGTGAAAAAATCTGATTGTGGTCAGTGATTTGAACATTGACCTTCTCACCACCTCATCTGAAAGTGATAGTTATCTATCACTTATGTCTTCTTTTGGTTTGGTAAGTTTGCTTAATGTGCCAACGCGTGTAGTTCAAGATTCAAGTACTTGTCTTGATCATATATTTATAAGATTACATAGAAGTGATTCTACAAATTATAAAACGACTACCTTTGATCTTAATATAAATGATCACTTTTTAACAACAATTCAGCTTGATCACAGTGTGTCCAGAGAAAAGCCGCCTATTACTAATGAATTAACTAAAATTGACTACACTGCACTAAAATCGGCCTTAGTTTTTGAGTTTTGGGATGATGTTTATGGTGCACATGATCCATCGCCTTTATGTTTTTTCTTAACAGACTTCAATTTCGCATAGAGTCATTTAGCAAGAGGATTAAAAACCTTCAACAAAGCAAACATCTAAAACAGTGGATGTCAGATGCTCTTTTAAAAAAAATTCAAAAGAAAAATAACTTTTTTTAAGTGCTCTTAAAAACATCCCAACAACTTTAGACTGAAAAAGTGTTACGAAAAATTGTGTGAAGAACTTAAAAATGATATACCTTTTCAAAGAGATACTTATTATAGGAACAAGTTTATCCATAATATGGGTAATTCTAAAAAAGAATGGCAGGTCGTTAATGAGATTCTGAACAAAAAGGTGATTAATTCTGATATCGTAGTTAGTAAAAATAATTTTTCCTTTTCTGAGCCTTTTAAAGTTGCCACTGTATTTAATGATTAGTTTTCAAATATTACGAGTACTATTCGTACCACAGCAATGAATAATTCTTTTGCTTGTCAATGTGACAGTGTCAATGCTTTTGAACCCATTCAAAGTCAAACTTTGTTTATGGAATTCTTTTCTGCTTTTGAAATAAAAAAAATTATACAGTCGCTAAAAAATTCAAATTCTAAGTCGTGCGATAATATTTCTAGTAATATTCTGAAAAGAATATCTTTTTTAGTTGCAGATGGTTTAACTCACATTTTCAATTTAAGCATACAAAAAGGTATCTTTCCTGATTTTTTGAAAACTGCAGTCGTTATCCCTTTACATATAAAAGGCGATGCTACGAATTTAAATAATTATCGCCCTATATCTCTTTTATCAGTCTTTTCTAAAGTTTTCGAAAAGGGGATCAAGTCTAGGATGCTGTCTTTTCTAGACAACAAAACGAATTTTTTCAGTGACTCACTGTTTGGCTTTAGAAGTGGTAGATCTACTGAAGACGCTTTGTTAAAGTTATGCAGTGAAATTTATAAAAGTCTTAATGAATTATACCAGCTACACTATTTATAGACATTACCGAAGCTTTTGGCATGGTTGACCATGATATTTCGCTTATGAAATTATATAATGCTGGATTTAGAGGTTATATACATGAATGGTTTGTATCGTATCTGCATAATCGTTGTCAAAGAGTTAAAATTAAAAATATCTTAAGTGCTTAAAACTTCATTAACGTTGGTGTACCACAAGGCTCTGTATTAGGACCAGTTTTGTTTTTGATTTTTGTTAATTCACTTTTTTTGCAACGTTTGAAGGGCACAATAACAGCGTTTGCCGATGACACTGCTTTGACGCACAACAGTAAATGTTACTTCAACCTTTATTCGGACGTTAACCACGATTTAGAACTGTTGCGTAATTGGTAATCTTCATAAACTGGTCATTAGTGAAAAAACGAAGTTCATGATCTATAATATTATGGGTAATATCTGTAGTGATATGCCTTTAAAATATCATTCTCCTAATTGCAAAAGATTCCGTTTGATGCATTCCTGTTTTTTTGATCATAATTTTATAACTTTTAATTCTAATCTGTGTTGCGCCACGGATTGTTTTTCAATTGAGCGAGTCGATAGTTTTAAGTATTTGGGTGTAACTTTAGACTGTAGGTTTAGTTGGAAAGACCATACACTATACATATATAAAGAATTTTTTAACTAATGTTATTAGACAGATTTTTCTACTCAGCCAATACTGTGATTTGTTAGTTTTAAAATTAGTTTACAACGGTCTTTTTAAATCTAAGTTGCAGTACGGCATAACTTGTTGGGGTGGAACACATTTTAATAAATTAGAACCTTTACTTATAAAACAAAAACATGCAATTCGCATTCTGTGTAAGGTTAATCGTCTAACTCCTAGCTTTGGGTTTTTTAAAAATCTGGAACTTCTACCATTAAGACATTTGTATTTCTACAAGGTTTTAAAAGTTTTTTTTTGAAAATTCCGGTTACAATGCTTCGAGGATCTACGAAAACTGTAATTTACGCGTGAACTCCAGTTATCTTGTCAAAGTACCAACAATCAAGGAAGCACATTTTTCACTCTTTTACAATGTTACTGCGCCTCGTCTTTTTAATAAATTACCTACTAGTCTTAGAAGTGAGCGAGTTAAATCAGTATATCTGAAAAATATTAAACATTGGATTTTTTATCAAATTTTGATGTTGTTGAAAACTTGATAATTCCCTAAGTTTAAATTTTTGAAATTATTGCTCTTATTTTTTTTTAAATCATTTTTTTTTCCTTCATATTAAATTTATTTATTTAAGATTTGTTTTTTCAACTTTTAATTTAATTTAAATTCTTATATCTTTCTCGCATCCCCATCGATAAATTAATTGTAATTATCTTTTATATAGTATAGTTCTTTCGCTTCTTGTCTTCGGCCAACAGATTGTACTTAACTATTTCATTCTTGAAAATTATCTTAAAGTTAATGTATTTTTATATAACTATGGATTGAAGTTTACGTATATAGTTTTAAGTATTTTCCAAATTAAATAAAGAAATAAATAAAAAAAAAATTAAAAAAAAAAAAGTATGTAATGTTACAATTATAATGGATCAAAAATAAATGATTATTTAATACGGATTCACGCAATGTTAAAACTGTCTTATAAACAAGTCTTTGTGTGAATATTGATCGCTTAAACCGGGATCTCACAAATAAGGCTGTGCTTTAATTAAAATTATTGAACAAATTTTAATAATTATTTTTGCTCATTTTGTCAAAATTAAAAACTTCAAAAATTAGGAATGGCCATCATAATGCAATAAATGTGTACCTACCCAGACTTCTGTATTCGTAAGGTAAAATAACTTTTTAATATAAAGGAGGTTTTGCCTTAAAAATGTAAATGTGTTTGAAGCGTACATTTAATACAGCAGTGATAAAAGCAAACAAATATCCTCACACAATTTTATAAATGTATTTCCAGTTTCACAAATCTAAAGGGTGTTTTTAAGACGTGTGGTTTTCAAAAAGAAATAAAACGCTTAGAATTTACTGTTATGGCCAAACATTTAGGTTTATTATTATAATGGTAAGGGAATGTTATATTGTTGACCGTTCTTGCTGTATGGTTCCACTTTGGGGCCGTATTTCAGTCCAGCAGTGTGACATCACACGCTTTTGGATGGCACGCAACGCGAGATAATGCGCTAAAAGTTTCCTTCAATAAGTTGATGCGAAGAGTGAACCGAACCATTTTTGGTATTACATTTGCGCGATTTGCAAACATTGTTTAGGGGTCAGGAGGGCGAGATATGTATTTATTATGAAATGGCAAACCAAATTGAAAAAAATTCGAAAATGTACCCATTACTATATAGAGAACATAATTAAAATTAGAAATGAAAGACTAGTTTTAAGTTGTTTTTTTTTTGAAAAATAAATGAGAAATCAAATAAAGTAGCAGTAGTTTGGAGGAAGATCTGAAAAAGAAGTCAACAAGATATCTCGATATCATTTAAACAAACTGATGATCTAAATACAAAATTTCATAAAATAATAAAATGAAACATAAATATTGTACTTAAATGATATTTTTATTTAAAAATTACAAAATATTTACATTTATAATAATTTTAATAGATATGCACAATATTGCTATATGTATAAAAGTGATTCCTTGTGTAGAAGTAAACAAAAATAAAACGAGCTATATAAAGAAAACACATATTTTCAATTTAAGGCAAATTCATATTTTCATAGGTAATCAAATCATCTTATAATAAATGTTCATTTTCGCTAGCTAATATCGTTTTCCTTTGCGTGATAAGATTTTAACAAAAAATTCCATGACTCGAATATACTCGACTAATTAGCAGTTAAAGTTAACATAGATTAAAGATAATCCACTGTTAAAAGTTCGCGCTTACACTGTCAAATATCTGAACAGGAAAAATTGGGTTGCAGAAAAATGTATTTAAATTTAGATAAATTTTTAGTTAAAATGTAACAATTTATCATTTAAAAAGAGAACTTTTTAGGAGTATTCATGTCACTTAATGTTGTTTGTATGAATTATCCATAAATACCACCCTTTGTTTGTTTAACTTAGAAGTAGATATGTGAACTATATAGTACTGTGTTGGTTTTATTATTAGTAACATGATCATCGTTATAATACGGATCAACATACAATTTTATTAGAAATATACAAATCAGACAAAAGATTTGTATCCAGTCTAAAAATTATGGTCAATTGGTTTGAATAAAGAAATAAATTAGAAAGGTACAATTTACGCTTCTGAAGTAAAAATACAATATTATTGAAAACCATATATATATACTTATGCGAATATAAGATGCAAATGTTGAAGAAGATTTATATGCGAATGTTGTACATACGAAAAGATTACAAAATAATAAAAATAATTATACGCTAGATTTAAGAACCATTTTTATCTTGGAAGACGTGTACATGACTTATTTACTTTGATTTAAAATTATTCTATAACTTCGTCGATTTAATTTAATTAATTAATTTAAATCTTGTTTGTTCTTTTTTTGTAAAGTGCATATTTCAAAAGTGTTTTTTAAAAATGTTCAAGTTTGTGACTTTGTATACAATCAATGATATAATTAATTGACTACTTGAAATATAATGGATTAATGTCTTATTTTTTACTTAGAATCTATACATACAAAAATATATTTTAAGAACACACGCATCGATGTGAAATATTTAATTCGTTGTAAAATAAAGTTTCTTATAAAATACTTGACATATTTTGATTGATGACTGATACTATATGATGATATTTTAAATTATCTTTAACTTCAAATTCTGTACACTCTTAACTCCAATTTATTGTTATTATTCGAAATCGAATGTTGAATATCGTTTTTTTTTTTAATATTAAATTGCTGTTTATTTTAATAGATAAAATACAAGTCCAATACATATAATAAAAACTCAATTGCATATTTGCACTGTACTTGGTATTTGTTCGTTAAAATTTCAAAAATAATTCGTTATGAAATGATAATAAAAGTCCAGATAAGTTACTCTCCATTTTCGGTTATTTTTTAATAGTTGTAAGGTCCATATTGTGATCCATGATAATATGGAGCGGGATATATTTGAGGCTGGGGATAACCTGCATATGGTGGGTAAGGAGGTTGCTTTTGGGAATACACTGAAAATATACAAATAATAGTAATAACTTAAAAAGTGCTTTAATGTATATGTGAACAAATTTATAACTGTGTCATTTAAATTTTCTTTTGTATTTTGAACACGTGATTGCTTACAATTATTTAAGGCATGTTGTTGATGTTTTTTCATGGTTTATAAGTAAAGTTTAGGTTAATTCTGAAATAATTATATTGTCTGTATAGAATATTTTATTTAACTACCTACTAGCAAGGATTTGAATACAAAATTTAACACAAATTAACATTTATTTATTAAATACTCTAATTATGTTCAATTCTAATAAATTACATTTTTTTGTTTAATGAAGCACCTCTGTTAATACAATTAAATTTGAAGGTCTTCCTAAGGTCGACCATCCGATGACAGATTACAAACTTTGAATACTCCAAACGACGTTATTTAAAAAAGTAAGAATTAAATGTTCTTGTTTTACGCAAAGATAATTTTGAGTCATTTGAAATAATGGAAAGAAGGGATTTAAAAATTCAGGTACAGTAAGAAGTGGAGACAATACAACTTTCCATGATGCACAACAAATGCCTGGTGTTTAAATTTTTTGCGTGGCATATTACTACAAAAATAAAATTCAAATGAAAAATAAGAAGCAATACTTAAAGATTTTCTAAAACTAGATTCTAGAATTTGCAGTCAAAATAAGACTTATTAATTACACTCTGAATCTAGCTCTTATGATACAGAAAAAGCAAGGCTAAGCAGTTCAGACTTATAGAACTATATTAATAAGAATCGATATAAATAATCATTTTATTGTTAATTAATAAATACTGAGACCATTAATAAAAAGAAAAACGTCCTATCTCTTAAGTTGGACCAAATCACATGTAAACGCCAACTTTCGGAAAAATCGGGTGACTTGGCTAAGAGTTCACTAGAAACAATCATCAGAACACTGACTTTATCTGACAAATCAGCTTCTAGAACAAAGACTTGTATTTCTAAAGCAAATTAAAATAATTCATCATTTCAGCCTCTTAATAAAATTCAGAAGCATTGATGTGTTGTGTGTATTTTTATTTTTGATAAATATTTTCTGAAGTTTTGGTTTCGAATATTTCTTTTTTTTTTTAATATACATAAACTCATAAGTGTATTTATTTACCTGGCATCAAATATTGTAAATTCAGTTGTTCCTCCTTTTCGCGTTCACTCTTTAAACATATGGCAGCACCAGAAAGAAGAATTGCAGCCAACAAACATGTTCCTACACCAGCCCATGCAACAACATATGACCAGTCGTATGAAACTTTTGTATTGTCCTTAAGAACCTGTAGAGAACGAGAATATCTTAATTATGAACTCAATGTGCAATCCTAATCACTTTGAATTTACCGTGTTCCACTGTTGATAGTAATCTTCACCAACAACTTTCTCCTTTTCAAAGAATTCAACAGTATGCCATAAGCCCATGGCACCAGCAGCTAAAAGGCATGCTGCCAACAGTAAAATTGCCGTAGCAGTGATTGCACCCGCTGATCGTTTCCAGCACCCAGATAGACCAGTCCAAAACGCACAAAATATAGTGATGAAACTACAAATCGTTAATAATTTCATTGTTATATGTTCTTTTAAAAGAAAGTGAAATTGGGTGTGCACAAAGTGTTCACATATGTACATAATGTACTGCATACCTTATGATTAACAAAGCTACACAAGACCGTAGCAAATTTAATCTTGAAGTAGCATCATCATTTGGTGATTTTTCTTCATCACTATTTGGGAAATAATCAACATTGGAGCAGTGGGTTTCAACAGGCGATAAGTATGTTGGGACTGGAATATTTCACGGTTTTATTAAAGCCTTTACATTTAATTATTTCTCTAATAAGATTTTACCTGCAGAGGTTGGTGGTCTTTCCTTTGGATAACATACTCTGAACAATCCTCTTGTTCTCGTGTAGTAGTAGTATTTTGTATTCATACTAGTAAGCAGTGCCTCTGAGTCTGTTGGATGCTTTCCAGCAAACGCCTTTTAAAAAGATATAATTATTATTATGTATTTAAAAAGGAAATGGTAATAATATAAGAATATTTTTCACGTTCGCTTATCAACTCTTTTGTTTTTTAAACACTATTTCGACTGTAATCTAAACGAACATCTCGCACAGTATAGTTATTAAAATGAAATTGAAATATTCTAATAAAATAACTAATTATAGAATAGTAATTAGTTCCGTACAAAGTTTTATCGATAGATTTTTTTTTTGAAACACTTCAAATACAGACTATATTGAAAATAAGTGATAATCTCTCATAACCATGTAATCTTGTTCATTTACAACTAAGAAATTACGTAGTTAAAGAAAAGATGAAACATTAATAAAAAGGCAAAAGTGAAAATGTATTTATAAATGTTTATATCTGTAGGACTATATCTTAACAAGGGAATGTTAGTGGAGGTAATACAAGGTTGTTGTAAAAATAAAACGCACAACGTGCTACTTTTATGGTAACAATTTGTAACATTATACTATAGTGTTGTTATGATGATGTTATAATGTTTTAGGTATGTGAAAAATAAAAAAAATATGTGAAAACTTAAAATTTTAAACGAATTTCATAATTGAAAAAAAGATATAGCAAATTTTAAGAATATTAGTTCATAAATTATTAAAAACTTAGTTTGATCTTAACAATTTTAATCTCTTAAAGCCCGAAATCAGCAGAATAATGTTAAACTTGGTGATTATTTTTTTTAGAGCTCGGCGATATATTAAAGTCAAAACTTTTTCCCCAATATAATACTTCAAACAATATTTTTGTTTGTACTTTTGAGTTAAACGACACAGTTTAGAGCGTAAAGTACGTGGAAAATACAGAAGTGCGAAAAGAAACATTTTCCGATGTTTGTTCTAATCTTAATTTATACCTATTTCATTGTTTTGCATTAACTTGACAGGAACGTTGACTAAACATAAATTACAGACATTTTAAATTCATTCGATATTGACAGTTTTCAAATTTATATTTCTTAATCGCTTATCTAAAAAGTGACCAATTTAAATTTCTAAGATATCAGAAATTTTTGTATTCTCAGAAATACATACATACATATGCACAAACAAAAGTTCTAACTTTTGCTGTCAGAAATCTAAAATCAGAATTTTTATGATAATTCTCTATCCCACGATTCAGAAAGGATGAACATAAATGCGAAGCTTATTATCAGAAATCTTTGAAATATAAACAACATCGTTGTGAATAAAGAGTATATTTTTGTTCATTTTTATATTGGTTTTCTTTTTGTATTCTAGTTTGTGTTATTGTTTCTTATTATAATAAGCTTTCTATGATTACCAGCATGAAATGCTCCAAATGCGATCCTGATGATAGAGAAATATTTGTCTGATATGTCTGCAGTTTTTTTTTCAAAATTTAAACTTGATTTGCATATTAAATAAGTTAATTAAACTTTAGCTTTTACTTTTTTGACCCCATTCATTTAATTCTTTTTATGGAAGTCAACATACCAACATGCAAAGTATACATTTTAAAGAAATTGTCACGTAAAATGAACGAAAGTATGAAATATTTGCTTCTTCAATAACCAATGAATGGAATGTGAACCACGCTGAAAGAGGAGACTTTATTATTAAAAGCAAAAAACAAATTGATTTTCTTATAAAGTGTATAAATCCTGGGTCATTGAAAATTTAATAGACCTTGCTTAAACAACTTTATATAAGGGCATCCATAATCCATTTAAACTTATTAAAAAGTTTAATAGCATTTATTTTAAAATTGAAAGATTAGTTGTTTTTATATTAATCTTGTTTCTCCTCAAGATACAAAATTTAACCCTTAATTACGCCAGAAATGTAACACATACATATTTATTGCACGCATTGTCAATCATAAAATAATAGGCCTAAGTATATTCATCCGACACAGCCATTAAATAAAGTCTTACAATCCCTAATTTAGTGTGAATATAATAATATTGGCGTGACAATAAATGTAAAGTGAGAGTCTCTAATGATTGCTCAATTCCGGCCTGGTTAGCACCACATATCCAATTTGTGCAGAGGAGTCTAATTAAACACTTTCATTGTTTACGATAGTGTTTTATAAAACATAGACGGTCAGCTTGAAACTCAAAAAGTACTTACATATGTACATACTTTTGTGAATTCAAAATTTAACTATGGGAGACCACAAGTCTTACTTAACCTAGATGAATGCATCAGATAGTCCAAATGTCACACAATCTTTGAATTAAGATATGATATAATAGAAATAGAGGTAATTTTTGTTTAGACTAATATGCTGCAAATGTGAAACTCGTAATTTTTATACTCTCCAATCGCACGAACTTTCTCCTGTATCAACAGGTTATGTTAAAAAATATTATCTATAGTTTAAGTTTTAAAAATATATATACCTGCAAAATAAGTTCTTCTTAAAAAATTGAATGCCATTTGATTTCTCAAAAAAAATCTTAATTTTTTTTTTTTTTTTTTTTTTGAAAATTGTTAGAAATTAATGAAATCGGTTCATGAGTTCCTGACAAAATTAAACAAAACAATATAACCCCTTTTGGAGCAGTACAAAAATGTATTTTTTTTATTGAAAAAAGCCAAGTTAAGAAACAAAAACTTATAGACAAATTTCATAAAAATCTATCGCTTCGTTTTTGAGTAAATTCGAATTACTGATTTTTGACCAAGAAATTCGTATGGGGACTCCTGTTATTTTTGATCTTTAAAACACTTTCAAAAACCCCATCGCGAATCTGCTTAAAACCTTAATTTCCAAATTTGAACACAATCGACAGGGGGCCCACTTTTTTCGACTTCTCTAACATCGTAATGATTAAAATCTCGAGTAAGACATTTTTTACGAATGCAAAACTTGCCATATAGTTCCTATATATATATCGTACGTTAAAATCGAAAAGTACATCTTTTAATAGGAAATTGCAGTAATACGACCAAAAACAAACCCTTTTCTTAACAATCAGACAGTGTTTATTGTGTGCAAACAAAAGGTGGAAACCACTCAAAATAACCTGCTGCTATTTTCGTGCACATCAACAAAGTATTGAAAAAAGAAAAGCAGGGCCTAATATTTTTTATGATTACGGTTGTTATTTTAAAAGCTGATTAATTTGTTCGTAAAGAAAAGCGATTGCGGTGGATTTTTGGGTGACAACATAGATGACGCTAATTTCATTCATTAGAAAGTCATAAACGCCGCGCCGCGCCGCCCGCCGCCGCGAGTCGTAATGTGTTTATAGCTCTAGTTAAACACAGAACGTACATACCATTTGAAAACTGAATCTTAAGAGTTACTGAAAGATAATCGTATCGCTTCTTTCCAAACCAGACTTAAATGTTTTAAATTAAAATTATATGAATATGTATTTGTGTGTAATGTTTATGATTTTAAAAATAAAAAAACATTGTCGTCTCTTTCATACGCTATTTGTTTCAACTAAAATATTATTTCAACGAGAAGTTATATGAGCCTAAGTAAGTCTATTGGTCATTTTATATGCATAAGGTAACTCATTTAACTTATTCAAATTTATTTTTGTAGCAAGATTATCTTTTGACAAACTTTGTGATATCTTAACAATAATATTATATAATTTATTACTTCCACTGATATTTACATAAATATTTATGCACACATATATTGCGAACTATATAAATTATTGTTTGTCTGATTTAAGGTTTTAAGTTGAATATTTTATCAAAGGAATTCACATATTATGAGGTTCTGTTAATAAAAAAACAGCAGCCTTTTAATCTGGAACTGTTCTATACAAAAGTGTCTATAGGAAACATAGAATGAAAAGTTAATATAACTGTACCACTCTTAGAAACACTTCAATTTAAAAGAATTCAAATATATACTAGGTATGTATTACTTTTCAATAAGTTATTCATTTCCTTCCCTTATTTATATATTCGTAAGGGATTTGGTTTCATGATAAGTTTTGTATTGTATAATTTTTTCTCGTGGTTAAGTTGAAGCCAATTTTATGAAACTTATACGAGTTTGGTGCATACTATATTATGCGTTATTGTATAGATAGATATTACGTAATTATGTGACCTGGTAACTCTTTATTATTCGTTCAAGTATTTATGCTTTGTGCGTTTTATTTTAACGAATGCAATGCAATAAATTGTTAACAGCTTGTATACTACATTTGCATTACTTCTTATTGTTTCTAAGAGAAAATATAAAACTTAATACAACTTAAATTGATACATTAATAAACACATGTCCAAAAATGTCTTGATTGAAAAGTTCCACTTTCATAGCCGGAGAAATAAAATATGCAGACACAAGAATGAGGTACTTTAAATGTTTATTGCTTTGAGAGAAACTTTGATTCCTTGAAAACGTCTACAAATTCATCAAACGTTTTAATTCATTTAAAATGGTATAGAGAGTAAGTAATTAATATCCAATTGAACACTGCGTTATTTCAACCAGGCCATTGTTTGAATCATTCACTTTTATAAGTTCGTCTGCCTTTTATTACAAGATATTTAGCAAAAAAAAAGAAAGATGAAGTGTCTCATAAACCTTTGAGCAATTAGCATTAATGTACGCTCAAAAAGTGATTAACTCAAGGATATACCCATTGTGTGTGAATGAGCCAAACTATACATTTCAAACGAAATTTTATTTATTTTTAATAATGCGTCCATTCAAAGCAATTAACACCTAATGAATAAATTATAATGATTATATTCATTCTAAATCCATACTTAAAATTGCTAATTAATTATTTCTCATATAAAATGAAAATTTCAATCAAATTTTTCGATACGAACACATTTAAAAACAAATGGAAATAAATTGGGGCTGTAAATCATATGATAAATGCCTTTGGCGTAGAAAAAAATACAAAATCTTGAGTATTGCGAGGAAGAGATGAATATTCGTCTTTAACGTTAAGATTATTGTGAACATTATTGGAACACAAACGCCTAGTTAGAGTAACTTGAAGTTTGAATTCCTATGGACTAGGAATATGCCACAGTGAAAAGCTGTTCACGCAATAACACAACAAGTACACATTTCAGATATCTCTGAACACAAATACCGTTATCCATAACTTCAGTTTGATATTGGTTTCAGCATTACCATGGGCCTCAAAACTGACCCACTATTATCCTGTCATATATTTCGCACTAATATCATTAGAGAAAACAATCTTAACAAATTCTTAACAACCAGATTGCCATGTGCAATTGCCAATGGGGCAAATTTTAATCTTAAGTTTCGCAACTGCATATCAAAGCACCCTAATTTCCCAAATCAATTTTACTTGAAATTTTACAACGACCTATGTATGTATGTATGTATGCATACTAAATTGAATAAATATTTTCTTTGAACAATCAAACATCATTTTTTATCAACTGAAAACTAAAAAAAAAAAAAAACAAAACGAAAGAATGCGTTCATAAGGAAATTAGAAGAGAAAAATAATTCTAATTGTTAACAAAGATACGAAGAGTATATGCAACAAAAAAAAAACTTGTTTTCTTTTTTTATGGAGGTATATATATAGTAACATAATGAAGGTAATAAAAAATCTTGATATTATTAGAGAAAAAATGGTTGTCAATCTTAAAGTGAAAAAGAAGGTTAACTATGGAGGAAATTTGTCTTCCCACACTTTCATTTTTGGTAAAAATACAACAAGTCGGTAAAAATATAAGTATTTTTAAAATAATGTGTTATTTCCTTTATTCTAAGAAAATAGGTACACTTCATGTCCTTTTTCAGAACATATTTAACAAAGAATGAATGCAACAACAGGACAAAATACCAATATACACATATAAACATGAATGCCTACAATCCTCTATACACAAACTCCACATTGGGTAGGTAAGGTATACATATAATACACTACATTACATTTATATCTGCTTTTAGAACAAGGAAAACAAAATTCAATTCATAAAATTGACATAACACAAAACGACACAATACACATCAACCAACCAGCAACGAGCTCACAGAGCCTAGCCAGAGGCATAGGAGTATATTTTTGCTCAATTAAAAACAAGTTTGTAACTTCATGAAGTCTTTCGTTTTTATTTCTATCGATTTCGTGTATCTAATAATTTTTTAAATTCCAACGATCAGCTTTGTATGAGTTAACGACACATGTACGTACTGTACATACATACATATGTACGTGCGTCTAAAATTGGCTTTGTAACTATATAACCAATAATCTTGATTTTATGAGTTAATTCGCTAATATCAGTGATGCTTTTCAATGGATAGGAATGTTTACTTTGTATTATTTATCGTTGTTATAACGCTCAATTAAGAGAGAATTGAAATAACATCATCACATCAGCAATATTACTTTTTATAATGATATGATGGATGCGCATATTTTTAACGAAACTACATATGTATACTCAAAACTGATGCAGAAGCAGAGCAAGCAAGTAGCAAGACAAGCAATTAAATCTCGCATGTTGTGTTTTGTGTACTTAGCCAGAGTCAATTTGGGGTAGGCTTGCATTTATGATATGTTTTTGTTAAATAGGTTTTCGCTCATTGACTTGCAACTTGCTGCTTGCTGCAGAACCAAACCTGGTAGGTACAAGCAGGTACAAGATAGAAAATACGCAATTGACATGATCAGGTAGAAAGAGATATACCTATGTACATACAGACCAGGCATGTTGCATACCAGGCATGATAGCGTACCGAGTCCGAAAATACAGGTGTTTGTGTTAGCACTTTGGATGGTAATGGTACGAGTAAAGTTAGTGGCATATAAAAAATGTAGAAAGTTTAATGTTTAGAGAAAACGCTCGACTTTGAAAATTCGGGCAAGTATTTCTGCTGGCCGTTGTGTTTCTCTTCCTCATTTATTTACTTCCCAAAATGTTTGTTTTTCTCGCTGAATAAAAATTTATAAACTTGAGGTCATTACCAAAATCATTTTAATGTAAATTATGCTTTGCTTACGAAAAACAACAAATACCTATATAATTTAATAATATCTTAAGGTAGGTACACACCTGAATATTACTTCGTTTTACTTCATAAAATAACCAATTATCTGTTGAGAATGCGATCGCCAACAGGGCACTAGCAATGATGGCGGATATCGTAGCTATCGATAGAGTTACTGCGGAGCAAGGCATTTTTCTGTTGGTATTACTATAAAAATACTTTTTTTGAAATGGAACCGATCTTGCCAAATGAAACTGCGTTTTTCGCACTTTAAATATCACTTTCAAGAACAGATAATTAATATTCAAGTTAAGTTGCACATTATTTGTTTCCTAATGAAATTTATTGATATGTGTAGAAAGAAATATCGTTTTTTTTTTTTTATTTCAGTTAAAATAAAATTTAATTGTTAGTCACCGCCTTAGACTTAACGAGAACAGAAATATGTCAAGATTTCTCCGGACTCCGGAGACTGTTATTGCGATACTAACTTGTAAATTCACATAGTCTCAGCAAAATACCTGATCCAAGGCAAATGGTTATGAGCTGAATAATGTTTCTTGTTATTCCCTATGAATGAGAGAAGGAAACAGTTGACAGGTTGTATTTGTCTTTCGTACGAAAAATTACATACTTCAAACACTAAGGTGGGTTAGTTAGAAATTTATCTACCTGAATTTTTGTATCATGTCTTATGCACCTTTGTTGGATTCCGGTTTAAAAAAGAGAAACGCAAAAATAAAATGAAGAAATGCTCGATCTTGTTCGTTTTGAATCTGAGATAATATTGTGTTAAGAGAAGAAAAAGGCCTAAGAGAAAATTCTGGCTAGAGGTGCCACAGCTAGATTTTATTTTTTGTTTTATTTAAAATTTGTAAGAAATGTTTGGGAAGTTTGATGTGGCTTCAATTTGGACAAAATTTTAATAATAACATATTTAAAACTCAGTCTCGGATAGATTTCTAGTGATTTTTTGACATTGAAATTTAATTCCCTCTGAGGTTCTGTAATCGATGTACAAATTTCCTACAAAATATTGAATCGATATTAAAACTATGTACTTATAATGCAAGACCTAAGATGACATAAGCACAAATTTCCGATCGTGGGAAGCATCTATTCTAATGAAATATTTTCGTCAAATAAGTTAAAGGCATAAAGGGATTTTTATGTTATGTTCAAATCAATTCTTACATTTTATAAGAATAAAATTAATATTGAATTTATATGTAAACATTTAAAATTTTGGAAAAGTAAAAAATAAAACTGTCGTTAGTAATCGCTAATAATAAAAAAAAAACGGTTAGAAAAGGAAATACTAATTTAAACTGTTTTCAGGTCTTCATATCAGTCAATCAAGGTGTAGCATTTTATATGATAGAAACATATTTATTTTGTAAAGAAATTTTCTTTTACCAAGTAAACATTGACATACGAGTATAAACCTGTTAAGCTAATTATTTTAACAATACAATATTATTAATTAATTAAATAATCAAAAGACTTAAATACATATCTTAGAATAACTTTAAAATTATAATATTACCAAGCATCCATTAGAACAGGTGCAGATTTGAAAACATAGCCTCAACTTTCGTTTCTCGTATCGCTTCAGCGGAGAAAGGGGATGCCTTTCAAGTATTGTCTACCAAAATAAAAAAAAGACAATAAAAAACAATCTGCAAGCTTTTTTCTTACGAAAAGGGATTAGTTAAAAAAAAAATTTTGAATCAAATTGCTTTTGAAAAAACGTCAATTTTGTATAATGTATTTAACATTACTTTATCTTATCTTAAATTGATGTTTATTAGGTTAGGTAAATTGGCTGGCGATTGATGACGTCATCACCACACTTAGATCCTTGTAGATCCATTGTGATACCCTGAAGTATTTAAATTCTCAAAAATAAAATATACAAATACATACATACATATGTATGTACATGTATGCTGTCTATAGATTGCCTTGTTCTAAACATTAAGAGGCTTTGATAATGCCAAATAGGTGGTTTTCTGAAATGTCTACTATTTCTTCAAGATTATTGAAGAAGTGTCTGGGTAAGAGTTTGTTTCTAGTTTGGAACAGTGCTGAGCAGTGGCATAAGAAGTGGTCTGTATCTTCCTGCTCTTCCTCATCACTGTAGCTTTTGCACAACTCACAACTCATCGGTGGTAAACCGGTGGTTGATGGTAAACCAACAGGTGTTAAGTTATCATGTTCCCAAGCAATTGTAGAGATGCACAATCGAACGCGATCTATTTTTGTAAAATTTGGGACATAATTTCCTGGTTGTAGCACAAGTTTGGAGGCTTTCCCATCATTGATTGGTTTTTTGAAGTATCTTATTACTAATGACCTGTTAAAGTGCACAGGGTGGGATTTGTTTATACGTGAGTCTATAAGATTGTACCTGTCCTCGCCAGTTCATTAGCTCTCTCGTTTCCAGACACATCACTGTAACCTGGTATCCAGCAGAGTCTAATGTTTTGCTGTGAGCTAAGAACATTTCGTTCTTGGCAACAGTCATTTACAAGCTTCGATTTGATTTCTGGTCAGAAATCGATTTTATATTTGGTTGACAATCAATTAAAATGGTGATATCAGCTCGTGATAGCGCCATGATTGAGACATGTTTTGCAGCGTTTGTCACTGCCAATACCTCGGCTTGAAAGACACGGAGTCTGAAAGAGTTGGCAAGATTGAGTGTTTCAAAAAAAAAACCTGGACCTACTCTAGCATCCGTTTTCAAGCCGTCAGTATATATTGATATTGGCGACTCACTTATGCGTGGGAGATTGTTCACCTATTCGTTCCTATCAGGGAAGGCAATACTAAATGGTTTATTGAAATTCAGACATGGAGTCATGTAGTCTGTGCTTATACTGTTCCTTATGTATTCATGTAGAATCTGCGAGTGCCCGATGTTTCCTTTACATAAAGGTCCGAACGAAACTGATCGTTCGTTTTTCAAAAATGAAAGAAATTGTGCGAAAACGATATTTGGCATTCTGTATCGCATTTCGTTTTTGTTTATTTGTTCGTTTCTGCTTCAAATTCAACAAAATTTGATTGCATACTTCTTGGATGTCGACAGCTATCAAATATCTCGAAAGATGGGATATAAAATTTTATCGATAATGTAAAACTTGAGCAAATCGATGGAAATAAGTAAGACGTAAAACTAAGAAAAAAAGCACGTATGTAGGTTATCTTTTAAGTATTTCAACTTTAATTTCGGTGATTTTTAAATAAAACTACACAAATATTAAGAAAACATAAATTATCGATTGAAGTAAAATTGAATACATTTAGAAGACCCATCACTATTATAATTGTGACAGATTGTTTTTGAATGATTTGTTTTGAAAGAAATATTTGTTTACTTGACTTGTAATTTAAGTATTTCTATAAAATTAAAATAATTTTCTTTTATTTCCTGTAAAGGACTTCAAGCAAGCTTCAGGCAGCCTTACTCACCAAAAAAGAAAACAGGAACTTAAAGTTGCTATACAAAACAAAGAGTTTAATCTTAGTTCGGTTTTGTGATTCAATACCATTGTGCCCTTTAATAAAATATTACATATTATTTTGTTTGTGTTATGAAGAGATTTTATTTTTTGTTTCGTTTTATTGTTTTCTGATAAATGTACATACATATGTACATATGTAAAAGATTCCGAAAAATCTTTAAGATTTCTTCTTACACCTCGAAAGTTCAAAGACTCCTCATTTTACTCTTCTGTATCACTCAAAAATGCAAAATAATCACGTATCATATATGTCTATTTTAATAAAAAAAAAAAACCTTCATTTTTAGTAAAATGATACAAGTTTATTAGTTTATTTAGTTTCGCATGTTCGAACGAAAACTTTTGTTATTTGAGTTACATGAAGCAAATCTTTCGCACACGCGAAAACGTTCCTTTGTGTTTGCGATACAGAATGTCACCCCTGTTTTCAACCAGTTGCACTGGACTATACTCTGGGCAGCTTTTTTTGTTCATTGAGAACATTACTTCACTGACTCTACTATAGTCTAAATATTCTTTTTGAGCAAGTGCACATTGATGTGAAATGTCAAAATCAGCAGAGATTATTGGATTGTATTTTGTTAATCGTTAGTTACGTTTTTTCCGCCCTTTATGTTTTTAATTTAAATGTTATTATTTAAAAATCAATTAGAGATAACTTTTAGAGAATGGAATTTCCTGGCTTTCAAATATCAAATTGTTTGTGTTCAGCATTTTACTTGTTTACTATGTTATTTTATTCTGAGCTCACAGAGCGCACTCTGAACATGTTCAGAACCAAAAATACTCCATTACTTGCAAAAAAAATATTTGAATTCAATAAATTGCGCTCGCACCCTTAACTTGATGGTTCTTCGAACGCATCTTTGATACAAATACAATAATCCGAAGTCAATTATGAAATTTAAAGAATTTCGTAGTGATTGCTGTAAATAAGTGAATTAATTATATTAAACTGATGTTGAACATGCTTTTTTCAAGACAAAAATGTACATTGGTTCGCTATCAACAAAATGACTGCAAAACTAAAGCTTAAAACTGACTTTTTCATCGAAAAAAGTAAAAAGAAAAATCTGGAAAAAAAAACTTATTAACCGCCCCATTTTGTTTTTGCTTTGCAAATGCAAAGTGCCGCTAGCCCACAGCATCGTTTTTTTTTTGTTTCTTTTCACATATATTCATGGACTAATTGTCAAAATTACAAATACAACAATGTAAACAAACGGGTTTTGGAGAGTGAAACGTACGAAAGATTCCGATCTTGGTAAATGGAGTATTTTTGTTCAGAACTAAAATAGAAACACGAAAGAAACACAAATATTTTTTTGACAGTTCGAGCTCTGCTCTGAACTAAAAAAGAAAAACGCTAATTAATAAGAAACGTCTTTATCCATGTTCATTGTAATAAAATTTAAATGCGGGATAAAATATAATTTAAGGTAGGATGGAAAGGTTTAATTTGACGTAAAAATGGTAAATATGAGCATTTTATATTTCTAAGATTTCTGAAAATTTTCTCATGGGATTTTTCATGGGTGAAAAAAATCAATTTATTTTTCATCTAGATCTCTCATGTTTCCCCTGTTTTTGCATGCTATCGGGCAAAAAAAAATTGATTTATTTTTTATTTAAAATCAAATCTGCAGATCTGAATTTTTCGGCAGATACCAAACAATGTTAGCTGGGAATTTGACAGCTCTACTGCACTCGATGTACACGAAGTTACACTAATACAAGACAAAAAGAAAAACAATTCCAAACGTGTTCAATGCGTGAGGGAAAAAAAACAATTTTTGAAGGAAATCTGAATATACCCATAGGAAACCCCATCAGTCAGATTGAAAGAGCAGAAGAATGAAATATAATCAGTACTCACAATTCACTATTCATTCTTACCTAGCAATTAAATTAGTTTTGCGTTTCTTTTCTCTCTTCTTGAATTGTTCGATAGAAAATTCTAGAGAAATCGAATCATAAAAGTTCTATTTTTAAATTACTGACAGCAAAAGTGAAAAGTTTATTTTTCAGAGATTTCATAAACGTAATTTGGCTAATTGATTCTGATTACTATCATCAGTGATACTATTCTGGAAAAAGGAGACCCTCTTAACTGCACCAACTATAGAGAAATCAGTCTACTTAATCTTCTCTGCTGTAATATGTGAACGTCTAAGTGCCATCGCCAACAACCTGATAGGTCCTTATCAGTGTGGTTTTAGACCAGGAAATCCAAGGCCGATCAAATATTCACATTACGACAGATCCTGGAAAAAACTCACCATCTATTCATCGATATCAAGGCCGCATATGACAGCATCTACAGGGACGAGCTGTATAGGGAGAATTCACGCTGCCCCATAAAGGTTGAAAACAACTTAACAGAACTTTTCGATGTAAAAAAAGGTTTTAGAGAAGGTGATGCGCTGTCATGCGATTTTTTTAACATCGTACTTGAAAAAATAGTGCAGAGCTCCCACGTCAACACTAGAGGCACCATCTTTTAAAAGTCTGTCGAATTACTAGCATATGTATGTTGAGGACATTAACATAATCGGAAGAACTCAGCGTGATGTCAATGGGGCCTCTGTGAGTATTGAAGCAAATTGGGTTTAACGGATAATGAGGCAAAACCAAGTACATGCTGTCGTCAAGGAAGGACTTACAACACCGACATCTCGGTCAAAACGTCACAACCGATAGACATAACTTTGAGATAGTTCAGGACTTCGTCTACCTAGGCTCCGCTATTAACACAGAAAACAACACCAGCGCTGAGATCAAACGAAGAATAACTCTTGCTAACCGCTAAGCCCTCTTTTGAGGGGCCAAAGTGTTGATATATAAGACCCTCATCATCCCCGTCCTGCTATACGGTGCAGAAGAATAGACTTTGACAAAAGCGGATGAAAGCACCTTGAGTCGTTTCGAAAGAAAAGTTAATCGTGTGATCTACGGTCCCGTTTGCATACAAAGGGAGTGGAGGAGAAGATGGAACGACGAGCTGTAGCTGTAGCGCTACCTAAAGTAAGCAAGGCTTGTTTGAGTCAAACTGTGTATAAAACCCTAAAACTACGCATTACGGCCACACGAACGCAAAAAAAACTCCATTATAATGGGCAGATTCAGACAACATAAGGGACTTGAAAGTTAGGTAAGTTTCTAGTATCTCATTGGCCAGCTGCCAAAAAATTACCTTCCAATTAAGGTAACTTTAATGGAACGTTGACTGGAAAGTTAGTAAAAAAAAAAACAAAGTCAAGTCTTCTTCTGTCAAAATGACAGTTGATCATGTTTGTTCATTCAACTGAAATCTGAAATTTATTACTTTATGATTTAATTATTTTCTGCGCAACTTCATTTCATGCTTCTGTAAAAGGGTTCCTTGTCAATTTCGAAAAGAAATAAGTAACATTTAATTACAATACAATAAAAAATCTTGATGGACTTGTAGCTTGCCTTAGGAGTGCTTTGTAGACAATGATGTTTTTGGTAGTTTTTGTTCTATGAACTTATAGTAAAGGTTTGTGAAGTAAAGTTCTGAATTTGAAATTCACGATACTTGAAAAACTAATTGGATGACTTGGTCAAAATGTACGTTCAAAGTCAGGTATTACACAGGGCATGTATTTAATGCGCATTAATCGGCTATTTTGTTTTGAAGAGTCATTCGGTGATGCGCGCATTATTACACGAAGACTTTTCGGATTTTTAAGTCTGTGCATTCTTTTGACAGATATCTTTTATTTCTACTTTCGTTGCTCGCTCGGTGTACCCAAATCACGGTTGCCACATAGTCATTTGCGACCAAATTTAATTTTTAATTCCATTTGGTCATATTTTTTGGAAACGAACAAATATGTTCGACAATTTGAGTAAGGAAAACATTCTTTTAACATACTCACTTGGCTTAACAGAAACAACGGTTAAACTCATTTAAGCAACTTTGTGTAAATAATAACTTTATTAAAAATATAAACTCTTGATCTGAATTGGACTTAGGGAACAGAGAGAATTATCTACGCATTACACAAGCCGTAAAAATTCTCAAAATCGAGCCTTACTACTTTTAATAAAATTATTGTAAGAACTTATGTATATACTGTGATCTCATGTTAAAACGCTTTGTTTTTATATTTCGTCATCTTTATTAAAGTTTATCTAGTTTAATTAAGTTTGTTAGGGATTTTGTGAGTTTAATTGTACGTAATTAAAAAATAAATCTCATCTGCATAATATGGAAATATGTTAAATAAAATGTGATGAATTCATCAATCTGTGTTTACAAATTTTTCGGACTTGAATTATGTTGGTAATTTTTACCTACAAGTGGTCATGTTTATTTTCAAATTTGGACACAAACTTTTTTTTCCAGTAGTGGCAATCGTGGATATACCTATCGTCCACTTGAATTCACTTTCGTGTCCCATATTGAGGTATTAGCTCTACTAAAAACGAACACGAAGTGAAGCAAATACGAAAAAATACGAAGAAAAGGAAAGACAAACGTCAAAAACATGCAAGGAATAGCTTTGTACGTGCATGCCGAGACAGATTTATTTCTATTTCTATTTCATTTTTTATTTATTCCTTTCTCTTTCGCACTTCATTGATGTAAGGAAAAACATGCGCTGTGTTTGTGTAATACCGGACTTAGAATGAAGTTGACTGCAAATTAATTCCATTATGTTGTCTGAAACTGCCCAATACTATAGACTTTATATACCTACAAAGATGTCATCGATAGCTAATGTGGAATCAATGGTCACCCTAAAATACGTACACAATTATTGACAGTTGACAGCTCATAATTTGTATTTTCCTGCCAGTTTAGTTATTCGTATTCCATATGGTTGGTAATTATTGGTAAAATAAATGCTTTGTGAAATATTACATATTTGAACTTTTGGTATTTCAAAATTAATGTAAGTGTCACGGTGAAATAATCTAAGTATTTTGTTTGTTATAATGGACAATCCTCTTAATAAAAATTCCGAGTCGAAAAAGAAAATTAATTCAAACCCTAGACATCGAAGTTCACACGAATTAAAGAAACGTCCTACTACAAAACCATACCAAAGGGAAAACGATATTTATATCACTTCCAAGTCAAACTTTAAAGTAAAAACCAAATTAAATTGCTTTGGAATTACATCTTTCTATAAATTCACTCCTATTACTACAGGCACAATTGAAACAATGCGAAAATATACTTAATGCTGGAGTCAAAGATATCTACTTGCATTGTCTGGGAAATGCTATAAGCCGTGGTATTAATTTAGCCTTAACTTTGGTCAATAACTCGAACGGGGTCCTTGTATATGAAGCCAACACATCAACAATAGAATTAATAGGTTTGTTGTTTCGTTATTCAGTGATTTCAATTCTAATGCTAACTCATATTAAAATAGACGAGCTCCATCCACTCTCGGATCAAGACGACCTAACTTTGCAGCGAAGAATGAACTCTGCTCTTCATATTAAAGTTTCCCGAAGCTCTGATTTCGAAGTCAATATTTAAAATTATTCACTTGTTTTAAATTAGTTATGTAAATTGTTTAGCTATATTTTCATAGAAAATTATGTTTAAACTATCGGAACTAGTTCGTTGGTTAGGACTGACGGAATTTGAGATATTTATTAACTTATGTGGAATGTTTTTATTTTCCCTTACTCTTTCCTTTAAGATTGCCGGTACTTTCGATGAATATTTGACAGATTGGTTTATTGTTTTTAGTCCACTCTTTTGCGCGGATGTTTTAAACGCATATTTTTGTGTTATCGTTGCTATTCGTATGTATTTAGCAATAGAAAATAAGCGGAAGGCATTGCATAGATTCATGTGGAGTACGTATTTTTTAGTCCTAATAACTATATTCAAGTATCTTCTGTGTTTAAAATTATCTGGCCAGACGGGACTTGAGTACAGTGAAGTTTTTTCTCCGATTTTTGTTTTATTGCAGTTGGTTGCGGTAAGAGCATGTCAATTACCCAATTCAACATGATTGGAAGTTCCACAGAGCGAATCGGATATAAGTGGTTCCGAATAAAATTTAAATCTATTCTTTAACATTCGGCCAGAATAGGATATCAAATTGGATTGTTTATAAATATTCTTGTTTAATTTAATTTTTTTAATGTAAAACAGCTTTCTAAGCAACAGTTAATTAAATATCCCTTTGTGGCCATTTACTTTTATTACATACTACATATTTTTTAATCAAATTAACCATGTACAATAAAATCGAAAATAATACTGTAATGCATACAACTCTGTGTTTTAAGTTTTGTTTTTTACGCATAGGTAAACATGTAAAAAGAAGGCTGTTCATTAAAGAACCTCATGAATGGATATGGATTGGTCAGATATTTTCCTCATAACCTATGACGGCCAACATTAAGGTATCCGTTGGATCTGATTAAACTCACATATTTTATAGACGAACACCACCAAGTCTCGCTACAAGTAGTCTCTCAATTATTATTAACATATTTGAATACGTTATTAATACAAAATAAATAACATGAACAGCGCATCAGATCCAACAACTTTTCTGAAGGGAAAGTTTGTCGTTGTATCTTGTCCTCCACTCTCCATCTATGGAGGGGACCAAAAATCATCCGAACAATTTTTCCCTCGAACCATCCTAAGACGCTCTCATCTTCCTTTGCAGGGTCCAAGCCATAGTGCCATAAACGAGAACCGGGATGATGAGCATCTTAGAGATGGTGACTTAAGATGCTCGAGTTACTACTCGATTGCTTTCTAATTCCAAAGAAGCAACGATTTGCAAGTTATTCTCTGTTTTATTTCAGCGCTCAAAAACGAGCCACTGACATCACGCTTTGATCTTCCAATCTTCGGATCTTTGGTTGATTGTGCCTCTAGCGTTGAAGATTGTGTTTTGCACATTTCTTTAGAGAACGATTTTGAAGAAGTCGCATGACAGTGCATCGCTTTTTCTGAAACTTTTCTGACATAAAAAGCATCGGTGACTCGGTGAGATCTTTTCCTACCTTAAGAAAACATACAAAATATAAAATTACAAGAAATAAGAAACAATATACTACATTTATGTAAAAAAGCTTTATTTTAATAGAAGCTTTCTTTGATTAATTTAATTGGCCTAAAACGATTTTATTAACCAAAATTAGTTCATTATTTTATCTTTATATAAATATACACTTCTTTTAATGATAATGTATCAAAAATATAAAAAAAATGAAAACAAAAGTATAAATGGATTCCGCAAATAAATTTTACAAGTCAATCATAATTATATGTATATAGATTCTATGGAAACGCTTAAGTAGCAATCTTCTCAATTTCATCAGAATTCTCTGCATTAAGGAACTCTATTTTCTTTTGGAAATGTCCTTCGATAGTACGACAATTGGCCATTGCTTTGTCACTATCTATAAGATTGATAGCAATTCCATTTTTGCCTGCAACGGAAAATAAGCAAGTCACAACAGTACTGGACAAATGAACTTTAACTTAACTTACCGAAACGACCTGTTCTTCCGATACGATGTAGATAAGTCTCACAGTCTGCGTTGCCCTTGATGTCCATTGGTAAATCGAAATTGACAACAATTGTCACTTGCTCGACATCAATACCTTATAAAAAAAATGTGCATAAGTTTTTGGGTTCTCAACCATACTCATTTGCCTATTTCTACCTCTTGACAGCACATTTGTTGTGATAAGTACTTTCTCTAAACCAGCTCTGAATCTATCGAGAACAGCTAATCGTTGTTCGACCGTTAGATCACCAGAAAGAACTGCAACAGAGTGACCATCTTGTGACATTTTACCAGCGAGCCAACCAGCTGCTTTTCTCGTCTGCAATATTATTCATTATGTAAAATTTGTTTAAAATGTAAGTTTTTATAAAAATATTACGTGGCAGAATATTATAGCTTGGCCAATAGTTATTCCACCATAAATGTTTTGAATAGCTTGATACTTTTCGTCTTCGTTTTTACATTTCACGTAGTATTGTTTGATGTTGTCCAAAGATTCCTGCTCTCTTAATAATCTGGACCATAGAAATTTATATGGATTTAAGGGTTTGTTTAAACAGACAACGTTATATCTACTAACCGTATAATAGTTGGGTCCTTTACAATATGCTGCGCGAAATCCATTACATCTTTTTCGTATGTTGCCGAAAAGAAAAGCATTTGACATTTTGGAGATAACTGCCTAATTAGAACATGGAATATTTTCCATAATAATAAATAATGAATTTAATGAATAAAAACCTACTTATGAATCCGAATACATTGATCATGATGACCCTGGGTGGCAATCATAACATCAGCCTCATCCAAAACAAAAACACGTATTTTTTTCAAATCGAAAAATTTATATTTAATTCCCCAATCGAGAATTTTTCCAGGAGTTCCAATAATTATGTGGTCATTTAGCTTTGTATTATGAGGAACTTATAAAACAAAAATGCTATTAAAAAGAGGGAATATAATAAATTTAATTGTATGTGCTTTTACCTTCTTCTCCTCGAACTGCGAACTTTAATTTGATTTCCGGACAATATTGTGCCATTCGAGCGGCTACTTCACCTGTTTGTATTGCCAGCTCATATGTAGGCGATAAACAAAGAACCTTAAAATATAATCACATACACCATTATCGTCAGATTAAAAAAAATATACCACATATACCTGGGGATATTCGAGTTTTGTATCAACTCGGCTTAACATTGCTAAAACGAAAGCTGCCGTTTTTCCTGTTCCTGACTGACTTTGAGCAATCATGTTTTGTGGGGGATCGGCGAGCAGTGTAGGCAGAGCTGTTTCTTGTATTTTCGATGGCGCATTAAAACCCATAGCATAGATACCTTTTAGTAACTCCGGTTTTCTAGGAATAATAATTTGAAAAAAAAGAGGATTGATATAGAGTTTGGATGCCGATAACAATCAAAACTTAACACGACTCAACTTTCTTCCAGATACAACATTGCTACTAAAAATCAGTATTCTTTTGTTATTGTTGTTCATTTGCGTATTTTTCATAGACGATGCTTCTAATATACTTTTCGATTTTTTAAAGAAAAACTTTTTCACGAAATACTGTTAATATTCGTAGATGAAAACTTTCTTTTTAGATCCAAACTGATTTTGGTATTCCCATGATAGGACTCAATCATGAGGTCCTCAAGGTTCCTAAAGACTGCGATCTCTGCATTTAATACGTAGATGCTGTTTTTCAAATGGTTATTTTTAATTAGTTCTCTCAAACTGGCCCCGCGGTAAAACATTTCATTTTGACGCCAATGGAACCACCATGCACAGCATTTTGAGTAATTCTTTTTTGGAATGGTTTCCGTAAACCGACTCCTTTATTCAAGTTTTTTTTTTAAACAAAATATACGCTATCAATTCCCTCCCTGAACATTTAAGAGTAAATTGACACATAAAAACAAGCAATCAAAATAATTTGGAACCTAAATTTCAAAATATGAAATATGAAGCTGACAACTATCAGTTAATTCAGAGAAAATAACGTCTCCTATGTAATCTATTACGGATAGGTGTGAGTACTCCATACTATAAAATCTCAAAGGTTATCGCCTCATTTGTAAGTTTTTAACTTTTGACTAAAAAAACAACAAAATTCTGTATATAAAATCTTTGCAGGAACTTACGTCAAAACCGTTCTGTTGGCATACAAAATATATGCATCAAAACCAAATTTTTTGCCTAGAGCCAATGACACTCAAGACGGAAACAAAGTTTTCGTCAGGAGCTCTAAATCATGTAGGTACTCAATCACGTAGGCGATTTCAATATTTAAATTATACTAAAACAATTTAAGCTTGATCCCGAAATTACAATTTAAATGACAAAAGCATGTATACGTTTTTTATAAGATGTTTAAAGACAAAATCGAAAGAATTGTTTTTTTTTTTTTTATTGTTTAAACACCTATATATGTGATATGTATATACCGGAACAAGTAAAAAGCAGGTATATTCATAGATGTAAAGATTCAAAAAAAATTATGTGTACTTACAAATGCAAGGCTTCGAACGTCTTAACAGAATGCAATGGCGATGTTGGATCTTTTCGCTGAACTTCCAAGTCTAACTTAGACTCCACTAATCCCTTTCGTATGATTTTCAAAAGTAAACTCGCTTCAGCGGGACTGAGGAACAATTTAAAGAAAAACAAATAATATTATCTGGCCTACCACATAAGAGAGGTTTAGAAGTACCCAAAATATAAACCAACTTTACGCACCTTACAATGTCGGCTTGCTCTTCTTGAGGAGCTGGTTGAGTGGTTTTAGTTTCCTCTGGAACTGGATCAACATCTTTCTTTTTGATATCTAATTTGTCGACCTTCAAGCACATGGTAAAGAAATACATTGACGGTCTTAGCCAACTTTAAAGGATTTTCTTACCAAATTAGAGATTTCTTGATCCTCCGCTTTTTTAGCCCAATCAGACATTTTCTCACTTGTTTTATTTAATGAGCGGTTGGATGGTTATAAATTCTTAAATATAAATGAATTATTAATGCTTGTTTTGTTTTAATTTGATTTATTTGGGAAGGATCTTTTGCTTTTCGTCGAAATCGCGACTTCTTTTGGGATTTGCGGTAACGGAATTAGTTGTTTTTTTTATTTCCCTATTGTGTCAAAACTCTTTTTCAGGGATGTTAAAATGTCCAGCCGTAAATTCTGATGGGGTTTGTTGAGTGTTCAATTAAGGAATCAAGCACACGGTTCATGGTGTCATTCTCGATCCTAGAAACATATAGAACTGTCAAAAAAAATCAGTTTTTTTCGGGATTTTACATTTCAATTGCATCATAAACTTGCCGCAAGCGATTCTTAAAAACATTGGGATTAACAGTTTTCAAAGTTTTTATTAAATAATACTTAACGATAAATTCTGTAATTTTTAAAATTAATATTAAATACATTTCATTCAATTTGTTCCTATTTAAAATAATGAGAACAAAAATTATTGAATTAATAATTGACATATTAGATATGGACTGATAGTCGATTCATATTCCCGTAGAAAATCTCCATTAAAATTGATTCCTATTTAGTTACACTTTCCCTTTTATATGTAGGTTTGGTGGCAAAAATAAAAATCAATTTTGAAACGTCATCTCTTTGTTAACCTACTAGATATAGACTTCTGATAGCCAACTTCGTGTTGATGTCATCCATTCGTCAACGCTGCTAGCATAGAGAAATATATCTAAGTAAGTATATTTCTCTATGGCTACTAGTGTGGGGAATCAATGGGCCTAGTAGATCTGTCTGTTTACTCAATCTTATTTCGCCATCTAAAAACTATCTGACAATCTCATACAATTTGGCCTGCATAAAATTTAAAGCGTTCAATGTGCTCGATAATCAGTGTTTTAATAGAGCACTGTCTAATAGGAAAGCACACCACGCGAATGACTTTTGCAGAAGCTGTGAAAATGAGGAATAGTAGCTAACAGTTCTTCACCTCTTCTGTATTCTTCTATAACGATCCAAACGATCTCAATCATATTAACATATCAGTTTTTAACGTTTCGTAAGTGAATCAAACTGGTTTCATTGAGCTTAGAAGAAAGCCTCAAGATTCATGTAGTATCACAATGGGCCATTAAACTAGCCTAAGTGTGTCCAACTCCAACACGGAAATCCACTTTAACTTAACCTAATCACCTCATACAATAATTTAAGGAAACAAGTCCTTGATGTCTCTTCCACTGTTTTTATTTTTTCTGGGTCAGTTACCAACTTTTTATACGGGGTAACCATTTTCGGCCATGTTTTTCTGCTTACAAGTTTTATTCATTATTACTAGATTGGTGGAATCACCTTTAAGGGTGATGTTCGGTGGGAATAAGAATCTTATGTGGTTTTCCATTGAACCAAAACATTGATGTGCCGTCGACGGGCCGGCAATATTTTTTTCTTAAACGTTTTCCAATGGGAAAAGTATTGATGTTTTTTCCCGACGAATTGATTCGTTTTGAATTCGTCTTTTGAGACGAATCTACACAGATTTTCACACTCATTTTAACACATACTAAAAACTTGACAGTTTTGCAAACGTCAAATGAAATTATTGTTTGTGGAAAAAATAATTGAAGAGAATTCGTCTTCGTTCTATTGTAATTATAAATAATTACTTTTCTGTGAAAACAATACAAAATTTGATTAATTTCTTGGCAATATTATTGTTGTGCTTTCAGGATCAGGTAATTATAAATGTAATATTGAATACTTGAGATGGTTGACGCGTAATTATTTCATTTTCAGGGCATGGACTACAGAATGCTGGATTTGCTCCTAGATTCGTCTTCGTCCGAGGACGAAGATATCCTGACAATTTTCAATTGGACGACTTCGACTATTGTTCAAGCTAATGCATTTTTATCCAGGAATGAAAGAAATTCCATTAAAAATTTTGTAAATATTTTATTATGCTTCTGACAGCTGCTACACTTATACACTTACAAAAAGATATTGCTACGTTTTTTCTTTCCATTGGAACCAAAAAATATTGATTTTTATTTATTTATTGGTTCAATGGGAATCGACATTAAAGTTAATTCCGATTCTCGATGAGTGAAAAATTCAGCCAAAGGCTTGGGATATCCATTAACGAGAGGGCTCTAGGTCGAACCAATTATATCCTGCCTCCGGGCTATAAATTATCAAACTATTTATTTTCCACTCTTTGTAATAAAACAAAAAGGTTCAGGGGTGGAATTGGCTAAGATGATAAGTGACTACCACATTTTTGATAGTCAAATTGACTAACACTGAGCTTTACGACTGTGTAAACTGATTCAACTCAATTCAATTTGATTGAACAATTTCAGATTAGAATTGTAACAATTTATTGTCCTATCGTGAAATTTTTAAATATTTCCTACAAAATATCAAAATAAATGAATCAAATTGGCTATGTTTTAATAACATTCTTAATTTTCTTGTGGTTTTTCAAATGTCATAAGCTTTGTAGGTCACAGGAATGTTTTTTTTTATAAAAATAGTAACTAAGAAAATGTTTCATTAATTTGTGTAAGCGTCTGGTAACTCTATTCAGAACCGACATATTTGTTGGAAAATGACTATCAAATTATTGTTGTGACAGCATTTTATTTTTAATGTCATTTATTAACTATCACACTAGCCGATTCCACCGCAGTTTTAAAAAATTCAATGTGCTTCAAAGTAAAACAAAATCAATATTGCTGATGTTTATGTTTATGAATGTCTAAAACGAAATGTGAAGTAATCAATAGAAAAATACCTTCATCAATCATAAAAAATTAAATTCGCACTACAAGACTAAAACGTTCTTTAACATAAGTAGCTTAATGCCTAAGAATAATGTGTTCACGCCTTCAGTTTTTACGTGACCAGCGGTTGATAGGTAGAAGCTAGTAGCTCGCTATTTTCTTACAATTCCATGATTTGACGGCTCATGAAAACCATTTTGACATACATGCTGCCAAGCACGCCTGTCAAACTCCTTTTTGACGATTGAATTTAGCCAAGATGGTAGGTTTTTAAATCAATGTGAAATTATTCCAATTTTTTTAAGGCCATCCGCTTATAAAATAATATGTTTCTTAAATATTTTTAACATAACTTTCATCCTACATGCAGCTGATTATTTATTTTCACCAAAAATTACTTATGAAACGTGAATTTTCCAGGTGAAAGTCAAGTGCTCGGATTTGAGAACCAAAAGTAAGGGTGAGCTCACCAAACAGCTCGAAGAGCTGAAAAATGAACTCCTTGGACTACGTGTTGCCAAAGTAACTGGAGGAGCTCCATCAAAGCTCTCCAAAATGTAAGTTCAGCATTTAAAATATTTAGCGGTTAGTGTAATTAAGTTAACTATTTATTTGCAGCCGAGTCGTTCGCAAGGCTATCGCTCGTGTTTACATTGTTATGCACCAAAAGCAAAAGGAAAACTTGCGCAAAGTATTTAAGAACAAGAAGTACAAGCCTTTGGATTTGAGGAAGAAACGTACTCGTGCTATGCGTAAAGCATTGTCACCCAGAGACGCCAACAGGAAAACTCTTAAGGAAATCCGAAAGAGGTCAATCTATCCAATGAGGAAGTTCGCTGTTAAGGCATAGATAACGTTTGCTACCTTTTTGTAATAGAATCAACAAATTAAACACAAAAAATTGTGAAACAAAGTTCACAAAACAAAAATCCTGTTTAATTATAAAACAAGAAGTTAATAGGAACTCTACAGATGGAAAAATCGTTTGGATAATCTCTAATTTGCATAAAAATTAAAATTGAAGCAGCTCATTCGAGTTTTGGTTTAGGTTGAAGTATTTTTTCTTACATAGCAAACAGTAGTGTTTGCGAGAACCTAAGTTAAGCCCAGAAATTAACCTATTTCTTCGGTTTAACCGAGATAATCAACAGTAACTAAATTATCAAGAATAACAAAACAACGTTTTTAGAGGTTCTGGTTCAATGGCACAATGGCGAATTCACCTGATTGGATTTATTTATAATTTACGTCTCAGTACGGATTTGCAAAATACGCAAATGGTCGAAATTATAGGACAATAATTATTTAAGATGTTTACTAACTGTAAATTAGTTCATACAAAAGTACATTTTCGATGCCTATGTTGTGCCTTGTTGTCAAACTTCACATTTCATAGCATAGAACCTTCGTATTCCGTGTTATTTTTTAGTTTTCGCCGAGAATAATTTTTCAATTCATATGGCATGCATTTCATCTGTCAAGACTTGTTTTAAAGCACTTAATACTTTTCTTTTGACACCTAATTTGTGAGAGCCGGAAAATAGAGTCTTGCTTCAACAATTGTATTGTTTATTCATAAGCTTATAGGTATTTACAATTTAAATTAAAGAGCTGGGACATAAGTATTAATCTGCGAGCACAGAAGAGGATCTGCTTAGATATTTTTAATTAATTTTGATACAAGTGTTTTCTGAAATATGCTGACAATTTCTAACTTTTAAAGTTTAATTTTGAATAGCGGATGGTGTGAGCACTACCATGTGGAGACTTATTGTTGTTTATTCTTAGCTCAAAGTTAATTTTATGGTTATATTTTACAATTTAAAGAATAGAGCTAGAACAGAAGGGGCTCTGCTTAGACATTTTGTTAATTTTTATACAAGTATGTTTTGAAATATTCTAACTATAACATTTACAGTTTAATTCTTGTCTGATAGTATCAGCCTCTGTTGTGCCGCGGGCCCGCGGTTATGTAGAAGGCGCCGAAGTTTCGTTTTTCGATATTCTAAGTGGGGTATCCGTTGTGGGCTGCACATCTAGGATGGTATTGAGTTGCCTGTAATTAAATTAACAGTGTTGGGATGGGTTGGTATTTTCCTTAACATGTTATTGCTATAGTTTGTGCACTATAAACGTACACAAATTTGTTTGTTCTAATTGCTATCCAGTCGAAGAAAAGTCTATTACAACAATAACTAAGTTTAAGTTAAGTTAAAATTAACTTTTATTTCAATACAAAAATATTACAATTATAGCTTAGACTAATGGGTAATAAAAATATAATTTATTCGGCCCTGCGTTTAGACATATGTAACAATCGTACCCAGGGAACGAGAGTTTATTTGTATATTCCGAATGGCTTGATAATCTCGAATTTGTTTTGATTAACTGTTATAACTATGCGACACTTCCTTTTTTCTTCTCTATACTTTAACTTATTCGGTTAAAAGATTAAACGGAGAAGTGTTTTTATATACTATTTCTTTCAATTCATAGGTACATATAAAATGACGCGTTTTGAGCAAACCATTAATTAATCGCAAATCGAAATAAATAAGCAAAAAATCTAGTTTGATTAAACAAAAAAAAACAAGCTTATGTGTATTGTGTATCAAGAGATTATGGTTAGTTTTATATTTTCTTACATTAAGAAACGTGAAGGTTATTTTGCCACACCGAATGCTTCCATACGTAATAGAGGGGTCACTTCATAAATAAAAGCAGATTATTATCAAACTGTACAAAGCCACTCCCTTAATACAAAATTGGGCTGATGTCCCTTAAAAATGAAATGCACAAGTATCAAAATATACATGTTATAAAAAAATAAATGTATTTCTGTTTTTATTATCATTCATAAAGATTTCTTTTTTCGATTTCTTGGGTTAAAGCATGTGCAAGGTATGCACTTAAACAAAAAAACAATACCCTTATCTTTTTACTTAACAGTTCAATAAGGTAAAGATTAATGCAAATAAATTTAGTTGAAATAAGAATTTAGAAATGGCTACTTATTTAGCTGAAGTAGCTTCTAAGGCTTGACGCAAGTCCTCAATTAAATCATCTGAGTCCTCTAAGCCAACCGATATTCTAACCAGAGAATCGGTTATTCCCAACATTATCCTTTGCTCAAGTGGAACAGAAGCATGTGTCATCACAGATCTAGAAATGATGGTATTTGAAAAAGTTGTTTAAATTTTAAATGTATATAATTATTAACATACGGCAATTCAGCTAAGCTTTCGTAACCGCCAAGACTTTCGGCCAAAGTAAACATTTTCAAACTTTTTAAAAACTGCCTTGATTCTTCTAATTCACCCTTTATGTAAAACGAAAATACTCCACTATATCCATAGGTTTGTTTTAAAGCGAGTTCGTGTTGTGGATGAGAGGGAAGTGCAGGGTGCAAAACCTTTTCCACGAGTGGATGTGATTCAAGGAATTTTGCAACTGCCAATGCATTTTTTTGATGTTGCTCCATACGGAGAGCCAGTGTTTTTAAACTTCGATTTACTTGGTAACAGTCGAATGGTGCAGGGACTATTCCCGTTGCTATTTGTATACAAAAATAAAAACGACTATAAAAAAAAACAATGCACTCTTTTGACCATTTATTAACCTACCATTTTGCAAGAAACGCAGGCGATTATGCAAATCATCATCATTTAATGTTACCGCACCCATAACAACATCACCATGACCATTCATATACTTGGTCAGAGAGTATACAACCATGTCAGCTCCCAGCTCGAGAGGCCTCTGAAAATATGAGGTCAAAAATGTGTTGTCGACAGCGACCATAATGTCTTTTTTTTTCTCATGAGCCAACTTTGAAACAGCTGCAATGTCAACTACTTTGATCAGGGGATTGGTTGGTGTTTCAATCCACAGCAGTTTGGTATTGCTCTTGATAGCACTTGAGAGTGCATCCAAATCTGTTGGATCAACAAAGGTAGGTTCCAATCCTAATCTAGCTGCAACTTGTCTAATTTGTCCAATGATTTTTGTTTTAATTTTGTCGCATATTATTTGATTCCATGCATTTGATTCTTACCGGAATAGACGGTTGGTGCCCCCGTAGACATCGTCACTAACGACAATATGATCACCATTGGATAGCATTGTCAAAATGGCTGTATTTGCTCCTAGTCCAGAAGAAAATGTTAATCCGTGCTTGGCATTGTCCAAAGATGCAAGACATGTTTCAAGAACATTTCTGGTCGGATTTCCACTGCGAGAATATTCGAAACCCTATGACAATATGATAAAAGTGTTATTAATATTTTTTACAATATAGTTGTTTCATTTTTCAGTAACAAGTGCTGAATAATCTTATCTACTAGAAAATGAAACATCCATATATTTTGGTACAAGATTAAAATAAAATAGGTAGGTATATCGTGCTTTTGTAGGGACCTAGTCTCGGGGGAAGAATGTTTAGACAACAAAACAAAACTGATAAATAAACTTCGACGCTTAGCGACTCGCACAAGCAAAAATCGTTTAACTTTAACGTAATGACGTGCTAATCAATTTTCAAATTATCTTTAATTAAATGTTTTGATGTACGATAAAATGAATCAAAATAAATTAGAAAAGTGCCCAAATCTGCTTTTCTATTTTATTTATGTCTATTAGGTGCCGCAAGTTATTATTATTATTACATCATAATGCTTTACTTTTTTAAGTAAAAAAATCTTTTAATTATATTGGAAAATATCAACAGGAGACATAAAGAGAGGTTATCTTTTCAGGTACATAGGTATATACATATATTTTTAAAGAACAACCCTAGAATATGTACAAATATTATATGCTTTTCTATATTTTAAATAATTACCCTATGCTCAGCCGGACCATCTTGCTTATATGTTGTGCTTGTCACGATAGGTGGAATAACACACATGCTGGTCCATTGTTCTGGGGCCTGTCCACTGTGAATAGCTTTTGTGGCGAATCCTTTGGGTTGAGATTTGAAAGCCATTTCGATCAATTAAATGTTCCTGGACTATTTAATACCTGTTGTATCGACTCGACACGACACTGTCGCTTGACGGATAGTGAAATAGTTATGGAATTTGAAACAGAAATTTCATTCAGGTAGGGTGATGTACGTACCCGGTTGAATTCTCCGTTCTCTGCCAACTAAAATAAAATTATGATGTTGTCGATGACAGCACTGTTCAAAATGACATTTAGATTTATCAATTTACTAGACAAGTCCCACGAACAAAATCATAGGAATCGGTTTGTTTGACTAGTTGCTTCCACCAATTTTTAAATTAAAAAAGAATTAAGTAATGGGTGATTTTTTTGAGGTTAGGATTTTCATGCATTAGTATTTGACAGATCACGCGGGATTTCAGACATGGTGTCAAAGAGAAAGATGCTCAGTACGCTTTGACATTTCATCATGAATAGACTTACTAACGAGCAACGCTTGCAAATCATTGAATTTTATAACCAAAATCAGTGTTCGGTTCGAAATGTTTTTATCGACAAATTTTGTTCAGCGATGAGGCTCATTTCTGGTTGAATGGCTACGTAAATAAGCAAAATTGCCGCATTTGGAGTGAAGAGCAACCAGAAGCCGTTCAAGAACTGCCCATGCATCCCGAAAAATGCACTGTTTGGTGTGGTTTATACGCTGGTGGAATCATTGGACCGTATTTTTTCAAAGATGCTGTTGGACGCAACGTTACGGTGAATGGCGATCGCTATCGTTCAATGCTAACAAACTTTTTGTTGCCAAAAATGGAAGAACTGAACTTGGTTGACATATGGTTTCAACAAGATGGCGCTACATGCCACACAGCTCGCGATTCTATGGCCATTTTGAGGGAAAACTTCGGAGAACAATTCATCTCAAGGAATGGACCGGTAAGTTGGCCACCAAGATCATGCGATTTGACGCCTTTAGACTATTTTTTGTGGGGCTACGTCAAGTCTAAAGTCTACACAAATAAGCCAGCAACTATTCCAGCTTTGGAAGACAACATTTCCGAAGAAATTCGGGCTATTCCGGCCGAAATGCTCGAAAAAGTTACCCAAAATTGGACTTTCCGAATGGACCACCTAAGACGCAGCCGCGGCCAACATTTAAATGAAATTATCTTCAAAAAGTAAATGTCATGGACCAATCTAACGTTTCAAGTAAAGAATCGATGAGATTTTGCAAATTTTATGTTTTGTTTTTTTTAAAAAAGTTCTCACCCGATATAAAACGGTGAGATTCAAATCAAAGTCTTAAAGGTAAGTACAAAAGAAGATCTATTTTAAGATATTTAATTGGCAACTATGCTTCCTCGATAGTTACGTCGACTTCAGTGCTGATATTATAGGGTTAAAAGCATCAGCCCAACAAATGGCTCCAAGCCAATTGGCTCGGTGGTGTGTGTCCAGCTTAGAGAGAAATCTAATCTCTTTGCCATGACTCGGCCTCTACTTGAGAGCTAAGGACTTAAGTCTTCTTAATAACGTAGTACGGCTTTTGCATCAGAAGGTTCACTGGTGATCTCATGGTTTATCTCACCGAGCAGTACAAAAAATCTTTACATCGTTATGGAGCAATAGAGATTATTGCGATTGATATTTTAAAAGCCTTTGATAGAGTTTGGCATCATGCTCTCTTATCGAAATTGTGTGCCTTTGGTTTTGGTTTCGGACCGTTCCGGGGTATCAAAAGTCGAGTGCGTTGAAAACTCGATGCTGCCTACTATTGTTAAATAATAATTTAACACCTTTGCCACTATCCATAAGTGGCATTACCATCAAGGACTCTAAGCATCGACATTCTCTGTGTATCTATCTCTCAAATGTTAAAAAATGCCGCTAGATGTTTAGATTTCCTAAGTTTTTCTCCCCCCATAATCTCGCTTTTATCTGAGCCGTTTATTTTGAAAGTGGCATAAGTCATTTTTTCAAAAAAAAATCGAGTTAATGGCAACACTAAATACAATTGAACGGTATCTTTTCATTTTCAAAAAATTTGCACTCAATAAGTTAAGATCTATTGAGATTTCTTCGAGAGAAGTATTGGTAATTAACGGTATATCAAATATCTTAAATATCTCGACTTAAAAAAAAGTGACTTATACCACTTTCAAAATAAACGGCTCACTATTAGACTTATGTATACATGTCGAAAGTTTGAGCATAAATCCCATTTCTGGGCTGGTCCTGGTGTTCCTGCAAATTACTTTACTTTCTTGGACAAAATTGAACGTAGAGCATTCAAATTAATTAACATACCATCGTTGAATCATTTAAGTCGTTTGAACACCGTCGTAAACAAATAGCCTTAACAGTAGTTTTGTGGGGTAAAGTGTCTTACGAGTATAAACAAACATCTGCAATTAGATTGATTTTCTTAAGCGCGATTTTAAAAGAGATAATGAAATATATCAACTTTCGCGTAATTTATTAAATAAAAAAGTGTAAGCTTAGTGAACTTTAATAAATTAAGAAAGAATAAACTGAAAAGTGACTAATATGTTTCTTTATTCATGATTTATTATTCATATTAAAATAATATTTGCTAAAAAATCTCACGATATGAATATACTACAGATTCATTTTATGAAAATTTTCAATAAAATGTCACCACCACAGGGTATTGAAACTGAAAAATTATTGTAAATTCAAAAATACTTTGTGCGTACTAAATGAAAAAATCGAGACACATTCTCGCATTTAGTCCTCTCACAAAAAAAAACATATTTTAAATAGTGTTTTTTTTAATTAAAATAGTCTCCCGTTCTTTAAATTTTGTATGGCTACTTTCAATTGCATATGACAACAACTGTATTATCATTTCTGTAATGGTCCTGTAACGAAATAAAGGGAAGATTTTTATATCGTAGTAGTTTGCACAGCTTCTGCAATTTGGGATTATAGTTACATATGTATGTACATACATATTTTTTGTAATTCACGCAAAATATTTTTTGATAAATCAAGTTTTAGAGAACAGTTATTTTCAATTGTATTATCTACACGACATTGTTTTGTCGAAATCTACATATTTCAAGGTTTAGCTGAGGTTTGAAGAAAAAAACCGTCAACTGAATTTTATCTCGAGCTGCGTACTTCCCTTAAGGCCCAACTATAATTATACTTCTAATCTAGCTTGAGCAAATGTCAAAATCGAACGAAAAGTTTTCAAAAGTTAGGTATGGTTAAAACGAAAAGAATCCATAATGGTTTCTGTGATCTCATCACGTAACTTTTCTGACGTCTAAGCTATAGCCGAGAACGATATCGTCAGAAGTTTGCTTCACGTAGCACTACCGCCCTCGTGTCGTCTATCGTTCTTGCTGAGTTATATTAAAAGACGCTGAATAAACGAACCTGTTTAATTAATTCAAATTTTTCAGCGAGTTTTACAAAATTGTTTTGTTTTTCTATGAGTTTTGGCACCAAATTATGGATATTTGTCAGAAATTTCAAGTTACAAAACAGACATCACATTGTACTGTTACATTAATATAAATTGTGTTTTTGTTATTACTTACTTACTTAAGGTGGCGCTACAGTCCGGGGCGGACCTGGGCCTCAACCAACATGCGTCTCCAGCCAGCTTGGTCCCTAGCTAGCTGTCTCCAGTTTCGCACGCCAAGTTGGTTGAGGTCTTCACCCACCTGAGTGCGCCACCTGAGTCGCGGTCTTCCTCTACTGCGCCGTCCCTCGGGATTGGATTCGAAGACCTTCCGGGCTGGAGCGTTGGAGTCCATTCGCTCTACATGACCCAGCCATCACCCGAAGAATTTTTCTCTCGAAGCATCCTAAGACGTTCTCAGGGTCCAGGCCTCAGCGCCATAAATGAGATCCGGGATGATGAGTGTCTTATATATGGTGATTTTAGATGCTCGAGAGAGGACTTCACTACTCAATTGCCTTCTAAGTCCAAAGAAGCACCGATTTGCAAGCGTTATTCTTCGTTTGATTTCAGCGCTGGTGTCGTTGTCTGAGTTTATAGTGGTGCCTAGGTATACAAAGTCCTCAACTACCTAAGTTATAGCTGTCCACCGTGACGTTTTGTCCAAGACGTCGTCATTCAATGTCCTTTTTAGATGACAGCATATAATTGGTCTTGGTCAATGAGGGCCATTAACCACTAAACCAATCTTCTCCGCTTCCGTCGCAATGCTCAAAAACGCTCCACTGACATCACGTTTTGATCTTCCAATTATGTCAATATCATCTGCGCATCCGAGTAATTGGATGAACCTTTGGAAGATTGTGCCTCTAGTGTTGATAGTTGAGTTTTGCACAATTCTTTCCAGAACGATGTTGAAGAAGTCACATGACAGTGCATCGCCTTGTCTAAAACCTTTTTTGAGAGCAACGTGCATTCTCCATCGTCGTTCTGCACAAACGGATAAGTTTGGCAGGGATGCAAAAACTAGACATTGCTCTGTAGAGCTCTTCCCTATAGATGCTGTCGTACGTAACTTTAAAATCGATAAAAAGATGTTGGGTATCGATTTGAAGTTCCTGGGTTTTTTGCAAGATCTGCCTTAGTGTGAATATTTGGTCGATGGTGGACTTTCCTGATCTGAAGCCACACTGATAAGGACCTATCAGATTGTTGACGAACGGCTTCAGAAGTTCACATAATACGGCAGAGAGGATCTTATAAGCAATGTTCAGGAGACTGATGTCTCTGTAGTTGGCGCAATTTAGAGGGTCTCCTTTCTTATGTATGGGGCAAACTATGCTGAGATTCCACTCATGGGGCATGCTTTCTTCCGACCATATTTTGCAGATGAGTTGGTGCATGCTCCCTACCAAGTCATCGCCTGCTGCTTTGAATAGTTCGGCAGCGATGCCGTCAGCTCCAGCAGCTTCGTTTGACTTTAGTTTAGATATAGCCATCTTCACTTCGTCGAGGTCGGGTAGGCGGAATTGTTGATCTGCGTCGCCTAGGTTGAGTGGTTCTATCTCCCTTACAGCGGAATTCGGTTCGTCAACGCCGTAATATAATTTGGAGAAGTGGTCTTTCCATATTCTCAACATACAGCCTTTGGTTCGTGGCTGGTACCCTTGGGAGGTTTTTTTTACCTTTTGGTAAAATTTACGAACCTCATTCCTGTTGTGATACCCTCTATCTCCTCGAACGCGCGCTTCTTATGCTCCCTTTTTTCCATCTAAGAAGTCGGTGTGCCTTTCTCCTCTTCTGCTCGTAGAGCTCGCGAGCAGCTCTGGTCCTTCTATGCAGCAGCGATCGTTATGTGGTCAATCTGGTTGACAGTTGATTGATCTGGGGGAGACTTCGATCAGCCTGGATCCATTGTCGGAGGTGGTATCGTCCAGGCTGTATCTCCCGACTGTTCCACCAAAGATGTCTTCTCTTCCTAGCTCGGCGTTAAAATCTGCTAAGATAATTTTAATGTCATAGCCAGGGCACTGCTCATATGTCTTGTCCAAGAGCTCGAAGAATATGTCTTTGGTGTCTTTATCTTTCTCCTCTGTTGGGGCATGCGCGCATATTAGGCTTATGTTGGCGAATTTAGCCTTGATGCGGATTGTCGTCATGCGCTCGCTCACACTGTTGAAACTCAAGACTTTTTGCCTGAGCCTAGTTCCAACAACAAATCCACGCCCAAATAGACGCTTGAATGTAGATGGTAAGATTCTTTAGAAAGCATTCAGTTAATTGCAATGTGGTTACTCTCTGACTGCATTGTTGTTCATCACGTAAATAATGTTGATGCAGTTCAGGAGGTTACCCCAAGAAGCGACGCAACGCATTAATAAAAGTTGGTAAAAATTGATTTTCGACTCAAATATCTTTTCAAAACTTTGAGATATTGGCTTTAAACTACTTTTATCTTTTAAAAAATATTGTTGTCAACATTCAGTAAAATTTTGAAAAAAATCGAATTGACAGTTTTTTTACAAAAAGTTAAAAACCGAAAAATGTAAAAAAAAGTTGGTAAAAATTGATTTTCGACTCAAATATCTTTTCAAAAATTTGAGATAATGGCTTCTAACTAATTTTAACTTATAGGAAATATTGTTTTCAAACATTTTGAGAAAAATCGAATTGATAGTTTTTTTACAAAAAAATAAAAACCTAAAATAAAAACAATACTAAAACTTGGTAAAAATTTACTTTCGACTCAAATAGCTTTTCAAAAATTAAAAATATTGGCTTGAAACTTATTTTATTTCACAGAAAATATTGTTTTCGATATTCAGTAATTTTTTTATAAAAATCAAACAGTCCGTTTTTTTCATAAAAAAATAAAATCTCCAAAAAATAGTACGCAAATTTGGTAAAAATTGATACATATAGACAAACTTTTAAGCAAGACAAATCGACAGACGGGATGGGAAGTTATCAGTGTGGGTCGCATCCCAGCCTCTTTTTTAGTTATGTACATTGTATGTACATACATACATATGTACATACATATATCGATTAATGACTGAATTGTTCGTAAGTTTTTTTTCTCGAAATATGATTAATAGTTTCAATAATTAATTAAACAATAAATCTTTTATGTCATCTCGTTTTCTCTGCGCCAGTTGCTCCAAATCTCAATATTGGAGAAATGTAGGTTAAACGACATCCGTCTTTTAAATTTATTATTTCTTAAACTTCCAAACAAGTTTATCTTGAGAGTTGAAACCGTTGAATTAAACTATTAAAGTCTTTGAGAAAAACCAAATGCATTTTATATCTCATATGTATATGCTTACATCCTTGTAGGGAATCCAAGGCATCTTTTATATTCTTCTTCTTTTTATTAACTTATGGTTTTCATTGCCGTCGAAATTTTGTAGTGCTAAATTATTTCGGCGAAACATTTTTCTTTATTTATTAATTTTTTTTGTGAAAAATAAAACTTAAAAAACACAATAAGAACTACGTATAGCTGAATCGGTATTGTGTAGGTGATATCTAAAAATGACAGTTATTTCAATGACTGCGTTCAATCTCCGACAGATAGCGTATCCGGATACCTTTTTGTTAGTGTTTTAGGTGTAAAATAACAGCTGATCAAAAACAGCTGAGATGTCAAAAAAGGAATCCAAATATCCAAGAATTTCTGGGGTTTGTATGTATGTAGGTATCTGAAAGAACAGCTGATTCAACACTTGAATTTCAAGAAACTTGAACATTGATTTCAGCTTTTTGTATTTGTTGGTAAACAAAAAGATACAAAATGTTAGTTGAAGTTGTATTTGAGGATGTTCTGTACATAATAGGCGATGAAGAAGCTAATTGCCTCCGAATTTTAGAAGGTAATTATGATCTATTTTTTTAAACTCCAAAATTGACTTATTTTGTTCTCGTTTTGTAGATGACCAATTTGCTAGGTCTTACCGCCAGTCTAGTGTCCAACATTCTGAAGTTGACAATTTTGACTTCGTGGCTTAAATGTTTCTCTGCTTTTGTGAACAGCTGAAAGCTGTTTTTTTTTCTTGACAGCTATCGTAATACAGCTATCCAACTCGTTCTAAAAATCCACCTATCCAAGATACCCTATCCAACACTAGATTGAACAGCTGATTCAATATTATGATTTTATTTGAAGGAGCCTGAAATTGATCTCAAATTTGTATGTTTTTTGATATAAATTCAGTACGTTACTAAAATCATTCATTGAAAACTTTATTTTACAATCATATTTGCCCTCGAAATTTAAATTTTTGTCTGCTTTTTGTGAAGAGCTGAAAGTTTTTTTTATTTTTTGCAATGCTATCACAATTTAGGTATCCAAACGTATACGCAACATTGGGATAAACAATGTACATTATTTAGTGTGAAATTGTTCAAAGCAATTCGCGACACAATTGACGACTAATAACGTTAGAATCCCAATGTTGAGTAGACGCAACAATAATAAAAAAGATTACTTACGTAAAAATTATAAATAAAAAGCCGAATATGATATTATCTTTACTTTGCTAATGACCTTGTAAATATAATATTGGTAATTTGGAAAATCCCATTGTACTCCGAGTCAAGAAAATAAATCGACGAAAATATAGTATAGGAAATTCAAATTTTCGTCTAAGTTCATAAATATGTAAAAATTAAATAATTTTATTATAATGAATTAAATCATAATAAAATTAATTATTGTTCTGTTAAGAACAAATTGTAACAGCTAAAAAGTTATTTGGTACAATAACATAATAATAAAAAAATAATTTTTGAAATGTTTCGTCTACGCAACGTTGGGGACAAATGGGTTAACCAAAAATAAATTCGTTTATTATCAACATCATGATAACGACAATTTAAAACAGAACAGATGAATACAGCGAAAAGCAAGGGGTGACAAAAATTGAGTTATTGCCTTGTCAATTGGCGCTAGCTTCTTGCATCATATTTGTTGTTGGATTTCAAATATTTTCTTGAACGCAAAATTACAAATACAACAATCCAAGCAAACAGATTTTTGTGGGTAATTCTTACGAAAGGTTTCCCATTTTTATAAGTGGGTGTTTTTGCTACAGAACCTCAGAAATTTAAGCTTTCTGATAGTCTTTTGGAGGATATGTTTTAAATTCAAGGAAAAATACTTACTTTTGGACCAAGGACTGTAAGTTAGGTTCATTTATCAATCGTAAGTAAATAATTAGTACCTATTATGCCTAGTAGTTTTTTTTTCAATTTGAACAAGTATTTACGTACACTGATACATTTGATTTGATTTTGTGTTGTATAATATTTGAAATATGGCTTTAAGTACTTCGAACGACATAAGTACAAAGAGGATGCGTTGAGATTACCAGCAAATGTTACGATAATGATAAAAACAACACGGAAAATGTTAAAAAAAAACTACGGTAATATTTTCTGCAGCATTTACTTAAATTAACTTACCACCACAATAGAAACACAAATTTGCTAATAGCGAAGCTGACGATATAATTATCATTAATAACTGGGTACCAATTATATTATCGCCCACTAAAATAAAGATAGCTTCTTGAAATTCATAATCAATCCCATCTTCCCTGTACTATACTGGAAATTCAAATGCAACCGGAACAATTGTCCTTAGGATAAATTTGTTGTGTTTTTACTGAGTAAAGTTGTCCTCTTAAAAAAAAATCAATTTCTATAATAAAATATGGTAAAACATATTCAGACCTTTTTTAAAAAATGTAAATGTTTTACTCCTCGTCCAATTTGTATTTAACATTCTTAAACAAATTACAAGCACTGATTGTGTATTTTAATAGTGATTCCTAATGCAAATGTATTTAATTGAAATATTAATAAAACAAAATGTGAATAGATACTACATTAAATTGAACTTTAGATGCATTTATGTACATACATATGTACATTTAAAATCTTTTATCTTAGTTCAAATAGCTTCAAGAGCTTGACGTAAGTCCTCAATTAAATCATCTGAGTCCTCTAGGCCAACCGATATTCTAACCAGAGAATCGGTTATTCCCAACATTATCCTTTGCTCAAGTGGAACAGAAGCGTGTGTCATCACAGATCTAGAAATGATGGTATTTTAAATGTTAGATGTATGTAGTTATTAACTTACGGTAATTCAGCTAAGCTTTCGTAACCACCGAGACTTTCAGCCAAAGTAAACATTTTCAAACTTTTTAAGAACTTCCTTGATTCTTCTAATTCACCCTTTATGTAAAACGAAAATACTCCACTATATCCATAGGTTTGTTTTAAAGCGAGTTCGTGTTGTGGATGAGAGGAAAGTGCAGGATGCAGAACCTTTTCAACGCGTGGATTTGATTCCAGGAATTTTGCAACTGCCAATGCGTTTCTTTGATGTTGCTCCATGCGAAGTGCTAGTGTTTTCAAACTACGATTCACTTGGTAACAGTCAAATGGAGAAGGAACTATTCCCGTTGCTTTTTTTTCAATAAATAAATACAAAAATTATTTGATAATGATATGTATGACATTTAGGCGCTAGTTATAGCTATCGTTGAAACCAATCCGGACAGCGATCTTTGAAAATGTCTACCATTGACAAAAAAATCTTGATTGAAATCCACCTACAAATTTTTTCTCACATAAATCTGGGCATAAAAGAATCAGCTGTTCAGGAAAATAAATGTTCGCCCGGAAAATAGAAAAATAAATTTTCATCGATTAATAACTTTGCAATAATTAAACTTTCTTTTCTCAAGTGATTTTTGATCGATCAATACCTCATTTGCATTTCAAATCAAAAAGATCATCAACTCAAAATGTTTACGGATTGATTTCAAAGATAGCGCCTTAAACAAATTCAACCAACCTCTTTGCAAGAAACGAAGGCGGTTGTGCAAATGTTCATCGTTTAATGTTACTGCACCCATTACAACATCACCATGACCATTCATGTACTTAGTCAAAGAGTAAACAACCATGTCAGCTCCCAGCTCTAATGGCCTTTGAAAATACGAGGTCAAAAATGTATTGTCGACAGTGACAATAATATCTTCCTTTTTCTCATGAGCCAACTTTGAAACGGCTGCAATGTCAACTACTTTTATCAGGGGATTGGTTGGTGTTTCAATCCACAGCAGTTTGGTGTTGCTCTTGATAGCATTTGAGAGTGCGTCCAAATCAGTTGGATCAACAAAGGTAGGTTCCAATCCTAATCTAGCTGTAACTTGTCTTATATTCCAACAAATGTCGTGTTATATTTTTTTTGTTTATTTTTTAAATCATTGGTTTTAATTCTTACCGGAATAGACGGTTGGTGCCTCCGTAGACATCGTCACTTATCACAACATGATCACCACTAGATAACATTGTTAAAATTGCTGTATTTGCTCCCAGTCCAGATGAGAAGGCTAAACCATGTTTGGCATTGTCCAAAGATGCAAGGCATTTCTCAAGAACGTTTCTCGTTGGATTTCCACTTCGAGAATAGTAAAAACCCTAAAATTAATAAAGTAACATAATTTAATAAGGAGTCAGCTAGTTATTAAAAAACGTTTAAACATAATAAAGGTAGATTTTTGTTTCTATTATGGCAGCTAATAGGTGGTGGAATATGGTACTTAAATTACACACACTATATGAACACAGTTCATCTACCTTCTAAAATCTTTCGTTCGCAAATGAATTATTTAAATTCTAAACAACAATTTGGTTACTTAGTTGATTATTTCAATTGGTGCCTAGCAACTATATGCATAACATAAATAAAGTGCTTATAACGATTAATACTATCTTTAATTGATAATAATACTGATGTGCAAATATTATAAATTAATGATATCATCAGATACATTTGTGCCTAAACCTAAGTAAAGACGATTTTTGATCCTACAATATGTAGTCTGATAAATTACTGCCAAGGAGCTGACAATAGCTAACTGACTGCCAAACGCCAAACAAATTTTTGCGACCTGTTATACTATACCGTTTATTGAAATCAAACCGGTTGAATGTATATTTTAATGTGTTTTCTTTTGATAAGAAATATTAAATATATATGTGACTGGCGTATTAAAAGATAAACTATGCATTTCGTCAGTTTCTATCCACCAAATAAAATTTCTCTTAGAAACACTAATTTTCAATGATCGCTATAAACGACGTGTCAAAAAAATGTAATCATTGGTTTTGATGATAGCTATAACTTTCCCCTAATACCTTTTACTTACTGACGTAAGTTCACACCTATCAATAAAACACTTCAGAGACAATGGGCGCATTCATAAAGCTATCGACTACGTAGTCAAAATCCAACTAGCTTTGTGAATGCAAAATTGCACTACAAAGCTAGTCAATCTGGAACTGTCATATTAATGAGAAATACAAATATTTAAAATAAGAAACATTTGTGTTTTCAGAACTTTAAATAGTTTTTTTCTTTTTAAATTCAATAAAACCAAATAGAACATAATATAATATGATTGATTTATATTTGTATTTAAATACCGAAAGATTCATTTCATTTTGAATTCTTGTGTCCTTACCGAGCAGCTGATTGTGAAACGTCAAAACCAGTGTACACTAACTTTGTAGCCGAAATTTGTACACTACGTCGGAGGGGAAATTTCAACTACTTTTGTAGTTAGATTTAGCCAATCAGAATCCCTTGACTACGTAGCCACTAGCTTAGTGAATGCGACCAATATCCCAAAAAATTCCAGGATTCTTTTTAAACAGCTAAAGTTAGGAATTTTTGTGAAAAATTTAAGTTTTTCGTGAGCAGTGAGCAGCAAAAAAATAAGCAGCAGCAGCGAAGGGGAGGCCCTTTTTCTCCTTTGTTTTTTTTCTTTAATTTCTGTTTGGACGGGCGACGACGCACGTAAGCGTGTTTTGTAAAAATTCGTCGTTTTATTTTTGACCACTGGCTTCGATCACGTTCTGTCTGGACAACAACGTATAATTTTATAGAAGACGGGGAACGCGATGGGCAAAATTGTTTCCCGTTCCACCAGACCCTGTTCTGTTTGACGAGGCCTTTATTGGTCATAAGTAAACTTTCTAAGTATGTACATAGATACGGATAAAACGGTTTTCGATTGTAGCGCTTTTTTGTAAGATTTCAACTATAAGTATGTATGTATGTGAATTGTCAAGTTCATATGCAAACTAATTTGTTTATATTGCAATATTTTTATTTCACTACTAGTAAACGTAGCATGTTGCTCATGTCAGATAAATTGTGAAATTAAATTTGTAGATAAAATAATTATGCTTTCCAAAGGCTATGTATTAGGTATACCAACTCTCTGAACGATCAAATAAAAAATCCATTTTGATATTAATGACAATGACATATCTGACATTATAATAAGTTATACATACATATGCATTGTGTTTGACTAAAATGTGCATTAATTGAAAGTATATAGTTCACAACAACCTCACATAATTGCACATGAGGTTTATCTAATTGTCTAGCACATTCTAGTGTGGGTGGTTATCACTTTTTGTATTTATTATAGTAAGAGCAGAAAATATAAATTAATAATATTAAAATAATTGTTCAAATAATTACTCTATGCTCCCCCGGATTGTCATGCTTATATGTTGTACTTGTCACGATAGGTGGAATAACACACATGCTGGTCCATTGCTCTGGAGACTGTCCACTGTGAATAGCTTTTGTGGCGAAACCTTTGGGTTGAGATTTAAAAGCCATTTTTTTAATTAAATTTTCCTAACTACCTCCAGTAGAGCCGAGTTCTTTTACAACTAGCTGACAAAATTGAACTGATTAATAGACTACTATTGAAACTCAGAAGCGGTATATGAGTGCTCTAAATGATAAACACATGTGTACAAGGTGTACTAAGTTCTTGTGTATGACGTCACGATATTTCAATGACCGCCTTTTCCATAGCCGAGGAGGGAAAAATGTTCAGGCTGTCGTATTAACGGGGGCCCCTAAAGATATAAAATGAGTATTACTACTTCTTAATAAGTTATTAGGTGAAGACTTCAGCGGGATGAGTCATTAGTAAAACTTGTTCAACAGTTTCTTGCAGCATAGCTAGATTAACTTTAGCACTATCATTTAAAACCATACACTTAGTTTTTGACACATTATGTTTTAGTTTATTAGTTGCTCAACTTCTTGTTGGCCGATTCAACAAACAATAGTCATGGTCGGGGAGTTTTAATAGTTGTATTCATATCATTGATGAAGCAGATAAAAGGGATTGGGAAAAGACTCAATATAGCTATGTTGTGGAAAAAATAAACCTCAGGTCTAAGTACAAAGTTTTTAATGCTACTGTGAACACCTTTCCCTTTTATGGAGTGCAGTCATTTGGATTGTGCACTTTCGATGAATTTAAAGCTGTACAAAGGAATTTCTTCAAGGTATGTTCCAAAAACAAAACTCAACAACGACATGCATAAGTAAATTACTTTCTGATCACACTGGTCGGCAAAATTACGTTTTTTTTCTGCAGCACGAACAAAACAATACTTTTTTAAGGGATTAAGATGTCCTGAACTTGAATCCTGACTTTGAATTTTTATCAAATCGGTTTTTTAAAATTTGCTCCTTTAAAAATGCCAGTCAACTAAAAAGGGGGGTTTTAAAGCTAAGTGAAAACTCAACATATTTTGCAAAGTACAAGTTGTTGTCTTCCAGATACAGTTTAAATCATTTTAGTATTTTACTTAGTTTAGTTTCTGGAAATTCTCATTAGTTGCGAGTTTTTATTTGACTCAATATGAATGATTTGAGCAAACATACTTTCATAATTAAAAAAAATAAGTTTTAGAGTTAATTTTCAGTGCTAATTGCGAGTCCGAATTTCAATTTTAACTATCTGCGCAAATGTGAAAAATACCTTCAACATTATTTTTACGTGTTTTATAAATTTCAAAAACTTGATATAATAGAATTATTCAGACGACGGATTCGTTACAATAACAGAACTTACTTTCAAACCGTTTTTCCTTTTTTCTGTTGAAAACCGTTTTAGCACAAATGGTTTAGCGTTTTTTTCAGATTTTTTTAAAGCAGCTGGAATTTAAGAAATAATGAAGATTTTTCGAAAATTTTATGAAATGCCATAAATATTTCAACTGAATATTGAAGAAAGGAAAACCATCATGAATTTGATTTGATAGAAAAGAAACTTCCTGAATTTAAAAAGTAATTTTTAAAAGTAGTATCTCAAATATCTGACGTGATACAGTAATTTTGAAGCCAGATTTGAATTTAGGCCATCAAAACCTATTAACATATTACAAGAATGCAATTTTATTGCCAATAAAAAAGCCTTGTCGATCAGTGTTTTTTTACTAAGAGTTAGTAAAAAAGGGGCAACAAACTACATAAATCAATCATGGTTCGGTTTCTTTTCCCACGATATTTCTGAAAGGCCTATATCAATCGAAATATTGGTTAACTTTTTATGAGATTTAAAAAAAGTATCAATCCATTTCTTTCTATATGACTATGAACACTATGACACTTAAAAATCAATTTTAAAGCCCATTATCATAAAGAGCCCTGGACTGGAAATTGGTTTAAGACGGACGTGATTTTTTGTATTCTATTATGCTTGAAAATACCAAAAAATAAATTATATACTGCATTTGAACGTTTTATGAATATTTTTTCTATTTTTATACAGAGTTACTAACGCATCACTATAAAAGTGGAAACTTGTAGTTAATGGCGCATTATTTTTAGTTCGTTATGATTATGATTCATCGGAGAAGTTTTTTGACTTCTACTTTCATATTTCATTCGAAATAAAATACTGTAGGTATGACCCTTAAAAGCTACAATTGATTTCATTTGCATGATTTGGACGAGTTTAGAAATCAATGGAAACAATTTTTTCAAGATTTTTAAATAAAAAATATTTCTCAAAAACCATATGGCTCAAAATCACCAAGGTGCAGAATTGGCTTCGCTAGCAATTTAAGGTCTTAATTCTTGACTTAATTAAGAAAAAAAAAATTATTAAAATACTAAAGCTTACCTGTTTTGTGTGTCTATCAAACAATATAATTTGTTAATAAACTAAATTTTAAATGAAATCAATATACACGCATAGAAAATCATTTCGGGAACGCGTCCTAATCTACAATCTTCAACAACAAGTCCAAAATATAATTGGAAAATGTAAGGTATTCAACCCCGGTCATCACTTAATACACCGTATTTTTTATACAAAATCTAGTTTTAGAAAGGATACTAAAAGATTATTTATTTTTAACTATAAAAAATGCAAAAATAGTTTGTCCGATACCGCACAAGTCATTTCAGTGAACATATCGATAATCGATCAAAAATAATTTTAATAGTCCGTCAATCCGTGAACGCATTTATTACATTTAATTATTGATGAAATTCTTTTCTACGACACGAAATTTCAAAGTTACCTCAAATATTTTCCTATTGACAAAGTCAGATCGCATTTAAGATGACCGCCGTATAATTAAAGCGCGCGCTTATTTGAAATCGTCATTTCGGGAACGGTCATTTCGGGAACGTTCCCGGACATGATTTGTACGTATTTTGCTTGTAGAAGATTTTGTATGTATTGTTTTCATTATTGCTTATTTAATACACATACATAATATACCCATGTTACTAAACAAAGCTTAAATTATGTACTTTGTTTTGTTTTGGTTGATTTTATCAAACTTAGAAAAACGTTCCCGAATTGATGGTTTTCTGTATGATGTTTAGTACTAAAAATATTACTAAAAAAGTATACAATTCTTTGCGCTGCCCTGCCAAAGTTTATTTATATACAATTTTTACAACAGTATAAACTAAAATTCATCATTATAGCTTGCAATTTTTTTTGTCATAAAAAAAATTTTTAAATTTGCAACCTTGGTGATTTTGAGCCATATGTTTCCACCTAAAAATACGATTTTCTTATTTTTCTTTTTTCTTTATTGACCAGTTTTTGTCAAATATTTATTAACTGTACGAAAAAAATCTGTCAGTAAAAATTTGTCGGTGGCTTTCAATGAGGAAATTTTGTTCAATGACAGAAATTTTTAATGAAAGCTATAAACGACCTGCCAAAGAAACTCCAATGTTTGTTTTCAATGATGAAAACCAATGATAGCTATAACTTGCGCCTTATAAATCCATTTTAATTTTTTTAATGATAAAATTTCATTTAACTGAACAGCTGACTGCCAATAATGCCAAAAAAAATTCCATTTTGTTTTACTGTTGGTGTTCCAATTTATTACTGCTATAAACGCTTATCAGTAAAACATTTCAGATTCCTCCTGTTTCAAATTTTACCGATGGATTTTACTGATAGCTAGAACCGGTCCCTTAGGTTAAAGTGGCTACTGGCTGAAAAAGCTGACACACTTTAAACTCTAGTTGATCCGTTGTGCTACTCCCTACTCCTGAAACCATTTGGAGGTAAGAATGAAGCGTTTGAGAAAATAAATGTTAGAACAACTGAACAAATGAAGAGTACGACAATACTCAACTTTTAACAGTAACTTTAAAGGAAACTGACTTTTATCACATACACTAACTTTTACTAAGGTTCTTGTAAGGCCAGCTATAGCTATCGGTGAAATTAATCCGGACTATTAATCTATTTTTTAATAGATATTTGAATGTGTTAGCCTTTGATTAGAAACAAAAATTATATGCTCATCGATCGAAAATCTCACAGAGATTTTTAATTAGAAAAGAAGTTTAATTGCTCAGTTATGTTTCGTTAAAAATGTATTGTTCTATTTTCCTGACCGAAATTCATTTTCCTGAACAGCTGATACTTTTATGTTCAAAATTAAAAAGCATCTTAGCACTGATTTGTGTTCCAATTGCACAGAATTCCAATGGCAGATTTCTGTCATTACAAATTTTTCCGTGGAATTTTTTTTCAGGAAATTTTTTTCAATGACGGACATTTTTAATGATCACTATGAATCACATTTCATAAACATTCCTATTGCTGGTTTCAATGATTAAAATTAAAACCATTGATAGCTATAACTGGCCATCATTTAGCTCCATCGCATCGTGTAGTTTAAATTTCTTGAAACAAATTTTATCTGGCAGTGCTTATATTTAGCGCCATCTATTTGCTCGTTTTAAGACTTTTTGACATCATTTCCAAACGAAACTAAAACGTCAATAACGTCAGTTTGCATGCTCTTCCTTTTTGTTTACAACTGTTTCATGTTTGTGTATTGTATTGTCTTGTTTACCTGCCATGCGGCTCAACATACATTTCAAAACAGTTTTTCATATTTTAAAGCGTAAATTACATTTATTTCCAATGGCTTGTAGCAGATATGAATATGTTAAAGACTTCGAATTGGACGACACAATAATGCCAAACGTATGGATTGTTATTCGTCTCGATGGAAAGGGTTTCCACAAATTCAGTAAAACCCACGACTTCGAGAAGCCTAACGATATAAATGGTAAGAATATAAGATTCCACTCTCAAATCTAATGTTCCAATTCTCTAGCTTTGAATGTTATGAACAGTGCTGCAGTTGCCGTAATGGAAGAATTTCGGGATATAATAATAAGTTTTGGCCAAAGTGATGAATACTCGTTTGTGCTACGCAAGGAAACCAAAGTTTATAGTCGGCGTTCCTCAAAGCTCTTGTCATATATTACTAGTCTTTTTAGCTCAGCGTATGTAATGAATTGGAAAACCTATTTTCCTGAAAAAGAACTGAAGTCTGTTCCTTGTTTTGATGGGAGAGTCGTTCTCTATCCATCAGATCAGAACCTTAAAGACTACATGAGTTGGCGGCAAGCCGACGTCCATGTCAACAACTTATACAATACTGCATTTTGGAATCTTGTTCTTAACGAGGGCTTGACAAATACGCAAGCCGAAGAAAAACTACGTGGAACTTTTTCCGCTGATAAGAACGAATTACTATTTTCAAAATTTGGAATCAATTACAACGAGTTGCCTGCCATTTTCCGTAAAGGCACGATATTACTTCGAAAGTATGTTCAGGTGCCGGGAAGCGAAAAGAAGAGACAATTATGCGTTCCTTTGCATGAAGATATGATAAAAGAGAAATTTTGGAAAGATCATCCAGAGCTGCTGGGCAAATATGTACCTTCAGAATATACTCTAAAAAATGAACTGAATGACTCGGGCCCCATTAGTTCACTATTAAGTAAGCAATTCGAAAAAATAATAATAAAATAATACGTTTGGGAACAGGCATTTTATTAAAAACTATGGTTTTAATTGCATTTGTTCTTCTTATTTTGAGCAGGATCTTAGGTTTTAACAAAAATGGTGTTTTAATTCTCTATTTAATTTTGACTGCTGAATAGAAATTACTACTGTCTTCAATAATTCTAGATTTAAAACAATTAGATTTTTATAAAAGTAATGCTTATGTATGTACATATATATCAGCTCCGAACTTAAGAAAACATTTTACACAACTTAATTGACAGGGATATAATACATATGTATATATAATAATAAAAATACAGTAGGAATTTAAATATGTGGAGGAATTTATCGAAAACAATTTTGAATACATAAATAAATGTTAAAATTCAAAAGAAATGTAGCGAAATTTAACTTTAAAGTCAGCTAAACCCCATACTTCAAAAGAATAAAAGAAGGTCAGCCATATTCGACAAAATTCCATAATAAAGGGTTATAAAAAAGGGTAGTAATGTCCAGAACTAATTGTCCGTCTGAAGTCTTTATAGAACGTATCTCCTAAATACTGTGTAGTATTTCACCCGTACCTCAACAGTATCTGATTTCCCGAGCTCTCATATTCCAATTTTACATACAAGATACCTACATACTTTTTTTGCGTTCTTCATCAGTTTTGCATTATGTAAGCACTCCTTCTAAAATAAAAGTTGTAAATACCTTCAGTTATTTTTCAGTTGCGGACCCATATCGATTTTAAGGTTGGTTGACATAGCATCACTAGTGAAATTTATAAAGCAATCAGCTGTGCTTTAAACTGTCAAATAATATTCCTGTATAGTTTACTTTTTTTCTAGTTATGTATTGTGTTTATACCTACTTTAAAATAAATCTTAATTTATCTTATGATGAAATAAGTCTTCGGGTTAGGAAATAAAAAATGAAATAAGAAATAATGACAAACAAAGAAAAGTAATGAACAGAATCTTGTAAACATACATTTTGTCACTGTTTTCACGCGAAATATTCCATTGGTCCTTCCTGGGTAAATAAATACCTACCTAATTGATCACATCCATAATGCATCACATAACATATGTACATAAATAAATATTAATATTTGCTCGAAATTAATCTATGCAAACTAGGTACATAGGCACATATGTATACATATATGTAGAAATATTGATATTTTCCTTCTACCTAAATCAGCTTTCCACCGCTCATCCATTCTTATCTTTGAATTGTTTGTTGCCAAAAGGTTATCATCAGATCATTATTATCTCAATCATTGCCCCTGTAATATTCGAATAGACCCCCTGTATATTTTTTTAAATTTTAGTTATAAACAATTTGTTCGAGGCCTGCAAGTGAAAAAGAACTGAAGTTACCATTTTTCCCAAACAAAAATAAACATCTACCACCATCATGATAGCCCGACGTGCCATCTACACACTCAACACTAAAACTCCACTCCAACAATGGAAGAACCATGTTTCGAATACGATGGTGTCAGTAAGTCCAAATTTAAATTCATTCAGCTTCAGAGCAACAAGTAGAAGAAGCAGAAGCAAATCAAATTTTCTCAATTTTACAACCTCGAGCTCGGCGTGTTTGCAGGTATGTAAATAAATTGTATTTCATTGTTTTGTTATTTAATTTATGAAAGTTTTTAATTTGTTTTATTTAATTTAAAATATTTTCTCGGTTAATTGTTTGATTGCGTTTTTGTTTATTTATTTATAATTAAACGCGAAGCCAAATATTAAACACGTGTTTTTCATTCACTAGTTGAAATTACATAGTGTATCTTAAAGTGTACCTATTTTACAAAATGAAAATAATTCTTGTTATTGGTTTCATATTGTATGTACCTATGTATATGCGGACATTAAAGCACATTTAACCTACCTTGTATTGTATGTTTAGGTCTAGTTTAATTTAAAGTTTTTTGCGCAGCCTAATGATTTATTCCATAATTTCATCAAATCATGTAATTAGTTTGGCTTTAATTTATCCTCAATCATGAGCTATGAACTTGTTTCTAGATTATAATACCGTTTTCTATTTATTATAATGAGTGGGTATAACTAAACTAGCCAAAGAGGTGTTGTTATATGGTCGTTTGATACCTACTATAGAATAGTAACACCTGAAGGGCATATAGAAAATTGTCATACCTACATACATAATATGTAAGTCCATTTTTTTAAATTCATTTAATTTTAAAATTTAAATCATTTGTTTATAAAATTTGTGATTTGAAAGAAATTTTATCTTCCCAAAAAAAAAACAAGAAACTTAACTTCTCGACAGCCAAACAAGGAATTAAACATACATACATACAACTAAAAATAATTCGCATTTTGGTCTTTTTGGTATACACGACTGAGATGTTTAACGTTGGAATGCTTAGCCCTAGTAAATGTGTTTTTTTTGTGCACACGAGGCAGTAAACCAATGGCTTAGGCAGTGTTAAGCAGCAAAGATTGTAATTAGAGCAAGGATTAATTGCAATAGTGTTCCATTGGCCAATAGCTGCGAATTGGTTCATAATACTTTATGACATTATGTTTGACGACTACTTCGCTTACCAGTATGAACATTCTACTTTTTTATTTTATTTAGCGAATTATATGAATTCTAAACTATTGTGCGTCTAGTGCCCACAAACAAACTGATACAGCTTTGGAAAATTTAGTTCAAGAGCATAATTTATGGTTATGCACACCAAACATATGGTATATTACAATTTATTACAATAAAAGATACTTCATTTTAATAGTTAAAACTTGGACCTATACAAATGATTAGGTACCTGCTATGGAGTGAAATCAAAAAGTACAAACTGTCGTATCTGGTTCTACATTATTTTTTGCAACTTAATAATAAAATTATTTTTGAAAAAAAGCCAATACCTTCAAGTTAGTGATCAATGGACAATTCAGTTCATTTCACATTCTTTAAGATATTTAAAATAAACTACTAAGAAGAGAAAAAATTTCGCTTGGCTGGAAAAATAAGAAATAATTTTATACTGTTAAAAGGAAGAATCTATTTTTATTATATGCTAACTAAGCCGCATGGATTTCCATTCTATGTCCATAATCAAAAACAATAATTCCACCTTATACATCACAATTATGGGCAATAGACACAATTACTTCTATTAATTTCATTCACTTATTCCAATAAAAAAAAGGGAATGTTCATAGTGAATTATTCGCTAACTATGATGTTATTTGCTATGATTGGCCATTGGTATAAAAGTTCATTTACTTTGGGGTCTATTAAGTTTTTTAAAAGTGAACAATACTGTCTATGGAACACTGTTGCAATCAATTTTAGCTCTAGTTGCAACCTTTGTTGCTATATTCTGAAAAAATCCAATATTTTACAGCTCAGTGTCCATACAAACAAATTATGTACAAGGACTAAGCTATGGCGTCATAATTTGAACTGCTAAAAATAGTTCGAGATGCTAAATTCCTTCTTAAGCTGGTCTGACTCATATTAAAACCTATTCGACCAAGATACGATGGACATGAAATAGATCCATTTATTACTCCAGCAGAACTGCAAGTAACGAAACATAAATTATCTTGTTTACATAAGGACCACGGAAATCACGTTAAAATCTATTCACAAAATTAAGAATTCTATTAGTTTCTTTTTATTAATATAACTAAAGTGGTCAGTAAATGTTAATTTTGAGTTTTATAGGATTCCGAGATCAGAAAAAATAGATTCACTATATAAACGGGTCGAGTTCAAACGTAGTCATAATTAATTACATAAATTACATTTGGGTGTAAAACTAATTGTCTTATACTTGTCTATATTTAAAATCAGAAGATTGTTGTTGCACCATTCCCTAAATATATTTAGATCATATTGTAGTTGTTTACAATCCGTGATGGAATTCATTTTTTTCGAAATATTTTTACATCATTAGCATAGGCTAGTGTCATTGAATGTACTCCGAAGTATTTCATGGCTTAACTTATCAAATGCTTTGGTAAAATCTGTAAAGGTGCAATCTACTTGGAAGTGTTTTTCGAATGAATTAAGTCAAAAAGTAGTGAATTATAATAAATTAGTGAGCATAGATTTTTGCTTCATAAAATCAAGTTGATTTTCACATATGTAATTATAACAAAAGAACAATTTAAAGAAATTATACATACATACATACATATCACAGACAAGAGACTCAACCAGTTTACGAATAGCAGAAAGTTTCATTATAGAACGATAATTTTTTTGATAGTATACCATCAGGGCCAGCACAAAAACTTTCATTAAGTTTTAAAATATTTTCAAGTATTTTAGACTCAGATCTCGAAAAATTATTCAAGTTAATATGTGTGTAATTCAAGTGCGTTGGCTGATTTAAGCCAAAAGATGCCATACCATCTTTTAAACCAAATTCGTTAGTGTTCGAAGTCTTAGTGGGGAAAATACATCATCATTGTAGAACGGCATCATATTGAGTTGGGAAGATTAAAGTCTCCAATAATAATAGTTTCGTCAGTTAGATCATTCTTTAAAATATCGTTTCTGGGGAATTGTACAAATTTTCATTAATTTGAATGGTGGACCATTTTTATTTTTACACAGAACACTTCAAACTAGGATTCTAAAAAATTGTCAACTAGTGAACAAATAAGATCTTACTCCAATCAACAAACATCCGCCGATATTCGCTGCATTGTTAAGTGTGTTTTTATATTGTTTGTGATTCATAAAAGTACCTGTCTACATTTACCTTGACGACAGTGGCGTAGCTAGCCTTTTGGTCAAAGTATGGTTACATTATCAATTTAAAAGCGGAAACCATCCATAACTTATTCCTAAACCTTTGAAAAATTGAATTTTGCTTGAAGTTTCAATTTAGTCATCTTTTAAAATCATCATTCATCATCATCAGAGTAGTGTTTCCGAAAACAACTTTAGAAATTTCATCTGTAACCTATGTTTGTATAGTTCTTTTTAACATAACATTTGAATCAATCGAATGCAACTCCGCCAATTATGTACCTCGCTATATATTATCTCCAACTTCTCGATGTACAGTTGTACATAATTATCCCCCATATATTAAATAATAATTCTAAGAAAATCTCCGTAGTTTGTCACACACAATTTCCTTGATTAATGCATTAACAAAAGAATAAAGATGTCGAAAAGGTATTCAAATGGGGCAAACTACAAAAGAACAGTTCGAACCATATCGAGGCCATAAAGAGTAGACAGGCCTTACATATACAAAATTAAGTTTTTGTAATATCAATAAAAAAGGTTAAAACACAAGACGGTTGTGAATCCGATAAGGCCCGCAATTATCAAAAGAATCGTTCTAGTCATGACGTATTTGTTGTCAAAAACAACATTTGTTATTTCAAAATAAAATGCTTATCTCTCTTTGCTGGTGTTATTTTTATGTTGCTTGCCTACGTTCAAATAACGTAACTTATTTGCGTGAATTTGAAATTATCAGAAATAATAAACCTCTGACCCTTTAGCCAGTTCGTCTCAGTCTAGAAATACTGATCTTTCCACAAGTTTTACTTAGATTGTCTCATTTAATTTTAAATAATCAGCCGTTGAATACACACATCCGAAATGAATCGTTCTGTAAATAATTTTGTAACATAACTTAATATACATAATTGTTTCTAAAACGTACTTCTTTTGTATTTTTTGTAGAAAATGTCAGGAAATTCAAAGATCCTTTTCGATAGCCTCGAGGAAAGCGATCCAGAGCTTACTAAATTGATTAAAGAAGAGAAAATACGACAAAGATGTGGTTTGGAAATGATCGCAAGTGAAAACTTCACATCGGTAGCCGTTTTGCAAACACTTAGTTCATGTGCACATAACAAGTATTCCGAAGGACTTCCTGGTAAAAGGTGAGATTATAATAAAATTGTATTTGCTTGTACAATAAGCAATAATATATGTCCGATTTTTGAAGATACTATGGTGGAAATCAGTTTATCGATCAAATTGAAGTGTTGGCACAAAATAGGGCCCTAGAAACTTTTGGTCTGAATCCTGAGGAATGGGGTGTTAATGTTCAACCGTATTCAGGATCTCCAGCTAATATGGCTGTCTATACGGCACTATTAAACCCTCATGATAGAATTATGGGTCTAGATTTGCCCGATGGTGGCCATTTGACGCACGGCTTCATGACAGCTACTAAGAAAATATCTGCCACATCAATATTCTTCGAAAGTATGCCATACAAAGTTAGTCCACAAACCGGCCTAATTGATTACGATCAACTTGAAGCCAATGCAAAGTTATTCAAACCCAAAATGATAATTGCTGGAACTTCTTGCTACTCCCGGTGTTTGGACTATGAGCGTTTCAGAAAGATTGCCAACGATAACGGAGCTTATTTGTTTGCGGATATGGCACATATTGCTGGTCTGGTTGCAGCTAAAGTTATCCCAAGTCCATTTAAGTACGCTGACGTTGTGAGTACTACAACTCACAAGACACTACGTGGGCCACGTGCAGGTATCATTTTCTTCCGTAAAGGTGTACGCGAAGTCAAACCCAATGGAGAAAAAATAATGTATGATTTGGAAAATCGTATTAACCAAGCTGTTTTCCCCGGTCTCCAAGGAGGTCCACATAACAACACAATCGCAGGAATTGCTACCGCCATGAAGCAAGCCAATTCCCCCGAATTTGTTGCTTATCAAAAACAGGTCGTTCTCAATGCTAATCGCCTAGCAGAAGGATTACAGCAAAGAGGATATACTGTTGTTACAGGTGGAACTGACGTCCATTTGATTCTAGTGGACCTTCGGAGTGCTGGCTTGACCGGTGCTCGTGGTGAACACATTCTTGAAGAGGTTGCCATCGCTTGCAATAAAAATACAGTTCCTGGAGATAAGTCAGCATTGTTCCCTTCTGGAATTCGTCTTGGTACTCCGGCACTTACTACTCGAGGTCTAACCGAAACCGACATGGACAAAGTTGTTGACTTCATTGACCGTGCACTCAAAATTGCCAAAGATGCTTCCACCAGTGCTGGCCCCAAAATAGCCGATTTCTACAAAATTTTGCACGAAAATTCAGATCTAGCTGCTAGAGTCAAATCTTTATCTACAGAAGTGGAAACTTTCAGCGCTACATTCCCCATTCCTGGTATCGGAGAGCTATAAGCATAAGAGACAACAAAAAAATAAAATACACTGGAAGTATTTATAATTTTTTTTTATTTTGTACAAATTAAAACATTTTACTGACAATCACTGAAGTTCTTGATGTCCTAATAAAAATCTCATAACTATGTTAAAAACTAAATACCTATCTAACTCTTATCGTTTTAACTCTCTGTTAAATAAAATAAGAACTTTTCTCTTATATTGAATCCATTTTTATACATTCCTTTATCGGCCTTTGCGTCCGGTGGAAACGCGAGTTGTGTGTTGAGAGAGACCATTTCGTTTTGAAGCTTTTGTTGCACATAGAACAATCGTGCTTTTTCGATGCTATTGAATGCTTCGATGCCATGTGGCGTCGCAGGGCTGACACTGACTGCAGTTTTCGGCTGCACACTGTGCACTGAAGTGATATTTCTGTGAATACATGTTTAGAATATTTATAGAGCCCATTTAAAAATAATAACATACAAAATAAATAATTTCTTTAAAACACAATAATTTCTAAGATGTAATTGTCAAGTCAATGTTGCTCGGGGCTTCATTAAGAAGATTAAAAATGTTAATAAATCATTTTTCTTTAATTTTATTTGAACTAATGTTTAAAATAAATATTCCAGCTGATTTTTAACAATTACAAACTCCACGCAATTATTTGCATGGAAATCTTTTGTATATATGTATGTAGGTAATTTTTTGATTTCTTTAGCATTATGCTGGGGGTTAGGTATTCATGGCGGAATAATTCTAAAACTATACTGAGTTTATTTTTTATTTATAAAAAGGGAAAATTAAAAACTACCAATGCCGAAAAATTTGTCATTGCTTACAAGCTGGGCTTTAAATCAAACTTATAGTAAAACATTTATAAAGGTCGTAAAATATTAAATTTAATTACAATATTCTTTTCTATTTAAACACATTTTCTTTAATTACTCTCGAAAGTGTGTATTTAGTGTTTATTTTGTTGTTTGTTTTTGTTTAAATTGTTTGGACGCAGGTGGCTGGTTGTGATACTTATAGTGCCTATGGGCTTTCGTGTCGATTCGAGGTCTTTTGCTCATGTGATATTCGTATGTGTTCACGCAAACTATATTTGTTTTTGAAGCTCTTTTGGCACTGATCGCACTTGCGAGGTGGTTGCGGTGTATGCTGAGTTCGAATATGTCTCCAAAGATTTACGGTTGTTATAATCATTTTGCAAAATTGACATTCAGTCCATTTATTATTTGGCAAATCTAAAAGTATAACAAAAATAATATTTTGTTAGTATCGGTGTTTTAAATTAAATTTTGATTTTTTGTGTTTTTTTTTTTTTCAATAAAAATAGCAGTTATTTTTTTTTTCATAAATAAATCATTTGGAGACATATTCGCTTGTTTATTTTGTATATGTACATTTTTCCTACAAATTTTTAAACTAGAGAGAAATAAATACATATTAGAAAGTGGAACTTAACCGTGCGCCCAGGTGTGCATCAGGCTAAAACTTATTCCGATTTGGTTGATATATTCGTTGCCTGGAAAATGGATCCTACAATTTTTATAAACTCGTGCAAGTTTTGTCAAAACTTCATTGTTTTTTAGGTTTTTCTCATGAAGATAAAATAATAGGAATCCAAATATGAAGTATTTAAATAAAAATAATTCAATTTGATTTGTTCATGTAACATTTTTTTTTTGAATTACTGAAGCGATTTGTGAAATTCATATATTAGACAACTCGAGCAATTATGAAGTGATTTTGTATATATAGAAACAGCAAATTAAACTTAGATTCAATAAAGACAACAATAATGCCGGCCTAACATGTCTTACCCGTGTACCCGTGGCGTGGTGGTTAGTGTGTAGGGCTGTCACGCCAAAGGTCTTGGGTTCAATCCCTGCCTGCCCCTCCAAGAGTAATTCTTGTCATGAAAAAAGCTTTCTCAAATTAGCCGTTTGGATTCGGCTTAAAACTGTAGGTCCCCTACATCCCTGACAACTTTACTCGCACACAGGAATGGTTGAGAGTTGTAAGTCAGTAGGCCCTAGTTCTCAATGGACTGTTGCGCCACCTAATTTATTTATCTAACATGTCTTATGCTTAAAATAGAATTCACATACTATGTTAAAAAGACAGAAGATCTACATGAATGATAATAGGAAATCCCATAAAGGTAGATATGAAAACGAACCTGTTTATCTTGTTTTTATAAAAATGGAGATACGTGTCATCACTCGCAACCCTTCTGTGCTGCCATTAAAAAGAACCCAAAAGGTTTTAAATGATTTTTAGGACCATTTGCATTATAAAAAAAGATACCCTTATCAATTTTAAATGCTCCCGCCGACTCAGATGGCTGGGTCAATTAGGGCCAATAGCAAATAATTGATATAGGAATATGTTTTGGTGATTCACATGTGTAGCAAATTTTTTTCATAAAAAAACAACACTTTGCACAATCGTTTTAAAAATATATCGGTACGGTTAATATTACATATTAGATATTATTAAAACAAATATATCGTCTAACCTTGTCCTATGGCGTTTCCTTTTTCATCCTTTCCACCACTGTCTGTGCATTCTGGCTGCGATATTAATCGGCCTGGGTAAAAATAAAAAAAAAACTGGTTTATTAAAAGTTTTTATGCTTAGGCATAGTTCTTCAGTGAATTGAGATTTACATCAATGAAAAACTAATCACTGCGAACTTAATATCAAAATAAAATCTTACCCATTTCAATTGTTATTTCAGTATTATCTGCCGATTCTGTTTGATACTTTGATTCTTCGATTTCTGATTCCGTTAAGATTTCATATTCTGATGTGTACTGCGTTACATTTTGGCCACTCGATTCTTGAGAAGCCTGATGAGATTGTGTTACAGAATCATGCAATTGATTTGTATCAGAGACGTCGATGTACTCAGGTATGTCCATTTTTACAGTAGCCGGAAGGAAATTAATTTCAGTTGCTGAAATAATCAAAAACAAGTTTAATTAATTTTTAATTCATTCGAGAAAGGTAACAGTATAAAATGAAAATCCTACTTTTAACAATATTAGGTTCCTCTTTGTATTCCACGGTCTCTGTAGTGTAGATATGTTCATCATCATCGGAAAAAGTTATTTTACGCTTTTTCATGACAGTTTGTTGCTGTTGTTGCGTTGATTGTGGCTGCGTATGTTGTTGTTGTTGTGTCTGCTGAGCAGTGTGTTGAGTTATAATTGCTGGTATTTCAATTGTTTGCGACGATTGTGTAACGTTTTCTGTTACTGCACGTATTGTACTTGGTATTGTTTTAATGATTTGTTCCTCGGTAAGAGTTCGGGGGGTTTCTTTTTTTTCTTTATCTTCTGATGTTAACCCTTGCACAGCAAGTAATTCAGCTGTTTGAAGAAATGATTGCAGAGCTTCTTGATGAACGTTCACTTCGCCCTTAAATTAAAAAAACACAAATTTAGGTTCAATTTTGAGTTCGAAATTATTTAAATTTTAAACACAAACAAAAAACCATTAATCTCTTAGTTTTTGATTGTATAATTATATGGTCAAAAATAATGCAGTAATATTAAAATTGAAAATAACCAAAGATTCGTCGGTAAACGATGAAATAGTTAGTTTAATTTGCAATTAAAAAATAACAATTTAGGCTTTATTTTTAATAAGAAGTATGTATTACAAAAATTAATCTCAATAGTCGGTTTTTAAATTGTGCGCTGGGACCAATTTGAAAAAAGATGATTGGATTAAAAGAAAGATACCGAAGCATATTGTAAGTAACATATACACATATATGTAGTTACTTCTTCGTAAACTCTGAATTAAATACATTGTTTAACGTTTCAATAAATTCTTATTTCTTCTACATAAAATCTACAAATATTCAGCCTGGTAAAGCATTCCACATACTTGTAGTGCGGCTTAAGAAAGAATCCCTGTCGTTAACAGTACGTCAGAAAATGGACTCAAGGGTAAACTGATGAGCTTCCTAGAAGTTAGGGTATTACGATTGAATTGTTTAAGGGGAAGAATGCAACTCACTATATCATTAGAGCATTATTTATGAAAATAGCAATAAAACAATGAGAATAAAAAAGGAGAGTAGCAATAGCAAATGTCTCAGAAAGAGAACGATCGCATCATTTTTAGAGCTCTCTTTTCAATTCTATTCAAAAGACTCAAGTTTGATATTGGGGCACCTGCCCAATTATGACAATTGTACTTGAGTTTCGGACTAAAAGAAGATTTGTTAATCATAGCCAGATCAGAACGGGTAAAAAACTTCTTCCATCGTCGCAGAAAACCTAAACATTTAGCAGCATTTTTGGCGATGTCAAATATGTAATCACTTCATAAGAGATAATTTGTGACGCACATACCTAGAACTGAAAGCTTTTCAGTCTCCTCGGTTAAAGTGCCACCGATGGATAGTGCCATTAAGATAGGGTTATGCCTTTGCGACAGTAGACAGCATTGAGTTTTCGAAGCATTAAATTCTACACGGTTTTTGGACAACCATGCCAAAATATCAGAATTTATTAAGCTTGCATCTAAAAACGAATATGAAAATCTTAGGTTTCTGTCATTAGCGAAACAATTAAGTGGGTTAGAAGTTTCAGACAAAGATCATTTATAAAAATCAGGAAGAGTGTCGGGGACAAAACAGAGCCCACCAGTATTTATTTTGTGGATAACAGACTCGGACTTGTCCAATACTACTTGAATTGAACGGACCGAAAGCTAGTTTCTAACCCAACTGACAATAATCCTCTCCAAAACGATGTAAAGATTTGTTCCATTGTTCGGTAAGATAAAACATGAGATCACCAGTAGACTTTTTTCTAGGAAAGCCATACTGCCGGTCATTAAGAATCTTTCGTTCTTAGAGATATTTCGTAGGCTGAAAATTGATCAGCGTTTTAATGATCTTATAAAGAATTGACGTAGGTGCAATTGGACGATAGTTAAAGGGTGGGGGAGGATTCGACTTTTTTTAGAGAAAGACTTGAGAAATGCCGTTTTCAAAAATACCTGTAGAACAATAGCGCATGTACTATTCGGGCCAGCATATTTGTGAATGTTGATCGTCTCAAAGAATTGTTTATGCTCTCTAGTACAGGAGGAGTTGTCATATCATTGACAGCAAATTGCGCCCCAATTATTCATTATTATTTTCTAATATTCTTACTCAATTTAACTCAATTTGAAAGTTGAAATATCTCCGAAACGAATAACTGCTCTATGACAAGCTTTGCATATAATAACTTGAATATTAGAACCAGTCCATACACCAAGCAAAAAAACTTGTTTGAAAAAAAAAAAGAAAAAAGTTACAAGGCCGCAAGGGATGATATTCAATATATGCACATTGGAGGCGAATCAGATTTTCTAATAAGTAGTCACTGTATGTTGTCTTATTTATTTACAGTTAGCTTTTCAGCAAACAAAAAAATGCTTCTTATCCTGAACAAATGTTGGTAGGGTGACTACAAATATCGCCGAAAGCTGTTGGTAATTAATTTCTTTAATTCCTGCCAACTAATGCGAAATGGTAAAGTCTAAGGAAAGAAGTTTCCACTCTTCACAAGCATTCGCGCCATTTTTTTACACAATAGCCTATTATGGAAGATCCACTTCAAAGTGAAATCAAATCAATAGAGACTAACTAAAGTGGTTTATAAGATCACGTGACCTTAGAGAACTGTGGAATGGAGCTTAAGAACAAAGTCTAAGTATGTTATAACATCGAAGAGGAAAGAACTTAATTGTACCATTTTCAACAGACAGAGCTTTCGGTTAGCTTACTCATTTTATTGTTTGTCCTTTTGGTTATTTCAAATAACCAAATTTGAACTGTTACTGCTTGCGTTATCATGATACCTTCAAAAAGTCAGGATATTGAATCCCCTCCGAGTTCTTGGACAGTACATTGGTTGTGTTTTGAATCTTGCTAATTGATGAATTAAAAATAAGCTATCCTTTTTGAAAATTTGAAAACATGGGTTTCTAAATACAACTGCTTTAACTACCTTTATAATATGAAAATAAAACCGATTGAAGTAGTTTAAATTATATAAGTATCGAACCCCTGCAGTGCAATGAAATAGCAACTCAACGTAAGGAAAGCAACTAAAATATATCCTTACCTGATACATAAATTCGATGATCGAATTCAAATCCTCAAACTTAATAAACTTGAATATTATCACTGGATGCGGGTGAGGATTCTCTTTGAAGATTTCCTTGAAGTATCCACTGCACGCCGATAGAAGCACCTTATGGGCCTTGATCTTCTGTCCATCACAACACAGTGTAACATCAACGAAATCATCGTTTAATCGCAGAGAATCAAAAGCGTAAGTGATATGCCGCAAATAGTTATTCCAACGCAGGGAATATTGCTGCGATGTGGCCATTTCTTCGTTGGCGCTTTAATATTTTCTAAGGAAAAAAAAAAAAAACTTTTCGGTTACCAGACGATTAAACTTTTTCAATTATATCTAGTCACCTTCTGAACAGAATCTAGCACAAATATTTACTCTAATGAATGTGTTTTGTTAGCTTTTATTTTTGATGCTCTTTAAATTGAATATTTGTTGAAAAAGTATCAAAAAAATCAATAATAAATTTGTAGAAAATTTTTTCTTCAACTTGCTTCGGTACGCTTTTTATGTCAAACAAATTTCTTATGAACTACCTTATCGAAGTGTGTGACGCCATTTTATTGCATTATGGGAAAGAGCGTTCAGTGAAAAAGTAGTTTGAAACATTTTACTTTGAACGCATTAGAAAAACTTAAAATGAACACGTCTATTTAAAATGTCTCGCATCAGTAGTTTTTAACGTTGAAATTTTTGTATTGGCTTTGAGTATTTTTGGTGATGAAGATAGAAATGAAAAATGAAGAGTTCTTACGATCGATAAAACAAGGGCGCATACCATTGATCTAAAAGCTTTGAACTCCTAGTGACCAACTTCGTGTTGATGTCATCTTTTCCATAACACTACTAACTACTAACCCTTCTGTATAGCTTTAGTGGAAATATGGAGAAACTTTTGAACTTGATTTTTATATTTTGCTTATTTTGTCAAACTTTATACATATCCTTGATTTCTTTAAAAAAAAAGTTTTTGAAGCAAGTAAACAAACGTCGGCGTTTAAAAATGAATTCTAATTTTTTTCCACCAAACCTACAAAATTACAAGAAAGCCAGGGAGTGCAATCACTTTTATGGTGGATTTTCTAAGGCAATATGAATTTGACTTGGCTTAAGGACTGTGTAATTGGTTCGACTCGTATTAACTATTCCACTATTCTGAGGTAAAAACGAGTATTATTGAAATCTAATAAATAAGGCTGTTACAGTTAAAAACATAATGAAGAATAAAATATGGCTTAAGGAATATAATTTGAATTCCTAAAAATGATTAAGCAGTTCACTCGAACTTCAACACGTCAATATGAAAATTGTTTTTAACAAATAAGGAACTTTGTTAATTCGCATCATTTGTTTAATTTTATTTGCATGAATATAATATTATTCTTTAAAATAAACTGACAAGCTAGCAACTAGCTAGTAAACACTAAAACAAATTATTATGATTGTTAAGCCATGCCTAGAACAGGGTTAATGCATTCCACATTATTGCTTGTTCCTGTTTTCAGTTGTTCTTGTTTTCTTGGACATTGCATACAGCTTATTCTAGATATGACCATCAAATTTGTTCTGAAGATTTCCCGAAAAAAAACAATGGTTTTAATATTCTACTGTTTTTAATAGTCAGTAGACTTTAACTTTCCTAATGTTTTTAAGTAACAATTTGAAGGTATCCGAGTTTTGTTTCTTCTTAATAAATAAATTAGTTGGAGCAATAGCTCGTAGAGAACAGTGGCCTAGTGACTTCTAACTCTCAATCATTCCTGTGTGCGTATTGTCAGGCATAGAGGGATTTGTCAGTTCCTAGCAAGAGGCACTACCCGTGTAAAAAAACTTGTAGTTGGCACAGGCAGAAATTGAAACCAAGAACTCTGGCACACCACGACGTTCTTAGTTTAAACACAACCACGCGGTTGGTCGCGCCAACTTTGACAAACGGAAAAGACACAATGCCCTCTTATGAGGCAATCTTAACTGTTACCTCAGGCTTTGCCTTCACTTCAGACCGTAAATATCGTAAAACCGACCCCACTGCAGATGAAGCAGCAGTGTCTTCCCTTCTGTTGTTAAATTTATAAAAAAATAAATTAAAATAAAAATAAGTTACAAAAATGTAAGTAAACTTTCTTCTTAACGACATATGATATCGTTAAGTCGGTAAGAAGCCTGGCAAAAGCCCGACTGACCTAACGCGTGGTTGTGATTTAGCCATCTCTATTAATTAAATACCATACTATTTTTTTGATAGTTCATTTATTTATCCAGGACGACATCGTACGCATCTAATATGTTGTGTCGAATTATTTACATGAAAGTTTTTCCTATATTTGCTTAGTGGGCGTAGGCCATAACTACAGATCTATTCAGTTCGTCTTGTATGTCACTGTTAATGTCATCCTCATCTGTCAGTGTCAGCTCGAAACTTGAAAGACTTGGACTCCAACAAAATCGCACAAAAGAAAAAGACTTGATGAAAACAAAATAGAAATGGATGAAATAAAGACAAAGTTCTTGGATTTGCTCAATAAGCAGGTAAATAATACCTTCGAAAATTTAAATACACTCAAAAATATACAATATTCGTCTTACAGAATAGACAAATGAAAATTCCTGCTATGGGGTTTTCTGATTATTTCATTCAAAATGTTACCACAGAACCAGAAGTTAAAGCAAATGTGCAGCAGGCTGCAACAACAGACACAGACGACGATGAAAACCAACAAAAATCAGATCAGGAAATTCTCGAAGGCATTGAAAACATTTACTTTGATCCGGAAAGTAATCCCAGCTTATATGAGCTAGAAGTAAGTTTTAATAACAATCTAATCTCTAGAAGTGAATATTTTTGTACACTCATGGTCATTGTTAATTTGTTTATAGAAAGTTCTAAGCGATGGAGTCAATTTGGATGCAATCGAACAAACCATGACTAAACTGAAAAAACAGCAAAAAGTATTATCGAAACAAGTATTACAAAACATTCTGGAGCAACGGAGCGCATGCAATGTTGAGCTAGCGGCTATAAATGATGTTCAAAAACAACTTGAAGAATCTCTTTGGACGTGTAGCAAAGCTCGCTCATACTTAAACTATGCAAAAACAAATCTAACAACAACAAGTCTTGAGATTTTAGCTGCATATCGCAAGAGAGAGGTTCTCAATGAATTGCTTAAGTCATTAAACGCCATTAAGAAACTTGTAAGTGAAAAGCGTAAATAATAATTCAATGAGGTTAACATTTTCTATAGTTAAGATTACAATTCTATTAACCAATGCATTTTTTCAATTGAGTTTTAAGTTTGTATTAATGATAAGTGAAAAGGTTTGTGAATACTAATACCGTCCAGCGGTCCAAAATTGGCCTTTGTAATTCTATGAACATTGCCGCACTTAAATATTGGCACACCGCGACAATCAAACTTAAAACCTACTTGTAACCATTTATAAACAAGTGGTTTTGTTCAGTTTTTTGTTTCCATTAACTAATTGGGGATATCCAAAGAAATAGAATAATTATCTCAAAACATGCACATCCAGATTATGTACAAAATGCCCTCCACTCTTCAGTTCTGCCAACAATTTTAATAATTTGAGTTACAGTTATTCAAAACCAATCTGCTTGTCAATTGAATCAACCTTTTTTCAAACAAATTGTTTCAAAATAGCAAAATCAGCTTAAAAAAAAGTTACTCTAAAAAGTTCGGCCTCGGATCTTTGATGCCCGTGAATTCGATTGTCCCATAAAGTCAAAAGAAATGTGCTGCTGAAGTGGGACATCAATTTGGAGGTGTGGAAGAGTTGGTTTCCATCTATGGCATTAAGAACACAGAAAAAGTGTCATAAAGCTAAATCATTGAAGATCGTTCAAATTCCTATACAACAATGACCTCAAAAAAAGGCCCAAGACATATGAATGTGGTTAGCACAACACTACAACCATTTTCACACGCACCACAATCTCCGGGTCTAAATCCAATCAAACATTTGTGAGGCGGATTAGACAAACGCGTGAAAAAGCGTGCAATTTGCAATAAACCTAAATTTATACAGGCGTTGAAAGAACAACGGAAAAATAATGGATGAAAAGGCAGCAAAAATAGATTAACCGCTGTTATTAAACAAAAGGGCAATTGTAGGCTTATAATTTTGGCATTTTTTAAAACATTTATAAAAATATGTATATTTTTGTATCAATTATTTGTTCAACTATCATCCAATTGAACTAACGTCTCTTATTTCCATAGAAACACTTATCAATTTTCAGCCTAAGTAATATATTTTCGAACGAAAGCTTCTAAATAACCGGCAGTATGGCTTTCGTAGGAATAAGTCCATTAATAATTTATCTCACAAAACATTGGAACAAATCTTTATTTCGTTTTGCCTCCGACACTCTTCCTTATTTTTATAAATGATCTTTTGTCTGAAACTTCTAACCCACTTAATTGCTTCGCTGATTAAAGAACTCTTAAGTTTTTCATATTCGTTTTTAGATTCTCATCCTTTTTCTTCGGATGTGGACTTCCAACGTCAGCGTATGATAAGCATCAGTACGCTTGAGTCCAATTTCGGACGTACTCTTAAGAACAGAGATTCTTTCTTTAGCCGCACTACACGAACGTGGAATGCTTTACCAGGTTCAATATTTACCACCAATGTTCATAGATGTCTACTTTCTTATCCTTTTTAAATTACTCGCAATGTGTTTATTCATTATAAGGGTATTCATAATTCTTTGAGTATGCGTAAGAAAAATCAAAATCGTTTTGTGCCAATAATTAAGTGCAGCACCGTATAATGTACAAATATTTAAATATATTTGAAGTATTGGGGAAAAAAACTAGTCTAATGTTATTTAAAATTTGCTCAAAACACGCACAGTGATCGGCATTGCAAATTCATATGATTTATTCTTTGTCCATAAAACGTTTTGGCATCTTAAGTATAAATATTTTACGAAACAAATATCGTGTTTGCTTGATAAAATTGGTTTGAGCTTCCAAAAAAAAAATTCAAAAATAAATACAAATAGACTGAAGATATTAAAAAAAAAAAAAAAAGAGGCTGGGATGCGACCCACACGGATAACTTCCCATCCCGTCCGTCGATTTGTCTTGTAAATGTAAAAATTGCCAAAAATATTTTGCATATAATTAAATAGTTTGATTTCAAAATCTATTTTTGTTAACGAGATTTTTAGTCTAAAACCATTTTTTACCAATTTTAGTAGCATTTCTTAAAAGTTTTTATTTCTTATATTAACAAATACAAATTGGATGAATGAAATTAATTTGAAGACAATATCTTCTATTGTTCACGAAATATCGAGAAACGAACATCAATTTTTAGCAATTTTTTCTTACTATTTCTTGTAGATTTTATTTTATGAAAAAACGGACTGTTGAATTTTTATAAAAAATTTACTGTATGTCGAAAACAATTAGTTTAAAAGCCAATATTTTTAATTTTTTAGTATTGTTTTTTTTTTAGGTTTTTATTTTTTGTAAACAAAACTGTCAATTCGATTTTTCTTAAAATTTTACCAAATGTTGAAAACAATATTTCTTACAAATTTAGTTTGAAGCCATAATCTCAAAGTTTTGAAAAGATATTTAAGTCGAAAATTAATTTTTACCAACTTTTAGTAATGTTTTTTTAGGTTTTTATTTTTTATAAAAAAAATTGTCACTCAAAAAGGTTATTCTTCTTTGCACAACATTATTTTAGAGATAAAATCATTTTTTTTTTCGTAAAATATTCGAGGTGACAGTTTTATAAGAATTTATAAGAAAACCGTTAATTGGATTTTTTTTCAAAAATATACTAGTTTGGTATCGCGTCACAATATACAATATACAATTTAATTCAAGTCTCTGGCGGTATTGGTTCGTGAGATATTTAGGGTTAACCAAATTGGTAAAAAAACCACCCACTCAATTTTTTTGAGAGTCCTTTCTGCATTATTATCTGTATATCAAAATTTATTTGAAGTCGATACTGGTTCTTGAGCTATGGACGACGAAAAAAAACTTCGCAAACGTACGTACACACGCACGCACAGACATCTCTCTAAATGAAATGTCAAAATTTTCAATTCGACAAATCGGACCGATTACAATAACTTCCTGTGAGAAATGAAAAAAAATAAAAAATAAAATGTGATAATCATGTGAAAACAAATATTCTAACCAAATTTAATTGAAACTCGAACTTAACTGCCTCTTTTACACTTAAGGTTTTTTTCTATTCAATAGAAAAAAATAAAAAAAAAACAGTTGAAAAACACCTGTGATAAAGATCAAACCAAAATAAAAACTAACAAAGAAAAACCCAAACTAATGTCAGTTTTAACTTTTTTTTTTATTATATTTAAAACAAGAAATCAACGGACGTTGAAGTTCAAAACCTCCTAGCAGAAGGCAATTTCTCAACAGCTATTGGGCTCCTTTTGAAATGCAAAGACAACGCTGCCGAATACACTCAGTATGACAGTGTTCAATCACTAACAAAAAAGCTCCAAGAGACATTACTTTTAACTGAATTCCAGCTAGACACTGTCTTAAATGAAGTAAATATTTTGAAATTCAATTAACCAAACACCTTTCTTACGCTGTAATGTCAATATTTTCCTATCTTACAGATTATTCTTAATTTTGAAATAAAAAAGTATGGCAAACTTCAAGAATCGTACAAGTTATTAAATAAATCCCTATTCGCCATGGATCAGGTAATATTTTTTTTAATAAAAACAAACGAAGCTAATAATTTTCTTCCTTTTTCGCAACAAAGCTTCACATTAATTTTATTTCATCGATTCATTCATCTGTTAATTCAGTCGTACGTTCTTACAATGATCCCAACATGGACGAGAATCTCAAATACTTATTCGAGCAACTATGCGAACAAGTTGCCACCGACAAATACATTCCCTGTTTAATTAGTTTATGTAAAACATGCTGGACCATATTAGCTTCCTATTATCAAATTGTAATGTGGCATCAAAACTACAAACTATACCCTGAAGACGCACAAGATTCACCAGACAATTACATCCAGGAGAAACTGAAAAAGGGTCAATCTCGAATTTGGAATGATATCCAATCAAAGATATGTGTCTACTTATCGAGCACAAAGCTGAGAACACTTAAACACGAACAATTTATTCAAGTTCTCTCGGTTATTCAAAGACTTCAAAAAGTTGGCATTGAATTCTGTGGAGAGTATTCGGAGAAATTGATCGCAACAATGCAATCCCAAAGTGAAGAGTTCTTTAATAGATACCATGTCTCTTGTTTGGAAGAAATATGCCTGTTTCTTGACAATGAATCGTGGACGGTTGTGGATTCATTTAGTAATATTCTTCAACTGCAGGTATTTAATGTTTTGTTGTTTTTTTTTTTTTAAATTGACAAATAAAAAATATATTCGAAGGAATTTCGTTCGGTTCGTAATACCCTGCGCCGGCACAAGTCTCCACACATTGCCATACTACCCACAGACCCTAATAACAGCCCCAATAGTAACAATAACTGTGATGAATTAGTTTCGGCACATTCCCATGACGGTGGTAGTTCAATATACGGATCTTGTGGATATTTTTTAAGATTTTCCGAAAAAAGTTCACCATTCGATGGTGGCCTAGATGCAGCTATGCTTGAAGAAGATATTCTATCGGGTATCGTTGATGAAGCATCTTGTTACTTTTCTGAAGAGAGCGACGATGATAAGAGTACACAAAGCAAAGATGAAGATGGTATTGTGCAGTAAGTATTTGTTGTATAACAACAATTTCCATTTAACAAATTATTTTTTAAATAGACATATTATAGTCAACAATACATCATTAAATGTACTTCGATGCATTGGAAGATATTTGCAAATGTGCAAGTTACTACACTGTATATCGCCAAAAATTGTCGGAACTATGTTGGAACTAATTGACTTCTATTGTTATGCAGTTCATGAAATTTTCGCTAAAGATTCTGTAAGTTCTTTTTTTGTTGTTTTAATAATTAAGGTATTTTTTTTGCTGTTGCCGAAGGCGTGTGACTTATTTTTTTCGCTCTTTGACTTTTCATTACTATTATTATTATTATCAGAAACTTTGTACCGAATAATGTACATAGTTTTAAAATACTTTAATACATTATTGTTTTAATTTAAAAAGTCTTGTTTTAAAATCAAAGTTTGTGTTTCTTTAGTCTAAGTACATATTTCGTTATAAATTTTAGTTCATATAAGGTATATCTGGCATAAGCCTCCCTCATTCCTGCCCATGGATGTTTTTTCGTCGTTATACCAGTTGTCGTAGAAATATCTAAGACCGCCTATCCATTTTTTATTTGTTCTCCCTCTCGACCTTGTTTTGTTTGGTGGGGTCATTTGGTTATTACTTTCGTCCATCTATTATCTTGCGTTCTTAAAATATGACCTGCCCAGCTCTATTTTAATGGTTTTTTTTTCTTTGAATTTGGTTTTTTATATTAGTTATTCTTTTGATTTCTTTGTTTGTTATTCTTTGAAGTGTCTTGCTTCATTTTTCTAAGGCTTTAAAAACTGTCAACCTAACAGAAAAAAAGAAGTTCAAATTGGTGTATGTTTTTCCAGTTTTTTACCCACTTCGTCCGGTGTTCTTCAAGGGTCGATATTGGGTCCTCTTCTATTCTGTATCTATGTCAATGTACTTCCAAGTTTGATCAAAAACTATTTCTGTCATCTGTATGCGGACGACTTTAAACTTTACTTCAGTTGTCCTCTTGGAATCATTGAGTATGGCGCCTCTAATATCAATGAAGACGTAGTGGTTTCTAAAAAGATTCTTGATCTCTCTAACTTTCCCACAATTTTGTTAAGAAATGCCCTGATTGAATAAGTAGAAACTGCTAAAAATGTCGGTGTTAACCTTAACCGCTCTCTAACATGGGACTATAGGCAAAGTTTATGGTGCCCTACGTACTTTATGGGTAACCCATTATTTAACACCAGTAAACACACGCATGTTGATTTCCAAGACTTTGTTAATACCAATCTTAATTATGGTTGTAAATTATATTGCAACTGTAGATGATAGTAAACGTTAACTTAATTTTATTCGCTATATTTTTTGCTACCCTGCTGCTAGATATATCCTTTGATAATTACCTTAAACTTCGAAATCTGTTGCTACTCTCTGATGTACCTACCTTTAGAAGATCTTGTCAATTGATTCATCTTCGCTATACATGTTTAACATCCGGAAGTCGATTTTTTATAAGCTTAGTGTGACTGTGGAACTCTCTCCTACGCGCTGTAACGGATGTCAAAAATGCAACACGAATTAAAAAGGCTCTAAAAGATTATTTTTCATATAGCATTTAAATACTTTAAATTATATTATTTAATTATACAATTGTAACTAGTCTTTTTTCAACAAAATTTCGCTTGCTCTACCCATCTGGAATTTAATTATAACTGTATAATAATTTATAAGATATTGAATCTTACAGTTATTAAGTATTAACGAATAATATAAAATGAAATAATTACACATAACTTTTAATTTCTTCTCACTGTATGTGTTTATATTATTTTTAACATTTATTTTTATAGTTTTTCTCAATTCCTTTAGTTCTTGTTTTTCAGTTTATTTCAGATTTTCTTTGGTCCTCAGGTCTTCTCTTTTGTTGATCAATAAAATATTTTTGTGTTCTGTGTAACTTTGTCAGATTTTTCGATGATATTCTCTAGGATTTCATTAGTATGTTGAATGTTTTCTGCAGTGAAAGTTGTATTAATATGTTCTCTCATTTTATTGCCAAGTTGTTCGTTATATAAGGTTCGTTAGCAAAGGTCAAGTTTAGTTCTTGCACCGATTTAATTACTTTGACTCCTCTTTTTGTTTTTTTGACTATCCCTACTTCCAAATGCTTAGCCATGTTCGTGTTCCTTGTCGCCGTCTGTCTGGTCTGAGTTCAAATCTGCTATTTTTCGAGCTCTATTTATAGTTCAACACAAAATATCCTCCAGAAACATGCTTTTGCTAACATAGTTCTTAAAATTAGTCTTTCTTATAGTTATAAGAATTACTTTCTGAGATGTGCGATGTACATAAGCTGTTTATTTTTTGTTTAATTAACAGAATGTTCAAATGGATAAATTCTATACAAATAAAATAGAAGTTAAACTGAAGACAATAGAAGAGAAAATCATTCCTAACATTAAAATTTGGCCTTTGAATTTTTCCTCGTTGGTAAAGTTATTTAAAGAATTTGTTTAAATAAATAAATGTTGTTACAATGCTTTTGTTTTAATAGTTAAATAATGAATTAGCTAACCCTGATACACTCTATGGACTATCGTTACGAATAGTTGCTATTGAGAGTGGCTCCTGCATGATCCAACAATTTCAACTACTAAAAAATTATCTTAATCACTTGCTGCCTGTACATGAACGAACTATCCTCTCCACGTTTTTCGAGCATTCAGACTTGATGAATAATATATCACTTCCTGTTTATACGTGTGTTACTTCAAAAATTATCGACCTCCCAGCTATTCTTGCTAGCATGTCTAAAGTCAAATGGGATATCAATCATGTGAGCTTTCAGCACAGCGGTTACATTGATGTGATGAATCGGGTAAAATATGTAATATGTGTTAATTTGTATTTATTAAATTAAGTTATAATTGTTGGTCTATTAGAATGTACAAACTTTTGCGATGCGTTTAGAAGAGATTGCCAAAGAAGTTCCTGTACCATCAGCTGCAGTGTGGAATACAATAGCTCGCGTTGCTACTCATTTATTAGTAGAAGGGTAAATATTATTTAAAACTGTTCTATTTGTAAACTTTAAATAATTTTTTTTAATATAGTTTTTCCAATGCAAAAAAATGCTCAGCCGGTGGCAGAGCTTTGATGCAATTAGATTTTACAAACTTCATGTCAATAATAGAACTCATATCTGGTCTTAAATTCATCGAACATCGATCGTATGTAGATGTTTACCTTAAAGCTTATTACTTCCCCGTAGAACAATTTGAAGAATGGATTGAATCACAAAAAAATCTCGGCATCTACTCGAAAAAGCAATTAAACAATTTAATAATGTGCGTGTGCTCTGGAAACAAGCGCATTAAACAAAAACTATTGGCTTCCTTAGAAAATCTTAATAATAGTTCTCAATAATTAATTTTAAATAAGAGGTCTTAAACCTCTGTTTTTTAAGCTTTCGAATTTCAGGAATGTTAGTAAAAACTAAACGAACAACAAAAAGTTTTTAAAACCTTAAACTTATTTTTTTTTTAACTACAATGAATGGTTGTATAAGGCAAAGTAATGGAAAATATTCTTTATTTCAAAGGGGATTCTTATTTCCAGTTTTCAAATTCTAATTCGAACATATTTGTTTAACTTTACGAGTATAACTGAAATAACAAAAGCTTAAAGTACAGAGGTTAAATACCTTGGATAGTTATATTAGTTAAATTTTGTTTTTATTTTCGAAATCAATTGTTTTACATTTTTTATAATTTATCTTAATCATTCCAAACTCCAAAATTAACTCTCACAAAATTACTCTCGAAAACGATCTCTCTATTTAACCTTTAAAAAACAAACAATGCAGATTTTAAATTGATTCTTTTGGTCAACCTCCAATATTTTAAGAAAGAAACAAAAAACCCTGCATATGCAAACGTAATTTTATACCTTTAAGTCTTATTTATTTTTATATTTATATAGGTAACGTGTAATCTGGTGAAAGGTTTTACTTTAACTTAACAAAATGTTAGTATTTCTTTTTTTTCTAAAGCGTGATTTACTTTAACTTTGAAGATGTATTTCGAATTCTTAAAAGGTTATGCAAGAAGTCTGCACTTATACTTCAAAGATAAGTAAAAGAACATAGAAGAGGTACTTTATTCTGTAACTTTTTTTAATATTATAAAGTCGAGTTTTAAGGATAAGGACACCTTTTTAATGACTTTCTGGTTTAAATCTGAAAAGATTTTGTATGATGTTACAATTTTTTCAATGTAATATTTTTCAAATTTAAATGCTCGAAAAGTTTGAAATATGCGAAACAAAGTTAAAGGTTTTTTTTTCCAGATTTTTACCACGACATTCTGAAGAATTAGTTCTTATAGTACATCAATTATTTTAATTTCTCGAACAAATACAAAACTGTGTTAGAAATATCTACTAATTTATTTTATGTTATAACAATATTTAATGTACAATACTAATATGTGTATTATATAAATATTTGAAATAAAATATGTGTTTAAAGTATTTTTATTGTTGACGTTTTATATTTAATATATGTATAATCGAATTGTTCGCAGACAAAGTGGATGTTAATTTATTATTTTTCACTTCATCGTCGAAGATTTAAACGACATATAGGTTACAGGAACATTAAGGCCATACAGCTTTTTATGTTAATTGGTCTTTCTTGAACACAAAAAGATACAACCATTTGTATTTGTATGATCCTGAAAAAAGGAGACCCTCTAAACTGCACCAATTATAGAGGAATCAGTCTTCTTAACATCGCCTACAAAATCTTCTCTGCCGTAATATGTGAACGTATAAAGCCCATCGTCAACAACCTGATAGGTCCTTATCAGTGTGGTTTTGGACCAGGAAAGTCCACAGTCGATCAAATATTCACATTACGGCAGATCCTGGAAAAAACCCAAGAACACCAAATCGACACCCACCATCTTTTCATCGATTTCAAGGCCGCATATCATATGACAGTATCTACAGGGACGAGCTGTATAGAGCCATGTCTAGTTTTGGCATCCCTGCCAAACTCGTCCGTTTGTGCAGGATGACCATGGAAAATTCACGCTGCTCCATAAAGGTTGGAAACAACTTAACAGAACCTTTCGATGTCAAAAAAGGTTTTAGACAAGGTGATGCACTGTCATGTGATTTTTTTAACGTCGTACTTGAAAGAATAGTGCAAAGCTCACACGTCAACACTAGAGGCACTATCTTTCAAAAGTCTGTCCAATTACTAGCATATGCTGATGACATTGACATAATCGGAAGAACTCAGCGTAATGACAATGGGGCTTTAGTGAGTATTGAGGCAGAGGCGGCAAAAATGGGTTTAACGGTTAATGAGGGCAAAACAAAGTACATGCTGTCGTCAAGAAAGGACTTACAACACCGACGTCTTGGTCAAAACGTCACCATCGACAAACGTAACTTTGACGTAGTCAAAGACTTCGTCCACCTAGGCTCCGCCGTAAACGCAGAAAACAACACCAGCGCTGAGATCAAACGAAGAATAACTCTTGCTAACCGCTGTTTCTTTGGGTTAAGAAAGCAATTGAGTTTAAAAATCCTCTCTCGAAGAACCAAAGTGTCGCTATATAAGACACTTATCATCCCCGTCCTGCTATATGGTGCGAAGCATGGACTATGACAGAAGCGGATGAAAGCACCTTGGGTCGTTTCGAGAGAAAGGTTCTTCGTGTGATCTACGGTCATGGGGGAGTGGAGGAGAAGATGGAACGACGAGCTGTACGGGCTGTACAGCGACGTAGACTTAGCCAGAAGGGTAAAAGTCCAACGACTAAGATGGCTGGGTCACGTAGAGCGCATGGAAACCAATGCTCCGGCCCGGAAAGTCTTCGAATCCACACCCACAGGACAGCGAAGTAGAGGAAGACCGCGAATCAGGTGGCGCGCACAAGTGGAAGGTGACCTCACCCAACTCGGAGCGCGAAACTGGAGAAATCTAGCTAGGGACCGACCGAGAAGTTTGTTGGGTGAGGCCCTAGTTCACACAGGACTGTAGCGCCACCTTAAGTAAGTAAGTAAGTATTTGTATGTACTGTATTCTAAATTTTATGATTAAATGATGTTTGCTTTATTTGAATGTATTCATGGCATTCTCAATATCTGAAATAAAGAATATAATTTTAAATATGTATATCTAATTGTTCCCTTTGTGCTAATTAAGCGGTTGAACATTTAAAGCTAACGAATGAGTGAATGTCAAATGCATTAGGATCATGTTATTAAAAAATATGTTCTCAATTGAAGTTATTCACAATAATTTACAACAGATGTTAGCCAAAAAGTTGATTCATTTAAAGTGAATATTTTGTGAGATTTAAAATATCTTTATCATTACAAAGGTGAGTGAAAATAATAATTAATAGTGCACTGAAGCGGAAAAGTTACATTTTGTATTCACTTTTTTTCCCAAACCGAAATCTTAAGAAATTTTAAATGTTAACACGCAACTTGTTCAAAAATGCAGTTCGGTCTACGATTATAATGTCATTCTATATCCCTACTTGTTTTAATGATACTTAGATAACTTGAGTGATTTAACATAAAGTATTAATCATTATAAATTAATTATTTTAATTTAATATTGAATAAAATAGTAGAAAATAGCGTTACATGTACTCGTTCACTAAGAACGTCCTATATTTGTTAGTATCTTTCAAAAATGTACAAAATATTTTCAAGTCGAAATCGAAATCATAGAGGAAATATATTATCTAGAGTCCCGACCGGTACCCGTCCTACCCGTCATTAAGTTGCCCATTTGATCACTGCCTCCCATTTGGAAGCGACAATCGTATTTCTGAAGCAACCAGTCATAAGCTTGGAAAATTTGATATGTATGTGAATTCGGTAAAGCTCATTCCAGCTGCACTCTCAAGTCGCGACTGGACTGACGATATTGAGAGCATTGATCCCATTCGAAAGTGTCTTCCCATATTGGCAACAAAGTCCACTACATTCAGATTTTCGTACCATGATGCATTGTTGACGACTCTGAAAGAAAGATTATCAAAACGATTGAGTTTTTAAAGCGCATTAGGTTTCTATTATAGTTACCTAATAGAAGATAGGTCACTTTTTGGATCAAAGCCGGCGCAGATCGTTTGTTGTTTACTTGTGAAAAGTTTTGTTATTTCCGGACTACCGTTTTAAGAAGAACAGAATGTAATTCATTACGCGATTTCTTGTAGTTTTTATAAACATACAAAACAATATACAACTTACCCAGCGGTGTCTGGAAAGAGATCCTGAAAGAATCCTCTATCAGCTAGAGCCAATAAGTTACGTTGGGAAATACTTCTTCGGATATGATGAAGGCACGTTTTAGATCGATGAAATAGTTGACTTCGGATCATTTTGTATGAAATTGTTTGTAAAATATAGATAAAACAGTTAATCAGGAGTACTATTAACAACTTTGTTTTTATTAATTTTGACTTTTGTTTTGACTTATTTAAATCGCAGAAATTGTAGGTATTGGGTCCGTGTTTCTGCTTGTTTATTTTTCCAGTGTGTAGTTATGAGTTTTTTTTAAATCAGTTTTTGAGGGACGGTATTGTTCGATCTCGGCTTCAGAGTTAGAGGCAATCGCCTTTACTTCAATGTCTACTTTCACGTTACCCTTTATCCCAATGTGAGCTGGAATCCAAACCAGAATTAATTTATCCCCAAGGTGGATTATGTTGTCACGGATGTTATTTATAACCGGCCTACGGTGTTTTATGTTGGAAATGACTTTAAGCGAGGAAAGGCTTTCTAAACATCTAAAGGTGTTTTTGTTTGATTTGACTGCGAGTTGTGCAGCTTTTAGAATCGCCAAGGCTTCTATTATAAAAATGGAGACATTTTTTCAGCGCATTTAAGAACACCGTTATCATTGATTATAGCCATGCCTTCCCTTCATCGTTTTTGGAACCATCGTTGTATAAAATATTCCATGTTTGCGAAGAAATTCATTGATAAACTTGTTGAAGGATTGGATGTAAACTTCATTTGGAGTATCATGTTTTGAGTGTCTGGGTAGGCTGATGTTGATTGTTCAGGAGGTAAGAGAGAATGGAATTTTGGAATTTGGAGAACAAAATAATTCACAAATTTTGGGAATCAGGAGTGATGTCAAGGTGTCTATTCGTTCATCGATTGTTAAGAAGCCTCCTTCAGTCATCACTAGAGATAATTTTTTTTTAATTCTAGGAAATGATTTTTTAAAGTAAATTTGGTATCGAATATTACAAAGATATTAATAATACATATTATAATTAGTAACATTATGAATAATTATGTTGTTAAAATGTATACTTAAACTAGAACAATTTATTTTTCTGCAAATATGCGGGTGTTTTTTTTTTTGCTAGAGGATAATAGAGCACCTGAATGTACATACACTGCCAATCACTAGGATGAGGCCACATATTTTTCAACCGATTTTCGTTCTTTATACCTGCTGGAAATTTCGTACCAATCAAAATTTACTACATTTGAGTAGGTAGATATTTTCTTTAAAAAAAGTAATAAAATTAAGGGGTTAAATAGAAAAAACAGTTGGAATTTCCCTACATTAATTAAAGAGCTACTTAAAAACAGTATGAAAAAGTGCGTCACTTGGATGAGGCCACATGAAAAATCTTATAAATATCAAAAAAATGAAAGAAATGTTTACAGTTTTTGGTTTTCAAACATTTATTTACTAAGTTTTTCTCAATTAATAATGAGTATGCCCCCCATTTTTCGATATGACCTCTATTAGACGGTTTGGAATGGAATCATAGTTTTTTTAAATAGTCAAGTGAAATCTCGTCCCAGGCATTACGGATAGCTTCAAATAAGGAGTCCTTGTCTTCAAATTGTCTACCGCCTTCATAAATTTTTCGAGATAGCCATGCCCATACGTTTTCGATTATGTTCAAGTCCGGTGAATAGGGTGGCCATGGCAAAAGCTCTACGTTTTCTGATAAAATCCAGCTTTTGACAACCCTGGAAGTGTGGATGGGGGCATTGTCTTGTTGGAAAATCCAAGGCAGAGGTCCAAAAATATTTTTCATCTTCGGAAATGAGCGTTCCAACAAGTATTTGTAGCTGTTTCCGTTCATTGTTAGAGAAAGAAACTCCAATTCGATTTTGCCATAGTAGGTGATAGCTCCCCACACCATAACACCTGATGTACGGCTGTGATGTCTTCCCAAAATTAGTTCCTCTTTTCTTAAATCATGGAAATAAAAGTTGTAACCATCGGGGCCGTCAAGGCTAAACTTTTTTTCATCCGAAAAGACGACGCGTTTCCATTGACTGCTCCAAGAGACATGTTCATTCGCAGCTCCTTGTGTACTTGCTTTAGAACAGGTTTCTTTTTGAGTTTTCTTCTCTGGATAGTACCATCTTTTCTTATTATCCTTCGGACCGTCGAAATACTGGCTGATACTCCGCTTTTGGACCTTATTTTAGTAGCTGATTGAGTAGAATTTGAAGCAATACGTAAAATTAACCGCTTTTCTCGGGATGTTGTTGCTTGGGCTGTGCGTCCTTTTTGGTTTTTTCCAAGATAGTTGTTTACAACTGTCTTACTTCTGTTCAGCTTCCTTGCTATTTCTCGGCTTGAGAGTCCCATTTCCTTGAAAGCATCGATTTGTCCTCTTTCTGCTACTGTCAACGTCTTTCCGGAACCCATTTGTAGTTGAAATTTAATAAAAATAGTTATTTGTAAAACGTTCTTAAATATTGTAACCCAAATTTTGAAAAAAATTGCTGATCTGAACTTCTACAACGAAATATTCGCAATGGCCTCATCCTAGTGACTCACTTTTTTATATCCTTTTTAGGTAGCTCATTCATTAATGTAGGGAAATTCCAACGGTCTTTTCTATTTAACCCCTTAATTTTATTACTTTTTTTAAAGAAAATATCTACCTACTCAAATGTAGTAAATTTTTATTGGTACGAAATTTCCAGCAGGTATAAAGAACGAAAATCGGTTGAAAAATATGTGGCCTCATCCTAGTGATTGGCAGTGTACATATGTATACTCGAATTGTTATGTCATTAAATACTTCATTGAAATGATTTTGAGATCGATTCAAATCTTTACATCTTGATAATAAATATAAATAATCCGCGTAAAGTGAGTGACCAACATTTTTGAATTTTGTGATAATTTCACTTATGAAAATCATCTTATGCAAAATAAAAAGGATTGCTGAAAGTGGTGATCCTTGAGGTAGGTATACCGTTTTTTAAGTTATGGATTTAAAAAAATTAATTATTTACTTTTGATCTAAATTTTCTATTGGATAGAAAAGATTTGATGAAATTATACATTTGCGGTCCAATGTCCCATTTAAGTAATTTGTTTAAAATAACATGATTATCTTTTCTAACAGTTTGCTTATGCAGGGTAGTAATGAAATAGGTCTATAGCCATTGGAGTCTGTTAACTTCTTCAGCAATTTTAAAAACAGAGCCATTATCTTTCTGACAATTTTATAAAATTCCTTTTAACTTTTTATCAAGATGAAAACCACATTAGTCGACTCATTTTAAACTCGCCAGGTTTTCCTCTAATCAATGCTAGTTTTTTGTTTCCATTTCAATCGTGGTAAAAGGTTCGGGGCGACTTTCGATTACCTCAGCACGAATTTCGTTCTGATTTTTTTTGTACAGTTAGGTAGGGGTCTCAATAGAACATGTTTTAAATTTTAAGGTGAGGAAACACCGTTAAGTCATAAAAAAAATATTTTCTTTTTCGGACTTAACCCTACTTTTTTTGTATAGCGTTTTTTGAGCCTAAAACAAGTTTTTTTAATTGATACTACGGTATACTAAGAGCTAGGTATGTAAGGGGGCATGGTGCCCCCCTGCAACCCCCCTGCTTGGAATCACTATAGGATTTGGGTGGGTGCGAGTTTGGGTATTGCAAAGTACTTTTCGCATTTGAGCACTAAAAACAAAGAAATCCCCAACGAAAAAAAAAAACAAGTATGGGAACACTGAACAAAAAATAGGGAAGAAATGTCAAAATCAACCATTTTTGCGTGTTTTGTATGTGAAAAAGTGAACTTTGAAAATTAATTTAAAATAGAAATAAATGTTTCCTCGCTCTAAAATTGCTATAATTATTATTTATTTGTGCATATCTATCAAATAAAAAAAACCGCGTGTCGAAATTCGTGCTGCGGTAATGGAAAGTTGAGCCAAAATTAGAGTTCAAATAACGTAGTTGACTGCAAATGAACTAACTTACATATGTTGTCTGAACCTATCCATTACCTCTTTCTTGACTAGTTTGAACAAAGTAAAAAATAAAGAACACGAACTTATGAAATTTTCTATCAACGAAATTAATACCATATAACATCACTGCGTTTTCATGACGACGAAATTTATCGCATCATTCAGTGTGGCATCTTTTATGTACATTGCAAGTGTTTAGTTCTTAAGTATTGTTGAATATTAGTTTTTTTGGTAAACAATTTCAGATATTTTAAATTTTTATAATATAGGTTGAAAAAATTGTTTTAACGTGACCTTTATGTTTAATGTTCATAAATTTCAAGTAAGTTAATTCAAATTCAAATGTATGATGCTTCTTTGTTTACCTGTTTTTATACTAAATAGTAAATACTAAAAACCAAAAACACTCTATATGAAGATATAAATCCTTCGTACGTATCACCCTCCAAAACCCATTTGTTTACATTGTTGTATTTGTAATGTGGACGAATTCAAGGAGAAAAATTATGACGTGTTTTCACGCATACATAGACTCAACTACTGATTTTTTAGGGGAAATTTCATAAATTAGAGGAGAAATTACACGCACACTAATAATAATTTTATGAGGCTGATTTCCGGTTTAGCTTGTAGGCAAAGCAAGATGTGTACCGAGGATTTATATCTTCATATAGAGTGTTTTGCTAAAAACAATCTAATATGTATAATTATTGTTGCTCAATCCGGCGCATTGAAATGGTATGCAGGGATGATTTAGGTGAAAATGTATGAGGAGTGATTTTTTCAAAGCTAATGTCAAGTTTTCCATGTGTAAATTCAGATTTCCGCCAAAATTAATTTTGTTTATACACGGTTTAAATTGTTTGTTTTTTAAAAATTTCATTCCACTAATTTAACTTCGTGTACGTGTTAACGAGTGTGGTAGAGCTGTCAAATTTCTAAGAGAAAGGAAACAAATAAGAACTTGTATATGTATGTTAAACTAATAGCTGAAAATTGCATTGGTGTATTTGTGTTTTGACAAATTTACATCAAAAATAAATTTATTTATTTTACCCATTGAAACAGCCTTTAATGTTCAATAAATAAAATAGATTCTTTTGTAGCGAATGCGTTCATTGATTTTCGTTTGCCGGTGGTAGCGGTCATATTTGTAATAAAATTTGTACTTGGGAATTTGGAATGAGACAAGCTGTCAAAAATTTGCTTTCAAATTAGGGCCGGTTTTAGCTATCAGCAAAATCCATCAGTAAAATTTTTGTTTTTAATTTTTGAACATGTTACAGATTTATTTCTAGCAAAAGATTGATGCAATAAGATAAATCCTTTATTCAAGTATTTTTTTCAAAAGGAAACAATGCATTTAAAGTTTTATTTAATTTATATATCCATTTTAATTTTTTTAATGAGGAAATTTCATTTTACTGAACAGCTGACTGCAAAAAGCCAAAAAAAAATCCATTTCGTATTACTGTTGGTGTTCCAATTTTTTACTGTTCCGATCACATCATTAAAAAAATTTCTGATGAAAGTAACAGTAAAAAAATTGTCTGAGGCGCGAAGCCTCAAAGTGACATTTAATTTAATGACGCAAATTTACTGATTGCTATAAACGCTCATCAGTAAAACATTTCAGATTCCTCCTGTTTCAAATTTTACTGATAGCTGTAACTGGCCCCTTAAGGGGACAGTACAAAATTAGAACACCAACAGTAAGGCGCCAGTTATAGCTATTATTGGTTTTCATCATTGAAAACAAACATTGGAATTTTTTTGGCAGGTCGTTTATAGCTATCATTAGAAATTTCTGTCATTGAAAACAATTTCCTGATTGAAATCCACCGAAAAATGTTTCCTGACAGAAATCTGTCATTGGAACACAAATCAGTTTCGAACGATTCGTTTCACTTTTGAACATAAAAGTATCAGCTGTTCAGGAAAATGAATTTCCGTCCGGAAAATAGAAAAATACATTTTTAGAGAAAAATAAATACGTAATTACACTTTTTTTTGTCAAAAAAATTCTTTGTGTGATTTCCGATCGATCAGTATATAATTTTCATTTCTAATCAAATATCGATTCAAAAATTTTTCCGGATCGATTTCAATGATAGCTATAACTGGCGCCTAAAACGAAATGGAATTTTTTTTCTATTTTGGCAGTCAGCTGTTCAGTAAAATGAAATTTTATAATAAAAAAATTAAAATGGATATATAAATTAAATAAAACTTTAAATGCATTGTTTCCTTTTGAAAAAAATACTCGAATACAGGATTCATCTTATTGCATCAATCTTTTGCTAGAAATAAATCTGTAACATGTTCAAAAACTAAAAACAAAAATTTTACTGGTGGATTTTACTGATAGCTATAACCGACCCCTTAAATAAAACTTTAAATGCATTGTATCTTTTTGAAAAAAATACTTGAATGTAGGACTCTTCTTATTGCATCAATCTTTTCCAAAAACTAAAAACAAAAATTTTACTGATGGATTTTACTGATAGCTATAACCGGCTCCTAATTTAATATTTACTTGACGAATCATCTATAAAGGTGAATCTGATTTGTCGCTTTTAGTTTTGGTTAGTTTTTGATTTTATATAACATATACATACTTATGTAACTTACTTAAATTTTTCGGCATATTGCGGTTGCGGGGATTTACAATGCATTTTTCAGTTTTTTAAATGCAATTTGTGATTTGTATATAATAATGTACACTACTTTGCCACAAATTACTATCAAGTTCTTCAAGACAATGACAAAAAAAGTTCAAATTTGAATCGTGTTCCGATCACAACGAATAAAATCAATTCCAAATTTAAAAACTGGTTTCTTTTTTAAAACACTGGTCAACAAGGTAGGTAATGTAGGTGCCAATCAAACTGTAGGTACTTCTTCGAACGTGTTTTATGAACTTATCAAGTTTTTGAGATACAACTTTTTATAATTCGAGATACAACTTTTTATAATTCGAAAAAACCTTATTGTAAATATTTGTATTATTTTATTTATTTTTAAGCAAGTTCTTAACTGTCAAAAACTTAAAACGGTTCTTAACAGAAAACCTCAACACGGTATAAAAGAAATTTTTAATCTTATTACGACGAAGATATGTTTTTACTTTGCAAAATCATCATACAATTTATTGTTAAGGGATATGTTTTGTTTTAATTTACAATTAGCCTTAAAATCTCGTTTTTGGTTGTCTTAAGTATTTTAAAAATAGCAAATTTTAAAAATCGGATGTGATAGAAAAATGTAAAGACAAGATTCGAATTCGAAAAGTATTATTTTTTTGCGCAACAGAAAAAACGAAATTTTTTCAATCAGTGACATCTGTTATTTTCAATTTATTACTTATAGTACACTACATTGTAGCTGTAGGTATACAGTCGCAAAACATTGATTCAAACTGCACTCAACAAATAAAACTTTATTTTATTTTGTATTAAATCTTACTATTCAAACCACAAGCAACAAATTCGTTGACATTAAGTGGCGATACTGAACAATCGAACAGCTTGGCCCACTTAAAACAAGATAAAGCTGCTAAAGCTCATTTAGACGACATTCCACCTACATTAAGTTTTCAGATTCAATTTCAATTGGTATCTGTGTAATGTGACAGTATTTATCAAATCATAAAGTAGTGTCGCAGACGATAAGTTTGGTCTGTTAAGAAATGAAGATATAATTTCATTTTAGACAAGATGTCTAGCTGGATAGAATATACGGATCCAATATGGCGCAATTTAAAAATGCGACAACTAAAAGTAGACGAAGCATATTTCTCAATAAGCTCATCGTCAATTATCGAAAGAAACTTTGTCTACACACTCTCTAGTGAATGTTATAAGGTATGCACATTTAAGATACTTTGTTATTTTTTTTTTACAAAACAATAATAATTTACATTAAAATTTTCTAGTGTCCGTATACGAAAGTGAAAGTGATTTATCCGAATCATACAAATGAGATATTTAAACTGAACGTGGCTCACCCTCTGAGCTTTAAGATATTTGATAATGATGTTGGAAAATATGCTCCAAATAATGCGTAAGACTGATTTACATGTATTTGTAACCTTCATAAACACAACTAATTTTCTTAGTTCTGCGATGTGCAATTTACAAAACCTGGACTTTAATGAGTTCGGGGTTTACAACTTTTCTATTTATGCTAATAATTCCTGTGAGGTGTTAACTGACAAGGCCGGTGTTAACGTAAACAAGTGTTAGCAGCTTTAAGCAAGATATTGATTTGAAAATAATATTTGTTTTTTTTTTATTTTGAATAGCACTGTTTTTGGTTATATTATTAGCCTTTATATTGGCAATAATATACAAATTATCTAATTATATTACGAGAAGATACCAATCTTCAACTGTTTCTGATGATGTAGTTAATAATACAGACGAAGCGGTTGTTGAAAAACCTGTTCAAAAGAAAAGGATGAGAAGTTTGGATGCGTTTCGAGGGTGAGTATTTATTCAAAATAAAAATGTTTGTATTCCTTAGTAGTAATTAAAATCAAAACATTACAAAGTATTTGTACACATATAAAAACTTCGTTTCACATGGATAGGGATAAGCCTTTTTCGTTTTTTATTTACCGATATTTCTTAAGCCCTTAGGTTTTTTTTGGAAAAAACGATGTTGTCATTTGATTTTAAATTCAAATGCAAAATTTATCACTTTTTTATCACATCATTTTTTGTTTTTTTTTGATTCGTTGATAGTTTTATAATGAAATTGAAAAAATCGAAATCTAATTTTTACTTAAGGATTAGAATTCTATCAACTATTAATAACTGTGTTGATTTAAATTGGAATTTCAAACAAAACTAAGCAAATCGGTTGAATGATTTTAATTCCAATCATTCTTGTTGCTCGTAATGAATTTTGGAACTTTCTTTTTGTGTCAGAAATGGGTCCAATTATAGAATCCGTGTACCAGGACAAATATTTTGTACATAATTGCATGTTGTTTCAAATTTACCTGTTCGCTGTAGTTAGTTTAGTTTTAATATACATATGTATATACTATTTCCAAATTGAGAAAGTATACCTAAAAACTGAAACTAAATTAAAACGGTTGAAAAGAATACAAAGAAGTCTTGTAGAACAAGCATTAAAAAAGCATACTTTTTTTCGGAAATTTTAGATTGGTGATGGTTCTGATGATATTCGTCAACAGTGGAGGGGGCGGTTATTGGTGGATAGAACATGCACCATGGAATGGATTACATTTGGCAGATATCGTGTTTCCATGTTTCTTATGGATAATGGGCGTTTGTATACCTTTTTCTATTAAATCTCAACTTTCTCGAGGATCAACTAAACTATCAATATGTACAAAAATAATTTGGGTATTACACTTTGAAAGTTTTCTGTTATGTTATACCTACTTATCATTTAAAAAACAAACAAAAATTATTTCTTTAGAGATCGATAAAGATGTTTCTAATTGGTGTGTGCCTCAATTCCATAAATGGGCCTCAATTGGAGGACTTAAGAATAATGGGTGTTCTGCAAAGGTTTGGAATATCGTTTCTAGTAGTCGGAATTCTTCACACAATATTTTTTAAAACAGAAAATGTAATGCCTCAAGTAAGTTTATTACATGCCCCCCTTATACGGATGAAACGAAATAAAATTGTTTATCCTGTGATATCATTTAGTCTGGATTCAAACGTTCAATATTTGATTTAATATTGCTGAAAGAACAACTTATTTCTACGGTAGTGTTGATTGTAATTAGTATAGGAATAACTTTTGGCATAAACGCTCCAGGTTGTCCGAGGTAATAATTTAAATTCAATTCAACACCAACAAAAATATCAAGTGTTGTTTACTTTTAGAGGATATCTCGGGCCGGGCGGTAAATATATGAACGCTTCAAATCCAAATTGTATTGGCGGAATAATTGGCTTTATTGATATAAGAATTCTTGGAGAATCTCATATTTATCAGCATCCAACAGCAAAGTATTTATACGATTCTAAAGCATTCGACCCTGAGGGGATTTTTGGTATTTAATTAAATATGAGTAATTAATTGTATTTGTTTCTATTTATATTTATTTTGTGCATAGGTTGCCTTTTAACTATAGTTCAGGTATTTTTTGGCGTTGTATGTGGTACAATTTTAACAACACATATTCATTGGATTGCAAGAATTAAACGCTGGCTGGTTTGGAGTATCTCGCTGGGTCTCTTAGGAGGAATACTGTGCTTGTTTTCAAAAGAAAATGGTTTGATACCCATAAACAAAAACTTATGGTAAACGCTTAAATTTAATTTGATAAATATTTTGAAACCTCTTCGATGAGATTCAAAAATTTGATGCTTTTGGAAATAACTTCCAGATTTCAAAAAAATATTCCATAAATTTATATTTAATTGAGGCACATATGTATTAAGACTAAGATTTCTATTTTAAGGTCCTTATCCTTCGTTCTGGTCACTTCTTCTCTTGCATTTTTGCTGTTAGTAATCCTTTACTACACAATCGATGTACAAGAAAGTTGGTCTGGCTTTCCATTTGCCGAGTGTGGGATGAATGCAATTATTTTGTACGTTGGACACACTGTGTTTCACAAAATGCTACCGTGGCACTGGACAATCGGCCCAATGAATACACACTTCGTGCTGCTTTTGAAATGTATATGGAACACAGTGCTTTGGGTTGGAATTGCACTTTATTTAAATGGAATTAAATATTACTACACTCTCTAAAGCCGTTGTAATTCAAAAATTGTCGAAAGTAAAATAGTTAATCTAAAAAAGAAACATGTACTTCATAATTTTGTATATAAAATAAGTTTTTTTTTATTTTAATTAAATATCTTCTCCATCCGTGATAACAGTAATCGCACACAGGAATGGTTGAGAGTTGTAAGTCACTAGACCCTAGTTCTCAACGGACTGTTGCGCCTCCTTTTTTTTTTTTTTTTAATATCTTCTATGTCTAGTTAAATATGCTAACGCATAAAAGTTGCGTTAATATTTAATTTTAAAAAAAAGTGTACACATTAAGAAGTAATGTATAGAGTTTAGAATCTTAGTTTGGCATGTTTAGGAGATTTCTTATACATATACGAATAATATGAGTTATTTTTTGTTTTTAACTGCCATGGAAATGTAGATTTAAATCTATTTTGTAAAAAATATGTTAATATGTTATTTTGTTGTGCGTTTAGTTTTGTCTTATGATATTGTACATTCACAACACATAAGAGTATAATACAAGCATTTGACAATCTTTTCGTCTTCTTCTTCATTTGCGCCATTATTTTTATTTTTCGTTTGTTTATTTTTTTTATTCTTTCGTTTAGAGTTTTTATTATTGTGTGAATTACTGTAAACACCATCTGTAATGTCTAAGTCCGAATATTGAAGTTTACTCTCGCTCACACTTTCGATTGAATTGATGTCAACCTGCAAATATAAAATACATGAATAAAAATGATAATCAATATAAGACTCCTCAAAGGAAATAATATAATAACATTAGGGACTTTATTTGCAGTCAACTGCATTATTTGAACTTAAATTTTGACCAAGCAACTAGTTAGTTTTCAAGTGTCATAAATTGGAACTTATTAAAAAAAAAACATTATTATCTACAAAACATTTCTCAGGCAGATTACAAGCTCATCACGATTTGTATTTTGTAATGTAAAGGAATATTACTTATTTCTTTTTCAGTTTGGCAAGGAAACCTATACACTAAACATTAGATGGAATTGTTCAGAAAATAAATAAACCATAGAATAATAAAGTTCAGCTTTCAGTTGAATGAAAAAAACATGATCAACTTTCTTTTTATATATGTAAGTAGACTTGACTTGATAGTTAGGGAAATTTTTCTTGACTAACTTTCCAGTCAACTTTCCAATAAAGTTGCTTTAATTGTATTTACTTTTATAAATGCCCCTTCCTAGAAGTACGGACAGGAACGCAACTAGCTGTTTCTCTAGAGCATTGTTTATGAAAATAGCGATAAAACAATGATAGGCATGTGACCTTGCAGCGGCAGTGTTCGAGAGTAGCAAATGTCTCAGAACGTTCATATTAAGAGCCCTTTTTTTATTCTATCCAAAAAAATTAAGTACTTTGTTGGGGCACCAGCCCATATATGTATAAGAATCATACTCGAGTTTCGGACGAATAAAAGCTTTATTATTTATAGCCATATAAGAAGAGGTACAAAATTTCTTGCATTGTCGGAGAAAACATAAGCACTTAGCAGTGTTTTTGGCTATGTCAATTATGTACATATGTAAATAATACTCTTAATCCTGTACTGTTAATGTTCAGAAGAATAGAAAAGAACTACAAAACATTTAACATTCTATCTGTATTGGTTCTGGATATTTTTTTTTATTTGCAATGACTGGTCAATTCAGAGTAATATTCGTGGGCTTAGGGCAAATTTTTTGTTGGCATACCTCCATACTGTTTCATACAGGCCAGCTGTTTTGGCACTAAGCGAAACCCAAGTAGGTGAGGATTCCGACCCTGCTAAATTTGGTATTCATGGGTATAGCTTGGTGCCTTTATTCTTTTCCCACCATGGCCTCGCCATATACATTAGGAATGATGTTGCTTATCAGCTCTTACCACAATATGGCTCAAAATCACCAAGGTGCAGAATTGGCTTCGCTAGCAATTTAAGGTCTTAAATCTTGACTTAATTAAGAAAAAAAAAATTAATAAAATACTAAAACTTACCTGTTTTGTGTGTCTATCAAACAATATAATTTATTAATAAACTAAATTTTAAATAAAATCAATATACTCGCATAGAAAATCATTTCGGGAACGCGTCCTAATCTACAATCTTCAACAACAAGTTCAAAATATAATTGAAAAATGTAAGGTATTCAACCCCGGTCATCACTTAATACACCGTATTTTTTATACAAAATCTAGTTTTAGAAAGGATACTAATAGATTATTTATTTTTAACTGTAAAAAATGCAAAAACAGTTTGTCCGATACCGCACAAGTCATTTAAGTGAACATATCGATAATCGATCAAAAATAATTTTAAGTGAACGCAGCAATTCGGTGTGACACGTCAGTCGAGGTAGAGAACAATAGCAAAGCTGGCTGCCAGAGTATTTATCGTAAAATAAATTGTATCTAAATGGTAAGTACCTTTTTATTCATTATTCGTAAAGCGTACATCAATAGCCCGTCAATCCGTGAACGCATTTATTACATTTAATTATTGATGAAATTCTTTTATACGACACGAAATTTCAAAGTTACCTCAAATATTTTCCTATTGACAAAGTCAGATCGCATTTAAGATGACCGCGCGCCGTATAATTAAAGCGCGCTCTTATTTGAAATCGTCATTTCGGGAACGGTCATTTCGGGAACGTTCCCGGACATGATTTTTACGTATTTTGCTTGTAGAAGATTTTGTATGTATTGTTTTCATTATTGCTTATTTAATAAACATACATAATATACCCATGTTATTAAACAAAGCTTAAATTATGTACTTTGTTTTGTTTTTGTTGATTTTATCAAACTTAGAAAAACTTTCCCGAATTGATGGTTTTTTGTATGATTTAGTACTAAAAAAACAGTACTAAAAAAGTAAACAATTCTGTGCGCTGCCCTGTCAAAGTTTATTTATATACAATTTTTACAACAGTTTAAACTAAAATTCATCATCATAGCTTGCAATTTTTTTTGTCATAAAAAAATTTTGAAATTTGCAACCTTGGTGATTTTGAGCCATATGACCAACTCCTTTTTTAATTATATGTGGTTTAAATTGTCCGTAAATAAGCAAATCAATCACTATTGCTTCCTTCACCGAAGCCCTAATTTAGACAGAGTATCAACTTCTCGCGAATTTGATGCTTTGTCTGATTCCATCCAAAGAATTGTTTCGTCCTATGCTCGCACTGAAATCGTTGTTACGGGCGATTTCAATGTACACAATTCTTCATGGCTTCAACATTTAGGCCAGACAACACCCGGTGGAGTGTGTGCTGAGATCTTCGCTGAATTGAACCACCTAACTCAGCTGGTCAACGAGCCCACTCGAATATCAGACGTGGAAGGTCGAGCAGAAAACAGTCTTGACTTGTTTCTTACCTCTGACCCTGATAAGTAAACTGTAAGTGTTCTATCTCCTCTAGGCACATCTGACCATTGTGTTATATCAGCAAATTTCTCGTGTCAAAACTGTCCAGTTAAAGAAAAAGCTCCTAAGAGAACCGTTTGGCAATACGAGAAAGCCAACTCGGACGGTCTCAATAATTACTTCAGGATCACAAGTTTAGTGCTCACACTGTGTCTGCATAATAAGGGTAGTAATATCCCCTTGAGTGTGTCCTCATTATAAAAAAAAACATGTATAATGTTTATATGTATCACATTCAATTTCTGTTTAAGATACAACTCAGCTTCGTTTGATACAATTTAAATTTTCTACAACGTACTAATAACTATAAGTAGGTAGTACAACAGTTCGTGGAGAACTAGGGGCTAGTGACTTGAAACTCTCAACCGTTCTAGTTTTCGAGTGCTGACATCAGGGATGGAAGAGACCTACAATTTTAAGCCGAATCCGAATGGCTAATTTAAGAAAGCACTTTTCATGACAAGAATTAGTTTTGGATGATTTGTAAATTCCTCGCAACAGGCAGTAGCCGTGAAAAAATTTTAGGTGCCAAAGGCACTTTTATCATGACAGTCCTACGCACTAGTTATCACGGCATGGGTACTAATAACACCATACCAATTATGTACTTACCTCTGGATGATAATTATTATATGATCTCCTTTTATTTATACTCGAATGTTTCTTATGAGGACTGTGTTCACTTGCAACATCACTGTGATGATCTTCGCAATTAGGTGGAGATGGCAAATCATCTTCGAGATCTTCATCGATTTTCTTTAAATTGTGATTCGAGGTTGAATCACTTATAAGATCACTCGTTGAAACATGGTTGTTATTTCCATTATGTTTTCCACTCTGACTTTCATTAGGTGGAGATGGAAGCTCAAAGCTGTCATCAATCTTCGCCAATACACTAAATTTATTTTCCTGAGGATATAAAATCAATAAATATATATATAAAAAAAAAATTGTAAATTTTACTGTTAACGCAGGCATTTCTGATGTAGAAGCAATACTTGGCACTGCAGCACATGAAACTGGTAATAATCCAGATACTGATGGACTACTTTCTAAGCCTTCCGCTTCCCTGCAAACAAAAAAATATAATTTACAAAATGATTATGATTAATATATATATACATTTATAAATAGCTAATTTGGGCTAAATAAAAAAAAAAAAAAAAAAAAAATATTTCAATTCAATTCAATTCAACAAAAAAATAAACAAAAACTTAATGTTTATTATTTAATTCAGAATTATGTAGGTACGAGTTGGCATGCGTTCACACACCTTAGTGTATATTCTAACTAACTGACCGATTACTGAAAAATGGTTATTAAAACGAGATGATAAAGTGGAAAATCAAAGTTGCACATAAACACACAAGCAACAATTAGTAATTCTGTTTCTGAATACTAATTAGGAAAACACATTTAATTGTACGTATATTGTCGTACTTAAATTTATTTTTCGTATGCTAATGCATGAAGTGGTTGAAGTAGAACAGTTTACAATGGAATTTACTCTTTCTTACTGTGCCACACAATCGTCAAAACGAGTCACGACCACGACTCACGATGGGTTGAATTTTCGTTTCTAATCAAATACTATTTTTTACTCTTTAGTTTCTACATTTTAACTTTCAACAAGTATTTAAATTTCTGATATGTGGAAAATTTACACAAAAAGAATGAAAAGTTGAAGTTTTTGAAATAGTACTTATTTGATGCACTTGGACAAAACTTTAGAGAACGAGAACAAAAGAATGTAATCACAACTCAATTGCTTTTTAAGTAATTAAATGTGTAATGGGACTTGAGTATTCTGGAAAAACTGATACAATTGTGCTTACGTGACCTCAGAGTACACAAGGTGAAACTTGCTGATATAAAAGTGAATTTGATTTTAGATTGAAAGAGAATGAAATACATGGTGATTCAAGAGCAATGAAAACTCTTAGGTCATAATGTACACGATAACAACAAACACAATTTGTGATACAGAAAGTAATTTGTTCCGATAGCTTTTGGTGCGTTTAAAATAGGATTAAATTACTTCATTATGTATGCAAGGTTCAATCCTTTTTATAAGAAATACCATAAGTGGTAAATAGGCAGTAGGATAAACAATTCGATTAAGTTGGGACGGAAAACAAACAATAGTATTAGTTCAAAAATTTACAATTCCAGTATTGTAATTTTGCCTGTTGCATTTATAGAGGGAGGTTTTTATTAAATACCATACGTTTTAAAAGTTAAGTTAAAGTTTGATTTTCTTTATTTTCAACACACATGATTGTGTGAGCAGTAGGAAAATAAGGACGGGTGGGAAAGGAGATTTCGGTGTACATTGGTTTTGAATTCTTGAACATTGCAATGACTCTGAAAGACAGAGTGTGGTAAGGCATTCCCCATGCCATGCCGCGTAGTACGGCTAAAGAACGAATGTCTGTAAGTTCTTAGTATGAAACGAAAGATACGAAAAAAAGGCCGTTATACCAAATCAAAAACCCAAAAAGTATTTTTTTACTTAAGACCTTTTTACTTAACGCCAATGAATGTTTTTTAGATTGTAGCCAGATCATAAGAGACAAATTTCTTGTATAGTTTCAGAAAATCCAAAAATCTTGCAGCACATTTGGCGACATCGCTTATGTCGTTCCACAAGAGGTGGTTGGTGATACACATACCAAGAGTATCGCGATGTTCACTTTCATTGATGCAAGTGCCACCCATGGATAATGGCAAGTGGAGTGTAATGATTCAACGATACAACACAGCATTGGGTTTTCGAAACATTAAATTTCAATCGGTTTCTTATTCCCTAATGTATAATATAGGTCGGAATTTAATGAGCTTAACATATTTTGTTTTTGCAATATCACATCTGAAGAAAAGGGATGCGATTCTAAAAACGAATATGAAAAGCTAAGCGTACTATCGCTTCAGACAACACAAACTCCTTCATTTGCAGTCAATTGCTTTCTTTGAACGTACATTTCGACCAAGGCAACTAGTTAGTTGGTAAAGTGTCATAAACTTCAAATTCGGAACTTTACTTCACAACTTCTACTTTCAGTTGATCGTGCAGAAACTACTAAAAATATAAATAATTGTCTACAAAAAAAAAATTCTCAGGCAAGGTATGTATGAGTCCATCTCGACATGTATTTTAAAGAAATATTAGGTACTTATTCCTTTCCCAATTTTGTAAGGAAAATTTTTACATAAAACATAAAATGGAATTGTGCAGAATATAAATAAATCACAAAGTTATAAAGTTGAGCTTTCAGTTGAATGAAAAAATATAATCAACTGTCATATGACATAAGTGGACTTGACTTGATAGTTAGGGAGATTTTTCTTGACTAACTTTCCAGTCAACATTCCAATAAAGTTGCCTTAATTGGAAGGCAATTTTTTGGCAGCTGACCAATCAGATACTAGAAACTTGACTTACTTTCAAGTCCCTTATGTCGCCTGAACCTGCCTAATTTATTGGATTAGAAGTTGCAGACAGTTCATCATTGATAAAAATGAGAAAGAGTGTCCGAGATAAGACAGAGCCCTGGGGCACACCAGCATTTATTTTGTGGATTTCGGACTTAAGCTAAGTATACACGATTGGAAGATCTTCTAATATTGGCAGATTTTTCGCAAAACATTGGGCAAGTTCAGACAACATAAGAGACTTCATTTGCAGTCAACTGCCTTCTTTGAACGTAAGTTTAGCCCAAGGCAACTAGTTAGTTTTGCAATAGTCATAAACTTTAATCTCGGAACTTTACTTCACCAACCTCTTCCTTCAGTTGACCATGCAAAGACTACCAAAAATAATTGTCTAAAACACCTCTCAGGCAAGCTACAATTCCATCTCGACTCGTCAACAAAAATTCATTCAACTGAAAGCTGAGCTTTTTTACTCTGTGATTTAATTTTTTTCTCTACAATTCTATTTAATTTTGTATGTTAGTGAAGTAAAGTTCCAAGTTTGACATTTGTGACACTTGAAAAACTAACTAGATGCTTTAGTCAAAATGTACATTCAAGGAATGCAGTTCACTGCAAATGAAGTCCCTTATGTTGTCTGAACCTGCCCATTCTCTGTCATCTGTCGAGAAAATTTTGAAGGTTTAGACGACGACATAAGGTTATTCCATTTGGTAATCTAATTGGCCTGCTGCCAAAAAATTGACTTCCAATTAAATTAAATAAACTGTATTGGAAAATTGTTTGGAAAGTTAGTCAAGAAAAAAAAGGGTTCCTTGTCAAATTGTAAATAAATAATTAATATTGCTACGAAAGCCTTACTGCCGGTCATTAAGAAGCATTCGATTTTCGAATTATTTCTTGAGCTGGGGCCCTACTATGTAACTCGATTCTACAATGAAATTGCTCGAATTCGAAAATTGGTAGTATGTATCTACTTGACTACTTTCGAACAAACGAGAATCGAATAATTCTAGTAGTGCCAACTATATTCTTATGAACTTTCGAATAAACGAGGAACTACGTAACTCGAAAGTAGAATTCAAAACAAGGCAAAATCGAAAATAATCACTCTACATCAAGTGTGTTTGCGAACGAAGTTTTTTTTGTCAAAGTGTAAGTAAAATGTTATAAATTATTAATATGCAATTTGAATTTGAAAGTTTTTCATTCAACTTTTTGTGTTTTATTATTTTACCACCCCAATTACAACGGGAATTCGTGATTTTTGCAAAAAATAGCGTTTGGACTTTCGTTCCTCTTCCTCATTCATTTCAAAATTCATCATCAGCGGGCACATGACTCTTTCGATTGAAGTCAAAACTTCGGCAAGTATTTTTGACATGGTTTGCTGTGCACTTCCAGCGTTCTTGTCACCACCGATTTGGTTGCCAAAAACTTCAATGCTGCTGATAACTTAATGATAATCGGAACAGCATTTTGTCTTCTGCGAGTAGTCATGTCTTATGATATGGTGTTAAGTAAGAACATAAATCCGTCTTTAGAAAGACGATAGTTCTTAACAAAACTAAAACAAAAGTATATATTTTTCATTAAGATTGCGTTCAAATATTCTACCGTATATATAAAGGGTCCGCCAAATAACTTTTTTTTTTGAAAATACTATAAAAACATCGAGTGAAGCTTCGGCTGTGTGGCACGTAGCGCCATCCTGTGAAACCAAATTTTGCCAATATCCTCCTCCTTTTGTAAACAAACATTCGTTCAACATGGCCCGATAACGATCGCCATTAACTGTAACGGCTACTCATTGCTCATTTTCGAACAAAAATGGCCCAATTATGCCTCTGGACCAAACAGTGACTCGTTTTCGGTGTATCGGCTATTCAATGTATGCGTACGGGTTTTCTGTGCCCCAAATGCGACAATTTTGCTTGTTTACATACCCGCCAACATCAAAATGAGCTTCATCTGAAAAGATGATGAAGCTTATACACAACCATATTCGTTCAACGGAAAGATAAACCTAATTATCTGTGAAATCAGACATGAGCTAAGTGTAACCATTCACGAAATAAGCACTAGTTGAAAAAAAAAACGTTCGATGGCGGACCCTATATGTGCAAACCTTTTCTCACTCAGCTCCATTATTTTGGAATTATCTCTTATTCTTTTGCGTTCAATTTGCTCGTACCGTTCTTCATTTCCTTTCAAATTAAACCAAATTCCAACGGTGTCCATTTTTGTTATAATTATTCTTGTCCAAAAATTGTGTTTTTTTTTTTTTTTTTTTTTAACTGTCAAACAACTCGATACTCGTTCGAAAGTAGAATTTTTTTTGAAAACAAGTTGGTATAACCGGCATTGCATTCTACTTTAATACGTAGTACGATTTGAAAGTAGAATCGGAAATGAGTTTCGAATAGAATCAAAAGTAGAATCGAGTTACATAGCAGGGCCCCTGATAATAATTAATCAGCGTTTCCATGAAAGAAAGGATGTAAGTGCAATCGGTCGATAGTTAGAAAGGGAGGAGGATTTGCAAAATACTTTTTTTATGATAATTGACAAAAACTGTTTTAAATAATAAGAAAATATATATAAATAGGTATGTAGAGATGAATTTTATTATTAAAGTTTTATAAATGTATGTACATCTAGACATTATCGAATTGTTAACTTCATGAAAAAAAAAGTGAATGGACAATGTTTATTACTATCAAATTCTAAATACCCCAGGATATATAACATTTTAAATGTGCTGTGATTTGATGCATGCATACAAGTAATTGATGGCGCTAAGATTTCAAAACACCTTTAATATACTATTTGTGATTCGTGATTGATGTAAATCCTCGTTATATATACAAAATTTAAAAAAATAAAATCCCTGCATTCCTTGACGATTTAGTAGTTAGAATTGTATGTTTACATTTCTAGTAAGAAAATTAAAGTTAAAAACTTACAATAAATTTCGTTGATTCTTGGTGCCTCCGAGCGACCATTGTTCGTTTCTTTTTTGACTTGAACTATAATCAATACGTTTTTTTGTTGCATTATATCGTCCTTTGAAATGCGATTTTCTTCCAGGTATCCAGAGGAATCGTAATCCATTTGTTTTGCTGTTGTTACGAGACATTTTTGTATGTTTGTAGGTATACTAAATTATAAATTGCTATGATTGAATTGAGTAATATTGATAGAAAGAAGGTTGCATTAGGAGAATGTGTACATAATGTATAGTGGTTCACAACTTATTTCATACAGTGTTTGTTTTCAAAACAGACACATTATATGTATAACACATTTTTGAAATTTAAATGTACTAAGGTTTGCAGAACAATCTTAAAATGTCTAACTTGTAATTCGAGTACTTGTGAATTGCCCTATTTACCCAAAAAGTAATAATTTTGGGAAAACAAAAAAAAACACCTTTCTGATTATTTATGATACGGCTAACTTGTTTTTTTTTAATTTTGTGTATCTTTTTAAGTTTGTTTTTAATCATTTTGTCTTAATCTCAAGTGTGATTGCATTAGAAAAAACAACAATTCGGGTCTTTTTTAAACAGTTGATTTGAGTTCCTTTTCAGTTCAGGATATCGTGCAACGGTTTGTTGATGAAAATTGAGTTAGAATCAAGGTAAGAAACGCACCCAAAAAAGTGTTCAATCTATCTAATTAACGATATATTGTTAAAAAAACTAGAGGTAATCCGAAGTTACTGGCTTAACAAGAATAACGGAAGAGATTATTTAATGTGCAAATTGGTAGTAAAAGTCACTTTACAAAAAGTAAAACCAAAGAATATGCCTTTTCAAGAGATCATGTTCTTAACCTATACGACGACAACAACGACTTCTGAGATATTGTCATTTTTGTGGACGAATCTAAATTCAATATTTTTGTTAATAATTGGATATCATTCGTTTAGCGAAAAGCAAATACAAAACTTAAAAATAAACTTTTTAAAGCAACTGTGAACTTACATTTTAAACCAGTGAATGTATCAAATGAGCTATGAGCCACTATATATAAATATATTATTGTGCATCCAGTGTTTTTGTGAAAGTGCATTTTTTTTTTAATTATTTATTTACATATCAACTGATTAATTTGAATTCTTTTTTACAGGTATAAGTTCATTTTGTTTGGGTATTAAGTCTGTTAAGAGAATTCATAATAAGAAAAAGTGAACAGAATCTTGCATTGTGTAATAATCATTTCTTCGCTTTGAATATTTTATCTTGACATACATATGTACATGAATAAGATGTGTGAAAACTACAATGTCAATTACACATATGTATAACATTAACAAATGTTTAGTACCTACATCAATGTTATTATAATTCAATTTACATTCAATAATGCGTCAGCTTGTGTTTAACGATCTGGTCGTTGCTTCTTCTTATCACCAATTTCTCGCCCCAATAAATGCATCTCTATTTTCTACTCGAATTATTGTGTGAAATGTAATCAAAGCTTGGATTTTTAATTTTAACACACATATGTACATATGTATGTATGTACATACGTACATGTTTACATATTATATAGCAGGTGTAATTTTTTTGTTATCATTTTTTGTCATTGTTTGCTTTTTGAGTAATTCCATATGAACACTTTTTATTTTTCAGTACTTTCTTACTGTAGTCAAGATTAACATTGTTGCTAAAGATAAGACACCCAGTACTTATCATGATTTAAAAAGACAGAATGATGTGTTTATTCCCAAAATATCTAATGAAATGATACATATTACATAATCAAAATTTTATTATTATTTCCATTTCTTATTTAAAAAAGTTTTGATATTTTTTGTTCAAATAAACATTAAATAAATACATATAACTATGAATAACTGTTGTATTTTTAAAATTAGGTAATTGAAATGTATGTAAATATCAAAATAAGTTTCATAGGATTTTAAAATAATCACTACACATTATACATGTATTACGATATTTAAAAGTATAATATTGGGTTTTCTATTTAGGACTTTACAACTTAGAAATTAATTTGTCAACACAACCTGTCTATTTATTCAGTAAACTTTACATTTTCATAATCGTAAACGAACGAGTAACGTCTTCAAAAATAGTTTACCGAAAAGTACTGGATGTCTTATCTCTCGCAACAATGTTAATCTTGACTACAATAAGAAAGTACTGAAAAATAAAAAGTGTTCATATGGAATTACTCAAAAAGCAAACAATGACAAAAAAATGATAAAAAAATGACACTGCCGTTAAGGTGTACGTAGCAAACGGACACTGGGCGTCTTACAGACAACATTACGGCGTATTTTGCGTACGGATCTTTGTTCACATACATACAAGATCAAGCTCAAGTAATGAAGCCAATGGACAGTTTGACACGCCACATACGTTTACATAGTTTAAATTTGTTACTAACGGGTGTTTTTTTTAGGTACGTGTGGTTTTCAATCTGGAGTCGGTCTTTTTGACCTTGGTCCTCCAAGAGTAATTCATATCATGAAAATTGCTTTCTCAAATTAGCCGTTTGGATTCGGCATATAAATTGTAGGTTCTCTCCATCCCTAACGATACTCGCACACAAGAATGGTTGAGAGTTGTAAGTTCTCTACGAGCTATTGCCCTACCTTATTTATTTATTTACGTTTTATTTTTCAAATGTATAGTTATCGGCTATCGGATAGTGTCAAAATAAGTCACTAGTGTAAAGGAAGTGGTTTAATGATTTCGCTGATGTCGTTTGCCAAATTGTTTTTAATTGAAATTGTTCGACTTTACTGTGAATTTTCTGCTTGACAAAAACGGTTTTTTAAATTTTTAAAACTTTGGGCCAATATTCTATTGAAAAAGTTTAGGATTATATGCATGCCGATCCAATCTCAAAGTCGAATGTTAAGAGATATATCTGATTTTTTCATGAAAGCGCCTTGGTTGGGGCTAATCATGTTTTATTCTTCTATATACCAAAGTATTCGTTTAGGTGCCAGTTATAGCTATCATTGAAATCGATCCGGAAAAATTTTTGAATCGATATTTGACAGTGTTTCCCTTTGATTAGAAATGAATATTATATAGTGATCGATCGGAAATCACACAAAGAATTTTTTTGAGAAAAAAAACTTTAATTGCGCATTTATTTTTCTCATAAAATGTATTTTTCTATTTTCCGGACGAAAATTCATTTTCCTGAACAGTTGATACCTTTATGTTCAAAAGTGAAACGAATTGTTCCAATGATTTGTGTTCCAATTTCACACAATTCCAATGACAGATTGGATTTCAATCAGGAATTTTTTTTCAATGACAAACTTTTTAATGAAAGCTATAAACGCCCTGCCAAAAAAAATTCCAATGTTTGGATTCAATGATGAAAACCAATGATATAATTGGCCCCTTAGAGCCATATTTTTCTAGAAGTTTACTGAGGCATTGAATTAATGATATTAGTCTGTATCCCAAAGGATCCGTTTTTTTTTTGCTTGGGAGTATGGGGATTGGTATGGTATATTCCAAGTTTGTGAAAGTATAGATTGAAAATGTTGTTGTAAAGATTTTTTCTTTCAGTTGGAGAATTTTTAAGCATGGATCATAACATGGAGTTTTAATATTGCGGATGTGTTATCCATCTGAGTATTTTTTGTTCATTGCGGATCGTTTAAAGTCAAAAAACTCAGTTGAGAAATTTAAGTCCACAGAGTATTTAGACCAAGGTTTCGTGAAGTGTTCCTAGATAGTATTCTATGGATAGTATTACTTAATTAATAATTAATGTATAATTTACTGATGCGGTGTAATTACCCATGAGCGTTTTTTACTTTTAGAGTTTCTTTCTTCTGTTTTAGATATCTTTGCTTCACTTCGAAATATGACATTAGCTTTATGATATTTCACTAGGTTTTTATCAGTGGGATAATTTTTTAAACGTTTTCTGGAGACTAGTTTTATTCCGTAGAATAGATAATTTTGAGTTCCACTATCATGGAACATTTGAATACAGCAGGTTGTTTTTTGTTTGGGGACAGCTTTGTTGGCAGCAGAGCGTATCGCTTTGGTATATTAAAGATGTTTCTCTGTTTATATTAAAGGATTGTGGGCTGTTACTAACTCCAATAATTGCTACCCTTTGGAATAATTTCAGTTAGGGTGGTCAGTTTAAAATGTAACTGGCGTCCCTTAAGTGCAATTTTCCTTTCAATACCTGGGATATTTGGGGTATTGTGGAATTGTTTGAATTAATTGATTGTTGTTGAGTATTGGAATTTTTGTTTTGTGTATTCTACTTATCTGAGACCATTTTGATGTAGGTGTGTGTGTGTGTGTGCTTTTCTTGATTACGTTATTAGAGTATTTACAAAAAAGAGTTAGAGGATTTGAGGTATAGCCTAAGAGTTGACATTTTTTCAATGCATGGGGTTAAGACAATAGTTTAAAACTTTGCAATTGTACCAAACTATATTAACAGTACTTGGTGGACGGAAGATGTCAAAGGTAAAGAAAGTAAGACCTGTTGGAGTTTGTTCGTCTATTCATTTTTTGAACTTTTAAGCATCTGTTACTTTCCGAAGACACTGATTAAGTAGGAAGGGATTGAGGGTTTAAAGTCTATGCTTGTGTAATTTGGTTTCCGTTTTTTTTTTTAAATAAAGGATCGGCATACGCATCTATTTCTAGAGTGCTTAACCAATTACCTGAACGTAAATGCGGAGTAGTTTCGTCAACGTGATGCAATTTTGCATTTTCAGCTTTCATAAACCTTTACTACCTGCACTATATCCAAAAAACCACATTTGCATGCAAATAGAATAGGATATTTGCATTGAATTGTAGGACACCAAAAACATAAAACGCATTTCTATGTTTGTAAATTTTTAATATACATATATACATATGTGGTCCTACAACAAAATGCATTACACACATACTTCTAGAAGTTTAAACGTTATTAGTACAATATACATTTATTTATGTATGTTTTATGAATAGCAAAGAGTTTCAATACTTAAAAATGTTTTAATTTTAATGTAATTGATAAGCTTTGAACAATGGTTAAAATTTTTCTTGTAAAAAAAATTAATTAATATACTTTATTATAAATTATCGCATATTTTCAAACAAAAGGAACAATTTACATATGTATGTATGTACATAGTTGCAAATTGGAAACACAACAAACTTCTTTTTTGAAACATTTCAAATTACATTTTATTGTTAAAGCGCACTCGGTTTTAATTCAATCTAAGCTCACAAAAAACTAGATGGAGAAACGAGACACGAGGAAAAAAGAAAATATTTGTTTTATTTTTTTTGTAGAATTGTCATTCGCAAGTTTTTTTTAGTAGACTTTTAAAGAAAATTATGCAAGACAAACTTAGAAAAACAAAAACCTTTTTAGTAAGCAAATTATAATGTAACAAGTATTCATTAAAACCCAAAATTCGCCGAAGCAAAAAGAAGCGTGAAAACATCTGTGCTAGTATTTCAACCGAGTAAATTAAGAAGATTAACGAGAATACTGATCAGTGTTTGTAAGCAATTTGCATACAAAACAAAAATGAAAGACTAAATTTAAATATAAGTATACATATATGTATTAGGATATAAGACGGTATAAACTTTGTAATTATTTAGGTATAAGTACTTATTTTTTTGTAATCAAACTCTAAATTTGATAATTTAAATGATGACATTTTCAATATACACAACAAATATTCAAACACTACATAAATTTGTAGGCTTATTGATGTCCTAGAAAATTGATTACTAAACTTTTAACCTCATAACAGGGCCTTGCTCTTGATTCAACAACATAATATAATGTGTTAGTGCGAAATAGATAGTCTTGTTTAGGATTTTCCATTCGAGATATTTACTTACCTACTTGTATGTGGTGGGTACAGTTGTGGTAATATAATTAAACCACTGAAATTTAAGACATCCTTTTTAGTTAAAAATTGAGCATTTGTTTGAAAATAAATTTTGTATCTACATCTATTTGACACTCTACCGACCAGTGCTACACATTGGGGAGAAGTCATTTTATTATAATCTACTCAAAAGTATTCCCCAGAGGGAGATCTTATTCATTGGCGCAACTGTTCAGTTAAAATACCCCATACATTTTTTATGCAAGAACTTTGAGCAGACTACCGTGGAACTTTAATAGGATGGGATTTGACGAACTGAAATCATCGACAAAATCAGTAATTTTGTATTAATCTTTATATCTGTATTTTACATATGAGGTGAAAAACCCCAAAACCAAAAGTGATGATCCGACTTCTTTTTGGTACATTTAGAGTACAATTGTTTAAGTGAAGGGCGCTTGCTGTACGATCTTCCATCATTCCCAAAATATTTGAAATTAGATTTGTCACTTCAAACGATCGAGTTAAAAAAATACGGTCTTTTGAGAAGATGTTTTCGATGTCTTCGGTTAATATTTTTTTTGCGACACCTCTGATTTACGTCTAACAAAGCGTCTTTTCAGATTCTTATTCTTGTTTGTGTCGATGTTCCTGAAAGTCAATTCATCTTGATTTGGCTTCTTATTTGTACCGATGATAAGAAGCGATCTGCTTGGCCAAACTTAGTAATTTTTCTAACCTAAGCAACAATTTTTTTTTGTCGTCATAAATTTTCAAGTTATGTATGTATATTATTTAATAAATATGAAGTTAGTCCCTAACTTAACTTTTAGGACATTACTTTACTTTGATAATTTTACTGTTACATTCAGTTGAGCTTTTACTTTTTTTTCATTTAAAAAACTTTTTTATTTTAGTTTCAATACACTTAAAATAAATAAACAGATAATTTGAAAACATTCTAATTAAAACCAATAAAAAAGATAATAAAATGATCTGGAATCAATTACATGGCTTTATAATGTTTTCGACGGACCTTGTTGCCAACGGTTACAGAAAAGAAATCTAAGATAGTGCAGAAGCCCAATATTTGAATAAAAAAATGTTTTTGCTCGTTTTGTGGCTTAATTATATGACCACAACTGTATGTAACAGACTAATAAATTGTAGACGTTATTGGATTTAAAATACTGCACATTCTCGTTTTGGCCACACATGAAGTTCGATTAGGGTTTAAATTACATACACATATACATATGTACATAAAACTGTCGAGAAGTGTACAATGTGTTTTGTATACATTATTTTATGCTGACTTTTATCGCGTCGAAGCATAAACACAGAAAGTGTTGTTTAGTTTTTGTTTTTCTCAACCGGCATTTTTGTTAACCTTTTATTTAAACTTTTTATTTATTTACTAAATATTATAAGTGTGGTTGCTCTAAATTTGCGGATATATAAACAACGTATGTCAGCGGACAAAAAGATATTGAATTGCAGCAATCTACCTATAAATTTAAAATTTAATAACATTAACATTGATTTTGAAATTTAAAAACTACCTTCCTATTGTTTAATTTTTAAATTCTGTACAAAATACTCGGAAGTAATTTGTTATTTAAAGGCGGTCACTTAAACATTAATAAGTATTGGGCTTTGTACAAAAAGATGTCTTAACTTAAAAATAAAAACAAACGACAATGAAGACGAACCAGAACCATCTATTGCCTGAAAATATTGTAGTTTGGAGTCAAGCTCTTTTGCACATTATGTACACAATTTAAAGGTGTTTGCTTTCCCCCCACGCCACATAAGGCCAAAACCAAACAGGGATTAAGTGAAAGATGACTATCAACTTTTTGTCATGTACAGGTTTGCGTCTGGCTTCTTAGGAGTGCAAACTGCACTGCTGGCAATGAGAGTAACTAAGCATGGGATACCTAAGTAAAAGGAATGTCCTGGCAACGCAAACGTTTTGTTTTATAAAATAGTCTCTCTGCTAAACTGATCTTGTTATTGTTACCTAGCTATATCAATCGCAAGTTAAATAAATTAACCTTGAACAAAGCTAAGAATAATGTATACCTACTACAGACTAACACTAACTGTAGTTAATGCAATATAAATACAAATAAATGAAGCAAACTCAGACTTACCTTCGGGACTTAGGTAAACTGCGTAGGTGGTCACAATATAAATTCAATTCACAATCAATTGGAAAACTTGAATTTAATGTTCAATGCTTACAAATCCAATACAAATCTTGTTGGAAAACTTTTTAGCTACTTGAATTTACTTTCCGTGTGTAATATGGAAGCCAAGTTATGGGCTTTATAATTTACTAAACAACATTCCGCAGATTCCGAATCCGACAACGAGAACGAGAACTACTACGAAAAAACAACTCAACTCAAGTGATGAAGAAAGAAAACTAGTTTAGTTTGAGTAGATGGGTTTTTATTTTACAAACAGCGACGTTCTGTTTCTGTAAAGAAAATGCGACAATAAGAAATGTCAAATCTCAAATGTTTGCTCAAATGTGTTTTTGTCAAAGACACTCTAAATCAAAGACACCCCATATGAAGACCGGAATCATATCTGTCATTCTGGCTACAAGCTGAAATGTCGATTCACACGCACACTTCTACACGTAATATCATTTTACCGCAACGTTACAGCTTATATTAAATTTCCACAAATTGATGACAGTGTTCACAAGGTATGAAAAAGAGAACAACGAATTTCAAAGTGCTTACCTTACCTTAAACGGACAAGTTTTGTATAACAATTCGTTTATAAGGGAAAATGTATTAAATCTGATTCAGTATGTGGAGATTATTAACTAAATCGAAAGGGCTAGAATTTTCTGTTTTATTCTGTGTAATTTTTTTTATACTTTATTACTAAACCTAAAAAATCGTTTTCATTATTGCGGGTAGATGGCTATTTTGTGTTTTAAATGGTAACGTAGTTTGAACTGTAGTTGAAACAAAAGAGGTAGGATAACTTTTATGGGCCATTGGCGATAATAAAACTAAGTTTTTTTTAAATATTTGATCAAAAAAGCTTTTGATTAAAAAAATAAGAAAAAGTAGGAATATAATCACATCACAGACAATTTAGAACTTTTATTTCGATATATTATTAGAATAATTTGAAAATTTCAACTTGACAACCAACGCTAATTGAAAATTGTGTAATCCATTTGAACTGAGTTGAATCACTGGACATATACGGAAAGCTTGGTTGTAGTCACATTTGACTATCAAAAATGTAACTATCAGTATTAGATATATGATATATTTTATTACTATTACTTTAATATTGATCTTAACTCTTATTTAAATAACGTATAATAAGTTCCATATAAGTTTTAAGAAAACTCAATTGACAGCTAAAAAAATAAAAAAACCTAAAAAAACACTAATAAAAGTTGGTAAAAATTGATTTTAGGCTCAAATCTTTTTAAAAACGTTTTTTTTTTACAAAATGCGAAACCCTACAAAAACATCAAAAAACTGATAAGAAATGGTTTTCGACTCAAGTAATATGAGAACAAAGAAAGATATTTGCAAATTTTTTCATCGCACACAAATTAGTGTTATTAATATTTTGTTTAAGTTTAATACAAATTAATAGACGGGTACGGATGGGAAGTTATCAGTGTGGGTCGCACCCCATCGTCTTTTTGTAATGTGTATTCACTGCATTTATATATTTTAATTCAATTGGCATCACTTTTATAAAAATTCCTTTCAATAAAATGTCTGACTCAATGTAAATTATGCTTTTTTTTAAATTGTAAACTAAAATCATAGATACTCACCCAAACTGTGCAACATTTTTTGCAAAAAATGCTGTTCGCAGTAATGACTCAATTTTTGGTTTTGTCACAAATTCGTGATACCTATTCAAAAAACTTTTTATATTATTAATGTTGCAACTGATCAAATCCAAGCGAAAATAAAATTCAACTTTTCCATGCATACAATCAAAAATTTTAGAAAACATCCTTCGTGCATTTTTCTAATGTCAATGCTTAAAATTCAAAAAACCGATGTATACTTTTTTAGTGATGAACTCATAATAAAATTAAATTGTGCATGCCTAACTATACTTTAATTTTTGAAGTCGTTTATTCTGAAGATGTTAGTAACAAAATTAAAGTTCAATTTGTTAGATTTAGGCCCTCATTGTGAGTAGCGAAGCGAGCTTAAAAACTTGCGAATTCGAACTTTGTATTATGAGTATATCGATATGAACTTGGTTATCGCTGAATTATAATTAGCGAATGTTCGCTAATTTAACGGCTCAAAACGTCAAATTCTATCGAATCAAAATATTCAGTGATAACCCTAGCGAATTCAGAGTTGTTTGTTTGTTTGTTAGGTATTTGCAAAGGCTGATGCAATTGATGGAAACGAATCCCGATGCGGCTAGGGGCATAGATGTATGCGGTTTATCAAAAAGGAACCAAAAAGATTACTGGCAAGGTTTTGCAGAAGAACTGAACACTCTTGGACCTCCGTTTCGTGAAGGAAAAGATTGTCATAAGGTTTGTTGATAAAATTTTTTATGCGGTTCATCAAAAAGGAACCAAAAAGATTACTGGCAAAGTTTGGCAGAAGAACTGAACACTCTTGGACCCCCGTTTCGTGAAGGAAAAGATTGTCATAAGGTTTGTAGTTTCCACCAAAGAAGTTTTTATTTGCAAATAGTTTTGGTTGGACTACAAGCTAAAACTTAAACAAAAAATTGTTCAAAATAAAAAAAATACCACATCTACAAGCAAGCGTTCTTAATCAGCCCATCTTTATCCTTTCTTCCCTCTTTCTGTAATAATCGTTATCTTCAAAAAACAAATCAATGCCGCTTAACAATATAATTATTTTTAAATAAATAAATCAGAAGATAATCGGCCCTATCGAGGTAACCGTCGGAGCGGAATTCTCTCCGATTTCCTCCGAATCGGAGACATTTTGCTTCAAGGTAGTTGTCCGATCAGCTGTTCGGACATTCTCTCCGACAAAATTCAACGCATGCAATTTGCGTGCGATGCTTTACGAAGAAGTACTTGTTTGGTTTTATTCTTGACAGATACAAACACAAATTTTCCGAAGTCCTCCGACAAGTTCTTGTTGCGGAAAGTGTTTTCTTTTTTAAAAAAATAGTTAATTAAAATGTAAGTAATAAAAAAATTAACTTTATTTTCGTTATCTTGTGTTATTAATAATGGACTGTTTGTTTTTAGGCAAAACGAAAAAACTAACTCAGCAAAAAATCTGAGGCAAGCTGCTAATTTATATTCCGGAGTGACACAATCAGACCGATGATTTGTTTTGTATTTGTGTTGAATCTGCTCCAAAACAAAAGCAAACGCATTTTTATTCAGGCGAAAGTTTTTCTTGAATCTGGAAGAGAATTGTAGAATTATTAGAAGATAAGAATTAGATAAGAAGATAAGTTTACTTACGCCGGCCGCGTCAGATAGTTCACGTATATTGCTTTCATTTTGCAATGTTCTCCTATTTTCTTTATTTTGCGCCCTTAGCTCATTGGATTCAGCGTCCAAAAATAAACCAACACTATCCATTTCTTATTATTATTGCTTGTATAAAGTCAAATAAATAAATAAAACTTATGTTTCAACAGTTTTTTTTTTTCAATTTATTCTTTTTCTTTGACACTTCAAATGGAAACAAAAACATATGTTTGAAATAGGGAGGGGACTTTATTCGATAGTTTTTATTTAAAAATCGTTGCATCTAATTACATGTCTTAAAAATGCTAGCGCATTATAATTGAAAAAATTACTTTTTATAAGCAATAAATTACGTTCTGCCACCAATTTTTCATGGTTTAAAATGCTTATTGTCTTTATTTTATAAACGGCCCTATCGAGGTAACCGTCGGAGCGGAACTTTCTCCGCAACGCATCCTTTTTCGGAGATTGAATTCCGGTTTGAGGTAGCTGTCATCGGAAGAAATTTTACAGACGTGAGACGACGCAATGCGATGGATATAAATTTTAGGCAGAGATGTTCAAATTAACCGATATATCGAAAATGCGATATATTTTCGATAATATTTTATAAAACAAAGACAATAAGCGTTTTAAACCATGAAAAATTGGTGGCAGAACGTAATTTATTGCTTATAAATAGTAATTTTTTCAATTATAATGCGCTAGCATTTTTAAGCCATGTAATTAGATGCAACGATTTTTAAGTTAAAACTATCGAATAAAGTCCCCTCCCTATTTCAAACATATGTTTTTGTTTCCATTTGAAGTGTCGAAGAAAAAGAATAAGTTGAAAAAAAACTGTTGAAACATAAGTTTTATTTATTTACTAGCGACCCGCCCCGGCTTCGCACGGGTGCAATGCTGATATACTAAATACGCTACAGAAAAACTGTGAACGTTGTTTATAAAAAAACATAGCGGCCCGCTCCGGCTTTGCACGGGTTTAAAATATGTAACTCACTGAAAAAATGATAAAATCAATCCAGTAGATTTGATTTATTCATTTACTGGCCGTAGCCCGCACGCGTTTTTGGAGTACTTAAAACAATTCCCCTTTCCTTATCTTTGGAATATCTTTTATACACAATATTTTCACTTTTTTTTACATTTTTACTTTTTTTTTACATTTTTACAATTTTTTAACATTTTTACTTTTTTTTACATTTTTACTTTTTTTTACATTTTTACCTATTTATTTTACAACAATAATTAATATATTACAGAATATCTTTATATACAACGTTCACAGATTGATTGAGTTAACTCAATTAACTGAATTAACTCAATCATGCAACTCAATGTGTGCAAAAATTAACTCAATCTAACGTCGTCGTTCGAACATAGGTCGTAGTACAGCGAATGCCAGAAGATTACGTTCAGCAAGAGATGAAGAATGTAGTCTAATGATTTAAGCGTTCATAGGGACATACAACATGACACATGACAGAAAAAGCGACTTTGTTTTATACTATGTAGTGATAAATCTCGTAGGATTCAGCCTGCGTTTGCAATGTAAGCGGAAAAAATGTAATTATTTGCGACATCACATTAGAAACCTCAAAAATAACAGTATTTGTCCACTATTTAATGGATGATATTATACATAAAAACCTTCCTCATGAGTTACTCTATCTATTAAAAAAAACCGCATCAAAATCCGTTGCGTAGTTTTAAAGATTTAAGCGTTCATAGGGACATACAACATGACACATGACAGAAAAAGCGACTTTGTTTTATACTATGTAGTGATAGTGATTTGACTATAAAAATATAATAATAAGGAATGGATAGTGTTGGATTATTTTTGGACGCTGAATCCAATGAGCTAAGGGCGCAAAATAAAGAAAATAGGAGAACATTGCGAAATGAAAGCAATATGTACGTGAACTATCTGACGCGGCGTAAGTAAACTTATCTTCTAATCTAATACTTATCTTCTAATAACTCTACGATTCTCTTCCAGATTCAAGAAAAACTTAAGCCTGAATAAAAATGCGTTTGCTTTTGTTTTGGATCAGATTCAACACAAATACAAAACAAATCATCGGTCTGATTGTGTCACTCCGGAACATAAACTAGCAGCTTGCCTCAGATTTTTTGCCGAGGGAAACTACCAACATGGTGTTGGAAAAGATTTTCAATGTTCAGTTGGCCAGTCGACTTTTTCCAGTATTTTAAAGGAAACTTTAGATATAATGGAAGAGACCTTGTGCAGCAACTGGATATCTTTACAAATGTCTGATGAAGAATGTCAACTGTCCAAAACATATTTCTTCGAAAAAACTGGTTTTCCTGGAGTGATTGGCTGTGTGGATGGTACTCACGTTCAAATCATTGCACCAGTAGAAAACAAACATTTATTTTTCAATCGCAAAGGACATTTTAGTCTTAACGTTATGATTGTAAGATGTTAGTTTTGCTTATAAAGTATACTACTTTAAAATTATTTTTATTTTAGATTTGCGACTACAAAATGAGAATAAGAGCCGTTAATGCTAACTACCAGGGAGCAAACCACGACTCTCATGTTTGGGCTTTGAGTCCTGAACGACGGTATTTCGAAAGAAATCATTTAAGTACAATAAGTAGCTGGTTGCTAGGTAAAAATATTTTTTTTACAACAATACAGACCATCTGAATTTGTTTCTTTTTGTAGGTGATTCAGGATATCCGTTGGAGCCCTGGCTTATGACACCATTCAGGACTCCTACACCGCAAAGCGCAGAGAGCCGTTTTAATATATGTCACAGAAGAGCTCGTAACATAGTTGAACGTTCAATAGGATTATTGAAAAGCAGATTTCGTTGCTTGTTAGGTGCAAGACAGTTGCATTATGCACCTTTGAAATCTGCACAAATCGTTAACGTTTGTTGCGCTTTACACAACATATGTTTACATTTTGATTCAAGTTATGCAATTTTCGAGCATGAAGATTTAAACAATACCGAAGAGGAAAATCATGAAACTCAGACTAACTTGCTTCGAAGCCAAGCAGCTACAATTCGAAATGAAATAGTTCAACTCAACTTTAATGCATAAACATTTATTTAAAATAAATTTATATATTTGAAAACAAAAATATCACAAGCCTTCATGGTGTTTGTCTTTGGTTCTTAAAACTAATTTTTCAAAAAAAAAAAACACTGGCCTCCTTGGCGTTTGTCTTAAAATGATTGTTCTTAAAACTAAAAAATAAAAAAATCACTTGCCTCCATGGCGTTGTTGGTTTCTTAGAAATAAAAAAAAATAAAAATGAAAACAAAAATTAAAATAAGTAAAAAAAATCATTCCATCAAAATGTTGGCTTTTGCAATTTCGAACTCCAATTTTCTTTTTTTCAATTCGAGCTTCTGCAAAGCTATTCTCCTCATCTCAGTGTTGTGAGTTTGCGTCTCTTTTAATTTTTCTTTTTCAATCTTGCAAACATCTTCGAGTGATCGAGAAACCCTTTTTAAGGTTTTGGTTGTGTCCTTATAAAAATTTTCTTGATTTTTAATCTGCTTTGTTAAAAGCTGAATCGACGTCATAGGCCTTCGGCGTCTGGTCCTATTTTCCGCTGAGTTTTGGTGCTGCACAGTTGATGGTCGAATGTCCTCTTTTTTATTCTCATCAGCGACAGCGGTATTTGATGTAGACGATTCCGCAGGTGGCACTTGGCGTGATGTGCTTCCTGCTCCAAATGATGCAGCTCCAATGCCACTTACAGAGCTGCCAATATTCGTTAAGGCTACCACAGCGTCCTCTAAAGGGGTGAAAGACTTTTGCCTGCATGGTCCTCCACCAGTACCCGCTATTTCTTTCTTATTTGCCGAGAGTTTTTTTTTAATATAAGACTTATAGTCACTCCAAACCTTTAAAAATATAATAATGAAATATGTATACTTAAATCGCAATGCACAAAATCACGAACATACTTTTTTCCATCCACCAACATCTCTTTGCCTTGGTCCCAATGAATTTAGCTGGTTTGCCAGATCTTCCCAAAACACAGCCACAATTTCTGGTGACCTTTTTGTATAGTTTTGAGCTATGTCTGGATATTCGCTCAGCAGATTTACCATTCTCTCATATTGCCGAGAGCTTGTTTTTTCGTTTTGCCTAAAAACAAACAGTCCACTATTAATAACACAAGATAACGAAAATAAAGTTAATTTTTTTTATTACTTACATTTTAATTAACTATTTTTTAAAAAAAGAAAACACTTTCCGCAACAAGAACTTGTCGGAGGACTTCGGAAAATTGTGTGTCAAAAATAAAACCAAACAAGCACTTCATTGCAAAGCATCGCATGCAAATTGCATGCGTTGAATTTTGTCGGAGAGAATGTCCGATCAGCTGATCGGGCAACTACCTTGAAGCAAAATCAGCCCTATCGAGGTAACCGTCGGAGCGGAACTTTCTCCGCAACGCATCCTTTTTCGGAGATTGAATTCCGGTTTGAGGTAGCTGTCATCGGAAGAAATTTTACAAACATGAGAGAACGCAATGCGATGGATATAAATTTCAGGCAGAGATGTGCAAATTAACCGATATATCGAAAATGCGATATATTTTCGATAATATTTTATAAAATAAAGACAATAAGCGTTTTAAACCATGAAAAATTGGTGGCAGAACGTAATTTATTGCTTATAAAAAGTAATTTTTTCAATTATAATGCGCTAGCATTTTTAAGACATGTAATTTGATGCAACGATTTTTAAATAAAAACTATCGAATAAAGTCCCCTCCCTATTTCAAACATATGTTTTTGTTTCCATTTGAAGTGTCAAAGAAAAAGAATAAATTGAAAAAAAAAACTGTTGAAACATAAGTTTTATTTATTTATTTGACTTTATACAAGCAACAATAATAAGAAATGGATAGTATTGGTTTATTTTTGGACGCTGAATCCAATGAGCTAAGGCGGCAAAATAAAGAAAATAGGAGAACATTGCGAAATGAAAGCAATATACGTGAACTAGGTATCTGACGCGGCGTAAGTAAACTTATCTTCGAATCTAATTCTTATCTTCTAATAATTCTACGATTCTCTTCCAGATTCAAGAAAAACTTTCGCCTGAATAAAAATACGTTTGCTTTTGTTTTGGAGCAGATTCAAGACAAATACAAAACAAATCATCGGTCTGATTGTGTCACTCCGGAACATAAATTAGCAGCTTGCCTCAGATTTTTTTCCGAGGGAAACTACCAACATGGTGTTGGAAAAGATTATTAATGTCCAGTTGGCCAGTCGACTTTTTCCAGTATTTTATTTGCCTAAAAACAAATAGTCCATTATTAATAACACAAGATAACGAAAAGAAACTTAGTTTTTGTATTACTTACATTTTAATTAACTATTTTTTAAAAAAAGAAAGCACTTTCCGCAACAAGAACTTGTCGGAGGACTTCGGAAAATTTGTGTTTGTATCTGTCAAGAATAAAACCAAATAAAGTACTTCATCGCAAAGCATTGCATGCAAATTACATGCGTTGAATTTTGTCGGAGAGAATGTCCGATCAGCTGATCGGACAACTACCTTGAAGCAAAATGTCTCCGATTCGGAGGAAATCGGAGAGAATTCCGCTCCGACGGTTACCTCGATAGGGCCGAATGTCTCCGATTCGGAGGAAATCGGAGAGAATTCCGCTCCGACGGTTACCTCGATAGGGCCAATTATCGAAAATATATCGCATTTTCGATATATCGGTTAATTTGCACATCTCTGCCTGAAATTTATATCCATCGCATTGCGTCGTCTCATGTCTGTAAAATTTCTTCCGATGACAGCTACCTGAAACCGGAATTCAATCTCCGAAAAAGGATGCGTTGCGGAGAAAGTTCCGCTCCGACGGTTACCTCGATAGGGCTGATAGTGTTTTTGTTTGACATTTTTGCTTTGTTTTCGTCTTCTTAAAATTTGAGTCGGAGTTAACCTAATGATGAGAGCTGTACCCGGTGTGTATCGATAACAAGTCAGCTTTAGTTTGTGTGTGTGGTTTCTGAGTACCTACTAATATTAGGAATTATGAAAAATTGGAAGTACGAAAGTACAGGTTGTAGTTTTCTTAGAATCGATAGTGCAGTTCGAAGTATTAAATTGATTAAAAGCCATTTTTCAGAAATTTGTATTCCACCTGATTTAGCCATATTGTAAAAGTCAAACCCAAGTTAATACACCGAAGTCATTCTGGAAGAATTTCCGAACCAAGGATCAAATATTCAACCCTATCGTGATAAACTGATAATGATAACTGATCGGAAAAAGTTTCGATGGGAAGATTTTTTTCGTTCTTGCCAACCGATTCGGAATATTAATATTGAGGTATACCAACGTTTTAGATTACCCTTCTAATGCAGTTCAAAGCAGAAATGAGATACATACTAAGAAGTTTATTGCATATTTTTTGTGTTTCAAAAATAAAAACTATTCATGGGCAAAAATCACGAAAAACTTTTCTTACTTAAATAAAACAAAGTTGAAAAAGACATTCATTGTATAAAAACTCAACAAAACAGAAAGAAAATACAAAAATTAATAACTTAAAAAGATTCAGCGCATCAATATCAGGTAAAGACGTTTTTATCTATTTCCAGAATATTTGCTTTTTAAATTTACTTTAATTTATTTTTCCTTAGAAAGTAATCTCAATGTACTGAACATAATTTTTGTTGTCAAATGTTAAAACATTAGAACATTTAAGTTTCATCATTTGCAATCTCAAACAATTAAAAAATGTAAATAAGGAAATAGTAGTTACTTATTAATTTTTGAAATCAGGAGACAGATTTTTAGGTTAAAAAAATGAAATATCAAATAAAAGCATGATATCGAAAACTCAAGAATGTCTTGTTTACATACAAAATATCGATAACAGTACGAAAAATTCAACCGTTTTAATCATTGACATACTAGATATAAACTGCTAGTCGTTCATATAGTAAATCCGCTTGAAAAGTGATTCCATCTATTTAGCTAATGTATGTTTTTCCTCTAGTAGGTTCGGTTGAAAAAATAATAAACGTCCGTAGTTAGAAATTAATTTTGTTCCTTGTAGTCTAAGCGCCGATCATTACTAAGCTCAATGCGCATATCATAGAGATTTAAGTGTCAATCAATCGATAGATTAAAAAGATACAAACGTCTAGGAGTCAATACAATTTCGGTGGAATGAGTTATTTTTGATTTTTTCTGTCTGTAGTTGTTCTAAACTCAAGTTTTCAGTATAAAACGAAAGAGCCAAAAAAAGGCCGATACACCAAATTAAAAACCTAAAATGCAATTTTTTGACTTAAGACCTTTTAACCTGACACCAAAGAATTTAACTTCGAACTCCGTTAGCTAAGTATTGATTCGAAATATGAAAGGCGATAATTGATGGTCGATTTGTTGATAGTCGTTTTGACTTTTGCCGCAAGTACATAACGCTGTACGAGCACAGAAATTGATTATGCGAACGGACTTCGATTGGTTCACAATATACAGACTGTGCTGGCGGTTTCATAAAATTAGGGCAGTTCCATACTGCACAATACCTGCTTTGTGCTTCGGATCGTTTTGGTATTATCAAATCAATTGCTTACGCCCAACTTCTCCGGGCTTTTCATCAATTTTTTCTTTAAAATGTTCAAGTAAAGAGTTTTGTCCATGATCCCACCGATACATTTTATATTCCCAACTCCTGCAGCGAACACACAGGCCCAAAATTTTACGCTGCCACCTCTTGCTTTAATGTAGGCTTAATGTTTTTTTTTTTGAGCTTTGTATTACGCTTACGTCACACGTAAAAATCCCATTAGAGTTGAAAATATTACATTTGGACTTGTCTGAGAAAATAACAAAGGTCCAGAAGTTGAGTTCTTAGATAGATGTTCCTTGGCTTTGTTTATTTTTCTTATTTATAAACGGCTTTTTCCGAGCTACTCGACCATAAGTTCATGGTTATGAAGCATGTTGGGGTACAGCACGACTTACCTAATTCATCAAGCAATTGGGAACCAATATCTGGAGCTGATAACATTGGGTTCTGCTACATTTTTCGAATTATCTTGCGTTCATTTTATTCGGCGCACTTCCCTCCGTCAACCGATTTTAATGCACAAATCTATTTATGATATGCACTACTCGCCGCGAAAGACTTTTCAAAATCGTATTTCTTGGACCCTCTAAAATATTATTTTATGCAAGTGAATTTTTTTCTTTAACTAACAAAAATACATACCCAAAAAACAATAAGGAAAATTATTTTAAAAACTGTTACCTGGATCAAATAAGTTGTATTAAATTTGGCTATTACAAAGCTTTACATTTAACATAGAGGTTTATTTTTAGCGAAGATAAAATAAGATGAATTTTAATGTAAAGTAATTTGTTTACAAAAAGAAGTAATTTATTTGAAACTAAATTTATTTCGTAAATATATTTAAAAAAAATTTAAATACATACATTGTTTCTTTTTGAAAAAAATACTTGACATTAAATCGATCTTATTGCATTTATTTTTCGCTGAAAATAAAGTTCAAACATGCTTCAAGATGAAAAACAAACATTTTATTCATAGATTTCAGAACTATAGATTGACCGACATTAAAATCTGTTATTTTATAAGTGATTCTAAAGATTTTTTTAATTTACGTGGTATAGCCAAAAATGTTGGCAACCATTGCAAGAGGAATTATTTAAATTTTTAATAATAATTGCACAATCCGTTATAGTTATATGTAGTTGATGCTTACTACAAACAAAATACCGTTCCATCACACTGCTTACTTTTGCAAACGGATTCAATCATTCATTAAGAAAAATCAATTTTCAGCAACTTTAAAGTTTCAACCAATGTATAAAGGCATTGGATGGAAAGGACTATGCTGATTTCTCACTTTAAAATACTTGAATAAACTTACGTTCGACAAAAAACATATAATATTATATTAAACAAAATATAATCATTTAACAGAACAAATGTAGGTATAAATATGTATATTTAAAAAAAAAAAACAAATAGTAAAAACAAATTAATGGAAATTATAAATTGTAAAAGCGATACACTTTAGATCATTTAAAAAGACCATTTTTACTTTTTTATTTTACTCCAATTTCGGTATGAAAGAGTCAATAACTGACAAAAACAAATTTAAATATTTTAAGGTTATAAGGTTATAAAACAACATGTAAAGTTTCCTTATTAAAATGATCTAGAGATGTTTAAAGCAAAGGGAGGTAGTTTACTTAAATTATATTACACTTATTTTCACTAAATACAAACATAATTATATCTAACTTTCTATGATCTAAATAATAAATTATCTTAAACACAGTTTACTGGATGATTGCGCAGTAATTTTTGGATGAAATCGTGTATAATATAAAACCATACACAAAATACCAACATAATAAAAGGCAACCGAAAGAATACATAGAGGATAAAATAAAGTCGAAGAACGCATGTTTTGCGGTGAAAACAAAATAAATAGTGCAACACACGCAATATTTTCCAGTGAATTCAATGTATAATAAATGATATATTTATTCCTGGTTCGTCCATCTTTTGGCATTATAAAAGTAAACAAATAGACGATGCCTAAAATCATGCAAAACATAAATTTTCCAAACGAAGCTGCGCAGAATTGTGGATGATCTATTAGGTAAGTTAGGATTCCAAAGAATATGCTATGCATTATGCAACCAAAAAGGGTCCAAATTGGAAATAAACTAGCAACTAATGACAAACAAAGTATGCGTGATACTGAAATAAATATTCATAAATAAAAAAATAATAAGATTTCCTCACAAATTTAAACCAAAAACACAATTACCTGAAACACAAAAATGCCAGAATAGCTGAAGAACAAACCCGTTAGTTTCCATTTTGTGTTTATCTATTTGAGCATATCGATTACAACGATGATAATCGGACAAGCACCAGGCCATGGTTCCGAAATATCCACAAATTACCGCAATTTGTAAAGCTATGCGAAAAAACATATGTAAATATAGGCAGATTTCATATAGGTTGATATTTTTTTTTTTTTGCAATACTTACGGGAAATTTTGTCTGGCATTGAGAGGACGATTGTTATTTGTAAAATTTTCTGAGGAGCTGCTTCCAAGAAACAATCGAAAACGCGTATAAATGCGACATCACTTTCTTCCCGAATCTTAAGTTTGTAAAATCTATAAAAGATTAGACAGTAATTTAGTTAATAAATCATATTTTTATTATATAATTTCAAGCTTTGGTATCTAATATTTGGTTGTGTAAATATATTAAATGCATTAAATGCTAACATTATGTTTACAATATTTACTTAAATCTAAACTTAAAACTAACATAATTTTAACAACCTTAAGCAAAAAAATAAATTTCAAGCTTGCAGATCTGAGATTTTCATTTGTAGATTCAAGGAGCTTAGACAATTTGTTAAATTTACTGATTAATTGATTAAGAGGACTGTAGCGCCATTGGTCTGCTAAAAATAGTTAAAAGGGGTAAATTTCTCTTTAAAGTAGCCCAACTCAGATTGAAATAAAATCGACAAGGATCGTTCTATTTAATACACCAGCTACATAACTGCAACTACTCTCTGTGACCAGCAAGAGATGGGAGATTTACCAAGGGAAGCCTTTGAGTGTATGGAGGTTAAGAACTAGGGCCTAGTGACTTGCAACTCTCAACCATTTCTGTGTGCGAGTAATGTTTTCAGGGATGGACGGGACCTTCAGTTTCAAGCCGAATACGAACGGCTAATTTGAGAGAGCACTTTTCATGACAGGAATTAAGAGGCAGTACCCGTGAAAACAACTTTAGATGGTACAGGGATTGAACCAAAGACCTCTGGCAAGACATTTTATTACGCTTGCGTGTATCATCATATTTAAAATCAAACACTTTTTATTGCACAATCCTCAAAATTGATAAAGATCTTCTTGTAGCTCTTAAGAACCCTGGATGAAGTTAATATTTCGATAGCGATATAGAATTATTAAAACAGAAGGCAAATCATTTATATATGTATATATATAGAATATTGTTTTTTATTTGCACTGTGTTGATGCACATTGCTGTAGATTCGTGGTCCTATGCGATAAGCGGTTTTTAAATATCGAATGTGTCTTGAAAGTTTTTGTTTTTTCCTCAAATATTATGTAGCTCAAATATTACATATGTAGCTGCAAATTCTCACAAACCAAGAGCATTCTATAAAAAACTTGAGGTTTATATCCTTGAAGTGAAAATATTACAGTTTTAAAACAATATCGGTAAAAGTGAATTTCTGAATTCCAATTTATATTATATTTTTATCGATTTCAATTTCATTTAAGGTGAAAGTGAAATTTAGAACCTAGCTGTATATCATAGACATATACATACATATAGTGCTGGCGTTAAATATGAATATTTAAAAAGATTTCGGAACTTAGAACATTTTAGAGACTTGTTGAAAAGACACATATTTTTTTAACACAAATGATGGTATTACATCAGGACCAGGACTAAAATTGAAAAATTGATTTATGTAAGATGACTCTATTGTTGTGTGTTAAGAGAAATTACGTTTACTATTAAAGTATCTCCAAAACACATTATGGTGTTAGGACCAAACATGTTTTTTCTTTTATCTAGAATCAGACAATTTTCTTTATTTTGTTGAAAAAGGGAAAAATCGGGTTTGGAAGAAATGGCATGGATGATAACCAAGGTAAAGCGGTCGTATAGTGAAATAATGGTCTATAAGCACCTGTCTATCTCATGTAAAAATGAAAAGAAGCCACAATAATGTTTTTTGGGACTCTTAAGAGTATGGAACAAAATTCAACAATTTTGAAAAATTCCATTTACTCAAAATCAACACTTACTTAAAATCAACACTTTTTGAAAAGTACTTACTTTTTTTGCGACTCCATATCACATCTGTACTCGGCTTTTTTGCAGCGTATAGCATAAATAAGCGAATCCCAATACCTATAAGGATGCATATAATTGTATACTTTTAAAACAAACTACATATATTTAGTTGAATTTTAAATAAACTCACCGAAATAAAAACGAACCAAGAAATGTAATCCAGGTGACTTTGTAAGTTTCCTTATTTAAATCACGATCTTGAAGATACCTGCAATGAACATCGAATATAAATATTCATTATTATGTGTATATTTTAAGCAAAGCATGTTAACTTTAATCAAATTACATATTGATATGAATTAGAGTTGTAACAATAGTTGGAATAACGATACTGGCAGTCGTCAAAATGAAACAGTTGATATTACCATTTTGGTAATAGCTTAAGGCCAAATTGATGTTCATTATCACAGTAATAGTTCGCATTATTATTGAAACTCCTGTCCAAGCTATCTCTTGGTTTTGAACGAAAAACTTATCATCAGAATCATCAATAACAGCGGCCCCTCTCTGTCGAATAGGTATATTTTCTTGCCATTGTTTATTGCGTTTCAGTTCGCTTGTTGATATCCCCATTTCGTTATTCATTTTTGAAATTTAGTAACACTCAGGAAGACTCGTATAGTCGTATCATACTAAAATTCTAGACACAGTCTTACTATGAGTAAATGCACTTATGGAATTGATGGACAGATAAAAATTTCATAGATATAAAAACAAAACATAAACAAAAGCTATGAACACTCCTTCAAACTGCTGAGCTTGAGTCATAGGAATCGAGTTCGAGTGAACTAGTGAACATAAAACTTGTTTCAAAGATAAAATGATGGAATAATCTATTTTCTAATTATGTTAATTTTTTTTAGAGATGAAGCCTATTTGAGTAACAGGCCGAGCCGAACCTAATTTATATTATTTTCAGATTTTCGATTTAATAAATAACAAGACCCAGATTATTTGTTTACTGTTATGAAGTTGTTTCTTTTTTGACAGTTCTTCGATGCCAATGTTCAGGTTCAGGTTATAAGAGGAAGTTGGACTGGAATTAAACATCTGTATCTACACGATACGATAAGTCTAATGGAATATCTCTGGCGGATTTTGATAAATATGAATTTGTTACATTTGGGATGAAACTTTTTTAATAAGACATACTAAAATCAATAGCACCACAATTTTAATTATATCCGAACATTAATTCGAATATATCAATATCAAAACTCAAGCTGTTTTGGAGTTGCAACCTACCCTTAAGGAGATGACTAAGAATAAGAAAAGGTCACAAGACCAATTTCAGATCTTGTTTGTGTCTTTTGAGTTGTTTTATTGATATTTGGGATTTCGATAAAAGAATAAATTTCAGTGTTGAAAAACTGTCTGTGGTGAAAATGAAAATGTTCACTGACTGCAGGAAAAAACGTGGTGAGATAATATGTCCGATGGACAAGATTATCTCACCACGTTTTGCATGCTTGTGTGTTACTTATTTATCATCATATCTCCTTTTTTGTAGTAAATATAATTTCGTTTACCTCGTTGAAATTAATAAAACAATTTAATATTATAACATTCCCTTAAAAAAAATGTATGTAGTGTTTTTCTTTGAAGAACAGAATACTGGGCGCCTTGCATAAGGAATTCATTGTATTTTTTGTTTACTTAACTAAAGTTTGTTATATTTTTATAACAGAAAAAGTTAGAGACAAGTGGATATCTTACGACAGAAGTCCTAAAATTACAAAAATTGATGAAAACTGAATGAAAATCAGTAGTTTGATTGTTACTATGTATAAGGCAGAAGCCCTTAAATTTGATCAAAATTACTCATGATCACCTTTAAAATATTTTATCATGTATAAAAAATGTAATTTTAAAGCTTTCACATTTTATGTTTTCATTAACTGAATTAATAACAAAGCTTTTGGCATTATAAATATTTATAAACCGGATAATTGGACTATAAGTACCATAGATGGATCGACTAAAAATTGTTCCAATGCTAACTCTATTTCTTTAATTAACTCGGCCAACAGTAAAATTAAAGCGATTCAAGATTGATGAGGATGATATAGACCCATTTAAGATTCCGATAACATAACAGAATTGCAATGATCTCTTTTGGATCAACAAACGTAAGTTAAACCTTAGAAATCTTTTTTGGGAACCTTCTAGTCTATTAATATATATCGTGTAATGAGGGGCAAATAATAATGCAACTAGATCGAACAAATGATACATAAAGTGTTTTTATAACATAAGGTTCTTTGAGTTCTCGACTGAAACGTAAACCTTATTTGAGTTGATTTATTGACCAATTTGTGTACTTATTTTGATTATTGGAATTATAGATTTCCGTCGGCTTTTTGGTCACTATAGTTTTAGCAATGAAACAATTACGTTACATTAACTTTCCCAACGTTTCGGCAGGGGTTGCTGCCTTCCTCAGGGGAACTTTATTAACACAAAAATATACAAATAGTTTAAGTTAGATAAATAGGATACAATTACAATATAGTTTACTCACTCAAGAAAGATTTAAAAAAACAAAATTTAATATTAATTACATTAATTAATATGAATTAAAAATAAAATAAAATTATAAATGTAGTTAGCACTTCGAAGAGTGAAGTTACGTCAAAATTAAATAAAGCACAATTTACATTTAAGAATGTCAAATGAAATAATGTCAAATAAAAGCGGTCATTTGGGTTAATTTGTTATACTAAATTCCGATGGGATTACTTTTTCTAGTGCTAACAACTTTGACACTGGCTTTTAACTAACTTTAAATTAAAAAAATACATAGGACAACACTTTTTTAATCTGCATTTCAACAATTGTTATTTTATTATTTTCGAAAAAAGCTCTTGTGACCTCTTGAAAGACACTTTTATATTTGAACTTGAGGGCGGATAGATACTGTATGGCTATATGAAAGTATGTACATATGTACATTTACAAGAGACAGTGAGAAGCCTTTGTCTCCAAGTTGATATGTTGAGAATAATATTCAACAAGTTTTCAATATTTAATATTTCTTTCTTCCAAACATAAAAATCGCATGTTATTTTCTCCTAAGTAACAGAGCTAGGGGGAGTTAATGTGTTTTGGTATTTAATGCTGCTTTACTACTTCAAATTATCATAGGTACCCAAAGAAATAAAAATATAATTACCAATCTGCACAAACAAAGGATAGAATATATAATTTAAAAATTGCGTATACGCCCTAGTGTATTAAGTGTCAGTTTTTGGAATATAACATTTTTTGTTAGAAATTGTCTTAATTTGTAATTGAAATCATAAAGTTACAAATTAAAAGTAATTCTGAATCAAAACAGAATTTGTCTGTCTGAAGCGACCTCTATAAATATCCCTAAATCAAATTTTTAGCGTAAAAAAACAAACAAATGAACTAGAAAGAAAGGTTTTTAAGTGTGCTGCAGTTGAAGAACTTAAACAAATGCAAAAATGCATGATCTTAAATTAAATGTTTGGTTCGATCTTCCGATCAAATTCTTTTTGGGCTCTTTTAAAAGTGTTTACTTGGATGATGGTGACAGTTCTGATTCTGAAAAGAATTCTGGATTTTGTAACGAAGCGTTACACTTCTATTCTATCACCCCGAATCTAAGACAATAAAACGAAAAGCTGATGCACATAGAAGGATGCCAAAGAAATATGTTTATATATAAATATACATATGTATTTATATTGTATATTGTTTGTCATTCACCTGCTTTCAGTTCACAGTGACTTATGACAGAATATACACATAAGGAGGTGAAATTTCAAGCTAAGTTGGGTAGTAATAGCGAGTACAGGAAAGAATTTCCGAATACAACTCAGCTAGTACTTCACCCTGTAGGCCGTCTCACAAATTCGGAAATCAAAAATAAATTATTCATATATTCAAAAAAATGTGATCGAAGAATTTCTTTTTCAAAATCTGTCTGACTACATGGTATCTCTTACGATTTTGCCACATAGTAGTGCAGCAGCTGAAAGGCAATTGATTAAAAACAAATTTAGGAACAGGCTGAGTGTACAAACAGTACAAAATCTAATGTCCGCGTAATCTTTATTTTTGTACCTTCACATAATTTTATTAAGTTTTTGAAACAATTCAAATTTGAGGATGGTAAATATATTTTTAATAAATAATTTTTTTTTTCAAAATTAAACACTTTCCTAGTCCTGGAGTTAATACATTTTAAATATAATATACTAGCGGCTCGTCCTGGTTTCTCACGGGTAGACATAAATTGGTATAGATAATGTAGCTTTCTAATGAAAAAAGAATTATTAAAATCGGTACAGTACTTTTTGAGTTTATTCATTACATACAAAAATACAAATCTTTCCTCTTTATAATATTAGTGTAGATTTACTTATGTTGCTATGCATATATTGTTGATTTTTTTAAAACTAATCATAAAATGAGGACTTCATTATATTTTGTTATTGTTTTGTTACTAAAAAAGGATATATTTTTGTTTGTATATGCAATGTTTTCAAGTTTTGAAAAATAATTTGTCAAGTCCGAACCCTGCTTATTCAACTTTCCGCTTCTTCTAAATGTACGACTTACATATTTGTGTATATTAATAATAACTTGTGGAGTATATGAAAATATGAAATAAAATAAAATCTAATTTAAAAAACTTTAAATTCAAGTTTTTTACTTTCTTTGAAAGGAATTTTGGAGACAGAATCTACGTCGGTCGATAGCGCTATAACATCAAATACAATGTCAAACTCAACAGTCGTGATATTTGATTAATATATGTTTAAAGTGTGATTTTCTTTCAAAAAATATTATTTTTGCAAGACTTTCTAAAACATACACGGAAGACTTATTTTGAATGTCTAAACCATTATACAAAAAGGTTTGCCAGGGTTTTGACGACAATATATGTATCTTGAAGTTATTCAAAAAAAAAGTAAACTAATTTTTCAAAATGGTATTTGGATGAAAAACCTATGTATGTAGATAAAATCCTAAAAAAGTATTAATGAATATGGGTTTTCGACACTAAAAGTACGTCTGTATTTAAAAAAAAATCTTCTGGACTGTACTTTTGCAGTATCACTAGTTGAGTTGTATGCTTTGAAATGGCGCAAGTATCGAACGTGATTTAAAATTCAATGCGCGAAAATGTTGGTCATATGTATGTTAATTGTAAAAAAAAATTGACGGATTCATTTCAAACACGTCTTATAAAGATGACCCACTTGGCTTTTATTAATCTGACTATCTCCGAAGCAGTTATACTAGATAGCATTTCAAATCTTGACAGCAATGTAAGTCGTGGAACTGATTGCCTACCATCATTTATGCTGATAAATGTGCAAAACATTTATTATATCCGTTATTTGTTCTGTTTAATAAATCTTTTAAATGCTCTCACTTTCCAATCTCATGGAAGTACGCCTTCCTCAAACCAACCTTAGAAAGTGTCCCAAGCTCTTAATCTCTAATTATCGACCTATAGTTAAACTGTCTGTCATTCACAATTTATTTGAGCCTCTTGTCTGTGATATTCTTTCCTTTAATTTATCTTCTGTTTTCTATATTTATCAGCATGCTTTTATAAAAAACAAAATGGACAGTAACAATTCTTCTAGAGTTAATCACATTTTTTTATTGACGCTGTTGTAACCGAAGTTAAACACTTGCATGGAAATGCGGAAAACAAAGCCCAACGTCGAACTGATTCTTGTTTTCATAAAGAAAGAAAAACTAAACCAATTTTGTTTGGGAAAAAGCATTTGCAAAAAACCCAATTTATTAAAACTATCGAGAACAATTGCCAACTGGCCGATTACAGAGCTGAATGAAGACTCAAAATATTTCCTATAAGAACGAAGAATACACGATCTTTTGTATGCTCTTTCGTATAATACATAATAAGAATATAGAATGTTGAAGTGTAGGTTAGCTAGCGGTTGCTGGCTGTAGTGGTGTTGAACTCGTACGTTCGTGTTCGATACAGACGCCTTCGAAAAAAATCTACAAGTTGACTGAGTATTTTTTTTTTTTTTTTTGATGTTCAAATGGTAGACATGTGCATTCAAGAGGACACAAGCGTCCACAGGTTTTTTACTCAAAACCCACCTCTGTCTATCAACTCCTACTCTCACCTCCCCGCGGTGAACATCGGGTGCCTACTACCTCAACTGGAGATTGGGTTCTAACCCCAGTGGAAAGTTGTTGGGGGCAGCAAACGAGAGAGGGGGGGAGAGGTGTTTCCACTAAGGCACCTCTCCTTATCCAGACGGCAGCGGACGAATTCTCGAGATGGAATCAACGGTGGCGTCTACAGTTCCAGTAAGGTTGAACTACTTAGTGAACACCTTATAGGGCTTCTACGACTTATTCGGAGCCCAGGCCTATAAGGAGCGGTTTATCCGGCTCCCCGTCCTTGGAGTTATATTAAGGATCTGGCCCTCCAGGTTGGGGGTTGTGCCGTCGGGGTGACTTCCTGACCACGTAAAAACCTTTCTAGTTGCGAAGCACCAACAAGCCTCGGATACGGACGGATTCACTGTTGACAACCCAAGCAAACGAAACAAGGACAACGAACTTCGGATCTGTACGTGGAATGTTAGGTCCCTTAACAGACCACGTGCAGCCGAACAATTAGCGGAAGCCCTAAACTGCTGCAAGGCAGATATTACCGCCATCCAAGAAGTGCGATGGGATGGACCGGGCAAACGCAAATTAAAAGACTGCGATGTATACTACGGCGACTGCTACCGAGAACAAAGGCAGCGTCTATTTGGGTGTGGATTTGTGATTGGAACTAGACTCAGGCAAAAAGTCTTGAGTTTCAACAGTGTGAGCGAGCGCATCACGACAATCCGCATCAAGGCTAAATTCGCCAACATAAGCCTAATATGCGCGCATGCCCCAACAGAGGAGAAAGATGAAGACACCAAAGACATATTCTTCGAGCTCTTGGACAAGATATATGAGCAGTGCCCTGGCTATGACATTAAAATTGTTTTAGGAGATTTTAATGCCAAGCTAGGAAGAGAAGACATCTTTGGTGGCACAATCGGGAGATACAGCCTGCACGACACCACCTCCGACAACGGATTCAGGCTGATCGATTTCGCTGCGGGGCGAGACGTTCTGGTAGCTGGTACGCAGTTCACACATCTCAACATCCACAAAGGGACATGGAAATCTCCTGATCAATCAACTGTCAACCAGATTGACCACATTGCGATCGACGCACGACACTTCTCCAGTATACAGGATGTCCGAACATTCCGAGGGGCCAACATTGACTCGGACCACTACCTCGTTGTAGCCAAGGTACGGCTACGGATATCCCGATCCAAGCCAAAACAAGGAAGTACTGTGAGAAGTTTCGACGTTAGACGGCTTCAATCGCAAGAGACTGCCATGTCCTTTTCCGATCGAGTCTCAAGTAACCTCTTAAGGAGTCCTATGCTGCCTGCATTAAGCATTGAAGACCAGTGGCAACATTGTCTTGCGGCCATCAGAGATGCCGCCTCTGAAGTGCTAGGTTTCACACGGCCACCACAGCGAAACCCCTGGTTTGACGACGAATGCCGGCAAGCGCACGCAGCGAAACAACAGGCATACAAAACGGCGCTGCACAGAAGGACCAGAGCTGCTCGCGAGCTCTACGAGCAGAAGAGGAGAGAGGAACACCGGCTTCTTAGACGGAAAAAAAGAGAGCATGAGAAGCGCGCGATCGAGGAGATAGAGGGATGTCACAACAGGAATGAGGTTCGTAAATTTTACCAAAAGGTAAAAAAAAACTCCCAAGGGTACCAGCCACGAACCGAAGGCTGTAAAGACGATCAGGGGAGCATCGTTGTAGAACCGCAGTCTATGCTGAGAATATGGAAAGACCACTTCTCCAAATTATATAACGGCGATGACGAATCGAATTCCGCTGTAAGGGAGATAGAACCACTCAACCTAGGCGACGCAGATCAACAATTCCGCCTACCCGACCTCGGCGAAGTGAAGATAGCTATATCTAAGCTGAAGTCAAACAAAGCTGCTGGAGCTGACGGCATCACTGCCGAACTATTCAAAGCAGCAGGGGATGGCTTGGTAGGGAGCATGCACCAACTCATCTGCAAAATACGGTCGGAAGAAAGCATGCCCGATGAGTGGAATCTCAGCATAGTTTGCCCGATACATAATAAAGGAGACCCTATAAATTGCGCCAACTACAGAGGCATCAGTCTCCTTAACATTGCGTATAAGATCCTCTCTGCCATATTATGTGAACGTCTGAAGCCGTTCGTCAACAACCTGATAGGTCCTTATCAGTGTGGCTTCAGACCAGGAAAGTCCACAATCGACCAAATATTCACACTACGGCAGATCTTGGAAAAAACCCAGGAACTTCAAATCGATACCCACCATCTCTTTATCGATTTTAAAGCCGCGTATGACAGCATCTATAGGGAAGAGCTCTACAGAGCAATGTCTAGTTTTGGCATCCCTGTCAAACTCATCCGTTTGTGCAGAATGACGATGGAGAATGCACGCTGCTCCATCAAGGTCGGAAAAGATCTCACCGATGCATTTGATGTCAAAAAAGGTTTTAGACAAGGCGATGCACTGTCATGCGACTTCTTTAATATCGTTCTGGAAAGAATTGTGCAAAACTCAACCGTCAACACTAGAGGCACCATCTTCCAAAGGTCTATCCAATTACTCGGATACGCAGATGATATTGACATAATTGGAAGATCAAAGCGTGATGTCAGTTGAGCGTTTTTGAGCATTGCGACGGAAGCGAAGAAGATGGGTTTAGTGGTCAATGAGGGCAAGACCAAGTATATGCTGTCATCGAAAAAGGACATTCAACAACGACGTCTTGGACAAAACGTCACCATGGACAGCTATAACTTCGAGGTAGTTAAGGACTTTGTCTACCTAGGCACCGCTATAAACACAGACAACGACACCAGCGCTGAAATCAAACGAAGAATAACTCTTGCAAATCGCTGCTTCTTTGGACTAAGAAGGCAATTGAGAAGTAAAGTCCTCTCTCGATCATCTAAAATCACCATCTATAAGACACTCATCATCCCGGTTCTCATCTATGGCGCTGAGGCCTGGACTCTGTCATAGAAAGATGAGAACGTCTTAGGATGCTTCGAGAGAAAAATTCTTCGGGTGATTTTTGGTCCCGTACGTATAGATGGAGAATGGAGGAGAAGATTTAACGACGAACTGTACGGGCTGTACAGCGACACTGACCTAGTTAGCAGAATAAAAGTCCAACGGCTTAGATGGCTGGGTCATGTAGAGCGAATGGACATCAACGCTCCAGCCCGGAAGGTCTTCGAATCCAATCCCGAGGGACGGCGCAGTAGAGGAAGACCGCGACTCAGGTGGCGCACTCAGGTGGGTGAGGACCTCAACCAACTTGGCGTGCGAAACTGGAGACAGCTAGCTAGGGACCGAGCTGGCTGGAGACGCATGTTGGTTGAGGCCCAGGTCCGCCCCGGACTGTAGCGCCACCTTAAGTAAGTAAGTAAGTGACTGAGTATTTACGGACTTCAGTAAGGCATTTGAAAATTAAGGCATACTGTGCTTTTAAAAAAACTGAGAAGGTCGCATTATTTCTTGGATTTCAGCATACTTAAGTGACAGATAAAACAAAGTTGTAAAAATGTTGTTTTTAAAAATTATCTTTCAAGTAAATTTTTAGTCAACTCTGTTGTTCCACAGTGATGCCATCTTAGTCCACCGTTATTCGTTTTATTTATAAATTGCCTTCTTTCCATTTTACATAATTCAATGGCGTTATCATTCGTTGTTGACGTAGAAATATTTTGAGCTATAACATCCTTTACTGAGTGAACTACTTCAAGACTATGGGAGTTATGCAATACTAATAGTTTATTATTAAACATTGACAAGTGTAACACGATGAGTTTAACAAGCAAATATAACTCTATATTAACCATGAATATCTTCTAAATTCGACAAAAATCTTACTATATTTTTAGACCTTGGAATTATATTTACATAAAAAAAGCTAATGAAACATAAGGTTTACGTTTTTTTTTTTTTGATTATTGCAATTATAGTTTTCCGTCGGCTTTTTGGTCACTATAGTTTTAGCAATGAAACAATTACGTTACATTAACTTTCCCAACGTTTCGGCAGGGGTTGCTGCCTTCCTCAGGGGAACTTTATTAACACAAAAATATACAAATAGTTTAAGTTAGATAAATAGGATACAATTACAATATAGTTTACTCACTCAAGAAAGATTTAAAAAAACAAAATTTAATATTAATTACATTAATTAATATGAATTAAAAATAAAATAAAATTATAAATGTAGTTAGCACTTCGAAGAGTGAAGTTACGTCAAAATTAAATAAAGCACAATTTACATTTAAGAACAAAGAAGAGAGCAATATACAGCAGAAATGTTTTGTGTGTCTTGTTTTCGGTTCATGTTGTTTTTGTTATTGAGAATATGAACCGAAAACAAGACACACAAAACATTTCTGCTGTATATTGCTCTCTTCTTTGTTCTTAAATGTAAATTGTGCTTTATTTAATTTTGACGTAACTTCACTCTTCGAAGTGCTAACTACATTTATAATTTTATTTTATTTTTAATTCATATTAATTAATGTAATTAATATTAAATTTTGTTTTTTTAAATCTTTCTTGAGTGAGTAAACTATATTGTAATTGTATCCTATTTATCTAACTTAAACTATTTGTATATTTTTGTGTTAATAAAGTTCCCCTGAGGAAGGCAGCAACCCCTGCCGAAACGTTGGGAAAGTTAATGTAACGTAATTGTTTCATTGCTAAAACTATAGTGACCAAAAAGCCGACGGAAAACTATAATTCCAATAATCAAAAAAAAAAAACGTAAACCTTATGTTTCATTAGCTTTTTTTATGTAAATATAATTCCAAGGTCTAAAAATATAGTAAGATTTTTGTCGAATTTAGAAGATATTCATGGTTAATATAGAGTTATATTTGCTTGTTAAACTCATCGTGTTACACTTGTCAATGTTTAATAATAAACTATTAGTATTGCATAACTCCCATAGTCTTGAAGTAGTTCACTCAGTAAAGGATGTTATAGCTCAAAATATTTCTACGTCAACAACGAATGATAACGCCATTGAATTATGTAAAATGGAAAGAAGGCAATTTATAAATAAAACGAATAACGGTGGACTAAGATGGCATCACTGTGGAACAACAGAGTTGACTAAAAATTTACTTGAAAGATAATTTTTAAAAACAACATTTTTACAACTTTGTTTTATCTGTCACTTAAGTATGCTGAAATCCAAGAAATAATGCGACCTTCTCAGTTTTTTTAAAAGCACAGTATGCCTTAATTTTCAAATGCCTTACTGAAGTCCGTAAATACTCAGTCACTTACTTACTTACTTAAGGTGGCGCTACAGTCCGGGGCGGACCTGGGCCTCAACCAACATGCGTCTCCAGCCAGCTCGGTCCCTAGCTAGCTGTCTCCAGTTTCGCACGCCAAGTTGGTTGAGGTCCTCACCCACCTGAGTGCGCCACCTGAGTCGCGGTCTTCCTCTACTGCGCCGTCCCTCGGGATTGGATTCGAAGACCTTCCGGGCTGGAGCGTTGATGTCCATTCGCTCTACATGACCCAGCCATCTAAGCCGTTGGACTTTTATTCTGCTAACTAGGTCAGTGTCGCTGTACAGCCCGTACAGTTCGTCGTTAAATCTTCTCCTCCATTCTCCATCTATACGTACGGGACCAAAAATCACCCGAAGAATTTTTCTCTCGAAGCATCCTAAGACGTTCTCATCTTTCTATGACAGGGTCCAGGCCTCAGCGCCATAGATGAGAACCGGGATGATGAGTGTCTTATAGATGGTGATTTTAGATGATCGAGAGAGGACTTTACTTCTCAATTGCCTTCTAAGTCCAAAGAAGCAGCGATTTGCAAGAGTTATTCTTCGTTTGATTTCAGCGCTGGTGTCGTTGTCTGTGTTTATAGCGGTGTCTAGGTAGACAAAGTCCTTAACTACCTCGAAGTTATAGCTGTCCATGGTGACGTTTTGTCCAAGACGTCGTTGTTGAATGTCCTTTTTCGATGACAGCATATACTTGGTCTTGCCCTCATTGACCACTAAACCCATCTTCTTCGCTTCCGTCGCAATGCTCAAAAACGCTCCACTGACATCACGCTTTGATCTTCCAATTATGTCAATATCATCTGCGTATCCGAGTAATTGGATAGACCTTTGGAAGATGGTGCCTCTAGTGTTGACGGTTGAGTTTTGCACAATTCTTTCCAGAACGATATTAAAGAAGTCGCATGACAGTGCATCGCCTTGTCTAAAACCTTTTTTGACATCAAATGCATCGGTGAGATCTTTTCCGACCTTGATGGAGCAGCGTGCATTCTCCATCGTCATTCTGCACAAACGGATGAGTTTGACAGGGATGCCAAAACTAGACATTGCTCTGTAGAGCTCTTCCCTATAGATGCTGTCATACGCGGCTTTAAAATCGATAAAGAGATGGTGGGTATCGATTTGAAGTTCCTGGGTTTTTTCCAAGATCTGCCGTAGTGTGAATATTTGGTCGATTGTGGACTTTCCTGGTCTGAAGCCACACTGATAAGGACCTATCAGGTTGTTGACGAACGGCTTCAGACGTTCACATAATATGGCAGAGAGGATCTTATACGCAATGTTAAGGAGACTGATGCCTCTGTAGTTGGCGCAATTTAGAGGGTCTCCTTTATTATGTATCGGGCAAACTATGCTGAGATTCCACTCATCGGGCATGCTTTCTTCCGACCATATTTTGCAGATGAGTTGGTGCATGCTCCCTACCAAGCCATCCCCTGCTGCTTTGAATAGTTCGGCAGTGATGCCGTCAGCTCCAGCAGCTTTGTTTGACTTCAGCTTAGATATAGCTATCTTCACTTCGCCGAGGTCGGGTAGGCGGAATTGTTGATCTGCGTCGCCTAGGTTGAGTGGTTCTATCTCCCTTACAGCGGAATTCGATTCGTCATCGCCGTTATATAATTTGGAGAAGTGGTCTTTCCATATTCTCAGCATAGACTGCGGTTCTACAACGATGCTCCCCTGATCGTCTTTACAGGCTTCGGTTCGTGGCTGGTACCCTTGGGAGTTTTTTTTTACCTTTTGGTAAAATTTACGAACCTCATTCCTGTTGTGACATCCCTCTATCTCCTCGATCGCGCGCTTCTCATGCTCTCTTTTTTTCCGTCTAAGAAGCCGGTGTTCCTCTCTCCTCTTCTGCTCGTAGAGCTCGCGAGCAGCTCTGGCCCTTCTGTGCAGCGCCGTTTTGTATGCCTGTTGTTTCGCTGCGTGCGCTTGCCGGCATTCGTCGTCAAACCAGGGGTTTCGCTGTGGTGGCCGTGTGAAACCTAGCACTTCAGAGGCGGCATCTCTGATGGCCGCAAGACAATGTTGCCACTGGTCTTCAATGCTTAATGCAGGCAGCATAGGACTCCTTAAGAGGTTACTTGAGACTCGATCGGAAAAGGACATGGCAGTCTCTTGCGATTGTAGCCGTCTAACGTCGAAACTTCTCACAGTACTTCCTTGTTTTGGCTTGGATCGGGATATCCGTAGCCGTACCTTGGCTACAACGAGGTAGTGGTCCGAGTCAATGTTGGCCCCTCGGAATGTTCGGACATCCTGTATACTGGAGAAGTGTCGTGCGTCGATCGCAATGTGGTCAATCTGGTTGACAGTTGATTGATCAGGAGATTTCCATGTCCCTTTGTGGATGTTGAGATGTGTGAACTGCGTACCAGCTACCAGAACGTCTCGCCCCGCAGCGAAATCGATCAGCCTGAATCCGTTGTCGGAGGTGGTGTCGTGCAGGCTGTATCTCCCGATTGTGCCACCAAAGATGTCTTCTCTTCCTAGCTTGGCATTAAAATCTCCTAAAACAATTTTAATGTCATAGCCAGGGCACTGCTCATATATCTTGTCCAAGAGCTCGAAGAATATGTCTTTGGTGTCTTCATCTTTCTCCTCTGTTGGGGCATGCGCGCATATTAGGCTTATGTTGGCGAATTTAGCCTTGATGCGGATTGTCGTGATGCGCTCGCTCACACTGTTGAAACTCAAGACTTTTTGCCTGAGTCTAGTTCCAATCACAAATCCACACCCAAATAGACGCTGCCTTTGTTCTCGGTAGCAGTCGCCGTAGTATACATCGCAGTCTTTTAATTTGCGTTTGCCCGGTCCATCCCATCGCACTTCTTGGATGGCGGTAATATCTGCCTTGCAGCAGTTTAGGGCTTCCGCTAATTGTTCGGCTGCACGTGGTCTGTTAAGGGACCTAACATTCCACGTACAGATCCGAAGTTCGTTGTCCTTGTTTCGTTTGCTTGGGTTGTCAACAGTGAATCCGTCCGTATCCGAGGCTTGTTGGTGCTTCGCAACTAGAAAGGTTTTTACGTGGTCAGGAAGTCACCCCGACGGCACAACCCCCAACCTGGAGGGCCAGATCCTTAATATAACTCCAAGGACGGGGAGCCGGATAAACCGCTCCTTATAGGCCTGGGCTCCGAATAAGTCGTAGAAGCCCTATAAGGTGTTCACTAAGTAGTTCAACCTTACTGGAACTGTAGACGCCACCGTTGATTCCATCTCGAGAATTCGTCCGCTGCCGTCTGGATAAGGAGAGGTGCCTTAGTGGAAACACCTCTCCCCCCCTCTCTCGTTTGCTGCCCCCAACAACTTTCCACTGGGGTTAGAACCCAATCTCCAGTTGAGGTAGTAGGCACCCGATGTTCACCGCGGGGAGGTGAGAGTAGGAGTTGATAGACAGAGGTGGGTTTTGAGTAAAAAACCTGTGGACGCTTGTGTCCTCTTGAATGCACATGTCTACCATTTGAACATCAAAAAAAAAAAAAAAAATACTCAGTCAACTTGTAGATTTTTTTCGAAGGCGTCTGTATCGAACACGAACGTACGAGTTCAACACCACTACAGCCAGCAACCGCTAGCTAACCTACACTTCAACATTCTATATTCTTATTATGTATTATACGAAAGAGCATACAAAAGATCGTGTATTCTTCGTTCTTATAGGAAATATTTTGAGTCTTCATTCAGCTCTGTAATCGGCCAGTTGGCAATTGTTCTCGATAGTTTTAATAAATTGGGTTTTTTGCAAATGCTTTTTCCCAAACAAAATTGGTTTAGTTTTTCTTTCTTTATGAAAACAAGAATCAGTTCGACGTTGGGCTTTGTTTTCCGCATTTCCATGCAAGTGTTTAACTTCGGTTACAACAGCGTCAATAAAAAAATGTGATTAACTCTAGAAGAATTGTTACTGTCCATTTTGTTTTTATAAAAGCATGCTGATAAATATAGAAAACAGAAGATAAATTAAAGGAAAGAATATCACAGACAAGAGGCTCAAATAAATTGTGAATGACAGACAGTTTAACTATAGGTCGATAATTAGAGATTAAGAGCTTGGGACACTTTCTAAGGTTGGTTTGAGGAAGGCGTACTTCCATGAGATTGGAAAGTGAGAGCATTTAAAAGATTTATTAAACAGAACAAATAACGGATATAATAAATGTTTTGCACATTTATCAGCATAAATGATGGTAGGCAATCAGTTCCACGACTTACATTGCTGTCAAGATTTGAAATGCTATCTAGTATAACTGCTTCGGAGATAGTCAGATTAATAAAAGCCAAGTGGGTCATCTTTATAAGACGTGTTTGAAATGAATCCGTCAATTTTTTTTTACAATTAACATACATATGACCAAAATTTTCGCGCATTGAATTTTAAATCACGTTCGATACTTGCGCCATTTCAAAGCATACAACTCAACTAGTGATACTGCAAAAGTACAGTCCAGAAGATTTTTTTTTAAATACAGACGTACTTTTAGTGTCGAAAACCCATATTCATTAATACTTTTTTAGGATTTTATCTACATACATAGGTTTTTCATCCAAATACCATTTTGAAAAATTAGTTTACTTTTTTTTTGAATAACTTCAAGATACATATATTGTCGTCAAAACCCTGGCAAACCTTTTTGTATAATGGTTTAGACATTCAAAATAAGTCTTCCGTGTATGTTTTAGAAAGTCTTGCAAAAATAATATTTTTTGAAAGAAAATCACACTTTAAACATATATTAATCAAATATCACGACTGTTGAGTTTGACATTGTATTTGATGTTATAGCGCTATCGACCGACGTAGATTCTGTCTCCAAAATTCCTTTCAAAGAAAGTAAAAAACTTGAATTTAAAGTTTTTTAAATTAGATTTTATTTTATTTCATATTTTCATATACTCCACAAGTTATTATTAATATACACAAATATGTAAGTCGTACATTTAGAAGAAGCGGAAAGTTGAATAAGCAGGGTTCGGACTTGACAAATTATTTTTCAAAACTTGAAAACATTGCATATACAAACAAAAATATATCCTTTTTTAGTAACAAAACAATAACAAAATATAATGAAGTCCTCATTTTATGATTAGTTTTAAAAAAATCAACAATATATGCATAGCAACATAAGTAAATCTACACTAATATTATAAAGAGGAAAGATTTGTATTTTTGTATGTAATGAATAAACTCAAAAAGTACTGTACCGATTTTAATAATTCTTTTTTCATTAGAAAGCTACATTATCTATACCAATTTATGTCTACCCGTGAGAAACCAGGACGGGCCGCTAGTATATTATATTTAAAATGTATTAACTCCAGGACTAGGAAAGTGTTTAATTTTGAAAAAAAAAATTATTTATTAAAAATATATTTACCATCCTCAAATTTGAATTGTTTCAAAAACTTAATAAAATTATGTGAAGGTACAAAAATAAAGATTACGCGGACATTAGATTTTGTACTGTTTGTACACTCAGCCTGTTCCTAAATTTGTTTTTAATCAATTGCCTTTCAGCTGCTGCACTACTATGTGGCAAAATCGTAAGAGATACCATGTAGTCAGACAGATTTTGAAAAAGAAATTCTTCGATCACATTTTTTTGAATATATGAATAATTTATTTTTGATTTCCGAATTTGTGAGACGGCCTACAGGGTGAAGTACTAGCTGAGTTGTATTCGGAAATTCTTTCCTGTACTCGCTATTACTACCCAACTTAGCTTGAAATTTCACCTCCTTATGTGTATATTCTGTCATAAGTCACTGTGAACTGAAAGCAGGTGAATGACAAACAATATACAATATAAATACATATATTTATATATAAACATATTTCCTTGGCATCCTTCTATGTGCATCAGCTTTACGTTTTATTGTCTTAGATTCGGGGTGATAGAATAGAAGTGTAACGCTTCGTTACAAAATCCAGAATTCTTTTCAGAATCAGAACTGTCATCATCATCCAAGTAAACACTTTTAAAAGAGCCCAAAAAGATTTTGATCGGAAGATCGAACCAAACATTTAATTTAAGATCGTGCATTTTTGCATTTGTTTAAGTTCTTCAACTGCAGCACACTGCAGCACACTTAAAAACCTTTCTTTCTACTTCATTTGTTTGTTTTTTTACGCTAAACATTTGATTTAGGGATATTTATAGAGGTCGCTTCAGACAGACAAATTCTGTTTTGATTCAGAATTACTTTTAATTTGTAACTTTATGATTTCAATTACAAATTAAGACAATTTCTAACAAAAAATGTTATATTCCAAAAAATGACACTTAATACACTAGGGCGTATACGCAATTTTTAAATTATATATTCTATCCTTTGTTTGTGCAGATTGGTAATTATTAGGGCAACCAAAAATATGTTCGAACATATTTTTTGTTAACATCACTATTGACACGAGACTGTGATATAAATGCGTTTCATTGAAATCTTCGTCTTTTAAACGTCATCTGTTAGGGCATATTTTTGCATATTTCACTGAAAATGCATACTTTTGCATTTTTGCTTTCAAAAGGCATATTATTGCATATTTTTCTTTTTTTTTTGTAAAGGCAAGCAATAAAAACAAAGCATTAATATGAACGAAGAATGAAACGCAACAGTTTTTTGGACAATCTTCGAGTGATTCAAAACATACAGAGTTTGAAAGAGATTTGTGTGGTGCTTTTGTGGGGGCAGATACATATACCCTTGTTCAAAATTCGCAATGAAAGTATTCGTTCTTTTTTGGAAAAATATACCGAGCACAAAATTCCTTCAGAAACAACCCTTCGTTAAAAATATGTACACAATTTGTACAAAAAAACAATCGATACAATACAAAAAAAATAAAAAATCGATTTGTATGTGTTTCAATGGACGAGACAATAGACGCAGCAAACAGATAATATGTTGCAAATGTTATCATTGGAATTTTGGATCCAGATAAGACGTTCGCTAAAGAAACATTTGTGTTAAATGTAGCTCAACTGGAAATGACAAATCACTCAACCATCATCGCCCGGCTCTTCGATGATTCGGTTAGAATTCTGGGTGAAGATTTTAACAAAGACTCGATCTTACTTTTTTTTATCAGATGCTGCTCCGTATATGGTAAAAGCGGCACAAACTATGGACTTCACCGAGTATGTGAAAAAATTAGAAGTATATATGCTGACATTGACCGCTTTATAGCAAATGGAAAAAAAGTGTTTTTAAAAGCTTCATCCAGAGTGAAAACTCTTAGAGACATAGAACCTGGACTGGAACTTCCTCCACAACCAATCATAACGAGATGGGGGACCAATCATAGCGGTGAACTACTACGCCAAGCATTTTGAAAAGATTGTTTGGATTTTTGATGCTTTTATTTGGCATCAAGCTATGGGTTTCTAGTAACATCAATTTCAAAAATTGGATCATGTGGTTTATCGCTCAATTCCAGCACACAAATTATAAGTGATGCGGTGAAGACAATCGACAGCATTAACAGCAAGGCTGCAAAATCAGTGAAGAAAAAAATAGAACATGTAATGGAAAAAAATGCTGGCTTCACAAAACTAAAAATAATTGCAATGGCTTTGTCAGGAGAAAAATCCATAGCAGTTGAAGAATATACAATTGCTGAAGTTTTAGCATTCAAATACGCTCCGATCACTTCTGTGACGTTGAACGGAGCTTTTCCATGTATAAAAGTGTTTTTCAATCAAACAGACAAAGCTTAATTTTCAAAAATTTAAGTGAAATGTTAGTTATTTACTGCAACAAAAATTTGCAATACATTTTCTGACTGATCGCTGACATTTAAAAATTCCTTTTATTCAAAAATGAATTTGCTTTGTTAACTTTGTTTGTTTTTTTTTTTTTTTCTTAAATAATATATGTGTGCTAAGTTGAAAGATATATTAAGCAACACAAAATCTATTAAAAAGACAAAATCATTTCTTGACGACGGAAAAGAGTGGATAACATCAATTAAGAAAAAAAATAGCAACGCTATTAATAGAAGAGATATAAATGAGTCTGCTACCAAATTTTTCGAAGAACTCTTCAAATCGACAAAAGAAATAAAAGATGATAATATATCGATGGCGGACAGTTACTCCAATTTAAATACTGTTACACTTTTTACAAAAACAAATATTGAACAAGCAATTGACGATCTAAAGACAGATAGGTGTACAGGAAATGACGGTATTGTAACAGAAATGCTCAAATATGGAAAACAACCAATTTCTACAGTCTTGACCACGATTTTTAATGACATACTTATAACACAGTAGATTCCAAAACAATGGAAACAAGCTACAATTACGCTTATCCACAAAAAAGGAAATAAAGATGACATAAATAACTACAGACCAATAAGCAACATTTCTATGATATATAAACTGTTCTCCAAAGTAATGTATACAAAAATTAAGGACACATTAAACAGAAATCAGCCAAGAGAACAAGCAGGATTCCGAGAAGGTTTTTCAACAACAGACCATCTACAAACAATGAACCAACTCATTGAAAAAACTAACGAATTTGAAAAATCTTTGTATCTTCTATATATTGACTTCAGCAAAGCATTTGAATCAGTAGAACATGACGAAATATGGACAGCGCTGACAAACCAAGGCATTCATCCTATCTTTATAAGGACATTGAAAAATATATATACAGACAGCGTGGCGAAAATAAAAACCGAAAGAATAGGAAGAGAAATAAAAATAAAGAGAGGCGTAAGACAGGGGGATCCAATGTCACCACCATTATTCTCTGCCGTACTGGAAGAAATATTCAAGAAACTAAACTGGGACAATAGATATGGAATAAATATTTGGGGACAATATTTGAGCAACCTTAGATTCGCTGATGACATAGTTCTCATTTCATCAACTTCCGGACAAATACAAAATATGCTCATAGAATTGACAAATGAATGCAAGAAAGTTGGACTTCATATAAATAAGTCAAAAACTAAGATAATGACTAACCATATTAAAGATGACATAATGCTGGATAACGAACACATAGAATATGTAGAAGACTATACTTATCTAGGACAGACTAAGTCATTCATTAACCAGGAGAAAAAAGAAGTTTCTAGACGCATTACCAATAGTTGGAAACAATTTTGGAGTCTAAAACAAATATTACAATCAAATCTAAGGGACGAAACACGAAAATATATACTAGACTCTGCTATTCTACCTGTTATGACGTATGGGTTACAGACTATATCCTTGACTTCAAGTTTACTTGACAAAATAAGAATATGCCAAACCAAGATGGAAAGAAAACTACTTAACCTACGAATTAGCCAGAGAGTGAGAAATAGAGAAATAAGACGAAGAACTGGTTTAACGGACGTGGTTGAACGAGCAAAACTCCTTAAATGGAATTGGGCAGGACATATATCTAGAATACAGGACCAAAGATGGACAAAAATCACTACAAAATGGACACCACCGGAAAGCAGAAGACCAGTTGGACGACCGAAGAAAAGATGGGCAGACGATTTGCTTAAAGAAAGACAAAGTTGGTACAATGACGCAAAAGATAGAGATCTTTGGGCAACATTGGGGGAGGCTTATGCCAGATCATAGAATTTTGATACGCATCCATTTATTTATTCCAACTTTGCTTACATATTAAAATTAATTTGATTAAAAAAATATGTTAATTTTATATAGTAATTATAGTAATTAATTCAAAAGAAACAGAAAATGTAAACAAAAATGTAAATAAATATTGTAAAAAATATCAATAATGGCAAATAAAAGCTTATAATAATAATAATAATAATAATAATAATAATAAGTTGAACTATTCGCCATTAAACAAATTTTGTGGATATTTTATTTATCTTCAAAAAGTTAGAGTGAAGAAGAATTTTGATTTTGATTTTTTGATTGGTATTGTTCTTATTAATTAATTTCCTAAAGCAAATAACGCTTCTTATAAACATCTTTTACATTTATTGATCATATTTTGAGGGCATGTATTTGATTTTTAAGGTATATTATAAGCGCTTAAAACTAGTTTTTTAGGATATATTTTTGGTTGCCCTAGTAATTATATATTTTTATTTCTCTGGGTACCTATGATAATTTGAAGTAGTAAAGCAGCAATAAATACCAAAACACATTAACTCACCCCTAGCTCTGTTACTTAGGAGAAAATAACATGCGATTTTTATGTTTGGAAGAAAGAAATATTAAATATTGAAAACTTGTTGAATATTATTCTCAACATATCAACTTGGAGACAAAGGCTTCTCACTGTCTCTTGTAAATGTACATACATACTTTCATATAGCCATACAGTATCTATCCGCCCTCAAGTTCAAATATAAAAGTGTCTTTCGAGAGGTCACAAGAGCTTTTTTCGAAAATAATAAAATAACAATTGTTGAAATGCAGATTAAAAAAGTGTTGCCCTATGTATTTTTTTAATTTAAAGTTAGTTAAAAGCCAGTGTCAAAGTTGTTAGCACTAGAAAAAGTAATCCCATCGGAATTTAGTATAACAAATTAACCCAAATGACAGCTTTTCTTTGACATTTGCATGCTTAAACAGATTAAAATTCGCAAAATCTCTTTATCAAATCCAAATGAATACATTTAATTTATACACAAAATGTCCATTAACTTTAAATATCCACATTACTTATTTTAAAATAATGTGTACCTATAATGGAACAGCAGTAACTCTGCGCAAAACCAAATAACATAAAAGTTTATCGCATCGCAAGGCATGCTTTGCAGCGGAATAAAGATGTGATGCTCCGGAAATTTGTTTGTATGGGTTACTTTGAAGAGATTCCTAACAATTCTCTTATACTCTTACTTCAATCTAAATCTTTATTTTACACACTACAAACAAAATGATGCTTTGGATATTTTCAGCAGATTTTTGGCTTCACCGAAAGCTTTTTGACAACAACTTCAGGTTTTGGTCCAGTTTCCATGTCTTTTTTTTACGTCGAACATGATGGCAATGACTTCAAACTGATTTCCATGAGCCAAAACTAGCATATCAGAGGCTTTAGGGTTGCTAACCACTAAAAAATACGAAAACAAAACATCTAAAATGTCATCATGCCAACAAGTTGTAGTAGTATGATTTGGTCCTTTACTATATAGCGTACGGCAGCAAGCAGCGGGTGACAGTGAAGAGAGTCCTTTTTTGATGGTATGAATTTTCTAAATCAAACGTATGTACGTCGCGGTCAGGACGTCGTGTTTCTGTTTAAAGTTAAGTTTAATCAAGTACCTAGTACCCGCAGCTTCGTGCTTTAAGACCTAATACATGAACGGTATTTCTTTGGTTATTATTTTTGTTTGCTTTAGAAATACTAAAACAAATATGGCATTATTATTGTTAACAGTATATTGTAACACAAGTGCTCGTGCAATCAAATTGATTGACAAGTGAAAATATGATGAGATAATTTAAAATCCAATGAAATCTAGAACAAAACTTATTGTAGTGATAGATTGCAGCTGTTTAAGTGAAAATATCCCCTAAAGATAACAAAATACCCTCAACTAGGTAGGTGATGTATTTAAAATGCAATATACATATTTCAATCCTTTTGTTTTTTTTTGTGACCAAGAATGAATGTTTTAGGATGAAATTTAATATATTTTAAACAAAAGCAAGGATTTTTTTATTTGAACTGATGGCAAGCTTGAACCTTTTACCATATTCATTATTTGCAAACATAGAGAATATGAAAATAACAATAAAAAAAATGTCATTGTTCCGGGAACCCTGAGGAAATATACGTACATTGGCCTGCATTTTGCTGGGGTTTTTATTTAGTTTATATAAGGGAAATCCCTTGTATAGTCGTCAAACTTTTTATCTTATTTTTTGTGTCAATCCATTTGAAACATCTATGTACTTAGTATTCATTATATGTTTGCTAACAGCAATGAATATTTCTTAAAACTAAGGTCCTTGAAGCTGTGTATACACTGCAACTTAATTGGAAAACGTGCTTCTGAAAAAATGTTCACAATTGAATTAAGAGTCTGTAACATTCAAAACGGCTTTTAACTTTCAAAAAGAATATACTGTGCATATAAAAAAATAGGTACAACACACACAATATAAAGATACAATCGACGGTTTTCATAAAAAATAAGAAGAGGTAGATCTGTAACGTACCAAGGAGTATAAAAGATGCTAGAAGCAGTTAATTTAAATCCTTTAATAACCACATGGTTGCCAGTTGCCAGGTTTGATTTGTTATATTTTATAAAGGCAAGTTACCTTTGGGTTGAAAATTTAATTAAAAATTTGCTTCGATGTTTTGGCCAATTTTGAAAATAAAACAATTTCTTTCTTACTATAAAAACATGGCGAATTTGTGGAACATATTTTTTTTTGTTTTATTTTATTAAAATCTTTTTTATTTTTTGTTGGTACCACCTGACTGTCCCTAACCTAATCCTTAATCCTAGGGCCAAACGCCCTAGACAACTTTAAATGACATTCTTAATTTGAAACCACCAAAACTGGTTCTCGTATCTAACCGTATCTCCTACTGAACCGAAGGCGCTCGGCTCCGTCCAGTGCGAGGATGTCTCTACAGTATATTGGCTGACGTGGTAGATTATCGGAACCGCCTCTCTATCCTCTATCAGCCCTCGATTGTCTAAATATTTGTGGAACCTATCTGGAACCTGTAGTATCCATATGTAATTTTTTTTTGTTGGGAAACACTATGATTTCTTAACATTTTATCTCATCCAAAACATTATTTTAAAATGGCTTTCTTAATACTCCGTCTCTTTTCAAACTTAAAGTGCGGGCAGGAGGATTAAATGGTGAGATGTCAAAACGAGTTGCTTAAAAAGAGTCCAATGTGTCAATTTAATGCAAATTAATCCGGAACTTGGTTAAATTGTACTCATTCGAGTAGAATATATCAAATTGTCCAGGTGTAATTTAAGATGCGTCCAAAGAAACATTTTTGAAACATTTAAAAAACGTTTCAAAAACAGAGAAACATTTCTGAAATGTTTATGAAGAGTTTCTTAAACGATCGCGAAACATGTTTGAATGGTTTATGAAACGTTTCCCATTCCTAATGGGACATTTTATTTGTTTCCCAAGCATTTAAATAAGTTGACAGTGGGTGAGTGGTTATAAACATAGGTATAAAATGTCGTAAGAAGTGTGGAGCAACAAGAATTTCAAAAAATAAAATAAAAAAGTCGATGCTTCATCTTAAATTTCCAAAAATGCAAATTGTAAAGGAGATGAGGGAGAAAAACATTAAAAAAAAACATATGTAGATGCAAAAACTTGAAACAAAGAAACATTTCAGAAATGTTTCTGAAAGCGTCGACATACAAAATAAAAGAAAACAGAAACATTTCTGAAATGTTTTAAAAACAAATGGAAAACCTTACAGATACGTTTAATTTTTTTTTAGTGTGGGAACACCTTTCACGACAAATTTTGTGTGTTTTGGGAACCCTTATTATTTTATCAAATCGTTTTGTTAACAAATAGAAGCCCTATGAAAGTCCCAATGATTGATTTTGAATGTTTAAACTTGTAATTCGCAGTAACAACTAAAACATACGGTTCATTTAAATAGAGGCAACACAAAACTTTCATAAAGTATTACAAAATCAAAATATATCTATAGTTTTAGACTTTTAAAAAAGATGGCAACAAAAAATGAGGTTAGTATGTTTATAATCACCGTTTTTTGAAATTACCGTACAAATGCGGTCTGAAACTGAGTCATACCAATTTTTCAATAGTAAGTGATTGAACTGTCATGGGTACTTAAGTGATATCCGTGGCGTGATAATTAATGCACAGGACTGTCATGCCAGATGTCTTGAGTTCAATCTCTGCTTGTGCCATCTAAAGTTTTTTTCACGGCTACTGCCTCTTACGAGGAATTGACAAATCATCGAAGAGTAATAAATTCTTGTCATGAAAAATGCTTTTTTAGATTAGCATAAATATTGTAGGTTTTCTCCATTCCTGAGAATACTGGCAACAGGAATGGTTGAGAGTTTTTAGACACTATCTATGGTTAGGTTATGTTAAAGTGGCTGTTGGTTTGGGACGTCCAACACACTTAGACCAAAGTATGGTCCGTTGTGATACCACATGGATCAGTTAATCAGCTTAACTCGTTGAACCAATTGGAGCTTCGAATGAAGCGTAGGAGACAAGTAATGTCTGAATTTTTTAGATCACTGGTATCGTTAAAGTAGTAGTCTCCAAGGTGGATTCTACGTCTTTGTGATAAGGCAGGGCATGTGCACAGAAGATGAGAGATTGTCTCCTCTTCTTCTTCGTCCATGCAACTCCTACAAAAATCATTTGCAGGGGCTCCAAGTCGAATAGCATGCCTTCCTATTAGACACTATGTATGGTTCTCTACGAACTGGTTCAATTTGTCAAATTGAAAATGTTGACATTTCTCGAAGTCCCTAGAGTCCTCAGGGTCCATAGAATCTAAATCAAGGATTTTTAGAGAGATGCTTGTGTGAGCGTGTGTACTTGCGTTCAGGAAACTTTTTTGCCGTCAAAATTTCAAGAACCAGAAGAGATATCGACTTCAAATACATTTTGTTACTTATACAGACAATAAAGCAGTATAATATACAGAAATGACTTTTAAAAAACTGGAGTGGGTGTTTTTTTTACTATAGCAATTTGTTCGACCTAAAATATCTCACGAGTCAATAAAACTAGAGACTTCAATTGAATTTTATATTATGTAATGTGACGCGATATTTTGTATATCATCAATTAACGGTTTTTTTATAAATCGAAAAAAAAAAATATATTTTACCACCACGAACATTTTTCGAACAAAGAATGATAATAATTAAAATAATTTTATAAAACGAAGAGTAATGTTTTAAACATCTGGTTAAATTTTTAGAAAAATTGAACTGACAGTATTATTTTTCAAAAAATAAAACCTAAGAAATTACTACTAAAAATTAGTAGATACAAATTTATTTCGACTACAATATCTCGCGGAATAAATAATTTTGCTACCTTAAAAATTCCTTAATTTAAAAAAAAATATTGTTACCGTTATGATGTAATGAATTTAATAAAATCCAATTGAAAGTCTTTTATAGAAAACAAAATATTGTTGTTAACATTTATTCAATTTTTGGTAGAATTTCAATTGATATTTTTTTTTTACAAAAAATGAAAATCTCAAAAAAAAACAAACAAATTAGAACTGGTAAAATTTGATCTTCGACTCAAGTGTCTTGAGAACAAAAACAGGCTATTGGCTTCAAACTTTCTTGATTTTACGTACAAACTTTTTTGTGAATGTTTTTTAAATCTATTATTAATTGAAATAAAAATAAAAACATGAAAAAAAAAACACTAAAAATAAAATGTTGACTTAAATATCTTGAAAATATAAGAAGATACTGACTCCCAAAATGTTCCATGCCGTAGAAATATTTTTGTTTATGCTTTGCAATATTTTTAAGACAGTGTGTTCCTATAAAAATAAAAAAAAATTACTACTAAAAATTGATTTTCGACTCGAATATCTTGGTACAAAATAAAGATATTGTCTTCAAAGTAGTTTTATCTAATAAAAGAAATTGTTGCTAATATTGTATACATTTAAAAAGAAATGCAAAAGACTGTTTCCTTAACAATAATAAAAATTTAAAAAGTTACTAATCAAATTTGGTAAGAAATAATATTTGATTCTGCTCAAAATAATGTTGTTGATATTTATATAATTTTTAAGAAAAATACGATTTTATTTACAAAAACGAAAGTCTGTACAAAAAAACTTAGAACTGGTACAAATAATTGATTTTCGATTCAAGTATTTTGAGAACGAAAAAGGAATATTGAATTCAAACTTTCTTCGTCTTATACAAAGTTACTAAAAAGCACTAAAATATGTTGAGCTAAATATCTTAAATGTAAAAGAAGATACTGACTTCTAAGTTGTTCATATTGTTGTTAATGTTTTGTAATATGAATTTAAAGCTATAGTATTTTCCTTTAAACATATATTGATTTAACTCCTCGAATATATCTCCACATAAAACAGCTCAAACAAAAATGTTTGATTGCATACCTTCTCTTCAATTTCTTTTAATAATAATAAAATTGACTTGTTACAAAAACTGCCATTTGATTTTTAGCGGGTACCAATGGGAAGTAATCAGTGTGGGTCGCATCCCAGCCTCTTTTGTATTTAATTGATTGAACCTTGAATCATTGCTCCCTTTTTTGGGCTAAGACAAAGATTGACGCAATTGCATTAATTGCATGGATTTGAATATCATCGATTTGTTTTCTGTACTCATATAAGACTTTCGGTTCATAAAGGGATAAAGTATTTTAATCAAAATATTAAACTTATTTAAAGTTTGCTGTATGTGTATAAGTCAAAAGTCAATGTTTTATTCATGTGAACCCCCAGATACTTAGTCATTGATTTCCACTCATTTTGTTCTCCGTTTTATTGGGTGTTAAAAGGCAATAAACAAACAAAACGTGTATTTTTGAAGCATTTATTTTGATTTTATAATTGTTAAAATAAGTTGGTATAGTCAAAGCAGATTGGAAATTTTGTTCAATTCAAAAACAAATTGAATCTGATGATGGCAGTTTCACAATTTTAAAGCTTTTAGAAATCATATGTGCATAAAGGGTTGGGTTCGATATCCCGGTTTTCATATTATAAATAAATAAAGTAATTAGGTGGCGCAACAGTCCATGAAGGACCAGGGCCTAGTGACTTACAACTCTCAACCGTCTCTGTGTGCGAGTAATGTTGTCAGAGATGGAAGGGACCTACAGTTTATATGCCGTATCCGAACGGCTAATTTGAGAAAGCACTTTTCATGACAAGAATTACTCTTGGAGGATTTGTCAATTCCTCGCAAGAGGCAGTACCCGTGAAAAAAAGTTAGGTGGCACAGGCAGGGATTGAACCCAAGACCCCTAGCATGACAGTCCAACGCACTTTTTTTTTTTTTTTTTTTCCAAATTAATTTTTATTCAAAATTAAAAAATTAGACAAAAATTCATAAAACTAGCCTAATTATCCATAACTTACAACTAACGTACTGGTCCCATACGGACACTCTAAGTTAAACGATAATACTTAATTCTAATGCCTTTCGGCCATAAGATCTATTAAACTTTAATTCAATTTTATTTATTTTTGTATTCATTAGAAAATTAAAAAAAAAAACTAATATCAATATCCTTTTTTTTATTTTTACTTAAAACTACTTAAAATAAGGTCCTTAAAATAAAACTTAAGCTAACTTAAACTACCTATTCTACCTATAAACCACAGCAGCAAATCTAACTATCTAACATTTTTTTTGTTTTTCATATTTTGGTCATTCTTTTTTTTTTTTCTTATTCCATGTATTTTGTATTTTTTTTTTGTATTTTTTGTATTTTCTTGTATTTTGTATTTTGTATTTTGTATTTTGTATTTTGTATTTTTTTTTTTTTTGGTGCCACCATGCCTATTCTACTTAAAACTAAACCCTAAAACTATAAAACAAGTATGTAAGCCGGCCAAGGCTTTAAACCCCATCCCGACTACCCACTATCAAGTGCCGATTGAAGCCACCAAAACTGGTTCTCCTGCTTCACCCTATCAGTTCGGTCCCGTTCGGACACAGCCCTACTGAACCGAAGGAGCTCTGCTCCACCTTGTGCCATGACGTCCCGATTGTACAGGAGTCGCCTATCCACGGTTCGTCGTCTGACGTGGTAGATTAGCGGAACTGCCATTCTATCCTGTATCAGACCGCATTTATCTAAGAAGAGGAATACTTCTGGTGGAATAAAGCCGCTCAAGCGTGCACGCTCGAAATACTCGTCGTTCGGACAGAACGCCCCGAAAATTAAATTGTTGGTCGAAGATATAGCTCTTGCAATGTGACCTCGAACGAGTTTTATCACGAAATTGTCAATTCTGTTGATTCGAGCCCCTTAGTATAGGACCTCGTTGGAATAGTAATGCACGTAAGAAGATTCGGCTGTTCGATATAAGCCGGTACAGCGTCGTAAACACTGCCGCTCGAACACCCGAAACTTCTCCATCTGGGAAGGGGCAACGTTGAACCACACAGGACAACCATAAACGATCATCGGCCGTATGAGGGCCATGTAGCAAATTACCTTCACTCTGGGGTCAAGCCGACTGCTAAAAATAAGCCGTTTCGTCAGAGCGAAGGCTCCTCTGGCCCTGGTCAGAGCAGCATTTATATGTCTGTCAAAATATAAATACTGATCTAACCAGATACCGAGGTACTTCACTACACTTTTTCTCGCTAATGGCTGCCCGTGAAGATCAATGATGACCATCTTGCGCCAATTCTTGCCCGTATCCCTCGTGGCCCTAGCTAACGGAGTCCGGAACAGAATTGTCTCCGACTTCTGGACATTTATTTTCAGTTTCCAGTCGTCGCAATATCGCTGAATCTTGTCGAAACCACGCTGCAAGAGAATTCTAATAACCTCAACCTTTCGGGCCGTTCTGTACGCAATAAGATCGTCGGCGTACGCAATTGCCTTTGTAAGACTACCTATCAGATCGCTGGTGTAAATGCTGAAGAGAATCGGCGAATTCACCGCTCCCTGTTGAAGACCATTTTTAATTAAGAATGTTGTGGTAGAAGTTACATTGCCACTTTTGACAACAAACTTTCTACCGTTAAGCATATCATAAAGCATATACAACAATGTCTTGCTTATGCCAACCCTGCTCAGTTTTAGGTAAAGAACCTCTAACCATACGGTGTCAAAGGCCTTTTCCAAATCAACCAGAACCGCACCTGTGCATTGTTGTTTTGATTTATTCCATTGGATATCAGAAACGAGTTTAGACGCAGCATGAATTGTGTCATGACCCGCCTTGAACCCGAACTGTTTATCCGGAATTATTTTGTTGTCCGCAGCCCACTTAGTCAGAGCCCTATTGATGATCTTTTCGAAAACTTTGCTGATGCTCGGAAGAAGACTTATTGACCGAAGATTTGACGGGTTGGAGTTGTCCTTTCCGTTTTTCGGGAGAGGATGAACCACAGCGGTCTTCCAATGCACTGGATAATATGCATTATTCAGTGCATTATTGAAGAGTGTGGTGTAAATGTCAATTGCCTCCATCGGTAAATGTCTTAGTACAACGTTGGATATACCATCGACACCTGCTGACTTTTTATTTTTTATTGAGTTGCCAAGGAATCGTCATCGAACCGCATAAAACCGCGGTTCTCAGAACGCCAATATGTTATATCATTTCGAAGGTAAAAGTGATTAAGTAGGGCTCTGTTTTCCAGGTCGTGGTTGGGGCGAATGCTAACATTCATCTTGTACACTTGCTGGAAAGCAGCTGCCACCGCCTCCACTTTTTCCTTCGGATCTTCAATTATATAAAAGTCATCGTCAAAGATGGCTTCTTCTGGACCTATTTGCGCTGTCATGAGTACGTCTCTGTTCTCTTCAGTTCTTTGAAGTTTCAGACACGGAAGGTCATTGTCGTTCGTTTTCCTAAATATCTTGTTGATTTTAGGGAACATACCAGGGTCACTGGAATTAACTGACCGGATCTTACGGTCCCAGTACAGTCCAACGCACTAAACATCACGCTACGGTTTTCATATTCCCGTTTCCTAAAATCACGATTTTAAAATCCTGCTTTTTATAATCCCGATTTTTTTATCAATTTTGCAATCAATTTATCGATTTTGCAATCAAAACTAGTTGTTTAATTTTTAAAAAATCGCTATATCACTATATACAAAGGGAAATTTAGGGAGACAAGTTAATGAATTATATCTTCATGCCAGACATCAAAAAGTTGAACTCCTCTATGACTTGGAAAATTTCAGAAGGAGACCTAAATAGATAGCCATGCAGGTTTCTTAACTTGACATTTTTCAACGTTTCAAGGTCCCTATAGAATGAACATCCATGGTTTTTAGAAAGATGTTTGTGTATGCGTCAGGACTTTCTGCAAACTTTTTGCAATATCTCAGGAACCAAGAGAGTTAATAAAGTCATTGGCATTTAATTCAAAAATATTTTATCTCATAAAATGTTACACTTATTACAAAAAAAAAAAATTGGTTATAAATAATTGATTTTCGACTTAAATATAAAACAATACATTTTTGCACGTCCAAATATCTTGACAAGAAACAGCATAATCTACAGTTTATTTTTTTAAGGACCAATAGAAGTCGCATGCCAGCCACCTTTTCAATTTAAAACAGTGTTTTACCACTTCACGACTTTGAAATTGATGTTTTAATTCCCGTTCATTTTAACCAAGTAGTTTTAAAATAAGAACAATCCACCTCTATGCTTTAATGCGTTCGATTAATTGAATTTTATGTATTACAATTTAAAAAAAATCAATAAGATATAATTATACTTCGTCCATATTTGCATATAAAATTAATATGCAGAGCAAACATAGTATATGTACGTGAAAATATGTTTGGCCCTTTATTTATTTTTACCTTAACACCTTCATCATCATAAAATTACAGAAGGCTATAAATGGTGGAATTCGAGTCACCATTCACGGATCTCGACGGATCCTGCCTCTAGTACTCCTGAGAATATATACATTATGCTCCTATGCATTCATGTGTATATTAACATTGATATACGCATTTTAATAATCCATGAAAAACACTTTTTATTGATTTGTCTGATGTATATTCCCAATTTCATTCTCTTGCTTAAAAAAGACGTCATAACATTTTATTGTGTTTTGATGACATTCTAATGTTAAGAGACGACATCCATACGAAAACCTTGAGCAAAAAAATTATGAATCTATGTAAAACGTGACATCGTCCTTTACTGTACCAGGAAACCTATGTAGATATCTTCAAATATACACTGTATAGGTACCACAGCGACATTTTGTAATGCTATGAAAAATCAAAAATGCTTGAACAGTGCTAAACTTTAAAAAAAAACTTTGAGTTTAGTTTTTGATTGTAATGTATTAATTCACCACTTAAAATATGTAAATATAATGTATGTAGCTTCTTTTTCAATCGTAGTTTAATATTACAACTAAGTAGGTATGTAGGGAGAGATTTTCATGTTGGTGATAAGGATAACTAACTTTATGCTCCTATGTACAAGGTATGTCCTAAGAACAACCTACATCATAAAATCTCTACCCTTAGGAACCAAAAATACTACATGCCTCCATATTTATAAACATAATTATTATATACTTAACAAACACTGAGATTATGTACGTACTTTTATTATGCTATTAAGTAGTAAGTCATTATTACCATGATCTGGGATGTCTTTTTTTATATATGAAAGTCATTACAACAAGCTTAACATCATGTACAAGAATAAATAGAGGTGTCGTTTAAAGATGTGTGTTCACAGCTTACTTGCTTTAATTTACAAGAAATATTTAAGCTTTAATTTCACTTTCTGTGAGGAAAATCTTTTCTGCAACACAATTATCATATAGCCGAGTTATCTAATGTCTTAACTTCGGTGAAGAGATGAGTAAATATGGATACAACCATTTTTCTTGGTGGCAAATACATTTCTTCTGTTCATAAAATAAATAAATTAGGTGGCGCAACAGTCCATTGAGAACTAGGGCCTAGTGACTTACAAACATTTCTGTGTACGAGTAAAGTTATCAGGGATGGAGGGGACTTACAGTTTTAAGCCGAATCCGTACCATAATTTGAGAGAGCACTTTTCATGGCAAGAATTACTCTTGGAGGATTTGTCAATTTCTCGCAAGAGGCAGTACCCGTGAAAACTTTTTTTTTTTGTTTAGGTGGCACAGCAGGGATTGAACCCAAGACCTCTGGCGTGACAGCCCTACACATATGATAAAGTAAGTTTGATTTCAATATCTATTAATCTATTTTTTAGTTGAACCCGATTTTTAACAATTTTAGTAGCATTTTTTGAAGTTTTTATTTCTTAAATAAAAAAAATACAGATTGGATATTTCTACGTTAAGATCAAAATTTAGCACAGAATAAAATCATTTTGCAGTCAATACCTTCATTTATTCACGAGATATCAAGGATTGAACATCAATTTTTACCCATTTTGTGTAATATTTTTTGTAGATTTCAATTTTTATGAAAAAACTGAAAGTTGGATTTTTATAAAAAATGTACTGAATGTTGAAAACAACATAAGATGACATTAGTTTGAAGTCAATTTTTGCAAACTTTTAGTAATGTTTCTTAGTGTTTTATTTGTTTAAAAAAAAAATTCTCAAAATTTTACCACATGTTAAAAACGTTATTCTTCGGTGTTTATAATTATTTTTAAAATGACAAATATTTTTTTTCAGTTTTTTGATTTATACAATTTGGTTTTCAAAATTATACTGGTTTGGAATCATGATATAATTTAAAATTTATCTGAAGTCACTGGTGTTATTGGTTCGTGAGATATTTTTTTCACCAAAGTGTTCACTTTTTTTAAAAGTCCTTTCTGCATCTTTCTGTGTTTTTATCTGTATAACAACATTTATTATAGAAGTCGATATCTCTTTTGGTTATTGAGATATGGATGACACGCTCACACACACATCTCTCTACAAATCTTTAATTTAGATTCTATGGACCTTGAAACGTCGAGAAATGTCAAAATTCTCAATTCGACAGATCGGATCGATTACAATAACTTCCTATGGGAAGTTAAAAGGGTGCAATTTGATTTTATAAACATTACAATTATTTACAAAATATTTTTAAAATATTGCAAATCTGAAAAATCGATCAAACTGATGAATATTTTTATCTGCATTCGTACATGTAAGTAATTTGCAAGTACAAATAAATCTCAGATAAAATAATATCCTGCAAAATTAAAAGAAACAAATCGATAAGGAGCAATACCAAATTATTAATCCAAAGTCAATTTCCGTATCGACATTTGACATGACATGATTACGAATCCCATACGTGTCTGGCTCTGGGACGCCCAAACACAAATGTACATACATACATATGATGACATGAATTTAAAATTCTTTATGTGTTTTGCCTTGTAAATAATAACAAAAATGTGTATACAAGTATTTTTCAAATCATTTTTTATTAATGGCAAATGAGTTTGTTCCTTTTATTTTATAAAAAAATCTTAAGTTTAAAACGGACATGTACCCATGAGTTTACATGATGCTATGAAAAGGTATCCATTAAGGTTGACTTTTATTTAATCACTGTGGTGGGATTCATCATACTGATTTTAAAGTTCCTATTTTTACGGTTGCTAAACTAACACATTGTTTATAATGGTTAAATATTAAATTTGTATAGATAGATAGTAGATACATACAAAAAAAGATCTATTATTTCAATTCAACTTAAGCAGTTGATCGTCGCCATATTGTTGAAGCATTATCTTTCAACAGAGGCGGCTCTAGACCAAAATGAGGCGTGTTGAAGTTTAAACCTTTGGGGCCCTTGGGAAAGTGATTTCATACTACATCGTTATTAAAAAAGTATATAAGTATTAACAACTGTTATACAAACTTGATCTTAAACTTCCCATGAAATCTTCCAAAGTCAGCATTAATTTAAATTGAAAATTGTTATACAAAAAATTAAGAAAATATTTGACTTACAACGTTTTAAACGTTTTCTAATTTGATGCAAATGTAAATATTTATAAGAAAATATAAAAGATCACTCTCTGACAGATTTCATAATATCACCTTGTTATCATTTCTACCTTCTTGATGGTTATCTTAAATTCGTAACCAAGCTATTGTTGAGATACCGTTACATCCTCAAAAAGTAACGGTTTGGTGTGCTCTATAGGCAAAAGGAATCAATAATTGTTTCAAATTTGTTCAAAAATGAAGCCGGCTACGATGTAAGAGTCAATGTTTCGTGTCTGAATTGGAGGTTGTTGATGTGGACTTGGCTTGTATACGCAGATAAGTCCGAGATGATTGATGCCTTCGAAGAGAATATTTGGAGCTTCCGATTTGTTTTTTAGTAAAAATATGGTCTGACATTTTAAAGGGCTGAGGGAAAGGCTATTAAACCACGATGTAAATCTATCAATGTCAGCCTATAAAAGAATACAATCATGTATAGACTTTATTATTTTGAAAATCTTTATGTCATCAGCAAAAAGGAGGATCTCACTTGAGCACAAACATTATTAGAAAAGGGTCAAGATCGCTTGCCTAAGAAACACCAGATTGAGCAACAAAAGCTTCTGAAAGACAATTTCTAATTTAAAGCTAAGAAAAATGGTGGAAAACCGTTAATTAAAGTTTAAGAAAAGTCAGTGTATACACAGTCAACTTCATAACGTTGTTCTAAACCTAAAGCGTTTAAACATATGTTTGAGAATGTAAGAAGATTTGTAGCGGTTGTTTGGTTTTCTCACCAATCCGTAATGCTGTTTGAGATTTTTACTAAAAAATGAAACGCTTTCACAATCAAATTTTTCAAATAGTTTTGGAACGCAAGAAAGTTTTGGTAATGGACTTGTAGTTTGTTATTTCTGTCTTGCTACCTTTCTTGAAAATTAGTGTAAGAAATGACTTTTTCCATATACCTGTAAATGATTTTGTTCTAAAGAAAGTTTGAATTTGAAATTAAGGGGTTCAATAAGAGGATTTCTAGGACCGTACTCTGTAGCACAGTGATATGACTGCATCTGGTTTGCGGAATTTAAAATTATGAAAATATACTTCATCAAGAGTTGATCTTTATAACACAGGATTCTAGGCATAACGACTTTCAATTGTTTTTAAATTTCTTTTAAAACTAATACATTAGTAAATTAACTATTTCTTGCTTTGACGATTATAAGACCTCAAGCAAAAAGTGATCAAGATAGCCTGTTCTTCTTTTCTACAGTTATATTATTTTAAAGTTGTCTGCAAATAAACCAAAACCATTATCCTAAAAGTTAAATAAAGTGAAAGTTATACAAAACAAATCGGATGTTTTATGAAGCCCTAGACTATGAAACAGATTTGTTTAAAATAACATTTTAATTTCCATACGGAAAATTTAGTTTTTCACATTATAAAGGACTTATCAACAGAGCAATTTACGAGGTTTCTTTACCAATTTTCTCCTTCTTTAAAAATACAAACAAAAAACCTAACGAACTTATTTTTTTTTTAACTTGATGTGGAATCTCTATCAAATAATTTTATTATTCAATCCTACGAAATCTCACTTTATTAAACAAAATTGTCGGTTTCATCGTTATTTTTTCTCTACCCAAAACTATTTAATATTTTTATGTATGTAGAACAATACATAAGTACATATATGTATGCATATTGATTTTTGTACAAAAAAGATCTAAACAAGCGGAACCAAAATTATACCCATCGACCCTATTAAATTGAATTGATCTTAGGTTGTAAATTGTGATTTTATGAGGGCTACAGGAAAGCAAACCTAAATAAAGGAGAAAGTAGGATAAGATTGTTGATAGCTAAGGCGTTCACAAACTCGATGACGTGAAATAATAAAATTAGGATGGTCATGTGCTATGATGACGCATGGATTTTTATTGCCAGAATTTAAATTTGCTTGTAAAAGTTAACCCTTTTGAATTTGGTATATGAATATATGTTTTCATCTTTTCTGAGATTTGAGTAGGTTTCCAATCCATGTTTAAAATGCATGTGGGATGTAGTATTGTAAGTTAGGGAGCTGTGGCATTCATCTTGTAAAGCATTTGCATATACGTATACACTAAAACTACTATTTCAAATCCGGTCAGTAATCCTAAAATGTTTGGATCTTAATTATTCAAGGTTCTGCGCCATAGAGATAAATGATTATTCTATTCTTCAAAGTGTAAAAAATTCGTTCGAACTTTCAACTTCACAAAACATGCAACTTGGTATAAAAAGTACCTATGTTTAGCAAAATTTAAAACTTGCAAAATTATAATCCGAAATTGAAATTCCTTACTTTCCATACTTTAAAATGAAAAATAAAGGCTGCACTGTCATATATTCACACTTAAATAATTAAAAAAAAATTCCTTTTAGACAGAATAAAACATTTTCCACACAAATAAAATTCACGACTGGATCGAACAGACTTGCGCTTGTATCCAAAGAGCCTGTTTAAGAATAGAACCTTTTATTTAGGATGTAATAATATACCTCCAAAATAAGTTTGTTTTCAAATATTTAAATGCAATTTAATTTCTCAAAAAAAACTTAATCTTCATTTTTTTTTTTTGAAATTCGTTACATTGTTTTTATGAATTCATGAATTCTTTTTGAACTTAACAAAAAAAATGAAAAAAATATCTAACGCGTATCTGCTTAAAACCAAAACTTCCAAGTTTGAACTCAATCAACAATGGTTTAGGCTGTTAGGGCGTGGAGAGACAGACGAGATTGCGGGACCCACTTTTTTCGACTTCACTACCATCGTAATGTCCTGTTTGATTAAAATCTCGAGTACAAAACTTTTTAAGAATGCAAAACATGCCATACAGTTCGTACATGTGGCAATTAAAAAAAGGCCGGCAAGCAACCCACAATGATAACTTCTCACTCGTGCACGTGTGTCGATTTTTCTAAAACTTTTCTAAAATATTAATAACAATATTTTGTGAGTGATACAAAAAATTGAAGTCAATTAAGTCGAAAATCTTATCAGATTTTAACTTCCCATAGGAAGTTATTGTAATGGGTCCGATTTGTCAAATTGAATGTTTTGGGGAGAGTACGATAACTTTGGCGACAAAGTTTAATGACGGATTTGTATAGAACAGTTAAAAACAAGCATTTTTTACTATGGGAGGGGGGGGTCTATCTCCCCACGTTTAGGCGGTAGGGGCAGTTTAAAAAAATATGTACATTAAATGGAAAAAATAATTAAAAAATAACGGTAATACTTTCAATTAAGTATTATACTTTTTTTTAAAGCCAACACTTTTGTCTATTAGCTTGTTTTTAAATCAAGTCAAAACTATGCATAGTTTTTGAAAAAAATTGTTTTATAGTCAAAATTTGTGCAAAAAAAAGTTAAAAAAAAGGTTTAAAGTGTAATTTTTCAAAACTTTCAGATTATCTACTATTTTTTTTTTATAATTCATTGCTCTTATATGTTTTTGATCAAAAACTGAAAACTAGATGACTTTATGTCTTCTAGTTCTTGAGAAAATTGAAAATTACCAAAAAAAATATTTTAATTAAATTACTTTTTCCTTGCTTAAGTATTAACGTAGTCTTATTTTGATAGTAATAATCGAATATGGATTAAGATATACCTAGGGTAAATTAATTTTTCTTAAATCCAGCTTATTTAAATGCAAAAGAAACTTTGCATACACCCCATCTTGCACCCTCCCCACCTTGCACACACTCCAACTTGCACCCACCCCAAATCCTATAGTGTGCCCTAGCAGGGGGGTTGCAGGGGGGGGCAGCATGTCCCCCCTTACAGATGCCACTGCACCCACCCCAAATCCTATAGTGTGCCCTAGCAGGGGGGTTGCAGGGGGGGCAGCATGTCCCCCCTTACAGATGCCACTGTTGCATACACCCAAACTCGCGCACACCTTACTGTTGCATACACCCAAACACGCATTACGCATACGCAAATACCATTATTACTATCAAAATAAGACCACTCAAGCAAAAAAAAAGAATTAAATTAAAATAGTAGTTGTGGTTATTTTCAATTTTTTCAAAAACTAAAAGACATAAAATCATCTAATTTTCAGTTTTTGATCAAAAACAAATAAGAGCAATAAATTCTGAAATAAAAACAATGGTAGATAATCTTGAAGTTTTGAAAAAGTTACACTTTAAACCTTTTTTTAACTTTTTTTACTCAAATTTTGAGTTTAAAATTAAATTTTTATTTTCAATTTTCTCAAAAACTAAAAGACATAAAATCATCTTGTTTTCAGTTTTTGATCAAAAACAAATAAGAGCAGTAAATTCTGAAATAAAAACAATGGTAGATAATCTTGAAGTATTGAAAAAGTTACACTTTAAACCTTTTTTTAACTTTTTTTTACTCAAAATTTGAGTTTAAAATTAAATTTTTCAAAAACTACGCATAGTTTTGACTTGAATTAAAAACTGGCTAATAAAACTGAATGTTGGCTTTAAAAAAAGGTATGATACTTAATTGTAAGTATTACCGTTATTTTTTAATTAATTTTTTTCATTTTAAATAGCAATTTTTTTAAATTGCCCCTACCGCCTAAACGGGGGGAGATAGACCCCCCCTCCCATAGTAAAAAATGCTTGTGTTAAGCCCCTCTACCAAAAACCGTTATTATATCTTGTCGCCAAAGTTATCGTACTCGTGCCAATGTTTTGACATTTCACGACGTTTCAAGGTCCCTAGAGATAAAAAATAAAAGATTTTCAGAAAGATGTCTGTGCGTGCGTGCCCGTGTGTACGTACGTTCCTACGTCCGTATACGTTCGTGACGTTTTTTTCGTTGTCCATAGCGCAAGAACCAGATGAGATATCGACTTCAAATGAATTTTGTTATACAGATAATAATGCAGAAAGATGCAGAAAGGGCTCTCAAGAAAATTGCGTGGCTGTTTTATTTACCATAGCAGTTTAAAAAAAAGGTACAAATTTTGGTTAACCCTAAATATCTTACGAACAAAAAACGCTAGAGACTTGAATTAAATTTTATATAATATATTTTAACGTGATACCAAACAAGTATATTTTTTGAAAAAAAATCCAACTAACGGTTTTTTTATAAATCAAAAAAACTGAAAAAAAAATTTGTCAAATCGAAAATTTAACGAATACAAATTGATTTTATCTCCAAAACAATTTTGAGCCACGAAAAATAAATTTTTTAACATCTGCTAAAATTTTGAGAAAAATCGAATCGACAGTTTTTTTAATAAAAAATAAAAACCTAAAAAAAACATGACTCAAAGTTGGTAAAAATTGAATTTCGACTCAAATATCTTTTCAAAAATTTGAGATTATGGCTTTCAACTAATTTTATTTTTTAAGAAATATTGTTTTCAACATTCAGTAAAATTTTGAAAAAAATCGAATTGACAGTTTTCTTACAAAAAATAAAAACTTAAAAGAAAACAATACTAAAACTTGGCCAAAAATTTACTTACGACTCAAAAAGCATTTAAAAATTAAAAATATTGTCTTCAAACTCTTTTTATTTCACAGAAAATATTTTTTCAATATTCAGTAATTTTTTTATTAAAATCCAAAAGACCTTTTTTTCATAAAAAAAATAAAATCTACAAAAAATAGTACTCAAATTTGGTAAAAATTGATGTTCGGTTCTTGATATCTCTCAAATTAATTTCATTCATCCAATTTGCAAAAATTTAAGAAATGCTACTAAAATTGGTAAAAAAAATAGACAGACATGATGGGAAGTTATTAGTGTGGGTCGCATCTCAGCCTCTTTTTTTTTTTTTTTGTTTTTGAAGGTTTTCGCGTTTTTATAAAAAAAATTGTCAATTGATTTTTTTTTAAATCAACTGAAAGTTAGTAATAATATTTTGAATATCATAAAATAAGTTTGATTTTGATACGTGATTTTGTCCCCGCTATTTTTAGTCGGAAAACAATTTTTTTTCAATTTCATGAGCATTTTTTGAAAGTTTTTATTTCTTATAAAAAAAAAATACCGATTGAAATTTTGTAGGAACATTACAAAGTACAAAATTGTATAGAATTAAATAGTTTTGAATACATTTAATCTCTCTAAACATTCGAATCGAACATCAGTTTTTCCCAACCTTGCATAGTATTTTTTTTTGTGATACCTATATTTTTTATTAAACAATATTACTAATTATGTAGTTTGATGGCAATATTTAAGTTTTGCCAAGATATTAGAGTCGAAAATCAATTTTCACCAACTTTAAGTAGTGTGTTTTGTTGGTTTTTATTTTCGTAAAAAGACGTTGCTTCGATTTTTCTCAAAATTTGTCCAGATGTCAAAAACGTTATTCTTCGTTATATAAAATTATTCTGGATATAATATCGTTTTTCGTAAAATATTCGAGGTGGCAAATATGATTTTTGAGTTATAAAACCCGAAAAACCCATGTGTACCTCTCTTGCACCTACCATCAAGAAAAACTGACGGTATTTAAAATATTATTAGTTTCAGTAGTACCAGTAGCGTGATGGTTAGTGCGTTGGACTGCCTTTCACCACGGTGAAGTCCAGGCGAGGGGGTTATATGCTGCCAATGTTCCTCGTAACATTATCGTACCAAAGCGGTTTTGAGAGTGTGAAGAAAATCAAATCTCTCGGCTATCAAGATGTACACTGGGACACATTAAAAAGGCACGATGACATTTTACAATGTACGAAATGCCAGAGGTTTGGCCATGTCAGGTGCTCAGAAACCCACATGGAAGGAGAATGCAAGCTGGGGAACGATCGGGTTGAGGATTTAACCCAGCTAAAGTGTGTCTTTTGTGGAAACCAAGGGCATGCACCCGGCTAGCTATAGGGGATGCCCTAAGGTCCAAGAAATGAAACAGAAACAGGCCAGTCAAAAAGCCGAAAGAAGTCGAACAGTCGACAGGCTCCAATACAAAAATTCGTGGATCCCCAATTTTCCTACGCCCAAATGGTGTCAGGGAATGGGAATACGAGACAGGCTCCACCAACGGTTGCCCAAAGGCCCCTGTGCCTAAGGCACCAGAGGTGCAGCCTGACATTGTAGCCTTGTTGTTGAGCATTCAAGATCAACTAACAGGGCTGAAAAGTCAGATAAAGGAGCAAGGCAAAAGGGTAGATCATCTCTACTCTTTGTTGCCTGGCCTGGTACAATTTAGACCATAATGGGCGCGCTGCCGGAGACGCGCCTAAAAGTCCTATCTGTGAATGTAAATTCACTGATTAGGATTGAGCGAAGAGCCAATATGTTCCAATTGTTGAAAGACTACAGTCCCGATTTGTTTATGGCTAGCGAAACTAAGCTAAACCACAAACACAAATTGACTCATAAAAATTACAACATCGTAAGAAGACACCGGCCCGACTCCACTCAAGGTGGCGGTGTCGCTCTCTTTATACGAAAAGGCATTAATTATAAAGTCGTATACAACAATGAATTGCGAAAGCTCAAGACGCCAGAAGTTTGCGTTGTATGCATCTCTCTCACTCAAGGGAAGCGGATGTATATGATTGCGGCTTATGCGGCTGGAGCTCCGCATGTTACTTACTTTGCTTCCGAACTCGAGATTCTTTTTAGGGAACTTAAACTGAGCTTGGAAGAAAACTATTTCATCTTGGCCGGTGATTTGAACGCAAAACATGAAGATTGGGGAAATCAACATAGTAATCCCAGAGGTAAACATCTTTTTAATTTGAAGAATCTTTACAGCGTTGAATATGGCGTCGACCTGCTGGCTACTGAAAAGCCATCGTATCCAAGAAGCGGCTCATTTCTGGATCTTTTGCTGTACGACACAAGACTGACAGTTTCAGACAAAGTGGGTAATCACCCTCGAAACTGCTTACAGACAGTCGAGTACGACAGTGATCACTGCGGACTGGCTGCTGTAATGCAGATTCCAAACGAACGCGTGGAGTTGGAGGAATATGTTGCAACGCACTCTTACAATTACAGTAAGATGCGCTGGCCTCGTTTCACCAACGCCTTAGCGAGAGAACTTCGTTCGAGTGACATAGCCCCACCAAACAACAGAAACCTGACAAATACAGAAATTGACCAACATTTACAACAAATGGACGAAACAATAAAACGAACGATGGAAAGGACAATACCAAAGTACAAAGAACGGGACCAAATGGACGCTTACAGAAACGCGACTATTGACGCACTACGTAAGCACAAGAGTGGCTTACTGACAAGACTCAAAAACTTGTACAGACGACTTACAGACCCTCACGACTTGGAGGTTAGGACACTGAAGTCGTCAATAAAAAATGTCAATCTGTTGATAAAGGAGAACTACAGGTTATCGATTAACAAGTACTGGGACCGCAAGATCCGGTCAGTTAAGTCCAGTGACCCTAGTATGTTCCCTAAAATCAACAAGATATTCAGGAAAAAGAACGACAATGACCTTCCGAGTCTGAAACTCCAAAGAACTGAAGAGAACACAAACGTACTCAGGACAGCGCAAATAGATCCAGAAGAAGCCATCTTTGACGATGACTTTTTTATAATTGAAGATCCGAAGGAAAAAGTGGAGGCGGTGGGAGCTGCTTTCCAGCAAGTGTACAAGGTGAATGCTAGCATTCGCCCCAACCACGACCTTGAAAACAGAGCCCTACTTAATCATTTTTACCTTCGAAATGATATAACACAATGGCGATCTGAGAACCGCGGTTTTATGCGGTTCAATGACGATTCCTTGGCAAATGCCATAATCGCCGAGCAAACGGGACCAAGTCCCTTGTTAGTAACGAAGGTTGAGCTTCAGCTCATCTTCAACTCAATAAAAAATAAAAAGTCAGCAGGTGTCGATGATATATCCAACGTTGTACTAAGACATTTACCGATGGAGGCAATTGACATTTACACCACACTCTTCAATAATGCACTGAATAATGCATATTATCCAGGGCATTGGAAGACCGCTGTGGTTCATCCTCTCCCGAAAAAGGGAAAGGACAACTCCAACCCGTCAAATCTTCGGTCGATAAGTCTTCTTCCGAGCATCAGCAAAGTTTTCGAAAAAATAATCAATAGGGCTCTGACTAAGTGGGCTGCGGACAACAAAATAATTCCGGATAAACAGTTCGGGTTCAAGGCGGGTCATGACACAATTCATGCTGCGTCTAAACTCGTTTCTGATATCCAATGGAATAAAACAAAACAACAATGCACAGGTGCTGTTTTGGTTGATTTGGAAAAGGCCTTTGACACCGTATGGTTAGAGGGTCTTTACCTAAAACTGAGCAGGCTTGGCATAAGCAAGCCATTGTTGTATATACTTTATGATATGCTTAACGGTAGAAAGTTTGTTGTCAAAAGTGGCAATGTAACTTCTACCACAACATTCTTAATTAAAAATGGTCTTCAACAGGGAGCGGTGAATTCGCCGATTCTCTTCAGCATTTACACCAGCGATCTGATAGGTAGTCTTACAAAGGCAATTGCGTACGCCGACGATCTTATTGCGTACAGAACGGCCCGAAAGGTTGAGGTTATTAGAATTCTCTTGCAGCGTGATTTCGACAAGATTCAGCGATATTGCGACGACTGGAAACTGAAAATAAATGTCCAGAAGTCGGAGACAATTCTGTTCCGGACTCCGTTAGCTAGGGCCACGAGGGATACGGGCAAGAATTGGCGCAAGATGGTCATCATTGATCTTCACGGGCAGCCATTAGCGAGAAAAAGTGTAGTGAAGTACCTCGGTATCTGGTTAGATCAGTATTTATATTTTGACAGACATATAAATGCTGCTCTGACCAGGGCCAGAGGAGCCTTCGCTCTGACGAAACGGCTTATTTTTAGCAGTCGGCTTGACCCCAGAGTGAAGGTAATTTGCTACATGGCCCTCATACGGCCGATGATCGTTTATGGTTGTCCTGTGTGGTTCAACGTTGCCCCTTCCCAGATGGAGAAGTTTCGGGTGTTCGAGCGGCAGTGTTTACGACGCTGTACCGGCTTATATCGAACAGCCGAATCTTCTTACGTGCATTACTATTCCAACGAGGTCCCATACAACGGGGCTCGAATCAACAGAATTGACAATTTTGTGATAAAACTCATTCGAGGTCACATTGCAAGAGCTATGTCTTCGACCAACAATTTAATTTTCGGGGCGTTCTGTTCGAACGACGAGTATTTCGAGAGTAAGGTTTAGTTTTAAGTAGAATAGGCATGGTGGCACCAAAAAAAAAAAAAAAGAATACAAAATACAAAAAAAAAAAAAAAAAAAAAACAACATAAATAATAAATAAATAAATAAAAAAAAAATACATGGAATAAGAAAAAAAAAAGGCCAAAACATGAAAAACAAAAAAATGTTAGATAGTTAGATTTGCTGCTGTGGTTGTTCTTGTTTTAAGTAGTTTATAGGTAGAATAGGTAGTTTAAGTTAGCTTTAAGTTTTATATTCAGGAACTTATTTTAAGTAGTTTTTAAGTAAGGATATTGATATTAGTTTTTTCTAAATTTTCTAATGAATAACGTATAAATAAAATGGAATTGAAGTTGAATAGATCTTAGGGCCGAAAGGCATTAGAATTAAGTAATTGTTTAACTTAGAGTGTCCGTATGGGACCAGTAAGTTAGTTGTAAGTTATGGTTAAGTAGGCTAGTTTTATGAATTTTTGTCTAGCTTTAAGATAGTTTTAAGAATAATTTAATAAAAATGAATTTAAAAAGAAAAAAAAAAAAAGTGCGTTGGACTGTCATGCAAGGGGTCTTGGGTTCAATCCCTGTCTGTGCCACTTGACTTTTTTCAAGGGTACTGCCTCTTGCGAGGAATTGACAAATTGTCCAAGAGTAATTCTTGTCATGAAAAGTGCTTTCTCAAATTAGCCGTTCGGATTCGGCATATAAACTGTAGGTCCCTTCCATCTCTGACAACATTACTCGCACACAGGAATGGTTGAGAGTTGTAAGTCACTAGGCCCTGGTTCTTCATGGACTGTTGCGCCACCTAATTTATTTTTTTATCAGTTTCAGTCTCTAAAAGAAAAACTACTTGCTTATCTTGGGGTTTTGACTTTGAAATTGAGCTGCATTCTTCATCATCAGCACTGCACTTAAAGTAAAAATCCTTTGGTAGTCTCTCGTTTGACATGTTTAGTAATTAACAGATATAATTAAAATATAGTTTGAATAAGGTCTCTTTCAAAAGGAAAGGATGAATGAAATGGCTGTTTTTTTTTAAGCTCTGGTACTGAACTGTATAAGTACTTTGGTGTTTTCGTCATATGATTTTAATTTTAAACACAAAAATAGTTTTTTTAATTTCCTTACGACCGACGACGCGACGTTGTAGATTTATAAGATGAGTATTACACCACGTTTTCCGTCGTTCGGTCCCATTTTTCCCTATTCCCGCACATAAACCTTGGGTCCGTGATGCTTAAAGTGTAAGAAAATATTTTAAGTGTCAGAGAAATTCTAATTAAACACTTTAAACGAAAACTCAGGAGTAAATAATCTCTTTTTCTAGGCAGAGTTATTCAAGTATCAAATTCACTTAAAACGCCTTTGAATAAAGCTGAAATATAAAAAACTCTTAAATTAGCCATTGGAGGAATTTTTATAGATACTGCTAAAGATTACATATAGATTGAAATGGATTTTCAGGCTTATTATTTACATTTTTTGGCCTCAAGTGCTTGAAAAGAAAAAAAAAGAACGTCTAATGAAGTTTGTATGTATAAAGTTTATGTGTAAAAAGAAGAAATGTTGGGAGTGGTAGTTTTTATACATCAAAAACTAATTGTTTGAAAGAGAAAATGTCTCGTTATGGCTCCAGCAGTTTGTGAGTGGGGGTCGTTTGTAGCTTGACATTATTGTCAATCGATGGAATTTTCTGTATTTCGTTAAACACAAGAGTATATCCAACCCATGCCCAGCCCACACTCATTGTGTTGATGATGCTGAGACTGAGAGACACTTCCTTTCGTATCGTAACCGAGATAATTTGGATTAGTTGACCACTTCTGTGAAGACATTTCTTTATTTTTGTATTTCCTTTTTTCTTGTTTTTTGTTGCTGCCAAGTTGGAGATCAATAAGAAAATACATTAAACTTTAAGAAAATTTATAGGCGGAAATGCTTGAATATACATAGTTCATTAACTTTTGTTTTAATTAAGTATGTTGGCTGGACATAGACATGAAGTATAGTAGGTATTATGACTAATGAAGCCTAGTACCTCTATATTTCTACCCAAATATGCAAGTAGAACGTTCCCTTTATTAGAGGATGTTTTTAATTTGTTTATGTAGGGTCAATAAAATCGTTGTTCTCTGGTTTGAAAACAAAATAGATTTTACAATCTATCAAATTTTAATTTTGCATAAATATGATGGAAGCGTCTCGTAGAAATAATATTTATGACCATAGTGTTAATTGCAGATAACATTTACATATATACTATAATTTATTCCAAGCGTTTTTTCCTGAAGGGCTCATTACGATGAGCTCTCCTTTAAGGCTATCATTTTGGTCATACTTGGTGCCTTTTGACATACTCATTTAAGCGTGTTTTAAATATTTTTAAGTGTTGTTAACAACTTTGGTTGCTGACATTTTATCGGTTTGATTCATGATATATCTAACAATAACTTTTATAGTTAGCCTATGCCCATACTCCTTTTTTGTAAGAGCTCCAACCTACAATTAATTGTTTGTAGCTATCTTTTGGTTTGTGTTTTTTTAATTTGAAACGTGCATGAGTTTCCAAACTACTATAGGAATATTGTTCAAATAGGCAAAAGCCAACACCACATCATTTAAGATATAACACAACCGTAAGTCAGAATGAACCTTAACCTTTATCCTATAACAAGTTCTGGCAGGGTGACAAAGCTTATTGGTTGGGTGGTGTGAAGAGGTGATTCTCTTGGGATCTAAGTTGATTATGGACATATTCAACGGAAATATATTACTAGATCGCACAAATTAAGCTATAAACAAATAAAATGTGTAACGAAATGTAGCTATACATTTAAGATACGTTACATTAATGGTAAAGAGGAAATGTAAACGAAAGAAAATTGGTGATAAAAAGTTTTAATTTTTTCCTACATTTAAATTAAAAAGTGAGATTAGCTATTGTATTTTAAAATAAAAATAAACCGATCAATAGAAATCTTCTTTAAAAAATTTCACTATTCCATTAAAATGTTCTTTAACAGGTTAAAAATTGTTTTAATCCTTTGCTTTGTTTTATTTATGTAATTTGGAGAAATGCACAAATAGTTTGAAAGTTTGACATTTTTTGTTAATTGTATATTATTATTTTATTATATTTTATTCATTGAATTTATTCAATTATTATCATTGAGTAACTGAAAATTTTAACACAATTATAATTTCAGATTTTCAGTAACTTTTATTTATAGTCCCGCGAATGTTACGTTATTATTAGATATTGTTCAATATTTTTAATGCTTGGCATGACTTGGTAAATAAGATTGAAGATAAGATAAGAATGAAGTTTCGTCAATTGAAGTTTTGCAAATAATATTCCTGATCAAAATCCTCCAAAAGTACTTTTAATAGTTCATAGGTTTAAAAAATCAAGAATATTTAAAGCGAAAAATATAGTGACTATCCAAAATGTACAAAGATGTTCAATAAGTTTAAACAACAAAAGTAAAAGTCAAGGTTTTGTTAAAGCGAAGGCTCCTCTGGCCCTGGTCAGAGCAGCATTTATATGTCTGTCAAAATATAAATACTGATCTAACCAGATACCGAGGTACTTTACTACACTTTTGCTCGCTAATGGCTGCCCGTGAAGATCAACGATGACCATCTTGCGCCAATTCTTGCACGTATCCCTCGTGGCCCTAGCCAACGGAGTCCGGAACAGAATTGTCTCCGACTTATGGACATTCATTTTCAGTTTCCAGTCGTCGCAATCTTGTCGAAATCACGTTGCAAGAGAATTCTAATAACCTCAACCTTTCGGGCCGTTCTGTACGCAATAAGATCGTCGGCGTACGCAATTGCCTTTGTAAGACTACCTATCAGATCGCCGCTGGTGTAAATGCTGAAGAGAATCAGCGAATTCACCGCTCCCTGTTGAAGACCATTTTGTTGCCACTTTTGACAACAAACTTTCTACCGTTAAGCATATCATAAAGTATATACAACAATGGTTTGCTTATGCCAAGCCTGCTCAGTTTTAGGTAAGGACCCTCTAACCATACGGTGTCAAAGGCCTTTTCCAGCATGAATTGTGTCATGACCCGCCTTGAACCCGAACTGTTTATCCGGAATTATTTTGTTGTCCGCAGCCCACTTAGTCAGAGCCCTATTGATGATCTTTTCGAAAACTTTGCTGATGCTCGGAAGAAGACTTATCGACCGAAGATTTGACGGGTTGAAGTTGTCCTTTCCCTTTTTCAGGAGAGGATGAACCACAGCGGTCTTCCAATGCACTGGATAATATGCATTATTCAGTGCATTATTGAAGAGTGTGGTGTAAATGTCAATTGCCACCATCGGTAAATGTCTTAGTATAACGTTGGATATACCATCGACACCTGCTGACTTTTTGTTTTTTATTGAGTTGAAGATGAGCTGAAGCTCAACCTTCGTTACTAACAAGGGACTTGGTCCCGTTTTCTCGGCGATTATGGCATTTGCCAAGGAATCGTCATTGAACCGCATGAAACCTCAATTCTTAGATCGCCATTGTGTTATATCATTTCGAAGGTAAAAGTGATTAAGTAGGGCTCTGTTTTCCAGGTCGTGGTTGGGGCGAATGCTAACATTCACCTTGTACACTTGCTGGAAAGCAGCTCCCACCGCCTTCACTTTTTCCTTCGGATCTTCAATTATATAAAAGTCATCGTCAAAGATGGCTTCTTCTGGATCTATTTGCGCTGTCCTGAGTACGTTTGTGTTCTCTTCAGTTCTTTGGAGTTTCAGACTCAGAAGGTCATTGTCGTTCTTTTTCCTGAATATCTTGTTGATTTTAGGGAACATATTAGGGTCACTCTTCACCTCCTCTTCACCTGTACTGTACATGCCCGCCCCGCTCTAGCTCAGAATCGCAAGAACTTCCTCTGAAAATTATTTTATAACGATCTAAACGATCTCAAACATATTTACACAATCAAACTGGTTTCATGTGGTATCACAATGGGCCATTAAACTGGCTTAAGCGTATCCTACTCCATCACTGACAGGGACTTTAACATAACCTAACCTAATGTTTTTTGTTCCTGTAAATCTCCAGGTGTGGATGGCATACTGCCAGTTATGCTTCAAAAACTGAAAGACATACCAGTAATATGGCTGGAGACTATCTTCAAGGAATGCTTCTATCCCAATTATGTACCGGATAAATATGGCGACAGGTTAAAGTAATGTTTATTCCGAAAGTGGGTCTTGCTATAACTTCCTAGTGATAGAAGGTGCTTTCAATAACTTCCTAATCGATTCACGAATCACTTACTTTCTTCGGATTTCATTCAAGAATGGAAACTGCATATGCTTAGTGATAGAAAATTTCAAGTTTCTTTAGGCAACACAATCTCTTTCAAGCATAAGAGTAGAGAAACACCACAGGGTGGTGGTTTCTGTTCCCTCCTATGAATTGTAGTCGCATGAATAAAATTCTTTTTAAGGTAGTAAATTGTGGGGTGAAAGCGGTAGCTTATGCAGATGATTTGGAAAGTTCGTTACCGTTATTAGCGAATTCACGGAGATATCTGAATGTAAGCATCTGGGCCACGACCAGTGGACTGAACTTTTGTTATTTACTATCAAATCTAAAATACCTGCCTTCACTCTGACCCGATTGAACATACAAATGCTGTCCTTATCTCCCAATGCGAAATATCTAGAAGTCTTTCTTAATACCAAACTAATATTAAAATTAAACATTGAAGAACGGGTTAAAAAGGCTTGCCTTGCCTTTTACGCCTGTAAAAAAACGTTTGGTAAAAAGTAAGTAAGTAATGGAAATGACCTGACTGATGAGTTGGACCGGCAAGGATTGGCCCTTCATAGGCCACTTGCTGAAAGGATAAATATTCCACTTGGAGCTATTAAGGTCAAAATTAGCTCAATTTTTTTGACAGAATCCAACCACAGGTGGAACCGTCTAACAGACTGTATTACATCCAGGAAGATATGGCCTATACCTATAACAAAAACCGTTCTATATATATATTGTGCAGACAGGCATGATATAGCCGGGGTCACTGCAATATGTGCAGGACACTGGCTGATAGAAACTGTAAATTTCCTGCTCTGGCCTATTCTAGAATGTCAACTTTCGCAAGGACATTCCTTAACGATTTTGATGAACTTTCCGAAAAGAAGATATAAGACCTGTTTTCCTTTCTGAAAGTGACGAAATGGCTCCACCGTTGCTGTTATGTCATTATATAAATCCGTTATAAAATACTTCTTATCAATCCACAGGTGAAACTAGTTTTTGGTATCAAAACGTCGCCGTCGTTCTCTTACTCACAAAATTCTTGAAGGTTTATGATTTTCCAAAACAATATTTTGACTATACTATAGATCGGTGATGAGCCGTAATTGATGAAACCGTTTAACATTATTTCAAATAAAATCACACAAATATAGTAATTCAAATTAAGAACTTCTAGAATGAACATTTCAGCAAAAAAGACTTTCAATGTTCATAGACTTCCAAAATGATGAACAAGTCCACAAAACATTGTATAAGAGAGGAATCTCTACAATCCTTTATTTGTATACATATATATGTATAACATACAGGTAAAAGAATTAAGAATAACGTTGTTGATTTTACTATTCAGACTATAATCTTTGATTTGCCAAAATCAATCGGCACAAGGACATTTTGTTAAGATTTCTCCTCCTTCATAAAGATGCCGTTGGTAATTAAAGTTAATTTAAAGTGTTTAATTTATTTTATTACGTAAATTCATTTTGATTTCAGTTGCTTATTAGTGAGTCAGCCGTATGCTAATTTTAAGGCACCTTTTTTACTGTAAAAAAATGACCATCAAAGCCACCCTTGTTTTTTGAGTTACCACCAGACTCATAAAAGCATTGTTGAAAAGCAAGTTCCGTCCGATTTCGTCGCGTACCTACTTTTAAATTTTACGGCTATTACCGAAGAAATGTTTTTCTCTTATTATATTATTTTTCTCTCTATCAAAAATGGATATGTTCAATGTTCATTGTTCGAACAAGCCATGATTTTTTTGTTGGACTAAAAAGTATTTTCAGAACATTTTTGTTCCTACGCGAGATTAAGTGTCATTTATTTATCAACGGGATGCACAATATATGTATGTATAATACTGGTGTCATTAAGAACACTCTTTACAGATTTTATTCTTTCTTTATTAAATGGGACCATTTCTGGAATTACTGATAAATAAGCATTTTCTAATATTGACGAAGCAGTTTCAAACTTTTATAATGTCCTTAATTATTGTTTGGAAAAAAATGTACCTTTAAAAAAATCAAGAAATACAAACTTTAGCCACCCTTGGTACACGAAAGAATTGCGTTTACAGCGTAACAAAAGAAATAAGGCATGGAAAACTTATCTCAAAACTCTGACTCCAATAAACTTCTCTTTTTATGTTGAACTCTTTAATGAATTTAAGTCTCTTTCTAATTTATTATACGCTAGTTATACTGATATGGGGACCTCTTTGAAAGAGAATCCTAAAAAATGTTGGAAACTTGTGAACTTAAAGAAAAAATCAGATGGCTTTCCAGTTAACTTCACTTACAAGAATCTTTCATTAAATAAAACTGTAGATATGTATATGTAACGCTTTCGCAACAAATTTCCGTGAGTCATTTGTCAAAAGCCCTGAAGTAGTTGATGAAGTATATTTTTATAATCTTCACTCCTTTTCGCAAAACATCCCTGTGCTACAGAGTACGGTCATTGATCTTTTATCCGAGTTTAATGATGACTGCTCAGCCGGTCCCGATGGTATTCCCCCGATAGTATTAAAAAAGTGTAGTAATGCTTTAGTTGAACCCCTTACGTTTCTTATTCAAACTTTCTCTAAAAACAGGCAAATTTCCCAATATATGGAAGAAGTCATTTCTAACATCAATTTTTAAGAAAGGTAACAAGTCGGATATAACAAACTACAGGCCCATTGCAAAGCTTTCTTGCATTCCTAAATTATTTGAACAAGTTGTTTGGTAAAGTGTAGCATTTTTTAGTAAACATCTCATTTGCGAACAGCAACATGGTTTTGTGAAAAAAAAATCAACCGTTACTAATCTCCTCACATTCTCAAACATATGTTCCAACGCTTTAGAACAAGGTTATGAAGTTGACTGTGTATACACTGACTTTTCTAAAGCTTTTGACCAACTTAGCCACGGAATTATTTTATTTAAACTCAAAGCTCTTGATTTTTTACCATTTTTTAGCTTGAAAACAGATCCTATAAGGTAAAATTTAGAAATTGTTATTCAGAACCTTTAGTTGCTCAATATGGTGTTACCCAGGGAAGCCATCCTGGCCCTTTTCTGTTCATCATTAATAAAGTCCACCCATGATCGTATACTTTTACAAGCGCACATTGATAGTTTCACATTTTGGTGTTGGAAAAATAGTCTTGCCCTCAACCCTTTAAAATGTCAGACTATAACTTTTACTAATATACGAATCGGTAATGTATTTGATTATTGTATATCACAGCAAAAACTCTGTCGCGTCTCCACATTTAAATATTTAGTTTAGGTGTTCATTTCTGTTCCAACTTATATTAATTGTATTAATGTGATGTGATGTGTATACGCATCGCAAGTATGGACTCCCTTCAACATAATTTTATTCGCTTTGCCCTAAAGGGCCTTCCTTGGGATGATCCTTATGATCTGCCTCCCTATGAACATCGTATTCAGCTTCTTCAAATGCAATCTCTGCATCAAAGGCGTGTTAATAATGACTTAATATTTCTGGGTTGGGTTCGATATCCTGGATTTTATATTCCCATTTCTTAAAATCCCGATTTTAAAATCCCGTTTTTTATAATTCCGATTTTTTAAAATCAAAATTATAAAAAAATTTAAATAATGAGATATTTTTCTAGAGTCATTTTATTGTAACCTTTAACAAAAATAAAATATCAAAAAATAAAAACATAAAGTAAAGTAGTACCCTTTTAAAACAAAGCAAGAAAAAACAATATAAAATCAACTAACAAAGTCAACAATAGAGGAAAAACCGTAAACGAGAGGTAGATTTGTAGGATGCATATTGTTTATGCAACAGTTAATATTGTTTCTGTACAGTAAAAACAAGACAAATTACGATATTAATATATTATCGTCAAGTAACTTAACATTCAAACCTTTGACTCCCATTGTTATTTAGTTTGATGCACGTATTTTGTAAAAAAAGACGGGATTGTCGGGATTTGACGGGATTTTAAAAAAGAATGATTGTAATTGATCGGAATTTTGAATAAGCGGGATTTTAAAAGACGGGATTTCAAAACATAGGTATTTTAGAAGACGGGATTTTAAAACTTTTTTTTCGGGATTTTTTAAAAACGGGATTTTAAAAAGTGGGATTCCAATACGCTCCCAATATTTCTTCATCAACTCATTAATGGTGAAGTTGATGCACCTTATTTTCTATCTTGTGTACATTTGAATTATCGAGGCGGAACTCATCACCTGCGTTCATTTGGTTTTATACATATTGACTTCCATAGAACTTACTATGGGAAGAATGAAGCTTAAGTCGACAGATTTAAATCTAAATAAGGTGGGATTAAAATCATTGTTTAGAACCAGTGTTCCACTATCGTAAACGTCTTTATTTTATTTTTTGTTCTTTGATAGTTTTTATTAAATGTTATCCCACTATATTTTGTGCGTGTGTTAAGCTTTAATTGTATTATTTCTTACTAACTGAACGATCAAATGAAGTTGACCGTCAACCCGGGATCTCTATATGTTCTTTTCTATAACAAAAGATAGATTCGATCCTGGTTGATGCGTTAACTAATTAACGGTAGCGAAATGAGCGAAATTTACTTTAATTCGAAGTGTATCAACTTGTATTTTACTTTTACTTTTTACTATAAAATCGACTTAGAAATGGCCGATAAAAAAACCATACGAAACGAGCGAAAATGACAAGTCTTTATAGCGAGCGAAGTTCAAAGAAAAGACAGTGATTTCCTCTTAGGGTTTAATACAAGAAGAAGCTTTAATTTCATTTATAAGCTTCTATTTATACACATATTTTTCTAGTAGTTTAAGAGAGAGAAGTTACGTTAATTTTACAAATACAATTTTAGGGCGAATTCAAATGTAAAAATTATGGCGATTGGTATAATTTAGGCGCTTAATTTGAATGAAAATAAAAGCAAGTTTAATAGTAAATTGAATAGTGTAAGTACATACAATTTAAGATAGTTAGTAATAGTAATAGATTTTATGATGATTTGATTGGCTCCAACACTAACAACTAATACATGCACTTATGATGAGCCTCTGTTCGTAGTTTGAAGCTTGCTATAAGCTAACTACTTTCTGAAAATTCTGAAGTGTAAAAAAAATTATGTGTGATTTCCTAGAGTAACAAATAAGAACGACCTTCCCGTGGCTTCTTAAGTAAACATATCTTTCATTCTGTTTTAATTGTTAAAATTTTCTTTAAAAATTAGGTAAGGGTATGTTATTATCATTTTTGACGGACGAAATTTTTCATTCCTGATTCGTTTCAATGTAACGAAACACTTGATTTATTCATTCAATTTTAACCAAGACCATCTTCAATTCAACTCCTATGAATAAAAAATAATGTATGAGCATCCTGTTTCAACAAAAAAAGAAAACAAAATATATTATGTCTTCAAACTATTCATGTTCGATATAGTTAGTTTGATCATGGCTGAAATTTGCCTTAAGGTTGTTTGAATAATTTTTGCTTTGGCAAAAAATATGTTAAACAAAATATTGGATAACAGAAGAAAAAACTATGGATTATATTTGCTTCTACATAATTCAGTGCTCATAACAAAAACTTTCCTTTCGAGGTTCATTAAATATTTTTTTTTTAAATATTCAAATTAACTGTTATGCCAGAGGTCTTGTGCCACCTAAAGTCGTACATACGAGTACTTGTTAGGATTTGCTGTAAAACAGTAATTTTTTTTTCGAAATTCAATCCAGGAGAACTATGTAGCTAAAAGCATTTTTCTTCATGGTACAAGTTCTTTTCCTCAAAATAATCTGTATAGTTTTTAAGAATTGCGATAGAATATATTATATATTAAAGGTTCGAGTTCTTTATTTGATCTTTAAAAAAAACATCCATTTAAGAAATAATATTGTTTTTTAATAAAAAAAAGAAAAACATCTTTCTGCGTTTTGTTTGAAATTTTATAAAGGCTTTTCAATATCAAGCCATTTGGCTTGGTGGATTTCTAATTATCTAGAAATCAAAATGGCTGCACGCAACCAATTATTGATATCTGAATCATTTGGGTTTACAAATATTGGGAAATTCAAACACCTTCAATTAAATAGTCAATTTGACTGAGTCGTGTGTAGCAAGGTTAAAAGTTATCATTTACTTATGATAATATATAAGAGTTGCCGAAGGGTAGGTGATCAAAGAATATTTTATTTGCTAATAGTACCAATGATAGTTCAAAATGTCAAACAAATAACGCGAAGAATTTAGTGTATGAAATCTGTACTCTTAAACAAGTAACAATAATGTACACACATGTGTTATGCATGTTGAACATCGACATTAAGTGACTTTCTCTCTTAAACATTTCCTAACCTGGGGATTGACTTTTCTTACAAGAAAAGCTTTCCGCTTTCTTGTAAAGTCATACATTTTTAAACATTACGCCCAACAAGACAAACGTGAGCAATAAAAACTAAATAAACGACTATTGCCAACAGTTCAGTAAAGGAGTTTTGGAATCGGCATGTATTGACCCAACACAATCGTTTTCTATGTGTATATGTACATATATAAATAACTTTAATTCTTTTTGTGAATCTGCTATTTTTATTCGACAAACAAGACTTAAATTGATAGCCAACGCGTGATGCAGAATAGACAACAATTTCATCAAAGGATATAATACAAGAAACAACTACAACAGATAAGTCGATATAAAGCTTGAACTCTGCCCACAAACATAAAAGAAAACTAAAATAAATAATTTAATACCTCTGAGCTAGTGTACCATCAATGATGTGAATGCACAAGTAAAAGAATAGTCCTTGAAGGTACAAGGATTTTATACAAAAACAATTTATCTGGTACGAGCAGAATATTTGACATAACAGAATGGGGTATGAACGTAAAAATGCGGTTGATTCAAAAATAAAAAAAAGATCCTGGGATGCGACACACGCTGATAGCTCCCCATCCCGTCTGTCGATTTGCTTTGCTTAAAAGTTTGTAGGTTTTCGTGTTTTGTTAAAAAAGTTCTCAGTTGAATTGTTCTTAAAAATTTAAAAACTACCAATAATATTTTGCATATAATGAAATAGTTTGATTTCAAAAATATTTTTTTGTTAACGAGATTTTTAGTCGAAAACCATTTTTTGCCAATTTTAGTAGCATTTCTTAAAAGTTTTCATTTAGTATATAAACAAATACAAATAAGATGGATGAAATAATTTCAAGTCAATATCTTCTATCTATTGAGAACAGAACATCAATTTTTACCAAATTTGCGAACTATTTTTTGTAGATTTTATTTTTTATGAAAAAACGGACTGTTGGATTTTTATAAAAAATTTACTGAATGTCGAAAACAATGTTTTTGGTGAGATAAAATAAGTTTGAAACCAATATTTTTAATTTTTAAAAAGATATTTGAGTCGAAAATCAATGTTTACCAACTTTTAGTAATGCTTTCTTTAGGTTTTTTTTTATTTTTTGTACAAAAACTTTCCATTCGATTTTCTCAAAATTTTATCCAATGTTGAAAACAATATCTTTTATAAAACAAAATTAATTTGAAGCGTATATCTCAAATTTTTGAAAAGATATATGAGTCGAAAAGCAATTTTTACGAACTTTATTATTTTTTTAGGTTTTTTATTTTTTTAAAAAAACTGTCTGCTCGATTTTTGTCAAAATTTTACTGATTTTTGATAACAATATTTTTTAAAAGATAAAATTAGTTTAAAACCAATATATCAAAGTTTTGAAAAGGTATTTAAGTCGAAAATCAATTTTTACCAACTTTGAGTAATGTTTTTTTTAGGTTTTTATTTTTTATAAAAAAAATTATCAATTCGATTTTTCTCAAAATTTTACCACATTTTAAAGACGCTATTCTTCGTTGCACAAAAATTTGTTTGGAGATAATATCATTTTTTGTTCATAAAATTTTCGAGGTGACAAATATTTTTTTCAGTTTTTTTGATTTATAAAAAAAACTGTTAATTAGAATTTTTTCAAAAATTACATTTGTTTGGTATCGCGTACAATATATAATATGAAATTTAATTCAAGTCTCTAGCGTTATTGGTTCGTGAGATATTTTGGGTTAACCAAAATGTTCACCTTTTTTTTAAATTACTATGGTAAAAAAACCACGCACTCAATTTTTTTGAGAGTCCTTTTTCCACCTTTCTACTTTATTATCTGTATAACAAACTTTATTTAAAGTCGATTTCTCTATTGGTTCTTGAGCTATAAATAAAATAAATTGGGTGGCGCAACAGTCCGTTGAGAACTAGGGCCTAGTGACTTACAACTCTCAACCATTCCTGTGTGCGAGTACTGATGTCAGGAATGGAGAGGACCTACAGTTTTAACCCGAATCCGAACGGTTAATTTGAGAAAGAACTTTTCATGACAAGAATTACTCTTACGAGGGGCAGTACCCGTGAAAAAAAATTTAGATGGCATAGGCAGTGATCGAACCCAAGACCTCTGGCATGACAGTCCAATGCATTTTTTTTTTTTCAAATTCATGTTTATTAATTCATTCTTAAGACTATCTTAAAGCTAGACAAAAATTCAAAAAACTAGCCTAATTATCCATAACTTACAACTAACTTACTGGTCCGATACGGACACTCTAAGTTAAACAATAATACTTAATTCTAATGCCTTTCGGCCCTAAGATCTATTTAACTTCAGTTCAATTTTATTTATTTTTGTATTCATTAGAAAATTTAAAAAAAAGCTAATATCAATATCCTTTTTTATTTTTACTTAAAACTACTTAAAATAAGGTCCTTATGTCCAATGCATTAACCATCATGCAACGGGTTCTACGTTCTTGAGCTATGGACGACGAAAAAACGTACGGACGTGCGGACTTAGTAAAAAATTAAATAATGCTTTAAAAACATATCGCAGAAATTTTCACCGTCGCGTCGTTTGTTTTCTAAATTGCAGAATGGATATACTTAGTTTTTATTAACATTTACATGTCTTTAATGACAACTATACATGTTAAAGATAGTATTTTTAACACGGATTTAAAAAAAAATTGTAAGGAGTTCGTTAGATAGAAAAAGGCAAAGGTCTAAAATAAAAAGATTCAAAAACTCTGAAACTGAAAAGCAAAAACTAAAAACTTTTTAATACAAAATAGGAAAAGAGGCTGGAATGCGACTCACACTGTTAACTTCCCATCCGTACCCCTCTTTCAATTTGTCTAAAACTTTAATAACAGCACAAATTTTAGAAGGATCGAATTTTCATTTTGTTTTCGAAAAAATAAAAACACAATAATACTACTGAAAATTATTTAAAATTTATTTTTGACCCAAATATCACTTGAAAATAATTTTGATGGCTTCAAAATATCTTAATTCTATACAACATATTGTTACCAGTATTATGTAATGATCCATCCAATCCAATGCACAGCTTTTTTTATGAAATAACAAACTTCCAAAAGTACTACTAAAATTTGGTTAAAAATGATTTCAATTCGAATAGCTCGAAAGCAAGGGGAACTATTTAAAATTATTTAATTCCGCTCAAAATATTGCTGTTGATATTTATATAATTTTGGTGAAAAATTCTATTGACAATTTTTGGTACAATAAAAGAAAGAATAATAATAATTACAAGTATCTTGAGAACAAAAAAAAACAAGAGTTTTAAATTCAAACTTTCTTCATCTTATACAAAGTTAGAAAAAAGAATAAAAGGAGAAATATTGTTATTAATGTTTTGTAATATGTATTTAAAGACATTGTTTTCCTTTTAAAATATATTGATTTAACTCCTCTAATACTTCTTCACATTAAACAGCTAAAACGCTCTTTCAATTTTACTTGATAACAAAATTGACTTGTTAGAAAAACCCCATTTGAACATTTTTAGCGGGTGCCAATGGGAAGTTATCAGTGTGGGTCGCACTCCAGACTCTTTTTTCAGTATATATTTTAAAAGATTGTTCAGGCTTTGGATTCGTTACAGAAACAAAAATCTGTTTACCTTTTTCTGTTCAGCGTTTCCTTAAGTTTTATGGTAGACAGTTGAAACCTAACAACTTATGAAGATTTTTCGAAAACTTTATATTGAAGACAGTTTTTGCCACAATATGGTCTCTGCACCAATTCTTTTTTCAATTTTATGTGGTTTAAATTTTCCGTGAATAAGCAAATCATTCACTATTGCTTCCTTTATCGAAGCCCCAATCTAGACAGAGTGTCAACTTCTCGTGAATTTGATGCTTTGTCTGATTCCATTCAAAGAATTGTTTCGTCCTATCCTCGCACTGAAATCGTTGTTACGGGCGATTTCAATGTACACAATTCTTCATGGCTTCAACATTCGGGCCAGGCAACACCAGAAGGAGTGTGTGCTGAGATCTTTGCTGAGTTAAACCACCTAACTCAGCTGGTCAACGAGCCCACTCGAATATCGGACGTGGTAGGTCGAGCAGAAAACACTCTTGACTTGTTTCTCACCTCTGACCCTGATAAGTACACTATTAGTGTTTTATCTCCTCTAGGCACATCTGACCATTGTGTCATATCAGCAAATTTCTCGTGTAAAAACTCTCCAGTTAAAGAAAGAGCTCCTAAGAGAACCGTTTGGCAATACGAGAAAGCCAACTGGGACGGTCTCAATAATTATTTTAGGATCTTTAACTGGTCACTATGCTTCCTCGACGTTGACGCCAGCGCTGATATGATCACAAGTTTGATTCTCCTGGGAATGAGAACTTTTATCCCGAATAGGGTTAAAAGCATCAGACCTAAGGAAAACGCATGGTTCGATGCGAGCTGTAAAGAGGTTATTAGGGTCAAGAAGGTAAGTTTCCGTTGTTTTAAAGCCAATCCAACTGAGGAAAACCGGAATAAGTTCAAGCAAGCCAGGAAGGCCTGCAACGCCCATATTCGACGGACTAAATTTTTACATGACCAAAATTACGGAAAAAAATACTGCAATGATATTTTAAAAGCATTTGATAGGGTTTGGCATCAGGCTCTCTTATCGAAAATGCGAGCTTTCGGTTTTCATGAATCCCTCCTTTATTGGATTAGTAATTACCTTTCGAATCGTTCACTACAAGTTGTATTGGATGGATTCAAGTTTGAAAACCACAAAATAAATGCTGGTGTGCCCCAGGGCTCTGTGCTATCTCCAACACTCTTTCTCATTTTTATTAATGATCTCTTGTCTGCAACTTCTAATCCAATACATTGTTTTGCTGACGATAGTACTCTTAGCTTTTCATATTCGTTTTCAGATTCACATCCCTCTTCTTCGGATGTGGAACTGCAACGACAAAATATGATAAGCTCATTAAATTCCGACCTCAACAGCATTGTACAATGGGGAATAAGAAACCGCGTGGAATTTAATGCTTCGAAAACCCAATGCTGTCTTGTATCGTTGAAGCGAAATATACCCCCCTTGCCATTATCCATAAATGGCACTTGCATCGAGGAGACTGAACATCTCGATATTCTCGGTATGTGTATCACCAACCACCTTTTGTGGAACGATCACATACGCGATGTCGCCAAAAATGCCGCAAGATGTTTGGGTTTTCTAAGGCGATGCAAGAAGTTTTTCTCACCCTCTGATCTGGCTGTTATCTACAAGACTTATATACGTCCAAAGCTTGAGTATAACTCCCATATCTGGGCTGGTGCTCCTGCAACTTACTTAAGCCTCTTGGACAGTATTGAACGTAGAGCATTTAGATTGATTGGTGATATTACCATCATAAGATCATTTACTTCGCTTGAACATCGTCGAAATGTTTCTTGTCTCACCCTCTTTTACCGTTATTTTAATGGTTTATGCTCTAGTGAAATAGCCAGTTGCATTCCTCCCCTTAAACAGTTCAACTGTAATACTCGCGCTTCTAGGAATGCTCATCAATATACCCTCGAGCCCAACTTCGGTCGTACTGTCAAGTACAGAGATTCGTTCTTTAGCCGTACTATGCGAATGTGGAATGCCTTGCCACACTCTGTCTTTCCCAGCCATTGCAATATTCAGGAATTCAAAACCAATGTGCACCGACAACTCCTATCAACCCCTCTCTCCCTTTCCTAGTGCTCACACTGTGTCTACATAATAAGGGTATTATTATCCCTTTGAGTGTGCGCTTATTATAAAAAAAAAAAAAAAAAAAAAGAAGGGACAATGAATGGCAGGCTATTGTATTTTCAGATCTTACGATAAAACAAAAAAAAAGAAAGAAATGCAAATCAGCATTTAACAAAGTAATAAACAGGTAGTATGAAAAAAATAGTGAATAGAAAACAAAATAAGAGCGTTTATTTGGTAGAAGCGAAACCCCCCCGATATTGTATATGAAAACGGACTTCTATTGATCGGATCGCTATATTATTACAGGATCTTAAGTTGGAATAATCTGAAGATTTCCTCAAAATTCGTCACGTGTCGTATAAACATACATCGATTTAGACAGATGTCTAGGTTATAGATACATTTAGTATTTTTTTAAATTATTTCTCTTGGAACTTTTCTCTCAATTGATAAAACATAGAGATTGACTAGACAGTCTTCGGTCATAGTAGATCAAAGGTGTATAATTTGTATAAGTTTTAACTTTGAAAATGGTCAAAAAGTATTATATAGTAAGTTATGTGTAAAGCAATGATTCGCTAAAGTTGATATCGATTTAAAAACTTTGTTTTAACGATTTGGAAAACGTTGTTTATATCCTTCACATAGCTGTACAGTGTACACCGATGTTTCAATCGGTCAAGGTACTCAAACATTGTTTGATGAACTTCTTCTTTCTCCTTTTACCTCGTTGGTCTTTTTTGAAGTCCAAATCATAAAGTTAGAGTTATAGAATTTTAGATCGTGCATTCGTTAGAAAACCATTAAATGCTAAAGTTTCCGAAGCCATTTTTGTAGACTGTAAATATTATTGTACAGGTTTTATAGTTTGATTGAAGTGAGTATTGAATATTGAAAACAGAACTAGTAGGAATGTACTTATTAAAGTATATTTTTGAGAAAAGTAAGCTCAAAGAAAATAATTATTGTTTAACACTTTTGGTTCGATTATTTCCTTTTATCTAAATTCTTTAAAACTTTTATAAGTAACGTTATTACTGTATATAGACGCTGTCGTTTTTATTTTTAAATATAGAGAAATATATTACAATCCAGCAGTGAAAAGTAATTGGATCTAACTCTATATAATTTGGCAGAAATGTATTATTCTATGTTTTTGCGGTTAAGACTTGTAACTCAGGAACAAATTTTGAAATTAAATTGTAAATTGGTTAGCTACATATCACTGTTTCTAACTTTTTTAGTTCTCAATCTAGAAGGGATCAAATCGGATAAGTTTGTTCCTGTAAAAAGTTATAGTGCCTGAGGATTTAGCTTTGATTCGTGATTAATTTTAATGTATTAATTAGAAATTATTCTTGCTGTGTAAAACTTGTACTCGCACACAGTTTAAATGTCATTTATATATGTAAACTGCAACAAAATATTTTCAGTTTGTATTTTGTCCACATTGTACCAGAATGTACGAATTTTAACTTAAGGTTTTATATTTTTAAACTCAGAAAAAACACGTATTTCATAAAAGAAAGTTCAAGTGTAAGTTAATTAATTATGTAATCGGCGTTAGTAGATGTAGGAAAATATTAATTACTTAATTTATTAATTAATAATTCAATTCAATATTTAAAGTTTTTATTTTCATTTCTTACAGAATATAAAAAAATCATGCAGACCAATGTTCAAATTGACTCAAAAAACCTCCGACCAAGAAGCGAAGAAAATTATCGTGGCAGAGGTCATCATATAACAATAGAGGCAAGTATGTAGTACTATATTTATCGAACGTGGTTTGGACTTGGAGTGATAAATAAAAAGTAGGAATAAACAGTCTAGAAGGAAATAAACATTAAAAATCGTTCTCTTGTACGGCGTTATATGTATAAAAAGGAAATTTGAATTTTATTAATTATTATTCTTTTACATTACCAAAACATTGTCGTAGGATACCTACATATTATTTCGAATTTATTTTATGGGTAGATATTTTTAAATGATTTATAATTTTGACCAAGTTGATGTTTATGTTTGATTTGAGAACAATTAAAGTGGTGATTCTCATCGGCTTTGTTGGTCTTTTTGATGATTAAATGAAAACAGTTTTCATCTGATTTTTCCCAACGTTTCGACGGTGATTGCCGTCTTCTTCAGGGGATGTCTTTATTCACAAAAATGATAAAAATGTTTATTTAATACATACGAATATTATGTAAAGCGTACAAGTATGACTTACATTGATTTGAATATTACAAAAACATTAAACAAAAAAACAATTAAAACAATTAAAAAAAATAAAATTTAAAGCGCTTCCGATTTGAAGACTTGTCAACTGTTATATTAAATTTGATATTTTTAAAATAAATTTTTTCATTGGAATGAAAGATTAATATATAAAAGTACATAATGTATGTAGATACATAGTAGCAGTCGTTTTGTGTCCCTAGTTTTTGAGTGATTCAGACAAAAATTAGCTTTATTTAAAACGTTATCCAACTGAAAATGTTTTATGTATATATGCCTAACTATTTTGTTTTAAAATATTAAAAGTTTATCCATTTAAAAAGTGACAGTTGAAAATATTAGGTATTTGCAAAAATACCTAATAAACAATAATTTGTAGGTAATCGTCCGTTTTTTGGCAATAGTAAATTAATTTGTCAAATCGTAAAAAAATTGAAACATTTCCAAAACTGATTTTTTTCTCTTGATGATTATTTTGTGGTGTGAGATTTTATATAAAGACATTGTAAAGTTGAAGAATGTAACAATCGGTGAGAATATATTGAAATTTTATTTGAAAATGTGTAATAAATCGAAGAAAAAATAAGAAAAGTATGTCTTAAGATTTATTTGACTGTTTTTTTATATAGTATGGGAGGCAGCGGTCAAAGCACCTACCTCATCGAGTCAATGGAAAATTTGGTCATTAACGAATGGTAAATGACACGAAGATTACAAAACCGCTGGTCGGACAGACTTTTTCCGGGCCTTTTGGCCGCAAAATGGTCACTTCCGGTTGCGTTTTTTGGTGTTGGGTTATACCATCAGGTCAATGGAAAATTAAAATAGTAGTTGGTGGAGATCTGGTGGTAGATTTAAAATCATTTGGTCGGACAGACACAATCCGGGACCAACCCTTTGTCCGACCATCTCAAAGAACGGCATTTTTGGTGTTGACCTACCTCATCGGGTCAATGGACAACTGAGGTATCAAATGAAAGCTTGAACCGTCTACTTTTAGAATCTACTGGTCGGACAAACTTTTCATGGGCCAAACATACATACGTCCGACCGCTCCCCAAAAAAATGCTTTTATCTTTTTTCAACTCAATATCAAACATTTTTAAGTCAAACAAATATAAAATTTGTATCAGTGTATCAGATAAAAGTTAACATTGTCACCTAAATAAATTATATAAAAAAAGTTTAAAAAAAATTACAAAAAGCCATAACAAAATCTATTGATCATTTTTTTTTTCAGGAAATTAAATTTTTTTTGTTAAATTAAATAAATGACATACTTACCGACGAACTACTAACTCCAATTAAAATGCAATCATATTTCTTTACTTAAAATTGCACCAGGTATCTAATAAAATTATATTTTTTTTATAAATTAAGAAATTGAAAACAAATAGTTATCACCTCAAATATTGCGAACTAAGAATAGTATTCCCTCCAAAATATTTAAGTGCATCGAAGTATATCGTTTTTCACATCTGCTAATTTTTTTAGACAAATCGAAGTGGCAATTTTTTTAAAGTTGGTAAAAGTAGACTCGAATGTTTTAGCAACAATTAAAGATATTGGCTTTAAAACATTAAAACATTATTCTTTGCATTTCGTTAAACTTAAAAAAAATCCAGTTGACAGGTTTTTTTATAAAAACTAAAAATTTATAAAAAAAAACTATAGAAAATTGGAAAATATTGATTTTTAAATAAAATATGTAACTAGAAAATAATTATTTCATTCTATACAAAATATTGTTGTTTACCAAATATTTCTTAGAAAAATCCAATCGGCATTATTATTATAAAATATAAAAGAGGCTGGGATGCGACCCACACTGATAACTTCCCATCCCGTCTGTCGATTTTTTTTGCTTAAAAGATTTGTAGGTTTTTGTGTTTTGTTAAAAAAGTTATCCATTAAATTATTCTAAAAAATTTAAAAATAACCAACAATATTTTGCATTATGATAAAATAGTTTGATTTCAAAATCTATATTTGTTAACGAGATTTTTAGTCGTTAAAAAATTTTTACCAATTTTAGTAGCATTTCTTAAAAGTTAACAAATACAAATTGGATAAATGAAATTAATTTGAAGTCAATGTTTTCTATTATTCACGAGATATCGTACCGAACATTAATTTTTACCAATTTTGCGTACTATTTTTGTAGATTTAAATTTTTTATGAAAAAACTGACTGTTAGATTCTTATAAAAAATTACTGAACGTTGAAAACAATATTTTTTATAAAATAAAATTAATTTGAAGCGTATATCTCAAATTTTTGGAAAGATATTTGAGTCGAAAATCAATTTTTACGAACTTTTATTAATTTTTTGTAGGTTTTTATTTTTTGTAAAAAAACTGTTAATTGGATTTTTTTTCAAAATTTGACTGAATGTTGAAAACAATATTTCTCATAAGACAAAATTATTTTAAAGCCAATATCTCAAAGTTTTGAAAAGATATTTTAGTAGAAAATCAATTTTTACCAACTTTTGTTATTTTTTGTAAGGTTTTTATTTTTTGTAAAAAAAACTGTCAATTCAATATTTTGTAAAAGATAAAATTAGTTTAAAGTCAATGTCTCAAATTTTTGAAAAAGATATTTGAGTCGAAATTGAATTTTTACCAACTTTGAGTTATGTTTTTTTTGGGTTTTTATTTTTTATAAAAAAAAACTGTCAATTCGACTTTTCTCAAAATTTTACCAGATGCTGAAAACGGTATTTTGCGTTGCACAAAATTGTTTTTGAGATAAAATCATCTTTTAATCGTGAAAATTCGACAAATCGGACCCATTACAATAACTTCCTATGGGAAGTTAAAAACCTTCAACAAATGCTAGTAAAAATCGATTTTCGGCCAAAACATCTCGGGAACAAAAACAGGCATTGAAATCAAACTTATGTTACTAATGAAAAATATTGTTGTTAAGTTTATTTTTTTGAAGAATTCAATCGACAACTTTTCTAATAAAAAAAAAGAAAGCAACTTAAAACTAATAAACATTGGTTTTCGACTAAGACATCTGGAGAACAGTGAAATATATTGAATTGAATTTTATTTTTATCTTACACAAAATGTTCTTATTAAAATTTTGTAAAACTTTTAGAAATATCGACAGCCGGTCACGCATCCCAGCATATTTTTTTAGTGACAATGATCAAAGTCATAATTATTGCGTTTCTCATAATTGTATCCTAATATATTTGCTAACTGGATTAACAGTAGGTTGACATCAAGCGTTTGCTTTAGTTCTTTTCTCTTTTCTATTTTTTCAGTAAAATTTGAAAACATTTTAAAATATATTCCACATGCATATTTACTATACCATTGATGTGTTGTATCTAATATGAATTCCAATTATCGGTCTTATAATCCTTATATCATGTTTTATGCAGTTAATAAATCAATTTAAACAAATTCACCACAATCAGTTTTCGTACAGAAATATTAATCAGTACATTTTAAACTTCAAGTTTCTATTTTACTGTAAGAAGATGATGAAGTGATAAAAATATATGGTTTTGAATATTTATAGACCTTTTATATTTTAAGAGTATAAAATATAATTAACTAAGACTCTTAGGACTTGCACAATTTTTTCATGGTCAAATTATTTTTATTTTAACTGGGAGGTATCTATTTTGTTGTTGTTTTTTCCTTAAATAAATGACAAAGGTTGATGAAAGAACCCTTTTCAATTTGATTATTTCTATAAAAGTTTCTTTGGAATTCATGAGATGACGATGAAATAAAAGTTAACATTTCAACACGAAAATTACGAATGTGTGTTTGTCAGATGGACGAAAAAAAATAATGGACCAAAAAAAAAAAAAAAATATCGAAACGAAACCGAATGCGTCATTTTTGCAAAAACCATCACAGACAAATACAACGACTACCAACAAATGTGGTTCTATGTCTTACATGTTTATATATAGTTTATTATATAAACGAAATAAGACTCTATTTTCCATACATTTTGGAATGTGGTTAGAGTTGGTAATGTTATAATTTGGGGTTGAATTTGTTGTCAGATCACAATTTACCACATTCATGTTAATGAAATTGCGGCAAAAAAAGGATGTCACATTTTACATACAAACACTTTACAACTTTATATTTTGTTGTATACATATCTATACATATGTATATTAGTAGTTATGATGTAGTGAAGTTTATGTAAGAAGTTTATTTTGACAAAATAGTCAATAAATTAATAAGCAACAATTTTGGATATTTTGTAAGAAAAATGTGAAAAGAAAAAAAATATTATTTATACTTCTATAACTGCTGCAACTTTAAAGAATGTAGTTTGTAAAAAAACTGAAATAAAAAGAAAGACAAACTAATTTTTTAACCCTATTACATTGATTGAATTATACTTATATATGTATGTAAGTATTACATTGTTGTACACGTGGTATTCTCTGTAGTATCCGTTTCATGATGGTTAGTGCTTATAGGACTGTCATGGAAAAGGTCTTGGGTACAATCCCTGCCTGCGCTACCTAAAAGTTTTTTTTTTCACTGGTACTGTCTCTTGTGAGGAATTGTCACATCCTCCAAGAGTAATTCTTTCAAAGAAGTGCTTTTTAAAATTAGCAAACTGTAGGTCCCCTTCATCCCTGACGTGACTCGCACACGGGGATGTGATTGAGAGTTTTAAGTCACCACTAGGTGTGGTTCCTTACGGACATTAATTCTTTTATAAATCTGTTGCTTTACGAAATTCATCCGAAAAAATTAACAAAATTATTGGAAGATTTGCTATAGCTTATTATCAGCTAATATAATATAATTTCCAATTATGCAGCGATCCATGATTCAAAAGGCAACATGAAGACGTGCGACGTATGCGGGAACTGGTTTCGATTTATGTGCGCTGCAGTCGACAGCTTTATACAAAATAAATATTTCGCATTATGCAGCCTGCGCAGATGCTCAGAATTTAAAAAAAACGCAACTAAAAATATCGATGTCCACGGTGAATGGAAATTCACCAACTCAATTGCATCATAGTTTTACTCAACCATAGATACAACAAAACGCACTACAGTTTTCATCGAAGTTTCTCCGTCAAAAAGCAAACCAATTAATTTACAGCATAAACCTGCATTGTAAGAAGAGCCATACGAACCCTCGACATCAGTTTTTCAACATCGGCTCTATAACTGCTATAAACAAAGTCCTACTTTTTGGTCTCAGAAGAAATTCGACAACTTTTCTACACTGAGCAAAAATCAGTTAATCATCGAAAGCACATTCCGCATCGATGACCTTAAAAGGGAGGATCTCAAAACCCTCCCAAAAAGATCATATTCATATAGAAGAATTGACTTAGAAGAAGAAAAAGCTTTAGAAAAAGATTTTTTCAACCGTAAGTATCAAATACTATCTAAAATTACATCACATCTAGTTCTGAATTTGATGCTGATATTTCGACAGATAACAATAGTCAAGTTCAAGCCTGGTTGAAGGCCAAGTCTATATCAATGATTTGCGAGAAAATGACCACTGCGATTGCCTAAATGTCTACTGATCTATGGTGCCAACATCGTTTTAGCAAACACTCTTGTACACACATCACTACTAAGAGTATTTGCCAAATCTTCATCCCGTTCACCCAATTAGAATAACCGACATTGCTTTAGAAAACGCTTGTCACGCATTCAACAAATGATGAGTCGAACACAGGAACTCCACAATAAAGTCGAAAGTTACTTCACATAGGGATATATCGGAAAACTCTGTCTCGTATACATTGTTCAAAATCTAAACAATCCGGCAAGGTAAGACTGGGATGCGGAGGCAAAAGTTGACGGCATTTCTCTTCAAGAGCTTGGACTTACTAACCTACTTAATGTTCGACATACCCTACCCAAGTTTCTTTAAAGACGTTTCGCGATATGTGCCGACTTCCAAGAAATGTTTCACCAAATAGGGATAAGAAAAGAGGACCATAATTATTTATTATTAAATACGTTAAATACTAACGTTAAGTTTAAAATATTTACTTAAATCTAAATTTCAAAAAAAAAAAAACAAATTAAATAAAAACTTGCATATTTCAGATTGTCATTTGTAGATTGATTGAGTATAGGTAGAGACTTTATTAAATTAACCGATTAATTTATTAAGAATACTGTTAGCGCCATAGTTCAATCTGCTAAAAATAATTCTAAGGAGTAAATTTCTTCTTAAGTTAGCCTTAATTATGTAGATTTAATATAATCAACAAGGGACAGATGGACATGCAATCGTTTTATTCAATACACCAGCTTTAAAGCAGAACTGGCAAATACTCTCCGTGACCAGAAAGAGATGAGAGATTTATCAAGGGAACCATTTTAGTGTAATTTAGGTAATAAAAACATATCAGGCAAGGGGAAAAAATGAAGACAAATACCTAAGAAATCTACGTTAAATACTTTCTATTCTCACAATATGAACCGATTAGTATGGCTCCCATGCAACGCAAGCCTATTTAAGACAACATACAGAATTTTAATAATATATGGATCACAGAACTCTCGGCACAATCTTTTAACAATACCAAACGGTTTGTTAGCTTTTTTGAGTCAAAAGAACTGGATTCTATATTTAAACGTGACGAATTCAACATAAAGTCATAATTTATTGGATTACGTTTGGGTGTAAAACACTTGTCTTACACTTGTCAACATTTAAAATCAAATGATTTGTTTTGCGCCATTACCATTCCCAAAATGGATTTAGATCTTTTTGTAGCTCTTTACAAATCTCAATGTATGTAGTTAATAATTCGAAACATTTTAACATCATCTGTATAGATTAGCGATACAGAATTATTTAAAATAGAAGGCCAATCATTAGTAAATAAAATAAACAGCAACGGACTAAGGTGACTCTCTTGAGGCTTGCCAGAATTGACATTAAGGGTTTATCCTTAATCTTACGCTGTAATAACTATCTTTTAATCCACGTAATAAAATAGTCGTTAGGTCCAATTTTACTTAATTTATTAAGAAGAATACATGACTTAATTTGTCAAATGCCTTGTTAAAGTCTGTAAAAATACAATCAACTTAAGAGTGTTTTTATAAAACATTAGTAATTGTAGATTTTTATTTTACAAAGCCATGTTTATTTTCACATACAACAGAAGAACAATCAAACGAAATTTTTGCACAGACAAGGATTCAATTGGAAATGGACACAATCTCGCTGTAGGACAATAGTTCGGCACTAAATTTGTAGAACCTTTTTATGGACTTGCTTAAGGTATGAACATTTTTAAAGATCTGAGAACTTAGAACATTTCAGAGAATCGTTGAAAAGTTGACGTAATGATGGGCTTTCATCAGGACCAGGAATGAAGCTTCCATTTAAGCTTTAAGATATTGTCATGTGTGAACCTTAGAAAATGAGCAATTTGATGTAAGATGACAGTATTCTTGTGTCATATCAACAGATTTAAATTGTGTCAATAATATCCAATAATAGCAAACATTTAAGGAATAACACTTTACTATATTTTTAGTTTCTGAATAATTGATCTAAAGCAAGATTGTTAACTTTGAATTGTCAAAGTTTATAGTATAGTCAAAATTTGTATCATATTTAGTTATTTCCAAGAACTATTGGCTTAATCTAAAAATCAAACATTTGTTAATTTGTTGTATTTTTTTGTGGATTTTAGGATATAAATAAATAAATTAGATGGCGCAATAGCCCGTTGTGAACTAGGGCCTAGTGACTTATTACTTTCAAGCATTGCTGTGTGTGAGTCATGTCAGGGATAGAGGTGACCAACAGTTTATTATGCCTTATCCGAAAAGCTTAGTTGAGAAAGCACTTTTAACGAACAAACAATTACTCTTGGAGGGTTTTTTAATTCCTCGCAAGACGTAGTACCCAGGAAAAAAATCTTTAAATCAACATGCAGGGATTGAGCCCAAGACTTTAAGGGTTTTAAGTGTTTTTAAACAATGTTTATTGGTACCAATTATTGGAATACGTCTTTGGCTTAAGCTTAGTCGCCAAATTGACTGCAACAGATTTGTGTTATGATATCTCAGTTTTGGTAATTTTTGTGTACCTATATTTTAGGGATCTTTACTGTGTTTGCATTTTAATATTTTAAAACAAAAGTTGAGTTCTTTTCTGATCAGGCAAAATAAAATAAATACAAAATATGAATAAATGTCGCAAACAACAACAAAATACTACACATCATCTCTCTTCTCTCCCTAAAGTGTACCTTAAAACACACTTATTTATGCAGGTACATACATACGTTGTGACAAATGGGCACATTTTTCTTACCATAGCCCTAGACATATAACAACAATATTGTTTGCAATAGCAAACTCAAAGCAAATATAACAATGGTCAAATGCATCCCTAACACTTTTACACTCAACAATAATGAACGTGTCAACGAAAGCATTAAATTTCATGTCTTTCATAAAACTCACACGGAAACGCTAAACATAGTTACCCCTCAACATACCTATTCTGCCTAGTTTGTTTTTGTAGTTTCCATTCCCACTTAAAAATAAAAAAAAATATGCCAATTTGATATGCCATCATAAACATGAAAGCGTTGACATCTGAAACAAATTGCAGTTTCATTACTCAAGCTGACAAGGAGACAAAAGGATGTTCTAATGTGTAATGTTGGAGATGGTAGATGAATCATACATTTTTTGCAGATCAAACTAAGGCTGTAATCCTGATTCGAACTCATACACCTGAGAATGCTTTATCTCTCTTTTGTCGTTCAGGTTCTCTTATACAGATTTCTGTTTCTGCAATAAGCTCTTCTTCCTGTCAAATTATGTTATATGTAAACGAGCTTTTTTGGAATCAGCTGTCTAGCTGTCTTATGAAGCGACAATCATCTCTGACTCTGCGTGTATTTATTAACAACAACCACCTGAAAATAAAACATCCCTGTGTGCCAAAAACAATGCGCTGGCAATATGGCTGCCACTGCCTGGTGTTAACTGTTAAGTCACCTTGGGTAAATGCTTCAATGTGAACGTGAATGCTACGTCGTATTAGATGAGTTCCCATGGGTTTAGGCTTGGGGCTTGGGGTATGTAGGGCTTTTCTAGCCCCAACAACAACAAAAAAAAAACATGGAAAATGAGAAAAAATGTGTACCCATACAGTTTTAACAGCTATTATACGTGTTCGATAAACGACAAGCTTAAATGGCAGTACGAAGAAGTTCAAATTCAGTATCCTGCTCACTGCTCACTGCTGGCTGATGATTGAAAGGACTTTTCTCATTTCTCAGTCGAAAATTATATTCTCGAGCGTGTTGACACGCCATTTTGTTGCTTTTTAACGCTGTTTCTAAATCGAGTCTTTTCATTTTTTTCTGTCTTTGCTTCTGCACGGCTGTTTTGTTTACTTTGTTGTCTTTGTTTTCGTGTGTGATGTTCCCTTTTTTAGTTGGTTTGTTTGGTTGTTCTTTGTTCGGGTTTTCATCAGCTACAGCTTAACAGCTAACGGTTTACGGGCTTCGCGTGTTGCATTGCATACGATTTCGTTCGCGCACTTGTGTTTATTATTGTAAATAAACAAAAATATTGCTTCGAGAGTTTTAAGTTATAAAACTTAACAAACTATAAAAGGACGCTGATCTACCTGGATACCTACAAAAAAAAAAACTAAACTTGTCTTGCGAATTTAAAAACCATTTCGGTTGGATAGTGTTTAATTTTTTTTTTTTTTCCTATTAACCTATACAAAAATAATCAAAATAAAGTGTGTTTGTTCTACTTGAGCTATTTTTATAGCTCTACTATCGTCGGTCGATAGCATAACAACCTACACCTATTATTGTTAAAGCCCTCCTTTCTATCCCACACTCTTATATGTTCTCTACTTTATGTTCTCAATTAAATTTTAACATCCAACTTCACGATTATTTAATAATCCTGCAACCTTGTAAGTTCCCTCCGAGGATAACCTAGGTACCTTTTTAATTCACTTCAAAGTTGTATTCACCAGCATAATTTCAGGGATGTTTTTGAATAATTTGCGTCTTCTTTAATCTACCTACATATGTTTAAGAGATTTTTAGTTTGTATCTGTAATCTATATAGGATTAGTTTTTGTCAATTATTTAATTGATATCTTATGTGTGAAAACATCTGAGTGCCAAAATAATTTCTTGTCTTTCAATTTACAAAATATTTACCTACCCTATCTGAGGAGGTGCAATATACACTTGATTTATTTCAAGGACTTACAACGTAATCACATTTGTATTTTTGATGTTAAATTGAATCGAATTGGTGGCGGTAGGAGTGGTCTAAATGCTACTGAAATACTGGATAAATGCGAATTGAGATTGAAAATACATTTTGATGGACACCAGCACCGCACTGTGAGACTTTGGGGAAAACAAAACAGAAACACACATCATCCATTTTGGAGATGAATTTTTTTGCTACTCTATGCCAACGCTTAGGTACCAAGAAGAAGCCGGTAAGGATGTTATTTGTTTTGTATGTAAGAACATTATGTAGGTACTTTACTTATAGGAACACTTAGAGGATATTGTACAATACACATCACACATGTATGTACGTTCATGGAGACGCTATATACAGTATAGGCACTTGTGTGGTGGAAGGCGCTTCCATTTGGAAATAATGAATTTTACTATACTCCAATGTGTGTACACAGATTTGTTGTTTTGTCAATATTTAGAGGCAGGGTTTTTGCTATTGAGTTCGATTGGTGAATTTTGCCATTGAAATGGTTTTCCAGATTATTTAAGGAAAACCTGCAAAACTTTACTATAATACCTAATTTTATTTTTATTCAAATAACGATTCAAAATCTTCTAGTAATATAAATTCATGGTGATGATTTAAATCTCTGAAAAATCAATTTTTGCGGTTTGTATTCCATCAGAAAACATAATGTATATTGATTAAAAACCAGGTCCGCAGATATATCAAACACCATACTATACAATTAAAATAACCTAGATTGAAGATAGGTAATTTTTGAAAATTTGTTTGAAATAACTTTTGAATCAAAAGTAGTTTTAAATGTACTAGTATCGGCAATAAGCGTAAGTCGACCATCTAAGACCGACAGCCAACATTTAAACATTAATCGAGATCGGTTGAGTGCTTTTTAAGAAAACGGTACTACACAATTTATTTAAGGCTAATTTACTTAACATTATACATATAATTGATATATCAAGTTCATCTTTTTAAGTGCATCAAGTGAAAACAAATACAATACTAGACAACAAAATTAAACTTTTTGTTGTGTTTCATACGCCAGAAAAAAACTGGTTTTCATAGAATAGTTTGATTAAAAAAGTTTTTAATTTCAAACATTACACATATTGATATACTACATAAGTACTGAAAAACAATATTACTGGTAAAACATCAGGTGCGGAGGTGTTCTTATAGCGGTAAAAGACACACATTTCTCTTCTTGTGTATCTTTCCCGCTTGAACTATAAATTGAACTGGTCTGTGTAAAGTTAATGGTACACGTACAGACTAAGACCATTTTCATTTTAAACGTTTGCATTCCTCCAAAAAGTTTGGAGTCTGTTTTTAATGAACTCTCCTTGGCATTAGACTTTCTTATCAGTTTTTCCTGCTCTGACACCAATATTTTACTTCTAGGTTATTTTAATTTACTACATACACATTGGCTGGATTCCATCTGAAGCCGAATTCTGCTTTGAAACCTCTCTCTCTTCTTCACAATTGGAACTATCTTTTCTCGATAAAATCCTTCTTAATGACTTACAGCAAACAAGCTGTATTAAAAAATCAAAAAATCGAATTCTCGATTTAGTATTTTCTTCTGATGCTATTAGTGCCCTTGTTCTAGAATCTACATAGGTCAGGAATTACTAATATTGATAAATATCACCCGCCCTTGCACATTTTTCTTGACTTAAGTAATCACCTTACTGAACACAGTAATTCCTTTGATTGATTATACAATTTTGATTTCAGAAGAGCTAATTTCCAGTTGTTGTCTGAAGGTTAAGCCATTTCTGGAATTGCTGATACTTTAGCATTTTCTAATATTGACGAAGCAGTTTCAAATTTTTATAAGATCCGTAATTATTGTTTGGAGAAAAATCTACCTTTAAAGAAATCAAGAAATACAAACTTCAGCCACCCTTGGTACACGAAAGAATTGCTTTTACTGTGTAGCAAAAGAAACAAGGCATGGAAAACTTATCTCAAAGCTCTGTCTCCAATCAATTTCTCTTTTTATGTTGAACTCTGTACGCTTAACGCTAGTTATATTACTGATATGGGGACCTCTTTGAAAAAGAATCCTAAAAAATGTTGGAAACTTGTGAACTTAAAGAAAAAATCAAATGGCTTTCCAGTTAACTTCACTTACAAGAATCATTCATTGAATAAAACTGTAGATATTTGTACCGCTTTCGCAACAAATTTCCGTGAGTCATTTGTCAATAGCTCTGAAGTAGTTGATGAAGTATATTTTTATAATCTTCACTCCTTTTCGCAAAACATCCCTGTGCTACAGAGTACGGTACTTGATCTTTTATCCGTGTTGAATGATGACTGCTCAGCCGGTCCTGATGGTATTCCCCCCATAGAGAACAGATCAAATCATACCTTGCAAAAAGATCCTATAAGGTCAAATTTAGAAATTGTCATTCTGAACCTTTTGTTGCTCAATGTGGTGTTACCCAGGGAAGCCATCTTGGCCTTTTTCTGTTCACCCTGTCTATTAACGATGTATCGTCATGTCTACGCTCAAGTGAAGTTCTCATTTTCGCTGGCGACATGAAGATATGATAGTATCCTTTTACAAGCCGACATTGATAGTTTCACATTTTGGTGTGGGAAGAATAGTCTTGCCCTCAACCCTTTAAAATGTCAGACGATAACTTTTACTAATATACGAATCGATAATGTATTTGATTATTGTATATCACAGCAAAAACTCTGTCGCGTCTCCACATTTAAGGATTTAGTTTAGGTGTTCATTTCTGTTCCAACTTATATTAATTGTATTAATGTGATGTGATGTGTGTACGCATCGCAAGTATGGACTCCCTTCAACATAATTTCATTCGCTTTGCCCTAAAGGGCCTTCCTTGGGATGATCCTTATGATCTGCCTCCCTATGAACATCGTATTCAGCTTCTTCAAATGCAATCTCTCCATCAAAGGCGTGTTAATAATGTCTTAATATTTCTTCATCAACTAATTAATGGTGAAATTGATGCACCTTGTTTGCTATATTGTGTACATTTGAATTATCGAGGCGGAACTCATCACCTGCTTTCATTTGATTTTATACATATTGACTTCCATAGAACTAACTATGGGAAGAATGAATCTTTAAGTCGAATGAGCATTTAATATAACTTAAACTGTTCATCGATCGTAGCCTGAAGCTTGCTATCAGTTAACTACTTTCTGAAAAAAATTCTGAATTGTAAAAAAAATAAAAAAAATACGTGAAGAGAAACGGAATAGATTGGGCATTCATTTTCGAAGCTAGATCAAAATTATTCGTAGGATAATATAGGATAATAGGATAGGAAATTGTTCAAACATTGTATATACTAACTTAAGCATTACTATAAACTAAAGATTTGTATAATATCATTCGTCATCGCTTGCCAGCCTTCGTTTCTAAGCGAGAAACACATTTTGAAAAACAAAATCGAAATTGAAGAGGAATCCCAAACCTCAAACACAAATTGAAGAACTAAGTCGGGCAAGTTAAAATGTCTAATCGGAACACTTGGTAGCCCGAGAACAAGTTAGGTTTGTTAGTGATCTTGACAAGTCAAGAATTTTGCAATTCTACAAATATCACTATAAAGCTAACATTGGCCAAGGTTTATTACATAACCTTTTGATATGACTATATATTCAAAGGTCTAGGGCGCTCTTTTGATCTCAGAAAAATAAATATAATATATGTGCATGTTTAGACATAGCAAATCGGTGTTAGCACTTTATGGGATGGTTAAAAAACTTTTGTTGTAGCCCCTTATCCTTTAAATTGATATCGTACTCAAATACTTGAAAAATAACATGATGCTTATATCGTCTCAATCGACTGCTGCGTTCTTTTTTTGTTGAAAGCCAAGAGATCGCATGTTATTGGTGTTTCTTTTTCAATATCTAGCCTCTTCGTAAAGCCACATTATTTCCCGTAGAAATTAAAACATTAAAACAACATTTAAATTATTAAAACCCGCCAGCTTCAAACTTATAAAAATACAAAATTAAAAAAAAATTCTTTTAAAAGTTCATCTAACGGTGAAATTTATTTGAACGAGTTAATATTAGCATCATCGCATATGTCAGTTTATACTTTTTAATCTACCCTAATCGTCATCAGGTACCACCTCCAAGAACTTGTAAGATTTGACGTGTGGATGCGATATACAGTTTGCCTATTTATTATTTACAACAGAATAAATCGATATTCACTTCTAATAGGCTACTCCAACAATCCACTTGAAATGGGTTGAATTGGAAGTGTCGGATTTGAGTGCCTGAAGAAACTCAAAATTCAATAATCCTCTTCAAATTTCTATAACATTTAAGTTTAACCAATATAAGTATATAGGCAAGGTAAAATAGGTGTGGTAGCTTTGATGATGATGAGCAGAGTATCTGTAACACGTATTGACATAATACGTTGTATCAAAAATGCTTAGGAAGATGATTTTGCAAAATATACCCAAAAGGACAATATCTTACAAAATCCTTAATTCAAACCACATACTTAAAACGTTAGAGAATCCAGCTTCATACATACAAACATACATGAAAGCAAGGCTGTCCGAAGTACATGATAAAATCTTTAACAAGACTGCGGAACATAGAACCATCAAAGTTTATAGACGTCTTTTTAGATACCCATATCCACACTACATACATATATGTATGGAGGTTGAGACATGGTATAGGTATTGATTGTAAATCTTGAAGACAATATCGTTATTTTATTAACATCTTACATCGCTCATCAAACTTTTGGTCCTTGGTTACGAAGGATGCTTTTTTTATTTAATGGAAGTTGTATACATATTTAGTTTTATACAGAAGCTATATATCTTTGAAGGCTAAAACTGTAATACACCTGAATTTAGTTGAGTGTGGATATATCAAATGCGTTGGTTGAAAGTTTTCAAATTTGTAGGCATTTTCAAACGGGAGTGGTAAATAGTAGTAGTAAGCCTTTAACACTGATGGTGTTGGTGTTTCGAAGTTTCTCTAAAGTATAAAACTTTTCCTCTAGGTGATTTTATATAATTGCATTAGTAAAGTTTTGGTAGAATTTTTGGTTTAGCTGCAAAAAGGGAGAAAATGGCAAAGTTAATTGAGTTTTGTTTCAATTTATCATCGGTATATCTGTGTTTTGCATACAGACTTGGTAATAATAATATTTATTATAGAATATTTATATTGAAGTTTTTATTTACTTGGCATCTATTTCATAAACACATTACAAAACCAATAAAAAAAGTAAATAAAAGCAATTTAAGCATGCGATTATTATATTATATATTGATACCAATAAAACTTATTTAATCAAGCTGTCCGTTTGGGTGAGGAATTAAAAGATATGTTGTAGGGATTAGGAAACAATAAACACACTATTATCTTTTTGAAGCAAAAATAATGTCTTAGAAAAACAAAATCGAATAAAACATATTCAAGGGGATTGTTCATGATAAAACATTTACAAATCCAACAAGCTTTATAAATAAACTAGCTGCCCGTCCCGGCTTCGCACGGGTAGCCATAAAAAGGTACAGATATTTAAGTTATAAGTATGGTAACTAAAACGACCATGAATCACTAAATTAGAAAAAAATTGTATGCTTATCTTAAAGCCTCCCTTTACACAACTTTGGCTGTGATATTTGTAGGTGGCAACAAAACGTATTGATTTTCAGGAGATCCTTCTCGAGAAAGTGCCACATACAATTGCCCGTGGGAAAAGCACTCTTTCCTTAAATCGATACCAACTATGGAAAAAGTTTGTCCATGGGATTTATTCATTGTTAGGGCCAAGGATATTTTTAAAGGTAACTGTAACCTTTTAAAAGATATGGGCAAATCAGACCGGCCGCGGGACCCGTAATGATAGTTGCTACAATCACATTATCTCTTAATTCTTTGATCAATAGTCTTGTATACCATTACACGTATTGGGAGGGCTTAAATTTCTTAAAAGCATAACAGGCGTACCTATTTTTAATTTTAGTTCATGAGGTGGCAAGCCAGTAGGATTGAGGGAATTTAAAAATTCCTGTGGGTAGTGCACTGTATCTTCGGTGTTGCACACGGTGTCAACAGATTCGTAACATTTAAAATCACCTGGTACTTTTTCAATAATAATTTTGTTTATCTCATTTACTGAGTCGTTTCTGGGTGACAATATCGCTCTCGAACAGAGCCAATGGAAATTTCTTACTGTAAGATTGTTGATGTCGGTATAGATTGTGTCTATACAAATTTCTAGACTGTGAACAGTTTGAGCCAATTCAATATCCAACAGTACTTGGGAGCTCTTTGCAATTGGAGTAGTAAATTTTCCGTCTCCTAATTGAAGTATATTTTCTGAGAAATTACCACCGCTGTTATTGCATAAATGTGCTCTCATATTAGTGCTCAAATTGAGAGTTTTAATTGATAGCCACAAAGGTGATGATTTGAGGCACGCACTAATAACGTCGGCACGTGTACCTTTTGTTACTACTGGTAGAGTTTGGCGAAAGTCTCCAGCGAAAACAAAAGTTACGCCATACCCATCATATTGCACGAGTTTCTTATATCTTTTAATGTGCGGTCCACTGCTTCTACATGAGCTCTATGGCTCATGGTGCACTCCACCCAAATAATCAGCGACGTGTCCTGTAAGAGCTTTCCCAGTGGACCATTTGTACGGATCGAACATACAGACTGTTGATCTAAAGAAACAGCCAACGGTAATTTAAACGTAGAGTGAGCCGTTTTCCCATCATTTAATAGGGTTGCAGCAATTCCTGACGATTCCACTACCAGTGCTTTTCTTCCGGATAATCGTACTTTTGACAATACTAAATTGGCAAGTATGGTTTTAGCCATGAAACCCGGCGCGTCCAAAAAAAATAGTTGACTACTGTTATTTTCCACACTTTCAATTATAGCATCGTACGCTATTTTTTGCTCTGCCACTAACTTGGGTACATTTGAATTGACAAATTCTGACAACTCGTTAGCATTAGATGTACGGCACGGTATGTCATCAACTACATTTTGTGAGCGATTTGGAGAAGGTAATCCAAAGTCTCTTAAACTTTTGTCATTTAATTCTAAAAGTTTGTTTTCGATTTGTATCAAACCTTCGTTATATACATCATAATCGGAACCTCGTTCTTGGGCTATAGCTATGTCTGATGTCTTCACACAAATCATCTTTAAACGTGTCCCATAATTTGAGAGGTTCCGATGGAAACAAAATAATAATATTCTATAATATTGTCGAACATTTTTTTGTCCTATCATTAATACTCTTCGCAGCGTATGCGATGAAAGGCATTTTATGGCTAATTTTTTTACACCTTCGGTTGGTTTTAATAGGAATTTCTAAAGATTTCTATAGTAATCTAGTACTAAATATAGCCTATGTTACTCAGTGATAATGTAGCTTTCTAATGAAAAAAGAACTATTAAAATCGGTCCAGTACTTTTTGAGTTTATTCGTTACATACAAAAATACAAATCTTTCCTCTTTATAATATTAGTGTAGATAAATAAATTAGGTGGCACAACAGTCCGTTGAGGACTAGGGCATAGTGACTTACAACTCTCAACCATTCCTGTGTGCGAGTACTGTTATCAGGGATAGAGGGGACCTACAGTTTAAAGCCGAATCCGAACGGCTAATTTGAGAAAGCACTTTTCATGACAAGAATTACTCTGGGAGGATTTGTCAATTCCTCGCAAGAGGCAGTGCCCGTGAAAAAAACTTTAGATGACACAGGCAGGGTTTGAACCCAACACCTCTGGCACGACAGTCCAACGCACTAACTATCATGCCACGGGTACTACAAGCAACCAACAAGCTTTAGGATAAGAAAAATTTTCATTATCAGTTGAAGGGATGCATAAACGTAAATTTTTGTGTTTGCTGAAAGTTGTTGAACGACACTTCGTCAAAGGAATTTTTCTTCGATTTATAGACTGTAAGGGATAAAATTAAATAATATTTCTTATAAAATCTTCCAGGAGAGAATCTGTTTTTTTTTAATAATAATTTTCAAACGCTTATTATATAAAGTCTTAGGTGTGTAACAACCTTATTGAATACATGAACTGTTATGCTTTTTGAATTATGTATATGTAATCACCTGTAAAGTACATGTGTACTTATGAAGTTATAGTTGCGTGTACATACCCGCGCCCTTATGAACTGTATTTCTAAATACTTACAGTTGATTTACAATATCATATTCAAAAAATTATTAAATTTGTTTGCACAAATGCAAGTTAAAAAAAAAACCTTGGACTTTAATATCGAATTATTCTGTAGTGACTCATTTCTTATTCCTAAATATACAGACTTTTAAAAAGTAGTTGTTTGTGCTTTTTTTTTATTTGAATGAAAACCCCATTGATATATTTTCTTCTGAAGCTCTATAAATGCCCATCTTTTGATACTTTAATTTGCATTTAAGATAAAAACTAGAAATTGGTTAAAATAAATAAATTAATCAACTGACAGTAGAGTGTTCATCTACAACTTTTAAAAATGGGACGTTTAGCTCCAAAAGCAAAAAAAAAACATATTTTCAGACAGTATTTAGATAAATAAGAGATAGTAAAAACTAACAATTAAACAGTTCAAATTTCCTGTTTATTTGAAATAGAAACAAACAATTTAAAATAAATGCAATAACACAAAGATGATTTCTTCAAATTGACTTTATTCGAAAGATTGTCTTCTTACATTATAATTTAAGTATGACTTTTGGTGGCTGCTTCTGACATAGTATAATCTATGGGCTCATAATAATGGTAACTTCACGTATCCCTGCAGTAAACTGTCAAGCAGCGTTAAATCGCACTATCTTGGAAGCCAATTCACGGGTCCCTAATGTGAAACTATGCGATTTTTAAACCTTTCTTTCAATAAATCAACTGTGGCATGAGCTCTATACGCTTGTTCAATTGATGAACGAAAAAGTCACTATTGACTGTAACGTTCCGGCCAGAATCGTTTTAAAAGCAGTACGGAACGGACCAATTATTCCACCAATCAATAAAGCACACACAGAAGTCAGTTTTTGTTGATGTAACGGTGTCTGAACATGCACTTGATGGCTGTCGTCCGTCACTCCAAATACTGCATTTTTGTTTATTGGCGTAACCATTCAAACAAAAGTAAGCTTTATCGGTAAACAAAATTCGCTCACGTAAAAAGGGAACCATAATTTGAAAGAGTTTTTCAGGTGTCAGTCTATTCAGTTTGGAATGCAAAAATAAACTTAAAATAAATCACTTGACAGCAGACAAAATGACAACCAGGTAAAAAAATTCTGCCAACTTAAAGTTATGCATCTCTAAAAAACACCTTCTATAACAAAAGGTAAGTTTCGGGAAATAAATACAGTGACCAAAATTTCACGAGTGGCTCCCAGAAACTTTTGATTTTAATTAATTTTTATTTTTCACTCTTGATTTAAGGTTAAAAATTGTAGCTCTTGAGATTGATATTTTTTTTTCAAATCAATGAATACGTGACCTGAATAGTTGTCAACTTGAGAATCAAAGATATGTAAATAGGTCAGAAGTTACGATTTTCATAGCAAAGCTTCAACTATTGTATATCTATCTATGGTCAATAACATCACTGATGTACATATACATAAATATTTTATATTGGTCTAATAAACTTACTCTATATGTACATATAATATAGGTACTTATTTATTTTTGTATAAAAAACTCGTGAAAAAAATGTTTGAAACAACTTACATATTCGAAAACAATTCATCTTATCCTTATTTAATCTCTGGTACAGTAAAAAAAATCACGTATTGCTTGATACACATAAGTTTAAAACATACTTTAACAACGCGCGAACAGCTGGGTAGTTGCAGTTAAGAATTTTCTCCTAAAAACATGTCCTTTTTTCCAAATAGCAGATTTTGATGATATTGATGATATATCCTTTTTTGGCCTTTTTGTGAATTTAAATTAAAAAAGAATATGAAGAGTCACATATTTTTTCTTCATTTTAAATGGAAAAAACGGAAACTTGAGAAATATTAATTCATGACCTTCAAATGATTCTAGTTAAAAGACATAAGTATTAAGTATACATAATATGTATATGTGCATGGATAGGATATAAAGTAGAAGCAATTCGCTGGCACGTGATTTATTTTATCTTTAATTTAACATGTGGGCTTTTTTTATGATGTTGTTAAATAGATACACAGAAGATACATTTTATTGCAAGAAAATGTCTACGTTTTGATACTATTCACTATACGGTATAATGTATGGTAAAGGTATGTCTGTGTATCTATAAATGGAATTCAAATAAAATTCAGCTATGAAATTTTTAATTAAAATTAAGCAACAATCAATCTGTCTTTAAAAGTCATAAAAACATTGGGAAAATATAAGTGGAAAGAATATTTAAAGTAATAAAAATGGCAGGATATCCATTGAAAATGAAGGTTTTTGATATAGCGGATGAACGGATGGGCATTCATAACATTTTAAACTTATCAGAAATTACTGTACCTATGAAAATAAAAATATTTAACACATTTTTCCGTAATAATTTAAACTCACACAAATATTTTTTTGAAATGTACAAATTCGTTTTAAAGAACAATTTTTTAAAACATCGATTTTGTTTTCCGAGGGAATTTTGCAATGCATTTACTCAGTTACTTACTTGAGATGGCACTGTAGTCCTGTGTGAACTAGAGCCTGGCCAAACAAACTTCTCCAACCAGCTAGGTACATAGATATAGATGTCTCCAGGTGCGCACTCTAATTTAGGTTAGGACTGAGGACGTCACCTGATCTGCAGGCTTTCTGTACAGCGGAGTCCTGTGATGGTCGATTTGAAGACTTTCCTAGTCGAATCATTGATTTCCATGCGCTCAAAGTGAGTAAGCCATCACAAAAGTTGGACATTTATCCCATTGTACAGTTCGTACACTTAGTCGTTCCATCTTCTCCCCCACTCGTCGTGTTTGCATACGGGACTATTGATCACTTCAAACAATACTTTCTTCTTACCATATTTCATAGATAAGCTGGTGCATGATTTTAACCAATTCATCTCCATTTAGACCTGGGGCTTTGTTAAACGTCAGCTCAAATATGGAAATATGACTTCGTCTAAATCGATTACCTATATGGCAGATACATTATATCGAAAGTTAGAATTTATCTGAAACAGACAGATGTCACATCAATTTAAGTTTAAGTAAAAGTGTATAATAGGAATCATTATCCTCATAGAATAGTTTAAACATAGGCTTATTGTATTTTACCGTTAAACAGGATATTTCAACACATTTTATACGTCTGTACTTGTATAGATTTCGCAACTATTAAATTATTGAGAAGATATTGTGATAAAAAATTAAATATCTCGAAAAGTAAACAATATACATTCAATTTAATTTCGAATTTCACTAAAGCAAGTTTATGAATTCACTATTCAAATCCAAATGAATGAATATTTATATGCTTTATTTGATTAAAAAAAACACCAGCCTTATTTTATATGCTTCTTCTTTATGTCTTTAATTCGTTTTTCAACCAAAAATCCACCGCGATGTTGAGTCTAAATATTACATAAAACCATATCGTTATCATATATACATCATATATGAAGCTTAATTTGGTTTTTGATTGAGTTTTGTACTTTCATACCTACATACATATTATTTTTAACATATATACATATTCAAAAGAAACAAGAAAACACATAAACAACAAAAATAAATAAACAAGAAAAAATATAATACTAAGAAATAGGTAGGTATGAACGATACGTATGTATGTACATATGTATATATATAGTATGTATACCACCCCTGATGTTGTTATGACACCAGCTGTGCAGGAGCGGGCGGGAGCGGTAAAGACAAATTTATTGTAAAAAGCTGTTAGCTGGGTTAAGTTGTTCATGGCTGATGCGATGGTTGAATAATACATAAAAATAAATGAACGAAATCATTGAAGATCGCCTTTGAATTTCCTACCATGAAGAGCCCATTTAATCCTCATACAGGATGTTGCACCTCTATTAAAAGGAATTTGACAGATTGTTAAAGGGTTTTTATCTATAATAATAACACAAACAATTTGATCCTCAGTACCTATAAGGCTTTGATCAAAGTTATTTAACCATGTTAAAAATGTTCGGGTTTTATGTGTGTGTGTTTTTCCTTTGTCAGAAATGAAAGCATTGCGTTTGATTATTCCTTTTTTGTTTTTTCTTCAAAACATATTATTGGCCAGCCTTAGGGTTAGAAAAATGGGTTTTAACTCAGTAAGGATAATAACAAAAGCTTAGTTAATGGAATGAACAAAAGATAAACCATTTTTGGTGCAATATGTTTGAAATTCCTTAATATGTATGTATAGTATATACCTATATTGTTGCGTAGTATTAGAGCGTGTGGTGATGGAAGTTCTTTCAACACTTTATCTACTTTGGGCGCCACAACATTCCGTTGCCGAGCTGGACATCAATTAGCCAATGCTTGGCAGGAGTTATACTTTGTTTGATCTAAATAACAGTTTTGGTATATTGTTGTCTGCCTTCAGGTGATAGACAAAGTTCCTATAACTAGCTCAAAGTTATGTTGTTGTTCATTGTAAATGTTCTGCCAAAACTTGAGTGTTGAAGTGTCAATTCCTGAAATGGTTCTTTGGTTTTTGCCTTTTCATTGACTTTTTATTCCTTTTGAAAACGCACAAAAATTCCAATGTCATAGAACTTTAAATGATTGTTTCCCTTGTATTGTGCGGAGGATTTTGAACCTTTTTTTTACAACTTTTGGAAAGAGTATTTTTGCTTTGATGGTTTAACGTTTCTGTTTTTTTTTTCAATACCTATCATCCTGCACAAAGAGAAACGTTTGCCAAGGTAACTAATTGTTCTATGCTATTAATCAATAGATATGATGGGTTTCAATAAAGCGGACACTTTCAAGTTCAATGCTTTTGCAGAACTTTACACCAGGTGGAATGCTTTTTTTTTTTTATTGACGAGACGGTATTCCATGATGAAGTTGTTTTTTTAGTGGTTGCCAAAGTTTTATAGGAAACTGGTCAATTCTGCTAACCAGATGATTAACTTTTAATAATTCGATAAAGGAGTCTTCTGTGTCATTTGGTCTTCACTTTAACTTTACAAGGAAATAAGCTGCTTATATTTTTATTGGAAATAATACAAACAATGTGAACTTTAAAGTTGAAAGTTCAAATACAAATTAAGTTCTCTATAGAAAGAAGCATAGGAATTTCGGCCATCTAACTCATCGATCTATCTATCTCATCGATTCTTTATTTGAAACGTTAGATTGGTCCATGACATTTACTTTTTAAAGATAATTTCATTTAAATGTTGACCGCGGCTGCGTCTTAGGTGGTCCATTCGGAAAGTCCAATTTTGGGTAACTTTTTCGAGCATTTCAGCCGGAATAGCCCGAATTTCTTCGGAAATGTTGTCTTCCAAAGCTGGAATAGTTGCTGGCTTATTTGTGTAGACTTTAGACTTGACGTAGCCCCACAAAAAATAGTCTAAAGGCGTCAAATCGCATGATCTTGGTGGCCAACTTACCGGTCCATTCCTTGAGATGAATTGTTCTCCGAAGTTTTCCCTCAAAATGGCCATAGAATCGCGAGCTGTGTGGCATGTAGCACCATCTTGTTGAAACCACATGTCAACCAAGTTCAGTTCTTCCATTTTTGGCAACAAAAAGTTTGTTAGCATTGAACGATAGCGATCGCCATTCACCGTAACGTTGCGTCCAACAGCATCTTTGAAAAAATACGGTCCAATGATTCCACCAGCGTACAAACCACACCAAACAGTGCATTTTTCGGGATGCACGGGCAGTTCTTGAACGGCTTCTGGTTGCTCTTCACTCCAAATGCGGCAATTTTGCTTATTTACGTAGCCATTCAACCAGAAATGAGCCTCATCGCTGAACAAAATTTGTCGATAAAAACATTTCGAACCGAACACTGATTTTGGTAATAAAATTCAATGATTTGCAAGCGTTGCTCGTTAGTAAGTCTATTCATGATGAAATGTCAAAGCATACTGAGCATCTTTCTCTTTGACACCATGTCTGAAATCCCGCGTGATCTGTCAAATACTAATGCATGAAAATCCTAACCTCAAAAAAATCACCCATTACTATCTAATTTTCTTGGTAAATTAATAGTCCAGTGCAGCCAGACTAAAAATGTTCTGAACTAGACAAAACTTCACCTCTTATATCTTATTATTTTGTATCTTTAGTGTAAAGAGTAAAAAAAATTAATACAAATTCAAGACGGCTAAGATTATTTTTTCAAACCCATCTTCAGATGTATCCCTATATCTATAATCAAAGAAACTATTATGGGAAATTTGTATACAATTCCAGTTTGCAAGAAATTTTACAATTTTACCAGGGTCAAAAAATATGTATGTACAATGTACATATAAGCTTAAGCAACCTTTTGATCCTTTTCTTTTTATCGTGTAGGTATTTAATGTGAATATTAATATTTATCTAGTTGTGCGGGCCATCACTATGTCTTTTATTTATAGAACATTGTGTAAAGTGTGGAAAAGAAATGCTATAGGTATTAATTTATTTAATATATTTGGCACTTGATTTTCGATGAAATTATCTCAAAGATTTCTTTTTTGTATACGAATAAGGAAAGGCTAAGTTAGAATTAACAAAGAATTCAAATGTTATCCCACATACTTTTTTCCTGATTAAGTTTCGATATTCATTAATTTTATGTATTTAATACTTGAACATGAAAAGTCAAATCTCAATTATAAGTTATAATAAAAACTTAACATCTCCTTTCTTTTCATGTTAAGTATTTTGTATTCTATATACAGTTACTCTCAAAATTGAACATACACCAACAAGAAAAAACTATTTTTAAATTATTATTAAAATGTAATGTTTGCTTCATTGAGACATTTTTTGTTATAAAACAAAAGAAAAAACTTAAATAACAATTAACAAAACAGAATAACAGTAAAAAAAAAACTCAAAAATTCCTCAAATATTTGCTTACTTACTTACTTAAGGTGGCGCTACAGTCCGGAGCGGACCTGGGCTTCAACCAACATGCGTCTTCAGCCAGCTCGGTCCTTAACTATAGCTGTCTCCAGTTTCGCACGCCAAGTTGGTTGAGGTCTTTACTCACCTTCGTGCGCCACCTGAGTCGCGGTCTTCCTCTACTGCGCGCCGTCCCTCGGGATTACATTCGAAGACCTTCCGGGCTGGAGCGTTGATGTCCATTCGCTCTACATGACCTAACCATCTAAGCCGTTGGACTTTAATTCTGTTAACTAGGTCAGTGTCGCTGTACAGTCCGTACAGTTCGTCGTTATATCTTCTCCTCCATTCTCCATCTATGCGTACGGGTCCAAAAATCACCCGAAGAATTTTTCTCTCGAAGCATCCTAAGAGGCTCTCATCTTTCTTTGACAGGGTCCAGGCCTCAGCGCCAGCACCATAAATGAGAACCGGGATGATGAGTGTCTTATAGATGGTGATTTTAGATGATCGAGAGAGGACTTTACTACTCAATTGCCTTCTAAGTCCAAAGAAGCGGCTATTTGCAAGAGTTATTCTTCGTTTGATTTCAGCGCTGGTGTCGTTGTCGTTGTCTGTGTTAATAGCGGTGCCTAGGTAGACAAAGTTCTTAACTACCTCAAAGTCCATGGTGACGTTTTGTCCAAGGCATCGTTGTTCAATGTCCTTTTTTGATGACAGCATATACTTGGTCTTGCCCTCATTGACCACTAAACCCATCTTCTACGCACAAAAACGCTCCACTGACATCACGTTTTGATCTTCCAATAACGTCAATATCATCTGCGTATCCGAGTAATTGGATGGACCTTTGGAAGATTGTGCCTCTAGTGTTGACGGTTGAGTTTTGCACAATTCTTTCCAGAACGATGTTAAAGAAGTCGCATGACAGTGCATCGCCTTGTCTAAAACCTTTTTTGTCATCAAATGCATCGGTGAGATCTTTTCCGACCTTGATAGAGTGCATTCTCCATCGTCATTCTGCACAAACGGATAAGTTTGACAGGGAGGCCAAAACTAGACATTGCTCTGTAGAGCTCTTCCCTATAGATGCTGTCATACGCGGCTTTAAAATCGATAAAGAGATGGTGTGTATCGATTTGAAGTTCCCGGTTTTTTTCCTAAAATACATGGCACAAAATTAAGCTTACACTTTGAGATCAAAGTAAGGAGATATCTTAAAGTGTGGTAAAATTAGTATTTTGTAAAGCCACTTTCAGCGATTATAACTGAGATAGGGTCTTGAGCTGGTTTCTGGTATTATAAAGCAACCATTGTTGAAATAAAATGTTGCTAGTAAATTCAGTAAATTTTAAGAATGTCTACAAATTTCCATTTGTCTATAATTGTGTCAATTTAATTAAAGACTCCCTTTTCCTCATTACCTCCTTCATGTTAAGCAGTGACACGCAAATTCTCTTTCTTGAATTTTGTATTAGGCTTTCTCTAAACAATTCGCCTCCCGTTAAACCCAAATTAGATATAAAAAGTAACGAATTACTTTTTTTCATATAAGTGTATGCTTAATTTTGGGAGTAACTGTATTTATATATGCATGTTGACGTATCTTGTATGTCCTTGAATGTTTATGATGTTCTATTAAAATCATTTGGATAACAAAAGGTTTATCCTTCTGGAAATGATAAGAGCATTAAACCAAATATCCTACCTCTCGAACAATACTTGTATACCTTACTTACAAATACGAGTATGTTTATAGTATACTTTTACATCTATACAAAGATTGCTTATAGATATTTCTGAAAACTATATGTTTGTAGTTGAAGAGAGGGCAGAAGATTATTGCGCACCTAGGCGATATTTTTTAAAAGATTTGTTTTATATATCATTTTAGTGTTACGATAGTGGACTTTCCATCATCGCCATAAAGAATAACAGAAGCCACAGAAAAGAGAAAAACAAAATCAATAAAATGACGTAAAATAAGGTACGTGTCGTGTATAAAGTTTAATCTTGAAAAAGGTATGCCGTAATAATGATGACAAATATAGCATCATAATATAGAAATACTGTAGTGTTCAGTATTATTGTTTGAGTCTATTATAATAAGGATGTCAATTTGTGTTTAAAAAGTATGTACAAACTTGGTTAAAAAGTTACGCAGTATATCACATCGTTCGCACCACATCAACTTTGGGGCTATAAAATTAACATACATACATAACATATATATAAATTAAGTTAAGAGGTTTTATTTGTTCATATTATTTTTTTTTTTCTAAAAAGTTTCTACATAATAAGGGTTGGCATAGAAACAGAAGCAATCTAGTTCGAATTCTTCAATTCAAAATAATTAGTATCATTGTTAATTTATTGACTGTGGCAGATGTACATTTATATTTTTATATTAAAAACTTCTTAAATTCTTTTTTATTTGAACATATATTATAGAATACTCTCTTCATTAAAAGATGTTGGGCTTTTGAAGAGTCCATACAAATAAAAACTAAGAGACATTTAATTAAATAAGATCAGACACGATACAATTGTGGAATCACTGGAATGAAATTTCATTTAATAGCTACCATTTATCTACACTTTATAATAAACGTAGCAAGTTGTACAATCATATTTTATGAAATCCAATATAGAATAATGTTAAATGAATCGTTCCTACTTACTTGCACATCATCAATAAAAATACCAGCTAAGACCAATTTATAGAAATGGATTACTAAAAGAACGAATGATTAATCATTACACATTCAAATTCAACTTAGAAGATGGAATTGGAACTTAAATAGAAATAAAAAGATAGAAAGAAAACAATAATCATTTTACGATTACAAATTGCTCATTTGGCCTTCTAAAACAAACAAAGAAATTTGAATTCATATCTTCATATAAAAAAATAATAATTTCAATATTTAAGGGAATTTTTTCTTATGATTTACTAGCGGCCCGTCCCGGCTTCGCACGGGTAGACATAAATAGGTACAGATATTTAAGTTATAAAAAAAATAAATTAGGTGGCGCAACAGTCCGTTGATAACTAGGGCCTAGCGACTTACAACTCTCAACCATTCCTGTGTGCGAGTAATATTGTCAGGGATGGAAGGGACCTACAGTTTAAAGCCGAATCCGAACGACTAATTTGAGAAAGCACTTTTCATGACAAGAATTACTCTTGGAGGAATTATCAATTCCTCGCAAGAGGCAGTACCAGTGAAAAAAAAAAAACTTTAGATGGCACAGACAGGGATCGAACCCAAGACATCTGGCATGACAGTCCAACGCAATAACCATTCAAGTTATAAGCATGCTAATTAAAACGACCATGAATCACTAAATTAAAAAACATTTTTTTGTCCTATCATTAATACTCTTCGCAGCGTATGCGATGAAAGACATTTTATGGCTAATTTTTTTACACCTTCGGTTGGTTTTAATAGGAATTTCTAAAGATTTCTATAGTAATCTAGTACTAAATATAGCCTATGTTACTCAGTGATAATGTAGCTTTCTAATGAAAAAAGATTTATTAAAATCGGTCCAGTACTTTTTGAGTTTATTCGTTACATACAAAAATACAAATCTTTTCTCTTTATAATATTAGTGTAGATAGGGTCCTTATAATTTTGTTCGGCTAATTTGTTTTAATTTGTTAAGACTTTGTACTTGATTCCAAAAATTAGTTATATGAACCTTGTCATTTAAACCGTATTTCGAAATTATTGAAAGTTTACTGGAATACTTTGAAAACTCTTTATCTTAAAAGTTTGCAGGTTCCGTAGGTAGTTGTAAATTTTGTATTTGTATTTGTATTTGTATTTGTATTTTTATTCAATTTAAAAGCTTACACAGTAAGATACATTATCTTATAAACTAGTGAAAGCTAAATAAGAGATTTCATGAAAAGCTACAGTATTAACGTTACGTTAAAAATTCAGATGAATATATACAATTAAAAAAAAAAGATAATTAATTCAATCAGTTGTTTCAAAATAAAGTTTAAGTTCTTTTTTCATTTTTATAGTGATATTTATTCTTCTTATGTCTCTGGGCAATGAATTCCATATTCGAGTTGAGTGTACAAAAAAATGACTTTCGGCAGCTAAACAGTTAAAACGAGGGAGAATCAAGGGGTTATTTCTACTTGATAGGGATTGTAGTTCATTAAATAGATCTACAGGTTGACTGGTTAAAAGGATATCCGTAAACAAGACCATAGCGCGAAAATTCATGAAGTTGTCGATTGTCATATTGAGTAATTTTGGGGCAAGATGAGATACTCTATCGTAGCGGCGTAATCCAAATACATATCTTACGGTGCTGTTGAAGGCTACCTTAACTTTCCTTTTACTTACATAATCTAGCTTACCGAACAATTCACAACCGTATGCCAGCAGCGGAAGAACTAGACTTTTGGCGAGCATCAGACGTATATTAGTAGGAATGAAGTTTTGTGTTTGCCATAGCGCACGGAACACACCATAAGTTTTGCTAACTGTATAACTTACATGATCCTTCCATGACAAATTTCTATTAAAAATAACCCCAAGGTTCTTAGCCGACTGTACAAATTCTATTGAAGAATCGTTTAAGGTTATCGGAGGAAAATAGGAGAGGTCATGAATATTATTAAATACTATTAAACACTTAGACTTTTTGGGATTAAGTATTAGATCAAAGTTTTGTGACCACTGTACGATCCTTGCTAAATCTTCATTTACACAGGTTGAAAAGTGTTCGATAAGCCCCAAAGGACAACTAACATACATACATCTGAACAACATCCGCATACATGCGGATAGAGCAGTGTTGGATAACTGAAGGAAGTTCATTTATATAGAGCTAAAATAATAGTGGTCCCAGAATTGATCCCTGGGGAACTCCACTAACGAGTGGTAAGAAATTGGACTGAACTTTGTTTAATTCAACCGCTAGCTGTCGACCTGTTAAATACGAAGACAGCAGTTTGACAGCAGTTAACGAGAATTTGTATGACCGAAAAAGTTTTGAACACAACTTTGAGTGGTTAACCAGTAGAATCAAAAAAGTTACCTTATCTTCATCAATTGCTTTTCTTATATGTTCAGAAACACTTATAAGAGCCGTAATACAGTTGTTTTTCTTACGAAAACCAGATTGCTTAGTAAGTTCTCACGTTCTAGAAATACACTCATTTGCTTCTGCATAATTCGTTCAAAAACCTTAGACAAAAATGGTAGTATTGAAATTGGCCTGAACTCGTCACCTTTTATGGTTTTGGGAACAGGAATAATTTTAGACATTTTCCACTGGATTGGAAATACTCCGGTTGTTAAGATAGCGTTGAAAATAAAAGTTAGATAAGGAAGAAGAAAGGGTAAAAGCGACTTTAAAAAAGAAGGGTGAATTTGATCGAGACCTATAGCATTTGACTTAATTGATAAAATCGCTTCTACCACATCCTCAGCTGTTATATTATTAAAAGAGAAAACATCCTCGTTTTCAGAACTTCTTTCTTGTAAAAAGTTGTCTTGTACATCGGAGATAGCGGAAAGTTGTGCAGCGAACTTCTCATTAAGTGAGTCAACATTAATTAATTCGGGGGTTTTGCATGCGATTTTACCTATTCCCACATTTTTTAAGTTTGTCCCGATGTGCTTACTATTTAAACTTGAGTTGAACTTATTAGAATATAATTGAGATTTAGCTCTCCGAATTTCAAGAACAGTTTTATCCCTCAAAGCACGGTAGATAATATATCTCTATCAGTCGAAATATTTTCCAACGAGCATATGCCAGATCACGTTGCTTTATTAAATCCCGAATCATATTTGTAAAATAATCAGATAATTCCATCCTGATTTGATGTTGGAAGAGTTGACATTTGACACCTGTAAAACTAAACTGTCATTTGAAGTTTCATAAAAATAGTTAAATTTTTACATTTACGATTATGGATTGCTTAAACATAGCCATCGTATATAACACGAAGATGGTTGGCACAATCAACCGACTACAATACAACAGTCCGTTCAAAACTAGAACCTAGTGACTTACATTACATACACACCATTCCTGTGTGCGAGTAATGTTGTCAGGGATGGAGGGGACCTACGGCTAATTTGAGAAAGCACTTTTCATGACAAGAATTACTCTCGTAGAATTTGTGAATTCCTCGCAAGAGGCAGTACCAGTGAAAAAAAAACTTTAGATGGCACAGGCAGGGATAGAACCCAAGATCTCTGGCATAACACTAACCATCACGCAACGGATACTACAAGTAATCGATGAAATATTCAAGAAATGTAAATAGTGTGGAAACGTTACTGGTCCAGTTGGGCATGTGCATCATCGGTATACGTTCAGGTGTTATTGGTCCGATTTCCTTCAAAGTTGCCAATGGTATTTGTATTCTCAGTTTCTGTGATTTTTTTCATACGAACTTTGCAGGACTATAAATGGCATAGAAAAGCTCAGAATTTAAGCGTCAAAGAGCAGACCTAGAATTTTAAAAATGTATCTAAGAATAGTTTTCGAGAAAACAACAAATTTGAAATTTATATTGTCTATACGTTTTTAATCCAACGTAGAAAATGTAAGCATGCCGCTTTCTAAATACTTTTCATTTCATTCGATATGAGAGTATCATAATTCTAAGTTTTGTGAAGAAATTTGAAATAAATCCCCTTACCCAAACAAAAAAGCTAGTATTCATGCCAATAACAGTAAAACATAACTTTATCCTTGAAAACAATATTGTCAATTAATATCATAATACAGAAACCCTAAAACTTACTTTGGAGTATACCTACATGCGTTGTTTAGCTTACTTTTGTACCGGTATGGTGTGTCTATCTTCATATACTCTTAGCTACGAATATTGTAAATCCTAATGATTCTATTTAATACCTATAGGTATACATAACAAGAATGTATTGACAAAGTCTGAACATTGAATTGTTCTCAAGTTAAATTTGAAATAACTTTCTTCTTGACACCCGAATGTGTCAACTTCTGTTATAACATTTTCAACATGTCACAGAGATAGAAAGAAACACACACCAGAAAGCGTGGTTTAGTATTTCAACTAAAAGTTCTCTCTACTATATATATATGCATAAGAAAATACCCTATCCAACAGTGTTGCCACAGTCGGAAACTTAAAGTCTGTACTGTACCTTTGGGACAGATTTTGAATTTATATTAATAATAAAGCTGCCTTAGAACTTTGTGGAAAATATTTACTTTTAATTATAAAAAAATTGGAAATATTTTCTGAATTAAAGAGGATATGATTTATCTTAAAGTTTTTCTTTAATTTTCACTTTACCTATGTATCTGTATATAATAAGAAAAATTTAGTTTTCTATTAAATTAAAATGGCTCTTATTACAAAGAATTGTATCTTACATCGAACAATTAACATTTAAAATGGATAACTCCGGAACGAAGTTTCAATTAAATTCATTGAGGCAACTCTGTTTCCTTCCTCTACACCAGAATATGAAATCCACTTTGCAATGTGGTTCGAAGTTTGATGGGATTTGGTATTTTGTGGGATTGGTTTTTCTTCGATATAGTTTAGTTATACACTTTTTGTTATAAACATGTGAATTGTGATTAAGATAGATTGAAATAATGTATTTATTTCGAGAGATTTTATATTATTTATTGTCACATTGAGTTCTCGAAGTTGAATTAACTACGAGAGAGCTACTAAATAATGAAGCAACTATAATTTATTTTATATTATATTGTAATAATCTAACATGAAGATTTAATTATTTCTTATCATTATTTTTATTGTTTTTATGATAATGGATGGTCGTCCCGAGAGCTAATAATGAGAAAGTTTGTCCTTCTTTGGTGGTAGGAAAATATTATCTCAGGATATAAAATTGTAATTACTATATTTTAACTTCTATGACGAGAATCAAGTTTAAATTGTGTTGAAGTGAGATTAATAAAACAGGATGCTTCGACTTTGGATGTTAAAATACTTAGCGAAATAATTACAATAATGCGATTTAAGGTTTTATCTTCCTTAACTATGCAAAAGTGAAGAAGGGAGGGTTTGTCTTAAAAAATAATACAAATTAAGTTGCTTCAATATTTTCTAGCAACAAATATTTTATTTTTTAAGTTTAATTCCCATTTTTTTTTTTAATAAAATAATTCATATTTTTTAATTCAAACTTAATGTTGTGTGTCTGAAAACAAAACCGATTGTGTAAAACTCAAAAACAAAACAAGTTTGAGAAAATAACTTTTTTTATAAAAAAAATTATTCGAATGAAAATGAAACCTTTTATTTTAGAAAACTGTACAATAACTGTAACTCAAATGCTTTAAACAAAACTGAACCAAAGAAATATATATGTATATATATAATAAAAATTTAAACATAATCTATATTTTTTCTAAGACGATAAAAAACGCAAAGTTATGAATAAAACAAATTAATCTCAAGGACCAACTTATTCAACAAACACAAATCAAACAACAATAGCAACTAAAAATACAATAGAAATCTTAAAATATAATTCAACACACATAACATATCTTTTTGCACATCATTTATGCATTTGAAAACTATTTGAATTTTCTGTACATAATTTGCATTATTGGTTATAAGCCAATCGTATGCACCTATAGAAGAAAAAAATAATATAACAATTTGTAGCTGAGAAACTAATACAAAATTTAACAAAATGTCAGTGGATTTGAGCAACGCACCAGAACCAGCTATTTCAATTGTAACAACAGCTCCGGTTGTAGCTCAAAATGGCGGTGAAATGGATGCATTACTATTAGGACGCATAGGGGTAAGTTTTGTTTTAATTACTACATTAACTACTAATACCTTCTAGACAAGCTATTTTTAATGTTTCTCTTTCTCTATTAGAAAATGAGTTGTTTGTGCATGGTTGATGCTCTTAAAGTTTTGCACGGTTTGAACGAAAACAAAAATTTAACGAATATTCTAAAATATTTCTTTTCTTTCCGGCTGAAAATAATATTGTACTTTTCTTCTAGATCTTATTTTCAATAAAAATACACAAACTAATAATAAACAAAATGATAAATAAAATAAAATCTAATACAAAAATGTGTTGTTACGGGAAAAAAAATTATTGATATGTACGTAGTATATAAAACTGGGTTTCTGTGGTTTTTTGATCGATATTGAAACAAGGTTTTTATGATAAATAAAAGAATGACAAGTATACAACATAAGCCATAATGCGTCAACCTCATGTACGACGGAAATAACGATTTTTCACTACTTCTAACGATTCGGTCTGTGCTATGTAATGATTTTACTTTCAAGGTCTCTTAGTAAAATTGACATTTTATAAAAAGCTTTTAATTTTTAGGCAGCTGGATTTAGGTTGGACTACTAAATGAACACTTAATAGGGCTTCATCGACATATTTCGAGATCAAACCTGTAAGGAGCGGTTATGCCGGCTGTCGCCCTTGGAGTTCAAATCAAGGACCTGCTCCTTTGGGTTGAAGGTCGTGCTGACTTCCTGACAGCGGGATTTACAGTTGACAACAAACGCAAACGATGTAAAGACAATGTGCAGCCTAACAATTAGATCCTAGACTGTTATAAAGGAGATATTAACGATATCCTAATTTGATGACAATTTTCGGAGGCGCCAAAGATGCAAGTATCGTCTGCGAAAAATGATCTTTTACAGAAGTTAAACATTGGGAAATCAGATATGAATACGTTATATAGCAGAAGAGAAAATGTCGATCCCTGGGGAACGCCGCCGCCGCCGGCCTTAATACAATATAATGGAGATTTGCTTGAAGAAAAAAGAAAAACAAAAAACTTTCTTTCATGAAGAAAACTTTGGATTAGTTTGGCGAGATAAATGGGAATAAACGATTCCGTCATGCCAGACACAATCAAAAGCGTTTTCAATGTCAAATGATACAATCCCGATAGATTTCTTGTTTTGTAAGTGCAGTTTTAATCTCTTTGGTTAGTCTCATAACCTGATGTTTCAAAGAGTATTCTTTTCTAAAACTGAACTGTTCTGGTGGAAGAATATTATAAGTTGAAATGATTTCTGTCATTTTAAGACATATTATTTTTTCGAATAGCTTTCCTGGCAGCTAAGCAAACTAATGGTTCGGTATGAAGATATTTCAGTTAGTAATTTATTAGGTTTTGGAATTGGCACAATCCTTACAGCTTTCCATCTTTTGGGAAAGTATCCAAGCAAACAACAGCTGAGAAAAAGATGTTTCAAAAACGATGTACAATTCTTGAGGATTTTTTTTAATATTAGGTTGGATATTTTATCATAACCTGGAGATTTCTTTGTTTTGAGATCTCTTTCAATAATAGCTTTATTTACATTTTCTGTTGTTACACTATCATTAAAGGAATGTGTGATTGAGTGGTTCAAAAAAATTACCTAACTCTATAGCTTTCTCAAGACTTCTGTTAATTTTATTGCCATATACTGTTAAATGGGGTTTTTTCCCGTTTTGTCTTTTAAATATTCTCGAAAGTTTCCATGTTAGCTTGTCATGTTTCTTTATCTGGGATAAGGTCTTGTTCCAATGCTTGTTTCGAATAATTTGAAGTTTTTTAGTATAAGTTCATTGAGGTAATTGAGTTGAAATTTCGGAAAGCTTGTCCCTTGCCTTTGATATCTTCGGCTTAGTGTGTTTCTAAACGTAATAGTTTTCTTTAGATCTTCAGTAAGTATGGGATCATAGCATAGTGTCTGTTTGCATTTGAAACAAGTGGAACAGAGATATTAACCGATTCATTAACAGCAAGTTCAAATTTATTAAAATTTTCATATATGTCCTCTATACTATTTATAGAGACATGAGAAACGGTGTTAAGTTTATGAGACAAACTTGTATTACACTTTTTCCAATTGGCTTTGTGAAAGATAAATTTTCCCTTAGGCCAGATTAGTTTGCTTCTAAATTCATTTCAAAAATCACCGGTTAGTGATCTAAACTGAGGTCATTACCAACATATGGATCTGATAATAAATCATTTCGGTTTGTAAGAATAATATCCAAAGTTTACGGAAGTCCTCTACGATTTGATGGTATATAGGTTGGGTCTTTACTACATAATATGTCAAATCTATCAAAATTTTTAAAATCGAATAGAGTTTTACCCCATTTGTTATCCCGAGGGCATCCCCATAATTACTGTCTTCTGTTTAAGTCCCCACAGATGAACAAGTTTTGTGTGTGATGTGTATTACATCTTTATAATTACAAGATATATAATGTTAAAAATATAAAAATAAAGCTTTTAAAAAGTTTAAGAAAACCTGATATTGATAAAGATCGATACTGTCAGATGCGACGTGAGTACGATTTCTTAAATACATTTTTATACAGACAATATATCTTGGATACTCAATCAAAGATATCAAGAGACCCAAAATCATTTTGGGCTTTCATAAATTCTAAGAAGCAGAACTCGGTTATTTTTAATAATATGGAGTATAATGATCAATATTCTTCAGATTTTAATACAACATGTGATTTATTCGCGTCATTTTTTGAGAATGTTTATGTAGATCATTCACCTGTAATTATTTCAGACAGTTTAAATTATCCGTTATCTTTTTCCAACTTGGATTTAGGGCACCTTTTTTTTGTCATTAGACGACGTTAAGGAAGCGATTTCGAATGTTAATTCAAGTCTAACTCCAGGTCCTGATGGTATTCCATCGTATTTAATTAAAAAATGTTTGTCTTTAGTTGAACCTCTTCAAATTATTTACAATTTGTCTCTTTCAAAAGGAGTATTTTTTAGATGACTGGAAGTTTTCGTTTATAAATCCAATTTTTAAATCAGGTCAAAAACATAAAATTGACAATATTATCGTGCAATCACCAAACTTTCTGCTATACCGAAGCTTTTTGAGTTGATTGTAAAAAACAAAATTTATTTTCATGTTAAAGAATTTATTTTTCCATGTCAACATGGATTCGTGAGTGGTAGATCTACTACAACTAATTTGTCGCTTTTTACTCAACATTTGTCAAATGCCTTGGAATCTGGTTTTCAGGTTGATGTAATTTATACTGATTTTCGGAAAGCGTTTGATAGTATTTGTATACCACTTCTTGTTCAAAAACTCAATAGATTCGGTTTCCATTCAACTTTTCTCAAGTGGATTTCAAGCTATTTGGTTAATAGAAAACAAGTTGTGAAAATTTTGAACTCGATGTCAACAAAAACAATATATGTACCATCTGGTGTTCCACAAGGGAGCCATCTTGGTCCATTGTTGTTTTTGATTTTCATAAATGAATTGCCATTATACTTGAATTTTACAAATGGTCTATTATTTGCGAATGATTTTAAAATATTTGCAACTGTTAAGAGTATCAATGATTGTATATTAATACAGAATGATATTGATACTATAAACGATGTGTGTAAAAGTAATCATCTTTCGCTTAACATCAATAAATGTAGTTGTATATCTTTTACTCGATGTCATACCATTATTAATTATAATTATAATATTTCAAACGTCGTCTTATAGTACGTTTCCACTAAAAAATAATCCGAGATTTAAGGCAAGTGATTTAAAATAAATCATGAGGTGTTTCCACCAAAGAAAAGGAGATTAATTTGACGTTTAGTTTATGTCATAACAACCAAACTTCAAATTATTCTCCTTTCGAAAAGAAAAAAAATATGTATTTGTTCACTCATCATCTGTAAGTAATTAGTTTTATTATATTCTTGTACATGTACATATTTATTATTTTTGTATACTTACATTTTATTTCGTCTGTGATTTCTTGAAAGTTGTTTTTTGTTTTGAATTTGAGTCATATGGAAGTGAGACAGATAGTTTTTGTTGACATTTCCATCTGTCAATAAACGAAATTGGCGTTTAAATGGGTCGGTTCAACAATTATTCTCCGAAAAAAAGTTTGTTTGATTTGACAAACTAATGTTTCCAAGTAGATTTCAATGAGTTTTATTTGAAATCTTCATTTGAGGAGATTAAAATTTGTATGGTAAATCTTCGAGGTTTCAAGGAGATTTGTGACAAATCTAGCTAAATCTCGGTTTAGTGCCCGGTGGAAACGTAGTATTATGTAGAGTTTCGGAAATTAAGGACATTGGTGTAATATTCATTGACAAATTAAATTTCTCTGGGCATATGTTATTGCTAAAGCGAATTCAATGTTGGGTTTTCTTAAAAGAAATTGTGCCGAATTTTCGAATCCATATGCAATAAAATCCGTCTATATGTCTCTTGTACGTCCTCATTTGGAATATGCTTCAGTTGTATGGGATCCTCATTATACAGTTTCAAAAAATCGTACTGAGAAAGTTCAAAAGTCTTTTACAAAATTTGTAGTTCGACAACTTAAATGGAATTCAGATTCAATGCCTTGTTATTCTACAAGATGCGCTTTAATTGGTCTGAACTCTTTAGAAAATCGTCGAATAGTTAATTGTGTTAAATGTGTGTTCGTGATATATTGTCTTACCATATAAAATGCTCCGATTTACTTAATTTATTAAATTTGTATGTTCCTCAAAGATATATAAGATCAAGACAGTTGTTGTATATACCATATCATAGATTTAATTATGGTTTAAATGAACCAATTTCAAGATGCATGAAATCATTTAATGAATTTGAATTATATTTATATATATTTATATATTTATATTATATATAAGCCTAGAAAGGAATGTTATTAAGCAATATTTAAATGATAAATTAATTAATTAGTATGTAGTTAAAAGCAATCTGTAAGAGTTAACTCGATAGATGAAGTAAATAAATAAATAAATAAATAAATAAATAAAGATATCTGATTTGTACTTTGTAATGGTGTCCTTTTTTATTCTCGCACCAAGAAAATGTGTAGCTATGAATTTAACACATCCGATTCCTTGCATTTCAACCTCGATTGCAAGAGTTTCAAATAAAACCGTTTTATCAATCTTAACTATGCTTTATAGTTTTCTTAATAAAAATGCATACACCTCCTCCTTTTTCGATTTCTCTGTCTAGCCTATAGCAAACAAAATGCTTAAAGTGCAAATTAATTTTTTCTTTCAACGAAGTTTTAGTAGCACACGCTAATTCAATATTGTTTTTGATAAGAAAAGCGATAAAATTCAGTTTTTTTTTTTAACTTTTAGCATTCCACAAACAAATTTTTAATTTACTTGCCATTTTTATTATTAAAAACATATTTTATGCATAAGCAATAACATAAAATTGTTCTTGTTTTGATTTACATTTTGATAATTTATCTAACATTTCATTTTTTAAGGAAATTAATTCTTCAAAAGAGAAGAGATCATTATTATCATTTTATTGTTAATTTTAGGGTTTAGAACATTTGGAATTGGATTTGCAAAACTTTGATTAGATAATGGCATATTTCATTATGTTTTATCAATAAGTATATTTGTCGTAGGGTCTGATCACTCAGAAGCAAAAATAATAGTATAAATTAGACCGCTTCCTCACTTGTCAGTGCGTGTATCCATAATCAATATTTACAGATCTACGGAAAGAGTACCATTTTTTAAGAATGCAATACAAATTTTAAAATTAAGACAATTCATTAATAAAACAATGTCACATTTACAGAATAATAGTACCTGCTTCTGACGAAGATATAAACAAACAACTAAACAGTTTTGTGAACAATTTTTGTTGGTACTTTGTAGCATAAATTCAATTAAAATAATAACACTGTTGGTCTTTTTGGATTATGGCCTTTTTCAGTTAACTACATTACGATTTTTAAATTTGTTTGCCATACAGTTTTTAACTTTGTAGATTCTTTCTGCTACACACATTTAAAGTGTGACTCGTATGAACACTACTAAATTTTGAGTATAATTGAATGGGTTTCTTGCTACACATTCTACCTTACTTCGGGGGTTAAAGATGTCTTAAAAATCTAATATATAAAATTCTCCTGTCACGGTGTTAGTTGCCATACTTCTCTGAAACGACTTAACCAATTTCAATGAAATTTTGCATATACATTCTATAGGTTTGAGAATAGGTTTTTATCTATTTTTTATATTCCTAAGTGCTATGGTTTAATTGTATCAACATCGTACACGGTGCAACAACGATCTTACGATAGTATTCAGTGACGCTATGTACAATTTTGATTGATTGAGGATCTTTGCATTATCATTGCCAACTTACCATTCAGTCATTTCGGTATGTATTCACCAAATCGAAATGAATCTAATTTAATAGACACTGAATTGAATCGTGAACTACAATACAAAACTGTAGAAATGGCAGCGATTGTCGCTCGGAATGTCTTTACTAATGAATGAAGAACAAAGAACCATTTATGACCACTTCATGCTCGCAGTTTCGGCAGGACAAGGTGGATTCTTTTTTGCATACACCAGGTGGAAATGGAAAAACATTCCTTATTGCGCTAATTCTTGCTAAAAATACGATCAAATAATGGTACCGCATTGGCTGTTGCATCTTCCGGCATTGCGGCAACTTTATTGGATGGAGGCAGTTCAGTTCATTCAGTATTTAAAATGCCACTAAATATTCAAAATAAGCCAGAGGCGGTGTGCAATATAAAGAAACAATCATCCATGGCCACAGTGCTGAAACAATGTAAAATTATCATCTGGGATGAATGCACTATGGCACACAAACATTCACTTGAGGCGATGAAGAGGACATTTAAAGACATACAAAACAACGTCAGACTATTTGGCGGCACTTTGTTACTCCTTTTAGGTGATTTCAGACAAACACTTCCCGTTATTCTGCGTTCAACGTACACTGATGAGATCAACGCGTGCTTAAAATCATCGCCACAGCAGCGGCCGGCCGGCGTAATGTTGAAAAAGTACAACTGAAAGTAAATAAGCGTGTTCAAATGCTTCAAGATCCAACCGCTGAAACATTCTCAAAACAACTGTTCGATATAGGCGACGGAAAAGTTACTACAGATGAAACTGGATGTATAAAACTACTGGTCGATTTCTGCACGATTATTATTGAGGCAGAAAGAGAAATTTTAGCAGCAAAAAATGTGGATGTCAACGAATTAATCTCAAGATACAACATTTGTTACCAGGAGACTTGGTGTCATACAAATCTATTGATACAGTTTGTGATGCTATAGGGAAGCTGTTATTGATCCAACTGAGTTTTTGAACTCATTGGATTTACCAGGCATGCCACCGCATAATTTACAACTAAAGATTGGATCTCCGGTAATTTTGCTTCGTAATTTGAACCCACCACGGTTGTGCAACGGCACACGATCAGTAATTAAAAACTTAATGAAAAATGACATATTCCGAGGTGAAAATATATTATTACCGCGAATCCCTATTATACCGACAGATGTGCCAATTAAATTCACACGCCTTCAATTTCCAATTAGATTGGCATTTGCAATGACTATCAATAAGTCTCAAGGCCAAACGATGCCTGTCTGCGACTTAGATTTGAGCACTTCATGTTTTTCACATGGACAATTATACGTGGCGTGCTCTCGAGTGGGCAAACCATCCAGTTTGTTTGTATTGGCGAAAGATGGGATCACACAAAATATTGTACACTCTGTTGCATTAAGAGATTGATATTGTTTTTTTTGTAATGTTGTCATAATTAGCGATATGTTTATAATTTTAAAGAATTAATTTTAATAAATTGAAAAAATTTGTTAGGTGATTTGTTGTTCTAATATTTTGTCACCGTTTACAGTGCTCTATATCTCTCCCACTTAATATACCACATCCTTACACACTTACAATAAGTTATTTATTTCTAGCAAAATATTATCTAGAAGTTATTAATATGACAAAACAACGTGTGTCGGGTCAGCGTGTATTTATTAAAAAATTATGCTAAATACAAAATCGATGTAACTATGTTTTCCTGTTTTCTGAAAGATTAAGCTATCTTTTTAAACTTTTGATCTGAACGTAATACATTTCAGAAAAAATATGAGTCTTATTTTTATTTGTATACATGTATTCCAAAGGTATAATAGAGTCAATTTAGTAAGGTTATGATGGCTGTGAAGCGTTGCCGCTGGGCTTGACGAAAGTGTAACACATTTTTTTTAAAAACGTAACAAAAGCGAAAAAAATGTAACAAATTGAAAAAAATGATTTAAATCAAAGAATGCTCTTGAACTGAATTTTTTATTTTTAATAGGAACATAAGTTTATATGCTGGATCTAGAGATCGAGTTTGAATTTGCAGTGAAAGATAGTAAGATTTCGACTAAACTGTAACTGAACGAGTTCGATCGAGTCGAATGAAGGTGATTTTAACTCAATTTAGGACGTAGGTGTACAAATAGGTGGAAGTGTTGTTTAAGCGCACTTCACACTGATTAAAAAAATCATAAAGTACATTTTTAAAGAAAAAAAAAGTTTGGAGAAAAAAGTGTAACAAAAATAAAAAAAAAAAGTAACATAGTAACAAATAGAAAAAAATTAAGAAAAGTGTAACACTTTTGTTACACTTGTAACATAGTGGCAACGCTGCGTGACTCTAATTAGTTTATATTAAAAACGTATAAGCCAATTAAAATAAATTAAACCAACAACATTTTTGACGTTTCCCACATTAAAACCGATGACTCTATAGTCCAAAAACACTCTATATGAAGATATAAATCTTTCGTACGTATCACCCTCCAAAACCCATTTGTTTACATTGTTGTATTTGTAATGTGGACGAATTCAACGAGAAAAATTAACGTGTTTTCACGCATACATAGACACAATTCCTGAGTTTTTAGGGGAATTTTCATGAATTAGAGGAGAAATTACACGCACACTAAGAAATACTTTATGAGGCCAGTTTCCGGTTTAGCTTGTAGGCAAACCAATATGGCTACCGAGGATTTATATCTTTACTAGAGTGTTTTTGCTATAGTCACCCCTCACTTTTCTTATAATTATTTGAAAAACTGTTGTTAGGTTGGGTTGTATCTTCTTCGAAGCTTACGTTGGCAGCTTATTGAGTTTGTCTTAAATGATTTACCTATTTCTTGTACTTGCAATTTATTTTGTCAGGCTGGTGTATTATTTTTTTTTCTAGATAACCTCCTATGTTTAAAAATTATGGTAAAAAAAAACAGTTCTTAAGAACCTTCTTAGTTTGTGGTTTTTTTTAGTTGATTGGTTTCCTTTTAATAAGAGATTTTTGAGGCAATTGAAAAAAAAGAATTTTTCACGGAAACCTCTTAAATTCATGAAATTAAATCCTAAAGTCGTATCAATTTTATTCAAATGAATGTGAGGAAATATGCAAACACAGTCTGCAGGCTTTCGCTTCAATACCGGCATATTTACCTTCCTACACATAATTATTTGGAGTTGAGAAATGTGTGTATGTAATTGTATATGCATATACACATATATATATGCTTGCATACCTACTAACATACTTCCAAAAAAGCATGAATTCCATGAATTGTTTATACGAAAAGGTTGGTGTTTTTTATTTTCTATTTGTTTTTCATTTTATTTCCACAGAGCATGTTTTGCTATCCAAGGACGAAAGCAATGTTTTTATTTTTCATTTTATCAACTTTTGAAGTGAATTTCATCGCGATAATGGAGGTATAGCACATACCTATATGTACATTGTACATACATAGGTTTTTGTATCAATGTTAAACTAGAAATGCACACATGACGATAACCGCGTTCAATATATGTATGTACATATGTACATACATATATGTATTCCCTAAATAGTAAATATAGATTTGAGCGATTGAAGGTTATTCCAGAGCAATAAACATCGATCAAATGAATATTTAAAAAAGGCTTTTCTGTTTTTTTTTTTTGAAAGTTGAGCACTTTTAATATGACAAAAATCACATTAATAATAATTCTTTTATCCAAGGTGTATACGATATTTAAATTACTGTTTAAAAGTGAAATTTTAGCTGCATTTCAATTTTCTAAATCTCATGTATGTACTGTACAAAAATAAAATTTCTATAGAATTTGAGAGGTTAAAATTTATTTTAGATTATTGGGAGAAATTTGAAAATATGTAGTGTAGTGAAATATAATCTAAACTTTTACATTTGGTATTTGGTAGCTTATTAACTTAATTTGTAAAAAACGATTACATTTTATGTTAACGTTTGTTATTAATTCTTCTTTTTAAAAATAATTTTACAAATATATTTCTTTTACATAAGATATTATTATTCAAATCTATAATAATTACCTTCTAAAATATGGATGGAGGATGGTACGTCATTAGCAATGGAGAGGATATCAACCAAAGGGCGGACAAAGCTTCTGTTATACAGCACAATATCGTTCTTATGAAATTTGACATAATAATTTTACGAAATATATACTTTGAGATCTTGAGAATCGACTGTGGAGCATTAGCATAGACCTTATCCTTCACAAGACCCTAAATGTTAAATCATAAGACCTGAGTGACTAATTGCCATTCGAGAAATAATACAGTCAGGAAACTTTGATTGGACACAAAAAACTTTGACTTGCAAAATGTTGACCATTGTAGTAGAGAATTTTAACTAATTTAATGCGTTGTTCAAGTTAGTATCATTCCAGTGTTTTAGTGTTATAAAATGACACCTGACCAAACAGCGCGTTATGCAAATTAAAATCTCTAATAATGATCCGGTCTTGTCTTCAGATTGGCCAAAATGTAACAAAGAACATTTCCAAAATAAAAATATTTAACATGGTACCAAATGAGTTTTTTCAAATTTGACTATGAAGGCTATTTATATGGAGTGTAGTTTGACGTTTGTGTAACTCTTTCTTAATCAAGTTATTAGTAAATGGGGAAAAAGTTTTTGTTTTAATTTTATCCTATTTTAAATCTCGCAGCTCTTATAGTTGAGATCGATAAGCCTTTTTGAAATATAACGATGATTTTCTCAGTTTTAAATAATGGAACAATTCAAATTATATTTTCCAAGGACTGCCTTTAAACACTTTCAAGTAAAATTCAACCTCACTTATTTTCTTTTATTTTTTCAAGGTTAAAAGAAATAAAAAAGTGTTGATGCCATTAGCTTAATAAATGTTATGCACATCTCTTTGATTATGTGTCATTAAAATTATTACGTTGAGTATATTAATTTTTTCATAATTAACTTAAGACCAGAGGGTTTTTTGGGGGTTAATGCTTATGTTATTGCTGTTATTCAAGTTACATACTTTCATAGGAAAAATAATTCTGTTCTATACTTATATAATGTCCTACGATTGCTTTAATAAATATACAAGGAATTCAAAATAACATTTAAATGTGTCACATTAACGTCAACTTAATTCAAGTAAACTGAGTTTGTTGTTATATTTCAAAATATGTATGTATATCCCAGTTTTTGTTTCTGATGTTAAGGAAAAACATATTATGATCAGATCACCCATATTCATATAATGCATTTATTACTTTCCATCTTTTATAAAAAATTCACAGAACAAAATAATAAGTGGTGAATTTTTGCAAACTGCAATATGTAGAGTAAATCTAGGACATTTTTCATAGTACATATGTAATGTATGTTGTATTTACGTAAAAGGACCTTAAAAAATTAAAAACATTTTCATTTGACAGCTCTTAAGTTTATTCTTGGTCAGCTCAGCCAATTTTTATTTGCGACATACATATATGAACTTTATGACAAGTTTTGCAATCGGAAAAAATGTTGAGTTTATAATCAAACCTGACATTACAATGTTAGAGAAGTCAAAAAAGTGGGTCTCCCAATTCCACGCCTCATTTTGTCTGTCTGTCTATATGTCCTCGAACCTACAGCCTAAACCATTGAGTCGATTGGGTTTAAACTTGGAAGTTAAGGTTTTAAGCAGATTCACGTCAGACGTTTTTTTTTTTCATTTTGAAAAGATCAAAAATAACCTAATACAAATTTTGTGTTCAAAAATGGAAAATTCGAAGTACTCCAAAACGAACCGATAGATTTTTATGAAATTTTCTCTAATTTGTATTTTGTTTGGTTTCTTTCAATAAAAAATATATATTTTTGTTGCTCTCCCATAGAACCGTTATTTTGTATTCATTTATTTGTTTTGCACAAGTTCTTAAAAATATTGTCAAAATAATATTTGATGATCAAAAATGTTAAAGTTTATTATATTTATACATATATATTATATGTGTATTAATATGTTCTAAACAACTACATACTAAAAATTTACAGATTTTATGTACATATATATAAGTAATTAAAAAAAATACTCAAGACAAACTTATTTTGCAGGTGTATAGCTAAATTTTTAATCTTAAATTATTGTTACTATTTTGAAACAGACTCTTTGAATACAAAGCAAGTTTGTGCGACCCAGTCGTGCATTTTGTTTTTAGGTTACTCGGCTTAGTGTTGTGAACTGAAAAACTAAGTAAATTTAACTTGTATTGGATATAGCATGACAGTATGTTATTCACTATAACAAACTTTCTAGATCCAAGGGCGGATCCAAACTTTTAATAAGGGGGGTCGCACACATAATATAAAGACGAGCTTTTGGCTTAAAAATATTTTTAAATACTCTTTAAAGGAGACTGACTAAATTAAAATAACACAATCTTAACTCCTTATTTACATATTCCAAGGCTAGAGTGACAACTTAAGATATATTTTATTTTTTTAAAAACACAATTGTTCAACAAGGCGAACATAACAATAGTATATAGGTGTTTTGGGTGCATTTCATGCAGAAATGTGTGAAATTGTGTAGCTTTTTTTCCAAAAACAAAATATTCTGCCATTTCTATAAATGCAAAGAATACTGCAAAAATAAAGATGCAAAAGGCCAGGAAATGGGAAAGTTTTCCAGAAAAATTTGATTTATTTTCCTAGGAAAATAAAACAGAATCTAAAATAAAGATTTTTCTGGCTTGTTTTGTGCGTATTTCCTTGTGCCGCAATTTATGGGATTCTAATATTAGTCTTCTTACTCGTATAATAAAGGTAATTTTTATATAATAAGCGCACACTCTAGGGGATATTACTACCCTTATTTTGTAAAGACACAGTGTGAGCACTAGGAAAGGGAGAGAGGGTTTAAAAGGAGGTGTCGGTGCACATTGGTTATGAATATACCTGAATATTGCAATGACTGGGAAAGACAGAGTGCGGTAAGGTATTCCACATTCGCGTAGTACGGCTAAGGAACGAATCTCTGTATTTTACAGTACGACCGAAGTTTGGCTCGAGGGTATACTGATGAGCATTCCTAGAAACGCGAGAATTACAGTGATGTATATGACCACACGAGAGTAGGAAAGGAAACAACAAGTGCACTGTTCGGCTTAAGACTAAAAGCTTTATTCCATTATTCTTACATACTAACCTTATTGCTAAACTTACTCTAACTTAACTTATGCTACTCTCACTACAGTACGGTGGGCAAGTATGAATACATATCACTTTCCCCAACTTTAGATTTTAAATATTTATTTAAATTTAAATTAGCTTCAGTTACATACATATATTCAAATTCGATTCAGTTAAATCCATGAGATTATACCAATACAAGTAATTTAATAAAATAACTATTATATTATTTCCTTAAGTTAACATTTTGCATAGTTTTTATTCTGGCCGATCTTCTAGGTATAAAATATTCGGAATCATCTGTAACAGATCGTTTTCGTTTTTTTATAACAGGTTTTACAAAAGTTCCTTTATCAGTATAATTTGATTTTCGTATAGAACAAGGTATAAATTTCAAAGGTTTACAAGTATTATTTTTTCTTAATTGATTTATGTGTGCAGTTCTATGATAACCATCTACATTAATTAAATACATAACATTTCCTATTTTACTTAAAACTATTGCCGAGACCCAAGAGTGACTTAAACCTCTTTTTAATTTATACCACACCTCATCCCCTTTTTTAAAAAATATCTTGCAATGATCATCATTTCGATTAGTATTTACTTCATTTATATTCTGTTCTTTATTTTTCTGTAAAATAGTTTTAACTCTTGGATTCACTTTGTCTATTAATGTTTGTGTTTTGAACTGGAAGATTAGGTCATTAGGGCAATTTCGAGTGACAGTAGTTGGTGTTGTTCGATATTTTAGGAGGAAACGGTCAAGCAGAGTTTGAATCGGTAGACTACTATCACTACTACCTTCCAACATTTTTTTTAAACCTGACTTTGTGGTTTGAACTGCTCGTTCTGCAAGTCCATTTGATTGCGGATGATAAGCTGGACTTTTTAAACATTTTATATCGTTGCTGGAACAAAAGCTAAGAAAAGCCTCGGAGTTATACGGTGGGCCATTATCTGAAACAATTGTGTTTGGTAAACCAAAATAGGAAAATATATTCCTCAGTTTCATTATTAGATTTTGAGCGTTAATTGTATTCATTATTTTGACATCTATCCATTTAGAAAAGCTATCTGCTAGTATCAGAAAATTGTTGTTTTTAAAGTAAAAAAAATCCAGGTGAATTATTTCAAAAAAATATGACGACTTTGGCCAGGCCTTTTGTAGTGATGAACAAGATTTATTACTCATCTTGCCACATACTTGACATTCTAGAACATAACCCTCAATATCTTGTTCAATTCCATCCCACCAAACATAATTTCGAGCTAAAATTTTCATTCGTACTATACCTATATGAGTTTCGTGTAGGAGTCCTAAAATGTTTGGTACTAATATTTGGGGTATAACGATTCTATCTTTGAAATAAAGGCATTGGTTCTCAAAGTTTAAATCATTCCTTCTAACAAAATAAGCTTTTAAATCAGAAGGTACATTACTTGGCCAACCATTCTTATTCATATCTTGAACCCGCTGCAATAATTTGTCTTTAATCGTCTCCTTCTGAATAGCATAAATATCTATGTTGTCCTTTACAAATGGTTTAATTAAATTAATCCCATTTGTCTCTAAGTTTGTTGAAATAGGCAACGGCAATCTTGAAAGTCCATCAGCATTGCCCATTTGAGAACCTTTTTTATACTTTAAGGTATATTGGTACATACTCAAAAAAATTGCCCATCTACAGAGCCTACCGGCAGCTACAGGTGGGGATGCTTTTGTGGAACTAAAAAGTTCCTTAAGAGGTTGGTGGTCACTATATATTGTAAACTTTTTGCCATATATATATCGATGAAATTTTTTCACAGAGAATATTATGGCTAGCCCTTCTCTATGGAGTTGGGAGTAATTTTTTTCTGCATTGCTTAACGTACTAGATACAAATAAAACTGGGCGCTCAACGCCATCAATCACGTGAGATAAAACTCCTCCCACCCCATAGGGACTGGCGTCACAATGAAGAACAATTTCCTTTTGGGGGTCATAGTGAACTAATAAATTATTTTCTACCAGCAATACCTTACTTCTTTGCATAGCCTTATCGCATTCTTTTGACCATTCAAACTTGACGTTTTTCTTAGTAAGCGCATACAAAACGGCAAGCTCACTAGATAAGTTAGGTATGAATCGAGAGTAATAATTAATCAAACCTAAAAAAGATTTAAGTTGGTCTATATTTTGAGGAACCGGAGCCTTCTGAATGGCCTCAAACTTACTATCACTGGGTTTTATTCCCCCTTTTGTAATGATGTGACCCAGATACTCAATTTTGTCCCTAAGAAATTGACACTTTTCCAAGTTTACCTTGACTTTGAACCTTTCCAGCCGTTTAAGCACATTCTCTAGATTTCGTTTGCAATCTGTTTCGTCTTGACCACCAATAAAAATATCATCCAAATAACACTGAACATTAGGTATGCCTCTCAGAATTTCGTCCATTGTGGCCTGAAAAATTGCCGGTGCACATTTTATGCCAAAAATTAGCCGTCGAAATCGAAACAAACCCTTATGCGTGTTAATAGTTAACAATTCTTGACATTCATCTACCACTTCCAGTTGTTGATATGCCCCTTTTAAATCTAACACACAAAAGCATGAACAACCCGATAGATTTGCAAAAATGTCATCGACACGGGGTAGGGGATAATGATCAGTTTTAACAAACTTATTAACCGTCACCTTACAATCCACACATAACCTAATACCACCTCTAGGTTTTTCAACCACTACGATAGGTGACGCCCACGCGCTATACCTCACTGGGTACAAAATATCATCTTTCACCAAACGCTCTAATTCCTTCTCTACAGCTTTCCGCAAGCCGTATGGCACCGAATATGGTTTGCAAAAAATTGGAGAAGCATTTTCTTCTAATATAATTCTAGCTTTAAAATTTTGTATGGGATCGCACTTGTTCGAAAAAACAAATGTAAATTTTTTCGATATATACTTCAACAGTTTCTCCTCCACGTCACTGGCACATGATAAACTACTAACTCCACAACCCTGAAAACTGTCTCTCCAGCCAAAAAACAGTTTGTCTAACCAGGAACGGCCCATCAAAGGGGTAAAAGGCTTATCACCATCGAGCACCACCATTTCTAAGGTATATTCACTATCCTGCCACGGATGTTTAACCTTTACCAACATATATCCAACAACATCAACCGAGTTCCCCGAAATCAGATGCAAATTTTGATTTACTATTTTTAATTGTTTTTTATCAAAAAATGTTTCATAAGTTGTTCTGTGAATCACTGTATTACATGCACCAGTATCAATCTCAAATCTCAAAATTTTTCTATCGCAAGACACTTGAATGTACAGAGGATGATTACCTAACTTTAAAAAATTTAAACTGTTGGAATAATCGGTCTCAAATTTATTTATTAAAAAATCATAATCATACATATTATTCTGACCAAAAGTCACATTATTTATATAATTAAAACTTAATTCATCATCATCATCTTCCCTATCATTTTCAGTTTCCTCATTTACATTTATACTTTTTATGTTTTTTGATTTATTTTCCCCGTTAGGATTCTTACTGTACCCCTGTTTGCGATTTACATTCTCTTTTTTCTTTTTATAACAATGTTTAGCCAAATGACCCCACTCCCTGCAGTAATAACATTGAAAATTTTTACGATCATACCTATTATTGTTCTTAAGACTATTCGATGAAGATTGCCCCTCCTTCTCTTTCGCACTTTCTCGACCCATACCACGCTCCACATGCGCTCTGTTCACCATCTGTTCATCGCTCGCCCCCGCCATGTTATTTAATTCCTGTTCCACCATTTCCATATTTAACGCTAATTCGCAGCTCTCGTTGAATGATTTGGATGAAGCATTTATCAATTTGGATTGAATTTTTTTATTTCTAATACCCATCAAGAAGCGATCTCTTAGCGCTTCATCTAAGAACGCATTATATGAACACGTGTCTGCTAGACCTTTAATTGCCACTATAAAGTCTGCTAACGTCTCATCTGGATTTTGGTTTCTAGCCAAGAATTTAAAGCGTTCCGCTGTCACATTTCTTTTTGGAGAAAAATGTGTTTTAAGTAATTTTACTAACTCCTCAAAATTCAATTCTTCCGGCGTCTTAGGTGATGTCAAGGATTTCATAACCTTGTACAAATCGGCACCACCAATTGCAATTAAAAACGACGTTTTGTCTCCACTCTCCTCAATTTTATTTAGTTTTAACAGATGCTTCATTCGGTCAATGTATGAGTCAAAATCATCGCCAGTATTAAAATACTCTATTCGACCAATAAAATTCGACATTTTTGGCACAATTGTCACTATCGGCACTACTTTGTCTTCGTTTTTTATTTCTGAATTGTCCTTATTCATTTAACTTTTAAAAAAGCACTTTTTTTTTTTTTTTACATGGATTTGATTAATCCTCGTCGCCAATGATGTATATGAGAGAGTAGGAAAGGAAACAACAAGTGCACTGTTCGGCTTAAGACTAAAAGCTTTATTCCATTATTCTTACATACTAACCTTATTGCTAAACTTACTCTAACTTAACTTATGCTACTCTCACTACAGTACGGTGGGCAAGTATGAATACATATCATACAGTTGAACTTTTTAAGGGGAGGAATGCAACTGGCTATTTATATAGAGCATAAACCGTTAACATAACGTTACAAGAGGATGAGACAAGAAACTTTACGACGATGTTCAAGCGACGTAAATGATTTTATGGTGGTATTATCACCGATCAATCTAAAACCTTTAAGTTCAATACTGTCCAAGAGGCTTAACCCTAGAAAGATAATCTACGTCTGCGGGACGTATGGTGCGGGGAAAAATTGTTCGTTCTGTTTTCAAGGTGGTTCAGATTTTTTTATAAATTTTGCTCAAATTTTACTTCTTTTGTACTTAATTATTGATTCATTTTACTTAAAATAACTTAAATAATTAATTAAAATACAAAATAATGATGAAAAATCAATGGTCCATGCATCTCTGAGACGTATGATTATCTTTCACGCACTAAAAAAGGTTGCAGGCGCACCAGCCCAGATATGGGAGTTATACTCAAGCTTTGGGCGTACATATGTAAGTCTTGTAGATATCAGCCAGATCAGAGGGCATCGCGTATGTGATCGTTCCACAAACGATACACATACCGAGAATATCGAGATGTTCAGTCTCCTCGATGCATGTGCCATCTATATATAATGGGAAGGGGGTATATCTCGCTTTAACGAATAACGATACAAGACAGCATTGAGTTTTCGAGAATTAAATTCCACGCGGGTTTTTATTCCCCATTGTACAATGCTGTTTAGGTTGGAATTTAATGAGCTTATCATATTTTGTCCCTGCAGTTCTACATCCGAAGAAGAGGGATGTGATTCTGAAAACGAATATGAAAAGCTAAGAATACTATCGTCAGCGAAACAATGTATTGGATTAGAAGTTGCAGACAAGAGATCATTAATAAAAATGAGAAAGAGTGTTGGAGATAGAACAGAGCCCTGGGGCACACCAGCATTTATTTTGTGGTTTTCAGACTTGAACCCATCCAATACTACTTGTATTGAACGATCCGAAAGATAATTACCAATCCAATGAAGAAGGGATTCATGAAAGCCGAAAGCACGCATGTCTGATGCTAGAAGACAAATTCGTAGAAATTACTGGGGCAGAATTTCTTCTCACTTCAATTCTCGAGAGATTGAAAGCTTTCATATTTGTAATTAATAGATATGAAACGTACAATTTGTATTTAAATTAACAATTAGTCAAACGAGAGTGTTCATTTTTGTATCTCAATTCTATAGATACATTTGCTTCATAAAGTAGATTTCTTCAATTTATTAAGATCTAAAAGTGTTTGTATTTAATAGATAATCAATTTTGAAACAAAAAACATTTTAAGAAAGTCTTACAGTCTTTATGTGCGTCAAGAAATATTAAAATAGAAGTGAAGACGAGTTTTAGGAATTCATAGGCAACTTTAGTTTGAATATCTTTAAATTACTAAAAAAATCTGTAGATGAAATCTTTGCTTATATACAATATTTTATATCTCATATAACCCCCCCTTGGAGTCTTCTTTGTTTAAAAGTTGATGAATTTGTGCGGCTCAATTGGAATAGGCCTATATTTCCGTTTCATATTGCGTTCTCCTTAGTTAAAATTTTAAATTGTCACAAAAAATGGATTTGTATGTATAATAAATATGTAATTTAAAATATAAGGGGGGTCATGTCAATTAACGCAATGCATTATAGATTTTAATTAAAGGGAATTTCTACGATATTAAAAAAAAATTATGTCCCAGGGAGGAGGGGTTCATGACCCCTACGACCTCCTGGATCCGCCATTGTCCAGATCACATTTTAACTCGTTAATGGCAAAACTGGTTCTATCCTAGGCAAATACTTTCTTTTCAAACAAAGCGAAATTATGTTTAAAAAGGTTTTAAATGAAACCTTTTTTCTCCCCATCTCACCGAATGGCAGTTTAAATTCAAACATTGCCCTTATAAATGTGGACAAATTTGAATTCATTGACAACACCACCCTGAACAAAAACAAAAACATCAACAATCCATGAGTTATTTAATTGTTTAATTTGTTAGTCCATTTACACTTCACTTAATTGTATCTTCCGGTTGAATTGAAAGGTATATTGATTGACAAAAGTTGTTTTTCGCATTTCAATGCAAATGCCAAATTTTCTGAATAAAATTAATTTATGAATAAATGAATGAATACCAGCGCCCCAGAGGGATATAGATTAATATACTAGAACGCTGCATATTCGATTAAAGAAAATTCCACGTCCATCATATTTATTTCTATGTGTAGTGTAGATTTACACACTATGTGCACGTACATACATACATATGTATATATTTATGCAGAAAGTAAATTTTGTTAAATTGTCGTTTCCTCATGTATAGTACAGTATATATGTACTGTACAGTGTACCTGTATAATGTACATGTCTATGCCGTGGAGATGAAGTTTTTGGAATAACTTTGGAATATTTGCCAGAATGAAAGCCTGAACGAACTTCAACGGATAGAATGTTGTTGACAGCTTTCAAAGTTCATACAAACATTATAAATATTTTATTCATTTATTTTGTAGACATGTACATACATATGTACATACGTATGAACATTTATTTATTGAAACATCAATTAGAATTAATTTCGTATTTTCCCATACTTTATTGATGTTTATCTAAGTTGTATATTATAGTATATGGTGTGAAATCAAGATGGCTGTATTTTGGGTGATAAAATTATTGTTAAGAAAGCGTCGCGGCGCAGTTTTTGGCACCCCTTTTAATCCAAAGACACAAGAAAAACAATTTGGAAAGGAAGAAAAGGTTTGAAAGGTTTTTAATAAATAATTCAAACAAATTTCTTAAAGAATCTTTATCTTGTGCATAATAACCAGGAGTAAAAAACAGTCAAAAAACTTAATACATAAGTTCACGTCATATCTGCATGTGTACATAGTACATATGTATTTGCTTTTCAAATAAAAAATAGTCAAACAAGATATTGTTAATATTGCTGGGCTCCTGATATAATATAAACTATAAGGGAGGAAGCGGCGTTTTTAGACAAATTTTATAAATCTTTAATATTTGTTAACAGTATTAAGACTTAAAACGAACCATGTGATAAACCTGGGCTTCCCTTTAACTGTCACTAAACATAAACTTAATGTAACATCAAGTGTTAAGGTTTACCATATTTCCTTAAAATGCCTTTTCTGTCCACATGCCCCCACTAAGGGGTGGATAAGGATGCAGACCAAAATGTATGTGGCGGAAGTGGACAGCTAAAAAAATAATTTAAAATATTAAAAAAAAAACATTTTTAATATTCGAAAATGAAAATTTCTAATTTAGTTCACGAAAGTATAAAAAAACATTTAATAAGAAATGTTGTATCCCAAATCGTAGTTTTTGAAACCAACAGGAAATTAAAAAAATTATTGAGAACGAGAGGTTCTGGGAATGTTAATAACATTAGGCAGTTTTGTTGCTATTTGGTTTCTATCAATATAACTTTCATTTGGGCTCTCCGGAAAAAACGAAGCTATTTTCTCCCGCTGCACATTTTTTCATAAATCTGACTGAGAGCTCACCAGATTCAACCACTTTCTTCATGACGACTGCCACAAAGAACTTTTTGCCATACATTTTCACTAGAACAGAGTCACCTTCTTCTATTAATTCTGGCGGACCAATTTGCAATGGGCCAATTTGTACCACTGATATGTCCCAATCTTGGTGAGAGTCAATATACATAACTTACTTTGTGCTGGTCATCTTCGGATGATGGTGTCCCAACCAGTTTTTTTAATTTTTACTGTTCTATTTTGTTGTACTTTGTCCTTAAGCAGCTCATTTCCCTTCTTCTCAGCTTTTTCTGCTTTTATTCAATTTTTTTCTGGAGTGCTGGTTAAAATTAAAGAACATCTTTTCTTTTGGCCCTTTCTTGTTGCTTCACTTTTCATTGTTTTAAGGTACGGCCGCACTTGTTTTGGTGTTATTGGTGGGCAGTTTGTATCTCCTGGGATCTATTTCATAAACATTGACAATTACAACAGGTGACAATTTGTTAATTTACAACTTGACAGTTGTTAAAATCTGTTCCATAAATAATTTGACAATTTTGTAGAATATATAGGAGAATACCCGACAGTTGTCATCTTTTCGTTTCACCAATTGTCATGAAAATGAATTGTCAAGTATTTTTGCACAATTTTCAGCAAAATTCCGAAAAATTGTTACTGACAATTCTTTTATGAAATGACAAACAAATACAATTTACATATTTGTAAGTACTTAATTGACAATTGCGATATGGAACTCATAGTGTTGATGAAAAGACCTAAAATGATAAAAAATATACTTTCGTATGCACTTACATTTTTAATAATAAAACACGATTTTGCAAACTTCGATATTTTAAAATTCTAAGAGATCCAGCTTTCGGTTGCTTTGCCAAGGTTGCCAAGGTTTTGTTCCATATTTCATCGTTTCCGATCATAACACATTTCAAGATTATACAATGAAATTGTCACGACGAATTTGTCAGTAAGTAGATTAGATTAGATTAGAATAAGATTTTATTAGATACAATAATTTATAAGAATTTACATAAGTTTTACAAATCTTTTATGACATGGCAAAAGCCGACTGTCAGATTGACAATATAAATGTAATTTAACAAAATAGTTACTCAAGTTACCTATAATTATCTTCTACCCTGAACGTCGAACTTGTCGAGTTGTAGAAGCTGAGTAGGGTCAATGATTCTCGAGAATTTTCTCCAGATGAGTCCTGAAACTAAAGGACGTTCTTATCCCTCTACCTTTCCCAGAATCATCATCCATTCCCACATAAACATGGCATACCAGCCTACGTTTATGTCACCAACTCCCATCCCACCTCCCACGTTGTAATGGCGAAAAAGCTAGACAGCGCTCCTATCTCCTATACTCCTTCCCACTCTAGGTAAATTAGCTGAATTGCTGTTACCGAATCCCAATCTTTTCCTCCCGTATCAGAATGATGAATTGACATCAACTGATTCCTCACCCTATCTCTTCCTTCCCTACCACCTCTTATCTTTATTGGGCTGGATCTAAGGTGTTAAACGACCCGTGCCGATGATCAGCCTGGCTGGGGGCCCAATTCAAAAATAGCCCAGTCTCTAACGGAGTATCCGGATACCTGGCGACCTCCGGATTAACTAGCCTTATCTGTACATGCGAATCTCTGTGCAGACGGACCTCTTTTCTTCGCAACTCGTGGGATTAAGATGGAAAAAACAAAAAACAAAAACAAAAACTTAAAGGATGATGAGACCGGTATCTCTTCAGGACCGGGCGGCAACTTGGTGTCAAAGCCTGTTGCCGTATCTCTTGCGGCCAGCACAGAGAAGGGAGTAGTGGCTAACCATGGACCCTCCTCTGCAGCTGGCAGCAACGAGGATAGGAAGGTAGTGATACCTAATTTCAGTAGTGGCAGGGTTGTGAAAAATGGCCCTACCACTACTAATGAGAGTAAGGGGAAACTCTCGAAAAGCCAATATAGGCAAAGGCGGCAAGCGGCGAAAATCCTGAAGGCCTCTGGTGCATCATCGGGGGCTGAAAGGACACCGCAGCAAACCGCTGACGTCGAATGGGCTAAAAGCATATTTGCTACAGCTAAGACCAGTAAGGACTCTACGTCCAAACGAGAAAGGTCTCTCGAGGGGGCCGTACCGACACCAAAACGGCCTCGGGTGCACAACACCAGCACTCCCCTCAATCCCATCAAGAAAGCCAGTTTCAGTGACGTCACGAAGGGCAAAGTCGTGGTTGCGGTCATTGACAGGAGTGATGATGATGGAACAATATCGGCTGATCGTTGGCAGTTGGTCAAGGTTAAGCTCTCGGGTGGCTTTTTAAGCATTTTGAGGGAGCTTCCAGGACCACTTCCTTCCATAAGCGATGGGGGTTGGCATCAAGGCCACGTAAAACTCATGGTTTGTGGCGATCAGAGGTCTTGTGACTTGTATAAGCTCGCTGTCAGCCGGTTAGGTGAAGTTTGGCCAGGTGCGAAGCTCGAGGTTGTCGCTAAGGAAGACATTCCTAGCAGACCTAGAGCCCGCATTTGGATCCCAATGGAACCTGCCGGTATCGATGAAATTCTCGAGATGGTCAGAGTTTGTAACCCGTCCCTTCCGACTCACAACTGGAAGATAGCCAAGCTAGAGGAGGTAAAGAATCTTTATAGGAGCGCCATTTTGGTACTCAATAAGGAATCTTTGGCTCCTCTAGCCTTAAACGAGGGCTCGATAAACTATGGCTTCGAAACCATTAAAATTCGAGTATATAAAAAAGATGAGGTTAACGCGGAAAGCGGGCCTCCAAAAACAACCAAGGTTAACGCGGAAAGCGGGCCTCCAATAACAACCGAAGGTGGACTAGCGGTTGGTGAGCCTGGGACATCGTCTTCTCTCTTAACCGAGGGTGACGATGCACCCATGCCCTCTCCAATAGCTACCCAACCCTCTACTAAAGTCGTAGACAGTCCATCCTTAATGGAGACTGAGGACGACCTCAGCATGATCCTTTTGAGCGAGGACGAACTCTTGGCTTCATCCTCAGACTCAGAGGATCAGAACAAAACCGTGGTGGAGGTTGATCTGCCTAATTGTAGCCAAAATGCTGCAGTTAGTACAGATTAATCTCCAGCACTCCGTAAAGGCCTCGGCCTCACTTCTTCTCCGGCTGGCAAGAAACGGGGAGGACATTGTCCTGATCCAAGAGCCATGGATTGTGAGATCCGTTGTTCGTGGACTCAGGACTCCTGGTTACTACACACTGTGTGTGACAGATAAAGGTGAACCTAGATCTTGCATACTAGTGAAACGTAGCATTAATGTATTTTTACTCCATCATTTCAGTGACAAAGATACCACCGCAGCTAGGCTGGAAACATCCAAGGGAAGTTTCTGGATAGTGTCGGCGTATCTTGGCCATGACCACCTTGGCCCTCTCCCTGGAAAAACCCTGGAGAAGATCGTCGCTGAAGCGGAAAGGCAAAGGATCCGCCTAATTATTGGGAGCGATGTCAACGCTCATCATACGGTATGGGGAAGTACCAATATCAACGACAGAGGTGAGTCTCTTTTTGATTATATTCTTGGTACTAACCTCCTTGTAAGTAATGTTGGAAATGAACCAACCTTCATAACTAAAACTCGACAAGAAGTCCTAGACATAACTCTTGTCTCAGATACTGTACACCATATGATCTTGGACTGGAAAGTATCCAAAGAACACTCGTTCTCTGATCATAGATATATCCAGTTCAATATCAATGTGGATGATAACTCGAGTCCATTGACTTTTCGAAATTATCGGAAAACTGATTGGGCCTCATACAGGAACTCATTACAGAGTTTACTAAAACCTGGACTATCTTGTCCTTCCTCTAACGCTAATGAACTTGACAACAAAGTCAATGACCTTACCTCAGCTATGAACAGATCGCTAGAAATTGCTTGCCCACTTATACACATAAGAGGAAAGAGGAAACCACAATGGTGGGCCTCAGAGCTTAACTCGCTCAGGAAAGAATGCAGGAAACTGTTCAACCGAGCCAAAGCCGCAAGACTAGCCTCACACTGGGATTCTTACAAAGAATCCTTAAGAATTTACAAGAAGGCACTAAGGAAATCTAAACGATCTTCTTGGCGATCCTTCTGTGGCACGATAGAAGAAACTTCTGAAGCCTCTAGGTTACGGAAAATTCTTTCAACTAATCCAGCGATGCCAAGCTGCTTGAAAAATGCAGACGGCTCCTGGACAAATTCGAGTAATGAATCGCTGAACTTACTATTGGATACTCATTTTCCTGGAAGTTCTCTTACCGGGACTTGCAACGGTTATATACGTTCAAGTCCCAATACAACATATCCACAAGGTCTGATTACAAGGGACAAGCTACAATGGGCTCTCAACAGCTTCAAACCATTTAAATCTGCAGGACCAGATGGAATAACACCAGCCGAGCTACAAAAGACTTCTGATATAATTGCACCAATCCTTGAGGCAATTTTTACCAGCTGTCTTTACCTGGTCCATGTTCCCTCGGCTTGGCGAGAAGTTAAAGTTGTTTTTATACCCAAAGCAGGTAAATGCTCGCAAGTCAACCCTAAAGATCTACGACCTATAAGTCTATCATCATTCCTTCTTAAGACCTTCGAAAGATTGATTGATATCCATTTAAGGGCAAGTATTGATACAAGACTTCTGTCTTCGTCTCAACATGCCTACTGTAAAGGTAAATCGGTGGAAACAGCGTTACACACCTTAGTACGCACCGTCGAATATTCCCTCCATCATAAAGAGTTCACTATGGTTGCTTTCCTTGACATCGAAGGGGCCTTTAACAACGTGGACACATCTGCAATCACATCTGCACTAACATCTCTAAATGTAGAGAGTTCGCTTCGGGAGTTAATTCATTTGATGCTTACTAGCAGGATAATTAACTCAAAACTGGGCAACTCTTCTGGCAGACGATTCGTTAGTAGAGGGACACCGCAAGGTGGTGTTCTATCCCCTCTCCTCTGGAACCTAGTGGTAAATGAAATCCTAACTAGTCTGGATGCGGAGGGTTTCAGAGTGATAGCCTATGCGGACGACGTTGCTATAGCAGTTTCAGGAAAGCATCTTAACACGTTAAAAGAACTCTTACAAAATGCCTTAGACAGACTAATACTTTGGGCTGATCGGTGTGGACTGGGTGTTAACCCACACAAAACCGATTTGGTTTTATTTTCGAGGAGATACAAAATTCCATTTGTCAACCCTCCCCATATTAAAGGAATCCAATTAAAATTCTCAGACGAGGCTAAATACCTGGGTCTTGTCTTAGATAAAAAACTAAATTGGAAACGCAACGTAGAGGAAAGAGTCAAAAAAGCTACTGTAGCTCTCTTTTCTTGCAAAAAAGCCATTGGTAATAAATGGGGCTTACAACCCAGAATCACGCATTGGCTATACACATCGGTAATCAGACCGATTCTAATGTACGGTGTGGCAGTATGGTGGACTGCTTTAGAAAAAGGTATAAACCGAGATAAATTAAATAAAGTCCAACGTTCAGCTTGCCTATGTATAAGCGGATCGCTTCGCACGACCCCATCTGCGGCACTGGACACCTTACTCTACCTAACACCTCTTGACATTCTTAGCAAACAAATAGCTGCAAGCTCTGCTATTCGCCTCAAAGCTTCGTCGCAGTGGACTAACAACAACATTGGCCACTCCGTTATTCTTACATATTTAGAATCAATCCCAAAGCACACAGACTACACCATCCCCCAACTACAATTCGATAGAAACTTCCAGATTTCTATACCTCCCAGATCTTTTTGGGAAGATAGGACATTCCTGGAAGACGAGTCAATCCACTTCTATACAGATGGGTCAAAAACAAAAGAAGGGGTTGGTGGAGGTGTGTACTCTGAACGACTGAAATTAAGTCTCTCATTCCGCCTTCCCGATCATTGTAGCGTGTTCCAGGCGGAACTTTTGGCGATAAAAGAAGTCCTGTCCTGGCTTAAAGAAAACGTGATATCGATATCTGATATCCGTATTTTCTCAGACAGTCAGGCCGCTATTAAATCTCTGGATTCTGTCTCTACAAACTCTATAACAGTCCAGAACTGTCGATCATCTCTAATGGAGATGGCACAACAGTTTAATATTCACCTTTGCTGGGTGCCGGGCCATAGAGACATTCCAGGTAACTGTAAGGCAGATGAACTCGCCAGGAACGGTACAGTACAACCCATTCTACCACGTTTGGCACGTACTGGCATACCAATCGCTACTTGTAAACTGTTGCTAATGCAAGACGCTGTGAGGAGGGCAGGCACCAGGTGGAGCAACATCACCACGTGTCAAGTCACAAAAAACATCTGGCCAACACTGGATTTAAAACGTTCAAGGTGCTTGCTCTCTCTAAGCAGATCGCATATAAGCTCGATAATAGGTGTCATAACCGGGCACTGTCTAATAGGAAAGCACGCCACGAGATTAGGCGTATTCTCAAATGACTTCTGCAGAAGCTGTATGGACGAGGAAGAGGAAGAAACAGTTCTTCATCTTCTCTGCACATGCCCTGCTCTGGCTCGAAAACGCAAGAATTACCTAGGAGAATTCTTCTTTAACGATCTAAACGATCTAAATCATATCGGCATAAGCAGCCTCTCACGCTTCGTAAGAGACTCAAACTGGTTCCATTGAGCTTAGGAAGAAACCTCAAGATTCATGTGGTATCACAATGGGCCATTAAACTGGCCTAAGTGTGTCCGTTTCCATCTTGGACAGCCACTTCAACCTAACCTAACCTACCTATAATTATTATAATTAAAATGCTTCTCTTAAAATTTGGTTCGATATCGTAATGCGGATTTTACAAATTTGAAAAGAGCCGACCAATCATTTCCATTCAAAAGATAAATAACTTCTTCCGTTGTGAAAATAGCTTTTCCTAAGTATAGTTTTCGTATTTCTTTAAGTAATGGACATATTCCCACAAAATGCATTATAAATATCTTCACGAGTATTCAGATTACACATACTACATTGGATTGGGAGATCTGGGCGGTGGGGTATAAAATTTAACGGCAGTAACTCTCCGCGTGTTTTAAAAATGGTAGATATTTTATTAACACTCTCGTTATTTCCGAAATAACTTATTTTGCTGAGATCGTGCTCGAGCTTGGGATAATATACTCTGTAAATTGAAGATTGTGCTTCTTCGATAAATGATTTGTGCATACTTTCATCCAGAACCCGAAGAATATTGTATAACTCACATTTCATTTGATGAAAGTTAAACGCTTCTAGATTGAGCGGACATCCGGTCTTCTCAGCCAATTCCTTCCACTTTTCAAAACATGACGATTTTTTTTTTTCCGAGGCACAGTAAGTATAGGTAAGTATGACAATGAACAAATTGTCGCGACAAATGTGTCAGTATATTACAATAAACAAATTGTCATGACAAATTGGTCATTCTATTTTTATGACTAATTTGTCACCTGTCAATATTTAATGAAATACAGGGTTGTCAGACAAGTGTGACAAATTTGTACAATTGTCACCTGTCAATTTTTATGGCCCCTGGTTCAGTCCTATTTTTTTCGTTATGTTTGTGTATACACGTGAGTGCAATTTTGTATGATCTGAGCTACTTTGATAACTGATTCGCTGTTCATTCAACCACTTTAAACTGCTAAGCCGAGACTATACTTAGATGCAGATTTATTTATACCTTTCCAAAACTCGAAAAATTGCACCAACAAATCTTGTATAAGTTCAAATATTTGAATCCAATTAAGAGTTTAAGAAACATGGAATATGGCAGAGCATGATGCTCTGATGTATTTAAATTAGTTGAAGCGTTTTAGAAAATTGTATTTTCAAACCTTATCAATCATTATCTATGTATATCTAAGAAACAAATCTAGAAAGCTTTCAGATTTTATAAGAAAACGTATGGCTATAAATACGCAAACTAACTGTAAACGTTCATTTCAAGACGTTAAAAAACATTTCAATTTTTAATTATGCAACATTTGGACATAACAAATTGATGCTTAATTAATTATTTCGCCAGAATATCTACTAAGTCTACCTTTTCCAAATAAATAAATAAGTCAATTTTATTATTTCAATGAAAAATATTCTAAACAGATTCGGTTTGACTCTAATTCTTGTTCATTCAGAAACATTTTCCAGGGTCGCTAGAATAAAAGTTAATGCCCTCTAACTTTCCACTTTGTACAGTACATGTATACTTTGTAATATATAACTATGCAAATTAGTTTGGATGAAGGTGTCCTAGGTCTTTATTATGCTTGCTTCATTGCTTCAGATCCTTCTCTGGCTTCCATACGCGATTAAAAAAACAGTTGAGAAATGCATGTATATTTGGTCGTATATAAGATCGATGAAAAACTTCTACTCGTAGCGAACGGCCTTGGGTGAGAAATTTAATTTTATTATAAGGGTCAATGAAATGTGTATATATAGAATACAGTAATCCCCGCTTAGTTGCACCTCGCTTAATTGAACATCCCGCTTAATTGATCGAACAAATTGGCTTCGAAAATTTCCCGTATTAGTAGCAAAGCTTTTTAGACGGTTAACTGAATCCCACTTAGTTGAATTACTCGCTTAATTGATCTTAAAAATATACAGCAGAAAAACTAAATACATGGACATTTTTCGGATAATTGGACGGACAAAAAATTATTTTGATTGGGAAAACCAAAACGCCAAGGTGTTTTAAAAATAAGGTTGTACCTTTGCAATATTTCTCCAACAAAAAGGCATGGATGACCCAACATTTATGGACCCAAATTTTATATAAATTTGACGAAGAAATGATAAAGCAGAACAGACAAAAAATTCTTTTTGTCGACAATGCTGCCTGTCATAAGAAGTTGGAGGATTTAAAAAATATAAACGTGCAGTTTGTACCCATAAATACAACGTCCATCATTCAGCCCCTTGACCAAGGCATTATTCATTGTTTCAAAGCTTACTATCAGCAACATATAATAAGGAAACAAATTACAGCCATCGAACGTGGCAAGACTATCGAAGAATTTTCGAAGTCGATCACATCTTTGCAAGCAATGCACATAAGCAAATATTGTTTGTGGCTTCTAACACCTTCTACTATAAGAAATTGTTTTAGAATGGTAATATTGGAAATATTTTACTACTACATTTGCAAGTTCTATTTTTAAAGGCAGGCTTCATCCAAGAAGAAGATCAGCCGGAAAATGATCACGTGGTTATAGATAACGTTCTTGAGGACAATGGAGATTTCAATCCTTATTTGGCATGTGATGACATAACATATTATGTTATGGCGAACTGACAGACGCCGAAATTAAGTTGACACTGAAATGTTTATAGAGTACATTTCTGGGATGAATATTTCATTTTTTAGTTGACCTACTCGTGCAATTATACGGGTTTCGCTTAATTGAACAGATATGTCAATTAAGCGGGGTTTCGCTAATTGAACCACCCGGATAATTGACCGAAAAATCTGACAAAATGGTCAGTGCAATTAAGCGGGGAATACTGTACATCCAATTGCCACCTCTTTCCACTAATTTAAGTTAATAGTATCTATTAAGGTATCTACCTAAATTGCTTATTTAACTGAATGAAACATTTATTTATATAAAGTATTAAAAAAAAATAAAACATTTGATTCTAATGCTGTAAAGCCTAATGAAAGTTCATCTGTTAATGTAGAACCACTTATAACCAAGTAATACAGCTTCTTAAAGTTTAAGTTCAAATTAAGATTGAGATGGACCATATGGAGATAGCTAGGAGATGAGTTGAGTGTGTATTGTTCAGTAGCAGTGGAATAAAAAGAACCATTTTTCCAACCAAAACACAATGTGTGTAATAAAGTGTACGTAAATACAATACAAGTAGGTGCTTTACTTGGCTATAAGTTAAGAATAAAGACTGTGTTGATTTTCTTCTTTTGACATTTCAGCATGATAGCATGGTTCTTCAAGATTTCCATAGAATTTGTACTTATAGTGTTTACGAGATATAACTGCAAGATTAAAACAAAAACATAATAGACAATACGCACATGTGTAAATAGGTAAGAATATACACTACACATTAATTTACATTATGTTTAAGCTATTGTTATGACTTTAACAATGGAGAACTAATACTTAATAAAACAATGTCGCATATAGGGTTGCCAACTATGTTTTCATTCCTTAATCCCCAAGGTTAAGGTCCAAACTCACCGTGTGTGATTCCCAAAAGAACTACTCTTACAGTATACTGGTAAACCAGAAATTAAGTTCATAGACATCAAAAAGAACTTTAAGAAAAAATCACAATTTCAATTCAGTCATACGAACGTATTAAAAAAAAATAATCTAAATATTGTTTGCTTAGAAATGACGCATGTACTTTCAGCTAATGATAGTTATTGAGATTTTTAAACAAAATACTAAGCAATTATCAAAATCAAAAAGCAAATTGAAATCAAAACTTCTTGTTTTCACGATATTAAAAGGGTAATTTCTTATTTTAAAGTAAAAGTAGATATATTTATATTAATAATAATAGAAGTTGTCAGTGAACTTTCGTTGGGGAAGGTCCCCTCTGTGTTGTGCGTCGATCGTTCGTTGCCCGTGCGCGTCTTGTTTGAGTCCTGTGCCTTAGCATGTGTATCAAATTGCATTGCGTTTTATAACTAACTAGCGACCCGCCCCGGCTTCGCACGGGTGCAATGCTGATATACTAAATACGCTACAGAAAAACTGTGAACGTTGTTTATAAAAAAACATAGCGGCCCGCTCCGGCTTTGCACGGGTTTAAAATATGTAACTCACTGAAAAAATGATAAAATCAATCCAGTAGATTTGATTTATTCATTTACTGGCCGTAGCCCGCACGCGTTTTTGGAGTACTTAAAACAATTCCCCTTTCCTTATCTTTGGAATATCTTTTATACACAATTCTCTGTCCCTCTGCACTGTATGCCTATCTCGATCCCGACGGCGGCTAATCTCACGCTCTGCTGAAGATTCTCTCTCTCTCTCAGCTCTATAATTATCCCGAAGCTGACTGAGTCGAGCCTCACGTTCCGTTGATTGTTATTTTCCTCGCTACAAAACTCCGATAACGCGTCCGATCGCTGCTAAATTCAATGTGCTATAAGGAAATCCGCGGCCTCCGACGCGCTATTTATAGGCACGCTGCCGCCGCGCCGCGTCGCCGTAAACGCTACGTTCCGCAATTTTTAAATCTGTACATCTTCAAAAATATTGATTTAAATCAGATGCTGTAAAAGGCCAAATAGATCTATATTAAATCAACAATGTATTTAAGGTATTTAATTGGATAAGGATTAATGCTGTATTGGTTAAAATCGCTTCGAATATTAGTCATTATTTGTCGTAAAAAGTAAATGACAAAAAAATGTTATTGTTTGATATCCATAAGAGATAGACATATACCATCGCGGAGTTTTCTGTAGACCTTTTCATTGTGTACAATACTTAGTACATTATTATTTTGATAAATCTCGTAGGATTCAGCCTGCGTTTGCAATGTAAGCGGAAAAAATGTAATTATTTGCGACATCACATTAGAAACCTCAAAAATAACAGTATTTGTCCACTATTTAATGGATGATATTATACATAAAAACCTTCCTCATGAGTTACTCTATCTATTAAAAAAAACCGCATCAAAATCCGTTGCGTAGTTTTAAAGATTTAAGCGTTCATAGGGACATACAACATACATGACAGAAAAAGCGACTTTGTTTTATACTATGTAGTGATGCAATTGATACACAGGCTACGTCATCGTTGATAACAGATTGTTGACAAAAAAAAAGTTACTGTTTTGCATTAACAGGGCCGGGTTCGATTCTTGTCACTACTAAGGCATAACACTAGTAGTGGCGTGTATCGAATAGCATTCTGTGGTTAGGTTAGGTAAGGTTAGGTTAGGTTAAAGTGGCTGCGAATACAGAATCCACACATTTAGGCCAAAAGAAAAGGACCATTGTGATACCAAATGAATCTAGAGAATTACTTCAAACTAGTCGAACCATTTTGAGCTTTTTAAAAAGCGAAGGAGATATTTGATATCCTTTTTAGCTAGTTGACTGGGATTATCAGAAGAGTATTCTCCGATTGTTTCTTCCTCGTCTGCTTTGAGATAACAAGTCTTTAGAGCGCTTTAGATCCAGTGAAGGCCATATGAGTTTTGTGGCTGCGCATGTTGGTAAATTGTACCCCCTAGAATTTGCTATCTCGAAAGCTGTTTCTTTTAGCAGAAGTTTACATGAAGCTATCGTTATACCTATCTTCTCCCTTTCAGGTGAAATAGGTATGACGGTTCCATTTTTAGCGAGTTCATCGGCTCTACAATTTCCTGTGATGTCTCTGTGGCTCGGCACCCAACAGAGGTGAATGTTAAATTGCTGCGCCATCTCCATAAGAGACGATCGACAATCGAGGGCCGTTAGAGATTTGGTTGAGACACCGTCAAGAGATTTGATAGCAGCCTGACTGTCAGAAGTGTCAGAGAAGATGCGGATATCAGAATTTGATATCACGTTTTCTCTTAGCCAGGAGAGAACCTCTTTGATCGCTAAAATTTCCGCTTGGAAAACGCTACAATGGTTAGGGAGGCGGAATGAGATGCTTAGATTAAGCTTTTCTGAGTACACGCCACTACCAACTCCCTCATTTGTCTTGGATCCATCTGTATAAAAATGAATACTTTTGTTATCCAGGAGTTTTTTGTCTTCCCATTCATCTCTGGATTGAATGGATACCTGGATGTTTTTTCCAAATAGGGGTTTAGGAATAGTGTAGTCTATGTACTTTGGTATAGAACCAAAAAGGTTCAAAATGATGGAGTGCCCCACATTGTTGTTGGTCCATTGAAATGAGGCGTTGAGTCTTATAGCTGTACTCGCTGCCACTTGTTTACTGAAGATGTCGAGGGGTGTCAGATGGAGGAGAGTGTCTAACGCTGCTGAGGGTGTGTTTCTCAATGCCCCGCTTATGCAGAGACATGCAGTGCGTCGGGCTCTGCTGAGTTTGTCGTAGTATGTGACTTTCTCCAGTGCAGTCCACCATACTGCAACCCCGTACATAAGTATTGGTCGGATGACCGATGTGTATAGCCAATAGGTTATGCGAGGTTGAAAACCCCATTTGCTCCCTATAGCTTTCTTGCAAAGGAAAAAAGCTACTGTAGCTTTTTAACTCTTTCCTGAATATTAGGTTTAAAACTTATTTGTTTGTCCAATATCAGACCAAGATATTTGGCTTCATTGGTAAAAATTAGTGGTACACCTTTTATTGAAGGAGGTACAATTTCTGGGATCTTGTATTTCCGTGTAAAAAGGACGAGGTCTGTTTTCTGAGGATTAATACTAAGTCCGCAGCGATCTGCCCATCTAGTGAGCATAATGAGTGCGTTTTGGAGGAGGTCTCTCAGTGTATTAGGATGTTCTCCTATGACGGCGATAGCAACATCATCGGCATACGCAACCACTCTGTAGCCTTCCCTCTCAAGGGAAATTAGTAGTTCGTTAACCACTATGTTCCACAGGAAACGGGACAGAACACCACCTTGCGGAGTGCGGAGTGCGGAGGTTCGAAACTATTCAGAGCCCATGTCAATTTTTCTTTTGTAACAAGACCTTGAGGAAAAGTTAAGTTAATACCCGACCCAGGACGGTTTGTTGTATTAACGGATTTGGAGCTATCTGGGAAATGGGTGTCTAGTAGCAGGTTTAGCGTTTCTTCGCAAGAGTTAGTCCATGTACCATCCAAGTCTTTAAGGCAAATAGGCATGGTTAGACTTGTCGAGAGAATCTTCCTTATCCTTGATGCCTCCGAGGATTCTTCTATTGAGCTACAGAAGGATATCCATGAGGATCTTTTGGCTATTCTCAATTCTTGTTCATACTTTTTGAGGGATTCCTTATAGGAGTCCCAGTCTTGGTGATGTCTAGTCTTTTTTGCACGATTAAAAAGCTTTCTATAGCCTTTCCTGAGTATTCCCAGTTCAGCAGCCCACCAATATGGTTTCTTCTTTCCCCGCACTAAAGTGAGGGGGCAGGCAGTTTCCATGGCTTTATTGAGGGCTGCTGTAAGCTCATCGACTTTTTGATCGAGTTAAAGAGCGCACAAGGGCGGATCAGAAAGTTCTGGTTTAATCAGATTTTTCAGAGTCGCCCTATATTTTGGCCAATCTGTTTTCCTACAGTTTCGGAATTGGATCGGTTTTGGGGACTCTTCAATAAGTGTGAATTGGATGTATCTATGATCGGAGAACGAGTGCTCCTTTGATACTCTCCAATTCAATATTTTATTTGAGAGATGTAACGAGACAAGGGTCATATCTAAAACTTCTTGTCGATTTTTAGTAACGAAGGTTGGTTCACTACCTACATTACTTACTACCAGATTAGTTGATAAAATATAATCAAAAAGAGACTCACCTCTGTTATTTATATCGATACTTCCCCACGTAGTATGGTGCGCATTGGCATCACAACCGATTATTAGGTTGGTTTTATGTCTTGTTGATTCAGCGACCGTCTTCTCCAGAATGGTACCAGGCAGTGGGCCCTGGTGGTCGTGGCCCAAATACGCTGATACCAGCCAGTAGGTATGGTTGTCTATTAGCATACTGGCTGTGGTGACGTCTTTATCACTGAAATTAGGGACTAAAAATACATTTAGATTACGTTTTACTAGTATGCACGACCTTGGGTTACCTTTTCCTGTTACATATAGCACGTAGTAGGCAAGAGTTCTCAATCCTCGAACCAGGGGTTTCACAATCCAGGGCTCTTGGATGAGAACGACATCTTCCCCAGTTTTTGTGAGGAGGAGAAGAAGGGAGGCCGAAGCCGTTTTAGAGTGTTGGGGATTAATCTGTATTATTTGCAGCATTTTGGCTACAAATAGGCAGATCAACCTCCACCACTGTTAAATCCAGCTCAGACGAAGAGGAACCTAATAGTTCATCTTCTTCCTCACTGGGGAGAGCTTTGTCGTTTGAGTCATCGGTCTCCATTAGGGATAAACTTTTGACGTTTTCAGAAGAAGACTTTGCCGCGACAGAAGAGGGCCCTGCCACATTCTCATCCACATCCAAGGAAGGGAAGGTGATAGTAGCACTGGGACCCCTACGTCTTGCGACACACCTTTCGAAAAGGGTTGTGGATGCTCGCATGAAGCGTCTACCTCATCTTTTTTATAAATACGGGGCGTAACTGTCTCTGAACCGTATCTTATCACTCCCTTATCACGCCCTAGGGAAGCCACAGAGTCTTTATTGATTACGATAATCGCACTTCGATAAAGACCCTTTGGCTCCTCCAGCTTCGCGATCTTCCAGTCCGGGTCCGGGTTGCTGATCTTAATCATCTCACGTATGTCATCTGGACATGAGGGTTCTTTATAGATCCAAGCGCGAGCTCTCGGCCTGCATGGAATGTCTTCCTTTGCGACGACCTCGAGTTTTGCACCTGGCCAAACTTCGCCCAGCATGCCGACAGCAAGCGTATAGAGATCGCGCGACCTCTGATCGTTACAAGCGATGAGTTTGACATGACCTTGATGCCAACCCTCATCGCTTGTTACAGGCGGTGGACCCGGATGATCTCGCATGACTTTTAGAAAACTAGCCGAGAGCCCCAGTTGCACCATCTGCCAACGGTCAGAAGTAATCGTGCCATCAATATTGCTCCTATCAATGACCACAACTATGATCTTGTTGGATTCCTTAAGTACATCACTAAAAGGTTTAGTGAGAGGTACTCTAGCAATGTTGGGAGTGCTGGTGTTCTGCACTTTGGGCTTTTTAGGGACGGGAGTGGACTCCTCCAAAGACCTTTGTCGCTTTGACGTGGAGTCGTAGCGACTGTTTTCGTCTAGAATGGATTTAGCCCACTCCTGCCTCTTGCTAAGGATGGGATTACTTCCATCCCCCAATGTTGATCAAGGGGATTTTAGAATCCTCATCGCATAACGCCGTTGTTTATACGAGCTCCTAGGAGCATTCTGGAGAGGTTTACTCTCTTTAGTAGTGGAAAGATCATTATTTTAACTTTCCACTACCGACCTGAGGAAGCATTTTCGCTAATGGTACATCCTGTACCGCACTAGAAGATGGGCAGTGACTTGGCACAAGCCCTTTCCCGGTGTTTGGCACAGGAGTAACGACAGCCGACGTTGCCGCCAAACTGGCACCCGGTGTAGATACAACCTGTACCGCACACGAAGATGAGCAGTGACTTGGCACAATCCCTTCTCCGATGTTTGGCACAGGTGCAACGACAGCCGACGACGTTGCCGCTGAACTGCCGGCCGCCCAGTGTAGCTGGAGTGCCGGTACCGGGTTGACGTTTTTGCTTCTGGTTATATTTTTGTTTTTGTTTTCAATTATCCATTTGATTCCAACGAGTAGGCGAAGTAAAGGGGGGGTCCATCTGTGCAGAAATTCGCTTACACAGATAAGGCTAGCTAGTCCGGAGGTCGCCTGGTATCCGGATACTCCGTTAACGACTGAGCTATTTTTAGAAATTGCACCCTCAGCCTGGTTGATTATCGGCACGGGTCGTATAACACCTTAGATCCAGCCCAATTGGGAAGTTGAAGGGAAGGATATGTTTTGGAATAGGAGAGACGAACAGCAATTAAGCCATAAGCGTCCCAGGAAGGAAACTAGGTATTGACAGACAGTGATACACTATACAGTCAGTGGATAAGGAGACATCAGCCAGCATAATAGCACAAAGCCGACGGAGGAGGGGGTAAGGATTGGGAAGGGGAGGGACGAGCGACCTTTGGTTTCAGAACTCTTCTGGAGAAATAATTCCCGAGAATCATTCACCTTACTCAGCTTCTACAACTCGACAAGTTCGACGCTCAGGTAGAAGAGCATTCTGTGGTTCAACTCAGTAATATTTTTCTTAAAGTCTTTGTCTGTTTTGGTTTTTGTTATTCTTTTATTTGCAATGGCTAGAAATTTCAAAGTAGATTATTGTAATATTCGTGGGCTTAGAGCGAATTTTCTTTCTGTGTACTCCCATACTGCTTTAAACAGGCCAGCTGTATTGGCACTAAGTGAAACCCAAGTAGGTGAGGATTCCGATCCTACTATATTCAAGGGTATAACTTGTCGCCATTATTCTTTTCCCACCATGGTCTCGCCATATAACTACATTAGGAATGATGTTGCTTATCAGCTCTTACCAAAATATGGTCTCTGCACCAATTCTTTCTTCAATTTTATGTGGTTTAAATTTTCCGTGAATAAGCAAATCATTCACTATTGCTTCCTTTATCGAAGCCCCAATCTAGACAGAGTGTCAACTTCTCGTGAATTTGATGCTTTGTCTGATTCCATCCAAAGAATTGTTTCATCCTATCCTCGCACTGAAATCGTTGTTACGGGCGATTTCAATGTACACAATTCTTCATGGCTTCAACATTCGGGCCAGGCAACACCAGAAGGAGTATGGATCTTCGCTGAGTTAAACCACCTAACTCAGCTGGTCAACGAGCCCACTTGAATATCGGACGTGGTAGGTCGAGCAGAAAACACAATTGACTTTTTTCTTACCTCTGACCCTGGTAAGTACACTATTAGTGTTCTATCTCCTCTAGGCACATCTGACCATTGTGTCATATTAGCAAATTTCTCGTGTAAAAACTCTCCAGTTAAAGAAAGAGCTCCTAAGAGAACCGTTTGGCAATACGAGAAAGCCAACTGGGACGGTCTCAATAATTATTTTAGGATCTTTAACTGGTCACTATGCTTCCACGATAGTGACGTTAACGCCAGCGCTGATATGATCACAAGTTTGTTTCTCCTGGGAATGAGAAGTTTTATCCCGAATAGGGTTAAAAGCATCAGACCTAAGGAAAACGCATGGTTCGATGCGAGCTGTAAAGAGGTTATTAGGGTCAAGAAGGTAAGTTTCCGTTGTTTTAAAGCCAATCCAACTCAGGAAAACAGGCATAAGTTCAAGCAAGCCAGAAAGGCCTGCAACGCCCATATTCGACGGACTAAATTTTTGAATGACCAAAAATTACGGCAAAAAATACTGCAATGATATTTCAAAAGCATTTGATAGGGTTTGGCATCAGGCTCTCTTATAGAAAATGCGTGCTCTCGGTTTTCATGAATCCCTCCTTTATTGGATTAGTAATTACCTTTCGAATCGTTCAATACAAGTTGTATTGGATGGATTCAAGTCTGAAAACCACAAAATAAATGCTGGTGTGCCCCAGGGCTCTGTTCTATCTCCAACACTCTTTCTCATTTTTATTAATGATCTCTTGTCTGCAACTTCTAATCCAATACATTGTTTCGCTGACGATAGTACTCTTAGCTTCTCATATTCGTTTTCAGATTCTCATCCCTCTTCTTCGGATGTGGAACTGCAACGAGAAAATATGATAAGCTCATTAAATTCCGACCTAAACAGCATTGTACAATGGGGAATAAGAAACCACGTGGAACTTAATGCTTCGAGGAGACTCAACATCTCGATATTCTCGGTATGTGTATCACCAACCACCCTTTATGGAACGATCACATACGCGATCTCGCCAAAAATGCCGCAAGATGTTTGGGTTTTCGAAGGCGATGCAAGAAGTTTTTCTCCCCCTCTGATCTGGCTGTTATCTACAAGACTTATATACGTCCAAAGCTTGAGTATAACTCCCATATCTGGGCTGGTGTTCCTGCAACTTACTTGAGCCTCTTGGACAGTATTGAACGTAGAGCATTATTAGATTGATTGGTGATATTACCATCATAAGATCATTTACGTCGCTTGATCATTGTCGAAATGTTTCTTGTCTCACCCTCTTTTACCGTTATTTTAATGGTTTATGCCTTAGAGGAATAGCCAGTTGCATTCCTCCCCTTAAACAGTTCAACCGTAATACTCGCGCTTCTAGGAATGCTCATCAAAATACCCTCGAGCCCAACTTCGGTCGTACTGTCAATTACAGAGATTCGTTCTTTAGCCGTACTATGCGAATGTGGAATGCCTTGCCATACTCTGTCTTTCCAAGCCATTGCAATATTCAGGTATTCATAACCAATGTGCACCGACACCTCCTTTCAACCCCTCTCTCCCTTTCCTAGTGCTCACACTGTGTCTACAAAATTCAAAATCCCTTTGAATATGCGCTTATTATATAAAAAAAAATACAAATATTTAATGGCATGTAAATACTGAGTCGGTGAAATGGTTTTGACTCATCCACCCCCCCCCCCTCCATTTTTTGCGAAAATAACAGTTTTTAAACCTATACGACTAACATTTTAAAAGGTGTTGTCAAAATAAAAAAAAATCTGTTTGCCCCAGGGCTCATCAAAATTTTTACTTTTTTATTTGTTCTCGAGATATTCGAGTCCATAATTAATTTGTACTAATTTTTTGTAGTATTTTTTTTGTACAAAGTGGCCCGCTCTTCAACCAAAATTGTAGGAAATTGTACTAAAATAATTACAACTAAAAATATGAATTCTTCGAATTTTAATGACAAAAACCAATTGTTTTTGTTAAGTATATTATTACGATTATGACGGTGGTATAGTTTGTATATTCTAAAAAAATTCGTTTTTTCTGAATGTTCACATTGTGGTAGCGTACAATGTCTCCTTATTTATTCAAAGGAATTTTCAACTTTTCGCAATATCATTAAAAAAATATCTTCAAACAAATTAATTTTTTATAATATTTAAGCGACGGATTAAATTTATAAATATTGTTTGCCACTCAAAATGGCCTCTCACTGACACTAAAAGCCAAAAAGTTTCAACCCTTGAATAAGTGAATTGTTGCCAATACAATTTTCCCTGTAAGTAAAATAAGCTGAATAAATAAAAAACTCAAATGATAATATTATAAGAAATATATTTTGAATCGACATGAAGAAATATGTGCACGGTGCACTTTAAACACATAGTCAATGCAATAGTGAACAACAATAATTATTGCCTTACACAATTCATCTTTCAGCAAAAATAGAAGAAAGTCTTGAGGATGTAATCTGTAATTAGTTTGTTTTTAAACTTGCATTATACTTACATTTTATTAAATCGAAATATAAAACAAAAGAAGCTTTAATTTATTAATAAGCTGTGAATGTATAACGATAGTTTAAATTAACTTTGTTGATGACTTACATTAGGTAAACACATAATAATATAGAGTATGAATAAACTTAATACATTTTACCAAATTAATCACTTAATTGTTTGTATAATGATTCTCGATTTATGATTCTTATTTAAAAAAACCAGCAATCGGAGTAGAATTTATGTTTTGTATGTATACGTTCACTACATACATAATATGTACTTAGAAAGCCTGATGGAATACATTTTTTTTTTAATTCCGTAAGCGCAATCAAAATTGCTTTTTTCATGTCCGAAAAAGATTTCTATACCGCAGGCAAAATTTAAGAAGCAATATAAGTAAAAGTATGCATCTTCAAACGTAAAAGTATATTTGCCTACTCAAAACTCACTCCAATTTCTTTTATTTGAAAAAGGAATATATACAAAAACTTAGCATATGCAAAAAAGGATACGAATGGGTCGTATATAACTACTTGATTGTTTTGTTGCAAACTTTTACCTATTTCAGGGGATAAATAAAAAATAAAAATAATTTGTGGAAATAATTATGTTTTAAGTAATATTGAACATAAAAATAAATTGAGATCCAGGTGAGAGGTACATAGGAGTATATAAGGAACAATAGAATAATAACCCGCTAAAGTCGAATGTGAATATGAATAATGGCCTCCAAGTATAGCTATTGATATAGTACGGAAATTCACTCTGTGATTCGGGTTGGATCCGCATCAGGAATCGCATAAGATACATAATTCAACTAACTTTTTAACTAATAGTCATATCTCGGTACGATACGAGTTAGCAAACTGTATTATTCTTTTGTTTTGGTGTTTCATTTACAATCTTCCTCACGATATCATAATATTGACGGAAACATGGCTTAACAAAACAACTCTATATCGGACTCGGAGCTTTTTGACTCCTCTTATCAAGTCTTTAGACGTGATCGTAATAACTCAGACGATTCAAACGCCGTTGGTGGCGGAATTCTTGTCGCTATCAACTATACTTTCACTGATTACCTGATTGACGACTTTCGATCAACAGTTATCGAAATACTATGCTTGAAAATTAAAATGGCAACAGGACATTTATTTATTGTATCAGCATATAAACCTCCAAGCTCCAAGAACAAGGTTTATGAAAAACTAAACAACTGTATAGAAAGTATTTATATCCTTTTGGAGCCTGAAGACGAAGTACTGGTTGTTGGTGATTTTAATTTACCCAATCTCAATTGGATTCAAATCGACGACGATAACTTCTACGTCCAATAAACGCGTCATCTTCAAATGATCTTTTATTAACAGATGGTATGTCTTTATGTGGCTTAAGTCAAGTCAACGGGTGTGAAGAACCGTTTTGGAAGAACACTCGATCTGGTATTATTCTACGAAACCGTATGCTCTGCTGTCAAAATTGTGGACGAAGATCGCCATCATCCTGCATTAGGCATAGCACTTAATTTAAACATGACTTCACCTCATATGCTATCTAAAAACAACAAACTAGAATTCAACTTTAGTAGGTGTAATTTTGAAAACCTTTTTAACTAATTATGTACGATCAATTGGGATCACTTATTTTGTAACTTAAATATTGACGATATGTGTAACATTTTTTATTTAACTCTTTTTGACTGTTTCTACAAAACGATTCCATTTAAAAAGACTCGAAATAACTTGAGTGTTACACCATGGTTTGATTCTCACGTTAAAAACTTAAAAAACAAAAGGAACAAAGCTTGGATAAAGTATAATCAAACAGGAACTGATGATGATTATATAGGACGTTCATTATAATAAAACAACTTTGCACTGACTACTCTAACATCCTATATGATGACTACATTCGGAAAATTGAATCGAACCTTAAAAATAATCCTGATAGTTTTTGGAAATTATTTAATCGTAAGAAAAAAACATGTGGGTACCCTAACTTAATGACTGATTCGACATCAAATAGTAATGAGCCGAGAATAATTGCGAACATGTTTACAAACTACTTCAATGATGCTTTTGTAGATTATAATACTATTAGTTTTCCTAACACATCTACCACTGTTTTAAATTTCCCCCACTTAAATTCTATCAATTTCGTTATAAGTGAAGATACTGTCCTTAATAGTATCCTACAACTTGACAAATGTTTTAGTCCTGGTCCCGACGGTGTACTATCATCCATTTTAAAGAAATATGCTGCGAACTTAGCACACCCGTTATGTGTTCTTTTTTACACGTCTTTAAATAACTCGCTGTTACCTTTTATCTGGAAGAGCTCTTTAATAATACCAGTACACAAAAAAGGTCCTAAAAACGAAATAATGAACTACCGATCTATTGCTAAACTATCTGTGATACCTAAACTGTTTGAGTCGATCGTATGTAGCGTTCTTTCTTCTCACTGTAGTTCAATTATCTGTGATAACCAGCATGGTTTTGTTAAAAAGCATTCAACTGTTACTAATCTGTAATTTTGTTTAGATGTTTTTGAAAAACGTTAACAAGTAGATTGTATCTTTACTGATTTCAGCAAGGCCTTTGATAAATTGTGTCATAAAACCTTAAAAATAAATAAATTTGGTGGCGCAACAGTCCGTAGAGAACCAGGGCCTAGTGACTTACAACTCTCAACCATTCCTGTGTGCGAGTAATTGCAGGGATGGAGGGGACCTACAGTTTATATGCCGAATCCGAACGGCAAATTTGAGAAAGCACTTTTTCATGACAAGAATTACTCTTGGAGAATTTGTCAATTCCTCGCAAGAGGCAGTACCCGTGAAAACTCTTTTTTTTTTAAATTAAGGTGGCACAGGCAGGGATTGAACCCAAGACCTCTCGCATGACAGTCTAACGCACTTTTTTTTTTTTTTTTTTTTTTTTTTCAATTCATTTTTATTAATTCAATCTTAAATCTATCTTAAAGCTAGACAAAAATTCATAAAACTAGCCTAATTAACCATAACTTACAACTAACTTACTGGTCCCATACAGACACTCTAAGTTAAACAATAATACTTAATGCTAATGCCTTTCGGCCCTAAGATCTATTTTAACTTCAATTCAATTTTATTTATTTTTGTATTCATTAGAAAATTTAAAAAAACTAATGTCAATATCCTTTTTTATTTGTACTTAAAAACTACTTAAAATAAGGTCCTTAATATAAAACTTAAAGCTAACTAAAACTACCTATTCTACCTATAACCTACTTAAAACTAGAACAACCACAGCAGCAAATCTAACTATCTAACGTTTTTTGTTTTTCATATTTTGTCTATTTTTTGTATTTTTTTTTTTTATTATTCCATGTTTTTTTTATTTTTATTTTTTTTTTTTTTTGTATTTTTGTATTTTTTTTTTGTATGTTCTTTTTTTTTTTTGTGCCACCATGCCTATTCTACTTAAAACTAAACCCTAAAACTATAAAACAAGTATGTAAGCCGGCCAAGGCTTAAAACCCCATCCCGACTACTCACTATCAAGTGCCGATTGAAGCCACCAAAACTGGTTCTCCTGCTTCACCCTATCAGTTCGGTCCCGTTCGGACACAGCCCTACTGAACCGAAGGAGCTCTGCTCCGCCTTGTGCCATGACGTCCCGATTGTACAGGAGTCGCCTATCCACGGTTCGTCGTCTGACGTGGTGGATTAACGGAACTGCCAATCTATCCTGTATCAGACCGCATCTATCTAAAAAGATGAATGCCTCTGGTGGAATGAAGCCGCTCAAGCGTGCACTTTCAAAATATTCGTCGTTCGGGTAGAACGCCCCGAAAATTAAATTGTTGGTCGAAGACATAGCTCTTGCAATGTGACCTCGAACGAGTTTTATCACGAAATTGTCAATTCTGTTGATTCGAGCACCGTTGTATAGGACCTCGTTGGAATAGTAGTGCACGTAAGAAGATTCGGCTGTTCGATATAAGCCGGTACAGCGTCGTAAACACTGCCGCTCGAACACCCGAAACTTCTCCATCTGAGAAGGGACAACGTTGAACCACACGGGACAACCATAAACAATCATCGGCCGTATGAGGGCCATGTAGCAAATTACCTTCACTCTGGGGTCAAGCCGACTGCTGTAAAACAGCCGTTTCGTCAAAGCGAAGGCTCCTCTGGCCCTGGTCAGAGCAGCATTTATATGTCTGTCGAAATATAAATACTGATCTAACCAGATCGTCTAACGCACTAACCATCATGCCACGGGTACTACGTCATAAAACCTTACTTTTAAAATTATCACAGCAAGGTTTTAATGACTATTTCATGAACTGGATCTCCTTATATTTGCAAGATAGACGTTTCGTAATGAGTGTTCAAGTTCATTTGTTGTGAATTCTGGTGTCCCCCAGGGAAGTCCCCTTGGTCATATTCTATTTGTTTTATTTATAAATTACTTGGTTTCGATCATACAAAATTCGTCTGTCCTAATATAATGCTGATGACATTAAAATTAAAAAAAAAATTAACTCTACATTTGACCGTCTTCTCTTGTAAGAAGACTTAATCACGCTTATTCTGACATTCTAATGAAAAGCCAATTCGTTAGAATAGATCTATTCATTAGAATGAAATTTCTGTATTTTGACATTCTAACGAATAATGTTCATTGTTGAATGAATATATTAAATGAACCGGAATGAACTCGAATTCGAAGTCAGCTGTTTGAAGTTTCGATCTTATTTAGTGTGACCAAAGTAACAAAATTTAAAATTGTTCCACAAACTTTCAATTTCATTGAAACAATTGGATGGAATACAAGAAATACCTTAACTTAAGAAAAATTAAATTAATAAAGTTATAAGTGCTAGTGATGTTAATTATTTAAAAAACCATCAATGACACTTTCAATATGGGAACATAAATTTAAGTTTATTGATATGAAAAGTAAAAAAAATATATTAACAAATTTTGTACAGCTAACTCAGCACCTTTAAATCTAATACAATAATTAATGTACTTATAATTCGATTTGCTTTTGTCCCACATGTATTACCAAAAAAATGTAACTTTAAAGTCTCTTTATTTGAATCACACCTGGTCATACTTCACAATTGTCATCGAGAATCAAAAAGTAACACAGTCGATACAATCGTTTAAATTGTCTTAATTTTATAAGAACTTCCTTTTGTTCTATAGTTGTCTAATTTGAGTGTGACTGTGACCTTTAATAAAAACATCAATAGATTTTCATAAAAATATATTCCATTTTCTTTATTTTTCGGAAAAAAAACAGAACTTACATGTTTTTCTTTTAATTCTCTCATCAAGATGTGAACGCTTAATAAATGACGTTTGTTTCGAATGATTAGAAAGTCAAAGTTTGCTTTAGTTTCGAATTAAAATGAACTTTCGAATCGTTAGAAAGTGAAAATACGTATCATACGAATTCGAATAACTTTCGAACGAAAGAGAATGTCAGAATAAGGCTGAATATGATTCAGGGAATGGTGCAATAATAATCGTCTTGCTTTAAATGTTGACAAATGTAAAACCATGAGTTTTACACGCAAAAAAGTTCCAATCGTTTTTAGTTACATGTTTGATTCTTATCCTTTAAGTAGAGTATATGAATTTTCTGACTTGGGTGTTGTCTTAGATCCTAAACTAACATTTAATGAACATATTAACTTCATAGTTAAAAAAGCAAATAGAGATTTGGTCGTGATTTCCGTGATCCATATGTTTTAAAATTCCTTTTTGTTTCATTTGTGAGACCAGTCCTGGAATATGGTTGTACAGTATGGTCACCTTACTACGCCGTACACGTCACAAGACTTGGAGCCATTCAGAAAAGATTTTTGCGTTTTTGTCTACGATCGGATCCCTTCCGTGGTTTCATGATATTCATACATTACCGCCATATTCACAAAGACTTTCTCTCATAAATCTTCCTTTTTTATTAAATCATAGGATGTACTTGCAGTTTTGTTTTATTGTTGGAATAATAAACGGACAAATTTCATCACCATCAGTTCTTGGTAGTTTAAACTTTAGTTTTAGTCGTTCAAGTATAAGACTCCAGAAACCATTGAATTCTAATTTTAGCAGATTAAAGTATGGTGTACATAGCCCCTTAAATAAATTAATTGAAATCTATAATAAATTTCACTCTTGTATTAATTCACCAAATTATAATACAAAAAGTATAAAGTGTAAATTAATATTTTTTTTTAGAGATTAAGTATATATTAACGTTAGTACTTAACAAATTATAAATAAATAAAGTAAGTCGTGAATCCAAGCAAAGATTCAACCACCTTTTATCCTGATTTACTACTCATAAGACATTTTATTTTTAAATTATTAAATATAAAGCATTAAACTGGTTCAATGTTTACATTGAATTTAACCATCAAACTAGTTAAATTTTACATTATCAGCATAGTTTGTGACTCTGTTGTTTCTTTTGTTTTATGATTCGGAACTTAACAACTCTAAACCATTTTTGCTGCCCTTATTATGAAAGAAATAATTCATACCTGTCTTTTATTAAAAGAAATCACAAGAAAATTATGGATTTGAGTATGTCATGTATTCTGTAAAATTATGTCTCTTAATTTTTTAACGGATTCGTAACTTGCCCTTAAAGGTATACTACAAAGCATTTTAAAACAATATACAACAGTGGGCGGGTGGCGGCGGCGACCTCCTTCATTTTGATGGAGTCTTCTATCAATGTTTTACCGGAACTTTCTACATCGAGAAGGATACCATAAAACGAGGACGACACAAAATTCAATATATCTCAAGTGTTTGTGAATGATGAAATCTCAATATACAAGAAGGAACTTAATATGTATTGTAAAGTATAAACAGATGTTGTTGAATAATTCATTTTTGTACATAATGCATTGGTAGGTAATTTTAAGACGAAAAAAATTAAATCAAAAAGAAAACTAAATATAAAAATGCATGCTATTTTTATTTCTTAACATTCTTTACCTTTTCTTCAACTTTTATAAATCTTCTAGGCGAACTTTAGGTTTTGCTTAGGTAATACAATCCATTGCTAACTAATGCATGAAAAGCTTGATATAGCTTTAAAAAATAATATGTTTTAATATTTAACTATTGCATATATACGAATAGAACGAGAAAAAAAAACTACTGTAGACCTTTTTAATTAGATCAGTTTTTTCTTTTTTTATTGAATTAAAATTTAATGATAACATCTAATATATTCTTATTTGCATTTTCTTTTCCAAAGCACACAAAGCCTATAACAAAAACACCGTTGACATAACTATACACCACTATACATATATTTTAACGCTTTCATTAGATAGCTTATTTTGAAAGAAAAAAGTTTTTATAATATTTATTCCGTTTCTAAGCTAATAATAATAAAAATACTTTGTTTTTATTTTTTTTTCTAAACCCAAACAGCATTCGGTAAGTGTTTTGCCATTTTTTACTTCCCTTATACTTATTCCGAATATAAACCAGATAAATTGATAAATTCATCCCAGTAAATTTTATTCCAAGTGATTTCAGAGTTTTGCAGAGGCTCAAAATGGCTCACAGGAGCCGCGATTACTGAGATTTTTTGCACCCTTGACGATAGTAAAATTAGTTTAAATTAATATTAAATTTTTTGTTGGAATTTTGTAAGTTATGCAATATAAGTATTATCCCTTGTCTGTGTTGCAAGCTTTTTATTTTAGGTCAAGAAATGATATTGTGTAAAAACATCTTTAAAGGTATGTTAAATTTGTATATAGAACCACATCTTTAACAAACCAGGATAACAAAATGGTGATGGCAGGTACTAGACGAGTACCATTAACAATACCATTAGGTACCAGTACCATTTTTTTTTAAATACATATTTGTGCATAGATTGTAGCTAATAGATTGACGTCAGAACTACTGGATGAAATTTGGTCAAGCCAAACAAATTTGCAAATGAATTGCATTGTGTTGTAATGTATTGTTTTCTGTTTTCCCTTTCGTAAAGTAAATACGTTTACAGAGATTTTAAATTACATTGAATTTCCTTTAAAATAGTTTGTATCTTTAACATAATGTAATTGCCAGAAATCCCTACAGTTCAAAAACTATATCAATGAGATAGATAATCAACAAAGTCTTTTCAAATTTTCGACTTCGAAGATTCTATTCAATCTCTTAATTTCCTGCTCTTTCTCTTCTAAAAGCTCAGTTTCTTCACTTAATTTTCCGCTACTGGATATTGTATTGTGTTTGTGAATGTTATTCCGGCTCCCTCTGAAAGTCAGATCCATTGTGTTCAAAGCAGTAAATCAATTCAAATAACACATATAAGGGACATTTATAATTTATATATTTTTATTTTCCTCTAGCGAAATTTAATTTGTGTATTCCTACTGTGGGTCAGGTATAAGGTAGACATAATTCTTAGCCACTCGCACATATTTATCAAAATACTTTAAGGTTTTAATTATTATTACACCTCGTTGATTTTAAAATATGTGTGTATGTACATTAACCTGATTCAGAAATCTTAAATGTCTTTGATTTATAATGCAACTTATACTCCTTTCCAAATATCATACTTTTAGGTTGATATTTAGAGGTCGCTTATCGAGTTTTTCTATTTTCAGAACAAAATGTGTTGATGCTTTTGGTTTTTTTGTTCTTCGTTTTATAATTCAGAAACCTTTTATATTTATGTATTTAATATTAATAATTTTAATATTTTTTTAAGTCATGACTCATGAGTGTTACTTTCAATTAAAAATCACTTTTAAAAAAAGTCTCCACATACTTTCTTCCTACAATTTACTCCATTTACTTAAATACAGGTTTATTTGAGAGCGTATGACTGCTTCCATCGTTATTTATATCACATGTTAAAATTATCATTATAATGAGGTCTAAAAACTTAATCGAAATATAATATTAAATTTTCGAATTAGTTTTTATCAAAAAAGCAATTGTGTTAATATTCAAATTTGCTTTAAAAATTTCATCACTTTTTAATGTTTTTAATTTCATATAGGAAGTTATTGTAATCAGTCCGATTTGTCGAATTCAAGGTCCCTTGAGTCGAAATAAAGGATTTTTAGCGAGATGTCTGTGCGTGCGTGTGTACGTACGTTCGTACGTCCGTACGTTCGGGAAGCTTTTTTCGTCGTCCATAGCTCAAGAATCAGAAGAGATATCGACTTCAAATAAATTTTGTTATACAGATAATAAGGCAGAAAGGCATAGCATAGGTAAAAATGTTGGTTAACCCTAAACATCTCACGAACCAATAACGCTAGAGGCCTGAATTAAATTTTATATAATATACTGTAACGTGATACCCAATAAACATATTTTTGGAAAAAAATCCAACTAACGGTTTTTTATATAAATAAAAAAAAAACTGAAAAAAAATATTTGTCAGTTCGAAAATTTTACGATCAAAAGATGATTTTATCTCCAAAACAATTTTGTGCAATGAAAAATAACGTTTTTAACATCTGGTAAGATTTTGAGAAAAATTGAATTGACAGTTTTTTTGTATAAAACATAAAAACCAAAAAAAAATTAATAAATGTTAGCAAAAATTGATTTTCGACTCAAATATCTTTTCAAAACTTTGAGACATTGGCTTTAAATTAATTTTATCTTTAAAAAAAATATTGTTGTAAACATTCATTAATATTTTGAAAAAAAATCGAATTTACAGTTTTTTACAAAAAATAAAAACGTGACAAAAAATAACAAAAGTTGGTAAAAATTGATTTTCTACTAAAATATCTTTTCAAAACTTTGAGATATTGGCTTTAAAATAATTTTATCTTATTAGAAATATTGTTTTTATAGTTCATAAAAATTTTGAGAAAAATCGAATTAACAATTTTTTTACAAGAAATAAAAACCTAAAAAAAATTAATAAAAGTTGGTAAAACTTGATTTTCGACTCATATATCTTTGAGACATTGGCTTTAAACTAATTTTATCTTTTACAAAATATTGTTGTCCACATTCAGTAATATTTTGAGAAAAATCGAATTTACAGTTTTTTACAAAAAATCAAAACGGGACAGAAAAATAACAAAAGTTGGTAAAAATTGATTTTCTACTAAAATATCTTTTCAAAAAATTGAGATATAGGCTTAAAATTAATTTTATTTTTAAAAAAATATTGTTTTAACATTAAGTAATTAATTTTATAAAAATCCAACAGTCAGTTTTTTCATACAAAATTAAAATCTACAAAAAATAGTACGCAAAATTGGTAAAAATTGATGTTCGGTTCTCGATATCTCGTGAACAATAGAAGATATTCAAACTTCAAATTAATTGTATTCATCCAATTTGTATTTGTTTATATAAGAAATAAAAACGTTTAAGAAATGCTATTAAAATTGGTAAAAATTGGTTTTTGACTAAAAATCTCGTTCATATAAATAGATTTTGAAATCAAACTATTTTATCATATCCAAAATATTGTTGGTAATTTCTAATTTCTTTAGAATAATTCAACTAACAACTTTATTAACAAAACTCGATAACCTACAATCCTTTTAAGCAAGACAAATCGACATACGCGATGGGAAGTTATCAGTGTGGGTCGCATCTCAACCTCTTTTTTTTTTCATTTTGACGGAGGAAGATGTTTTTAATTAAAATTACTTTGATAAGCATATGTTATCTTTATAACTTATAATGCATTTGTTCACCACATAAAGTGTCACACTAAAGCTGAAAATTCAGCAGGCTGTCCAAAAAATAGTAGAATTAACCATGAATTTCAATTAAACACGTAATAGCTTTGAACTGAGTGCACTATATTTAGGAAACATGTTGCTGTTTTAAAAGTCATTAAAATTCCTTCAATAAAAAGTCACATTTATGATTTAAATATAGAAAGGTCTTATGTTATGCAACGAAGAAGCATATGATTTATGTATATGGAAAATATATAAAACATGCGCGATGAACGATCTCAAAATATCGATGTAAACAGCTGAAATTTGGACAATAGAATTAATTTCACCCATCTCTAATGAAAAAGCTAGTTTGGTTGAATATCGAGGCACTTCAGTTTTGTGCATCAATCTAATGTACTCTACATACATACACATGCACATAAGTAAGTGAATAATATATTAAGTAATAATACAAGAGTGTGTGTAGATGTTTCAAACTCCTTGACATTTACCTTAATAATCACTCATGTGTGCTTTAGTCTTTGCCTTTTTATGTGTAATAAGTATGCCTTTAAAATGGAAGCTGGATATTGCATTCTTCAAATATGTATAACTGCAAGCTGCATACCTTTCAAACCAAATTATGTAGTGCACACAAACCTATACAAAAAGAAAGCTGATGTATATTAAATTATTCAGTGGGTGAATAAAGTTCAGTTAATTTTGAATTTTCTTCCGGGGTTGATTTGAATTTCTGTTTTATATTAAGGAGTTAAACTACCACCATTTTTTTTTCTCTCACTCAAGGAATTTTTGCTCGAGCAAAATGTAAATTGGGGACAAATAAAGGACACAATCAAGACGGTCCTCTTAGGTTATTTCTTATTTTGTCTTTCTTTGCTCTTTAAAAAAAGATAATGGCTCTGCACATAAAATGTAAATTAATCCATAAAATACTCGTACATCAGAAAATGAAGAATTAGCACTTTCACTCATAGAGAAGAGGCTAATAAACCTTATAATACATCCGGCTACTAGGTATATAGGAGTATTAGTGTAAGACTTCTTCCATAATACGCTATACTGCTGTGGAGTTCGCCAAAGCCGACACCGATACATTTTAAGTGGTGAATGGAAAATAATAGTGACTGTTTGTGGGTTGCTTGGCTATTAAGATAGAATAGAAGTGGAGTAACCTATACCTACTTCTAAATGAGCACTATAGTGTTATAATAAGAGCCTTTATTGGATTTTCCTACATGTTGTGAAATGGGTCCGGTTGGCGTTGAGTGCTGATTTCCTTAAAGTGATGAAGTGATTCATTTTGAAAAAAGGCTGAGATGCGACCTACACTGATAATTTCTTTTTGTATCTTTCAAAACTAGAAAATGATATTTAAAGTTTATTTCTGTCAAGCTATCAAAACGTTGAATTAATTCACTAGTATTATTCTAGTTTTTCGTTTGTATAAAGCTCCAATTGGATCTTTTATAAAATTCTTTGTAAAATTAAATTAGGAAAAATTGTCCATTTATTTTTGAAGTTATCTAAAATACAACCAGAATGTTCAAATAAATAATTCCGAAGTCTCCCGAAATTCACCTATTATGGGAGATGCAAGTATAATCATACTGGAATAATTATTATTAAACATACATATGATACAGCTTTCCTTACCTCTTAAAAGCACATATTTTTATATGCTCTTTTGATTCTTATTTTGTACGACAAATGTAACACATACATACATTACATATGCCAACATTCATTAACTTAACACAGTTTTAAGAAGTTTTTTAATAGTATTTTATCTACTGTACATAAAAAGACATTATTACTTCATAATTGATTTTATTCGATTTAAAATCAAAAATTACGCTAGAATAATGCATCATACATTTATATTGTATAGTTGTTATTATAATTATAATTTGGGGTTAACTGCTGGGTCGATTCCAATCATTAATTGGGATTTAACTCTATCTGCCTCATGTATTTCATTTTAAAACATTTTTTTGTTTGCCCAAAATGATACAATTCAAAATGGAAAAATGCGGAGTGCGCACAATCCATTTTTTTTATAAAATTCGACTTTAGTATTAGAGTCATTGTATTCAAAGAGAATGACTTAGAAATTTTACGTTGCAAAAGATGATTTTTGTCGAATTGAAAATGTTGAAATTTCTTGACATTTGAAGATGCCTAGAATCTAAAGCAAAGATTTTTAAAGAGATGTCTGTGTGTGCGTGTGTACGTACTTAAATATGTTTTGTTATGGATCTAAAAATTGAAAACGAGTATTTGAATATTTTATCAAACAAAAACTATATTAACTCCAAAATAATGTTATGCAACGAAGAATAATGTTTTTGACATCTAATACAACTTTGAGAAAAATCGAAGTAATGTTTTTCTTGCACAATTAAAAAATAAAAAATAACATTACTAAAAGTTGCTAAAAAATGATTTTCGACTAGAATACCTTGGCAAAAATTAAAGATATTGGCTTCAAATTAATTTGATATTGTCAACATTCAGAAAAAAAATTTACAAAAATCCAAAACTCAGTTTTCATTCATAAATATTCAAATCCAAAAAAAAAATACTACACAAAATTGGTAAAAATTGATGTTCGGTGATTTCCGATATCACTTGTATAAATAAAGGTATTGACTTCAAAATGATTTCATTCTGTGCCAAATTTTGTTGTTATAGTAAGATAAAGATGTTAGACAAATCTAACTTGCATAATTTTTATAGAAGAAATAAAAACTTTCTACTGCTACTAAAATTGGTAAAAATTGGTAAAAATTGGTTTATGACTACAAATCTCTTCGGCAAAAAGAGATATTGAATTCAAACTTAATTTACGCAAAGTATTGTTGCTAAGTTTTATTTATTTTTAGAAAACTTCAATTGATACCTTTTTTTTAAAAAACACGAAAACCTACAAAAAAAAAAAAAAATAACTGAACGTTAAACGTTATTAGTATTTTGTTATACTTTTAGACAAATCGACGGAAGGGAACGGATGGGAAGTTATTAGTGTGGATCGCATCCCAATTTCTTTTTTGAATTGAAACCAGAATTGCATCGAACGGTCAAATAATTTTATAAAATTATTTTAAGGGGTATAATGCGACTTTTAGTCAAATTCGTTTCGCCCAGTAAACACTTAAACAATAAGATTTTAGGTCTTTAAATTCGTCAAATTTTAGGTTGTGTTAATATCCATCGACTTAAACGTGCGTCTTATACCTACACAGTCCACAACAATAATTATACACGAATGTTTTTTCTTTTCTTTCTCTCCTTATTATAAAATTATTTTTTTCAGATCATAGAGCCCAAGAACATTTCCTGTTTAATCAATATTTTAAAAGTAAAATACTCTATTTACTAACACCAAAGGTATTTCAAATTCACAAAAAATCCTTTCCGCTGTCATAAACCATATTACCCTAGTTCACTTCTTTATATATTTGTATTTATCGAACCAATTTTATATACCACCAGAAAAATATGCATCACTTCTGCTTCATAGAATTGAATGCCCTTGTGAAAGCATCATCATCATCCACATTGCATAAGTTTGAGGAAAGTGAGCTTTAAGAGTCTATTTAAAAAAGTGAATAAATGTTTTATCTTGTGAAGTGTACAAAATAACAAGTTGGTCGAACCAATTTGTATTCACAAGAAAACCCTCAAAAGTGTATGCACTTACTATTTTAATATTCAATAAAATTTTGCATATTTTTTTTCCTACAACAACAAATTCCTATTGAAATTTCAATTGTGTAGGGGAAAAGAAAACAAAATATTACAATTTTATGCTTTGATTTCAAGTTTGGAAGAATATTTAACGAGAGAAAGGAAAGAATTATAAGTATGTCAATGAATGGAATATGAAAAGTATTGATAATTTTTTATTTTTTTTTTTAAATATCCTTCTGAAAATTGAGAAAGTTTTTAAATATAAACCTTAATATATTTTGTTATATTTTTTCCGCTCAGTTTGTGATGTTCTTAAACAGTTCTTTTTGTTTTCAGAATTCGCAAACACTACTTAAACTCACTTCTAAAAATGTTCTTAGTTAATTTGTAATATTATGGTGGGCAAGGTCTAAATATGACCCTACGACATTGCTCTTCCTTAATCATATTATACGGAATACATTTTTGAACCTAGAAAAAACTTGTTATGCCTGGAATTATCATTCATGCATAATTTTAAACAGTATTATGCAATTTTTTCTTCATTTTCTTAATTAATTATTAAAAAGTAACCATCCGAGTTAACATCATGGTTTAAACATTCCAATGTCGATTCACTTGTGTAAGATGATATATTTATAGGTATAAGTAAAAGTAAGTTTTATGCACTAGTACACTTTACAAGGCATTAATAGGTTCTGTTAATCATTATTCTGGAAAAGTTACGAAGAACAATTTTTAAATAAAAAATTACATTCTTTTTTCAAATTATACAGTATATATTAATATCATAAGAACTTATAACAGAGAAAATTTTCCAAGTTATTGTAAAGTTCGTAAGATACATACGCCCTGCTAAAATACCTACAAAATATTAATATAAATTCTTTTATTTTTTGTACGGTAAAAGTTTAGTTTAAAACAACTTTAAACTATATAATTCAACATTTTTCACTCTATTTCTCTTTACGGTCACACATGATTTTATCAAAGAAGGAGTTTTTATATGAAATATTAGCAAAAACTTTTGAACAACTCAAGACATCCACTGTTACAGCGGGACATTTTCAATCTTTGGAGTTGAGGCACTGTACCATAATTTTATATCATGTTTAGGATATAAGAAATTAAGAACTCACAAATATTCCGTATTTAATTTTCTGTGTGGCATGGCCCTTTAAACTGCAAGAACCAAAGATTTCCATATCTTCAATTGAATAAGAAAAAAGTTTTGGCTGCACATTACTGTGGGAATGAGTTTTCAATATTTTCCAACGCTGTTAAAGAGTTTATTCCGGGTCTCAGAATTTTTTTTTCTCAAAATATTCTTGCGACAAAACTACCAAAATTTTGTACAATCGTACCGTTAAACAACTTCTGAATACTTTTTTGTCAAATACAGTTGAAAGGCCCAACCAAAATCAAATGATTAAACAAAAATTGAGCCCAAGGGTATATTAAATTAAAACTTTTACACAAGATTATGTTAAAAAATTACTTTATTAAAAAAATATTCTTAAGACTAACAAGTGTAATCATGTGCGGTACGCACTGCGGTAGGAATCGAACTGAAGTCTTGTTGATCATCTCGTTCTCCTCGGAGGTTCGGATGACAGTGATTGCCAGCGGCGGCGTCGGTAGTAAATTATCTCTTATCTATTTTTGGATCTTATCTTTATTGTTGGCTTGGGTCGTAAATCAAGGAGTTTATGACGATCCCGATCTTCTTTCGGGGTTGGTGTCATGTATCATCATGCACTTGTTGACCCATGTGGTCGCCATGTGTTAACTCTCCCCTTGGTCGGAAGAAGATTGTCCCAATCTTTCGCTCGACATCTGCTGTACCCTTGATCTTGAAGTGTCCATGAATTCTTCCATCTCTATTGTGACCTGTTCGATCGTGCTTGGGCAAGTGACTTCTTCGATTCCGGTTGTGCGATAACTCTGAATTATTATGATTATTTTGTAGATAGAGTAAATTAATATTACAATGAACAACTTAATACATATTCCCCACAGTACGGGATCTTCTTTGAGATCTGTTATAAATGGTTCTATATGATCAAGATTTGTGTACATGAGTTTCTCGTCTTGTGAAGCAATGAATTCGAGAATTTGGACTTGAGTTGGTTTGCTTAACTTAATATGTTCTAGTATTTGGTTTTCTGAATTCAGATAAATTTTGCCATTTATAGACACGTTCTGTTCAACTTGGATCAAATTGATTCCTGACAATTCTATTCCGTTAACAACGTGATTTCCCGTTAAAACAATATTCCCTGCGTTAATTATTTCTATTGGTTGATTACGTTCTTTGATTTTGGTACAGTTTGCTTTATATTTATTTAGAAGTTTAGTTAAACAACCAGATTCTTTACTGATTTTATAATAGTGGTGGTTGAGTTCCTTTTTACATTCTGATTTATAAAATGTTTTCTTATATTTAATCAATTCGCTTAATATTATAATTTTTCCACAATTTACATTATTGCTTCTGGGTTAGATAGTGATTTCCTAACCCTTTTACCTTGGGGTATTTGATAAAAACAACGATAATATTATTTTTTTTGTACAATTTTAAAAGTGGAAGCATCTAGTACATCGATTATGGATATATTTACTTTTTCTTGTTCCATAATGTTTTTATTTCATTTAAATCTAACAATAGAGTATTGAGTATATTTGATTTACTTAAATTAATAATATTCATTATTTCTCTAAGTTCTACAATTATATATTTTATTATTTTACTTTCTGTAATTCCTTTACTATTAGTATCTCTATACACACTATCTACATAACTTGTCGAATAATTGTTTATTGATGTTTTTTTGTCTATTGTTTGACTTTATTAGTTCCTGTACTTTTAAACTTATCCTAACGGCGTCATCGTGGTCTGGACTACCAGAGATCCATTTCCAAAGTGTACCTATTTCATTGATACCTCTGCGTTCTCTATTCCTGATAGATAGTTCGTTGAGTAGTTTGTCGGCCATTTCTAACTCCTGGTCAATAATTTTTAGAATTTCTTTTTTTCCTCTAAATCTATCTAATATTTCGGAGTAGGAAGTTAAATTGATGACGTGATAGATCTCACCGTAGTTTTCGTTGACCGCGGCTTTACCGTTTTCTATTAAAATGAATTCATCTCTAGTGTAGTCGGTTATTTGTTGCGCCAAAGTTGAAACGACTAGCGTCAGTATAAGAAGCATCATCTGTAAATTTAATTTCTAATATTATCTCTATGAATTTTTCGGTTATTTGAATCTGTGACTACGTTCCCTAAGTCTTCCTTAACTTTCTTTTTTTGGAATAAAGGTTTATTCTTACTTTTTCTCTGTCCATTGTTTACAAAAATTGTTTCGCCTACTTTATATGTTTTATTTTTCCTATTTTTATTACGATATCCTAACATTTTTTGTTGGTGTGCTTGGAGTTTCTTTTTTGTGTCACCATTATCTATGTATATAATTGTGGAATATTTTCGTTGGTCGCTTGTCTGTTACCGTGTGAATTGTTTCGTTGTATTTTTTTGTAGCTAGAGTCATGACGTCCTTGATGTCTGTTATATGTGCAGTTTCTTTGACTATTCTAATGAGTTCTGTCAATGTGGAGTGAATTCTTTCTTTTGTTCCATTGCTTTTTGAATGGGCTGGTGGTGTTGTCTTATGGGTAATGTTTAGGAGGTTATATGCACACTTCGCTGAAGGTGAGCAAAATGCTGCCTCATTATCGGTCACCAAGGTTCTGACATTACCGAAAACCGAAAGTAGTTCGATCATTCTATCTTTTGCTTCGGTTTTTGAATGAACTTGGGTTGTTATTAAGAATTTCGAGAATGGATCTGCCATTGTTAAAAATGTTGCATTTTCACAGTAATATATATCTGCGTGGACGCGCTCTCCCCCTTCTTCAGGAATTGGAGTCTCTCCAATTGGCTGCTTATTAGGATGTCTCTCATACTTATTCTTTTTACAGATTTCGCATGTAGCGTTTATTGAGAGGATCTGTTTGAAAGCGTTTGACCAATAATATTTACCTACAATCTGCTTATACACTTCTTTAGCTTGTCTATGAGCTCGATTGTGCTCAGCGGTGATAATAGCTAATTGCTCCTCTTTATCTGTAACGTCATCAACTATTTGGTTACAGAATACAAATTTTACTGTTGGAAATTCTTCTAAGAGTTTGTCCTTAATTTTGAAGAACATCTCCTCAGTGCTATAAATTCCTACTGTTAAACCCGTTTTTATTATTGCTTTAATTTCACTTACGACGTCTAAATCTTTTAAAAGCACTGTATGTCTCCAGTAGCCTGTGTGTATTTCTTTTGAAATTATATTATTGTTAAGTGATTCGTTTAAAATTAATTGCACCTTAAAATTATTAATTCTTTGGCTTACTCTTCTTATATCTGGAATGGGATATGGGACTACTCTCTGCACTGTGAACAGTTCCTACTTCTGATTCATCTTCGTTCATCATATTTATTTCCTGTCTACTGAGAGCGTCTGCTACGACGTTTTCCTTACCTGGTTTGTATATAACTTCTGGAGAATATTCTTCTATGAAGGAGCGCCAACGTTTTATTTTTGCGTTTGGGTTCTATCACCAATGGCAAAAGTTAATGGTTGGTGATCTGTATATATGCGGATACCACGCACGCCGTAGAGATAATTTCGAAGGTTCTTCAATGCCCAAATTATGGCAAGAAGTTCCTTCTCGTTTGTCGCGTAGTTTTCTTCGGTTTTACTTAAAGTTCGACTTATAAAAATAACTAGTTTATTGTTTTGGCTAAGCACTGCACCTATGGCTGAGTTGCTAGCGTCTGTAGTTACATAGCTCAAATCTCTGGGTAAAATCAGGTTGGTTGAGTGTAACCTGTTCGCAGAGTTTGTCTTTCAATATCTTGAATGCTTTAATAGCCTCCTTATCGAGTTTTATTGTTATCTTTTTGCTATTACTTTGGCCATTTCTACCATTCTCTCCTTTGAGGTATTTGGTCATGGGTTTGGCAATCATCGCGTAATTTCTTATGAATTTACGGTAATAACCAGCTAACCCCATGAAAGATCTTAGTTGACGTAAGGTCTGTGGTTGTGGGAATTCCTCTATGCATCGGGTATTTACTGGGTCCATTTTGATACAATTAAATGATACGATGTATCCCAGAAATTCTACTTCCTTCATGAAGTATTTCGATTTTCGCTTGATATTCTCATGTTTGCTGCGCTTAAGGCTGTAGTTATTGTCTCGATATGTTCGAGGTGTTCTTCTTCTGTTTCTGAGTATATAATGACGTCATCGATTTAGACGTGGCAGAATTTGCCTATATACTCGCGGAGGATATCATCCATAGTTCTCTGGAAAATTGACGGTGCGTTTTTGAGTCCAAATGGCATTCGAAGGAATTCGTACTTGCCATTGTTAACGCTAAAAGCTGTTTTCTCACTATCGCTTTCCTTTAGTTTAATCTGATGGAAACCGCTCTGTAAATCGAGAGTCGTGAAATAACTAGCTTTGCCCAAATTAGCTAGGATAACAGATGTTTCCGCCATTGGGTACCTTTCGGTTTTGGTAAATGAATTAAGCTTTTTATAGTATATGACTAGTCTATGCTTTTTCTTACCGTCCTCATCTAAACCTTTCTTATCTACAACCCATACCTACAGGAGAGTTATATGCACTTCTGCTAGGTTGTATTATATTATTTTCGAGTAAGTTCTCGATTTCTTTATTTACGAAATTCGCCACTGACTGTGGGTATGGATAACCCTTGGTCCAAACAGCTATGTCGATAGTAGTATCTATGCTACATTGCACACGAGTGTTATATGGAAGGTAATTTGGGTTCTCGGTGAAAACACCTTGACATTTTTTTTTAGGCGTGGAAATTTATTTGTAGCTATCTGATCGCTACCTGTTCGGTCTCTTTTAAACGGGTTGCTACTATATGTGTTATTAGACCATTGTGCTCTATTATTGTAAGGGTTATGAGGCGGCAATAAATTCCCACTCGATGTGTCCATTCTCTCATGTCGGTTATGACCAGTTCCAAAATTGTTCGAATGGCGATTATGTTGCAATGGTCTATTCCGTTGTTGGAAGGAATCCATAAAGTGCCTGTTTTGGTGGGGCCAGTTGTCCTGGTTTGTTCCTCTGTTTTGACGGAATGGCCTGGTCATTGATTGGTCAAACAACTGATTCGGTCCAGGTTGTCTAGAATGATATTGGCCTAAGTTTTTCATCCTTGTTTGGTTGGATTCTATTTCCTGTGCTCTCGCCAGAGCATAAGGTAGATCCCCAGGGTTGAGAGAAAATACAATGTTACTCGTGGGTTGATTAAGCCCCGTAACAAACACCCGAAAGCGTTTTGCCTTGCCCTCTCGGTAAGACATTCTGCTATTAGTTTATCATTTAGTCCAATTTTTTCTAATTTCCCTAAAAAGTACTTTATGGCTAAGTTTGTCAAATGCTTTGCTAAAGTCTGTAAATACACAGTCAACTTGTTGTTTATTTTCGAAAGTGTCAATAGAATATGTTGTAAATTCGAATAGATTTGTAACGGTCGATTTTTTTTCACAAAACCATGTTGATTGTCACAAAAAATAGAAGAACAGTTAAAGGAAAGAACATCACAAACAATGGCTTCAAACAATTTTGGTATAACAGACAGCTTAGCTATAGAACGATAGTTGCATAGTTGCTTGGGACCCTTCTTATACGTTGGTTTTAGAAATGCATATTTCCATAAGAGTGGAAAATGGGAACAGTTAAATGATTGGTTAAACAGAATACACAATGGGTACGAAAGATATTTAACGCACTTTTTTAGCATAAATGAAGGCAGTCCGTCAGGGCCTGTACTAAGGCTTTCGTCAAGTTTTAGAATTTTGTCTTGTATAGTAGATTCCGAGATTGTTAGATTTATCTGAGCCAAGTGAGGAAACTGAGAAGTATTTGTTAAATCTATTGAGCTGTGATTTGTAGAAAAAGAATCTTCATACGCACTTTAAACAAAATTTGCAAACATATTCAAAAGTTTTAGAGGATCATGGCTTGTTTTGTCTCTATATGTCATGTTTGGAGGGTACCCGTCAAATTTTCGCTTACAGTCAACATATTTAAAAAAAATTTGTGAATTCGTCTTAAGTTCCCGTTCAGTATTTACAACAAACTCGTTATAAAGACAATTTGAATAGTTAACAAATTCATTTCTGATTTCTTGGTAGATACCATAATCAACATCAGTATGTGATTCGTTATATTTTACCCACGCCTTATTCCTTTTATTTTTTAAGCATTTAAGATGCCGATCAAACCATGGTGGATTATTATCTTTGGCTTTAATTTTACGAAGAGGTATGCTCTCTAGAAAGCAATTAAATAACATTTTATAGAATTTCAATACCATATCATCTAAGTTCAAATTTATAAATATTGAATCCCAGTCCAAATGATTTAAGTCGGTAAAAAGTGGATTGAAATCACATTTTTTGAAGTCAAATTGTGGTAGACATTTTGCTACTTCTAGCCCCTCTCCGCCTTCTATTGTTGGGTCAATCGTTATGTCCTTGTATGGCTGGATGTCGTCTCGTGCCGTTAGAGCACTTAATTGGCTATTAAGCCTTCCTACCTCTTCGACTAATTTTCGATTGGCATCAGCCACCAACCTACTGACTATTGTTGATAGTTCTTCTGGGGTCACCATTTTTTAGATTTTAGATTTTTTTTCGTTTAAGATTATTTAAAAAAAAAATTCTTTTTTAGAGAATATTTCCAACTTAAATACGTTTGAACTTTTATGTATATTTAAACTTTCTATCCTTCTCCAACCACCTTCATTTTTTGTTTTTAATAACGTTTCTTAATCAAATAGTTAATAGCATAAATTTGAATTTAATTAAATCGAATTGAAAAACAAAAGGTAAAATATAACTAGTTCTAGTGACTTTTTTAAAATTAGTTATAATAAATATAATTATATACATTGCTTTAACTTCCTTACTCTCCGTCGTCGTTGGGTTGAATTTTCAGCGTCAGAGCTTACTTTTACGATCTATGGGAATCGATGTCCCGGATTTGCTTAGGGTGCTTTACGCCTTAAGTCTTGGAGTCATTCCCCCGTTGTTCAGATTTTAAGTCTGATTGCTCTAGTTCCCGTGGCTGAAGGGTACTTGTTTCTTTTCTCCTTCTTGGATGCCTTCGTTAAATTTTCTTTGTCGACTGGTTGGTTTTTCACCCACTGAATCACTTTATATTTTTAATCGAAAAATTAATTTAACTAAACGGGCCCCTCTTCGGGCGCCAATTAAAACTTTTACACAAGATTATGTTAAAAAATTACTTTATTAAAAAAATATTCTTAAGACTAACAAGTGTAATCATGTGCGCTACGCACTGTGGTAGGAATCGAACTGAAGTCTTGTTGATCATTGGCGTCGGTAGTAAATTATCTTTTATCTATTTTTGGGTCTTATCTTAATTGTTGGCTTGGGTCGTAAATCAAGGAGTTTATGACGATCCCGATCTTCTTTCGGGGTTGGTGTCATGTATCATCATGCACTTGTTGACCCATGTGGTCGCCATGTGTTAACTTATTATAACTGTTTTTATGTAGCGACAATTAATTTAGTAGCTCGTTTAATAATGCGCTTTTTAATATGATTAAATTAAAGCCTTTATTGATAATCCTGATAAAATATAAGTGAGTTTTTATAAAGATTGTATTGCAAAGAAAAAAACCGACAGTTTAAAATGTGCATTTATATTCGGCATTAAAAAGTTCTGCTTTTTGAGCAAAAAAACAGTTCGAAAGAGTATATCAAAACTAAAGAGGTAAACAATTTAGAACAATATAATTAGGAATTTTAAATAAGTATGAGAACGAAAATATTAGAAAAAAGTTTAACTTTCAGATCTTGGCTTACTTTTACCAAAAAATTCATTATTATAATGTAGGTAGGTATATTGTCAAAAAGCCAAAGCAGTAGATTGTTAAAGAAAAGTTTCAGTTTTTGTCTCTGCATATGTGGGTACTTTTCTTGGCATTCCATTTCATACGGGTTGGGGTCGAAAACTGTATCTCAAAATGATGTATGTATTTCAAAATACTGTATGTACAAAATACTGTATGATCACAATACTGCATCTAAAAATTCTGTATTTTAAAATTCTGTATATCAAAATTCTGTATTTCAAAATGCTATTAATAAGGCTAAAAAAAAAATCGTTCTGAAAATGTAAAAAAGTGCACACTTTCATTTTATTTTTTAGCCTTATTTACATCATTTTAAAATGCAGAATTTTGAAAACAGAATACTTTTTTTAAGAAAACATTATAACAATTTTTCATTAGCATAATGTTCTAATATACTTTCCTTGAACAATAACATATATACCTATGTTAATTCATAAGTATTTGAAATAATAAAAACGCAAACAATATAAATGGTATCTTCTTCTTATTTTCTCTTTCTCATTTTCTTCTTCTTAATTATTTGTACTTTAACCGTCCGATAAAATATTTATGTGAGCCAAATAAAACACGTCTTCTTATGCTTGCGGTCAGGATTCAACTGACTCCTCATCTTTTATTCTTTATTCTTTAATATCCCTACCTACCGGCAGTCAGTTTCCCCTTTTTACATATTCCAGAGTATACCCGTTACAAATTTTGTTTTTTCGTCTTTTTGTTTATTTTTACTACTACAGTTCGGCCATCCTGACATTGTAATCGCCCCGATTTACGCCTAGCCATTATTTCGTTATTTATCCAAGGTTTAATATTGGCCGCTTCCCATACCCCTTCGTAGGGAATTTGAGTTAGTTGGAAACCTTCAACATCTCTTAACAGATACCTGTCATTCGGCAGCACTTTTACTATCCTATATGGTCCTTTGAACTTAGGAGCGATTTTCTTACATGCGCCAGGACGTGAGATATAATTCTTGACCATTACATGATCCCCTTCTTTGTACTCTTTGCTGATTCTATTTTTATCTTTTATTATAATCTTGACTCTTTTCTATCATTTGTTTTGCATCTTCTCTCATTTTTTCTAAATCCCTAACAACCTCTTGTTCATCTTCATTATCAAGGCACTCTTTAAGAAAGTCAATCACTACTCCTCTTTGAGTAACGCCGAATAACAATTGACTAGGAGTAGTCCCAGTAGTTCTATGCTTTGTGTTATTCATTGAAAACTCAATAGTCGGTAACACTCCGTCCAATGACGACATAGTACCCGCACTGGTTAGTTTCGCAATCATCGGAGCTAGGCTCTTGTTCAATATTTCAACCTGACCATTCGCCTGAGGGGAAGCTGTTGCGATCTTTACATGTGAAATATTATTTGAGCTTAGGAATTGTTCAAATTCCTCGGATGTAAACGAGCTACCTCGATCAGAAACAATAATTCTGGGACGGCTATAGGAATTGAAATAATTCCTTAAAGATGATATGGCCTCGTGAGTATTTGTGGACTTGACTGCATATAGTCGGGTGAACTTGGTAAAAGCATCAATCACCAGGAAAACGTACTTCTTTTTTCCATTTTTAAGCGATATTGGACCAAAATGGTCGATATGAATCGTTTCAAAAGGTACATTCCCTTTTGGTATACTGTGGAGTAAGCCTTCATGCTTTCCAAATTTGGGTGAAAATGCTATGCATTTCAAGCAGTTGCTTATATGTTCATTAACCTTTGGACTCATTTTAGGGAACCAATAGGTTCGGAGTATACTACTCAAAACTTTATCTCTACCAACATGACCCATATCATCATGATACAATCGTATAACATTAGTCTCCATAGTTTCTGGTACATAAAATAAAATTTGCTTTCCTACTTTCCTATATACCAAACCGTTCCTCATCTCATACAACTTATCCTCTCTTTCTTCAAGCTCTCGTTTTATTTTCTTAATCCTCTCATCTTTATTCTGCTGAATTGACAAATTTTGTTCGAAACTATTCTCTTCAAGAACCAAAATGTTCGGAATCCGACTCAGTGCATCTACATGTTGCATTCTTGAACCGTTCCGATGTTCTAATACGTAGTCAAAATTTTGCAATTCAAGCGCCCATCGAGCAATTCTTGGATTTACTTCCTTCTTGTTTAGGGTCAAAGTTAAAGAATTACAATCAGTAATTATCTTGAATCTATACCCGTGAAGATAAACCCTAAATCTCCGTAGAGCATAGATAATTGCTAAGGTTTCGAGTTCGAAACTGTGATATTTCGACTCATCGTCCGTGGTACGTTTCGAAAAGTAAAAGATAGGATGAAACTTCCCATCTTTTTTCTTTTGCATCAATATCGCACCGAAACCTAAGGCACTTGCATCGCAATGCAATTCGGTTTCATCCTGTGGATTGAATAACGCTAACACAGGGGACTTTATCAAATTTAAACAAAGTGTCTTTCCGGATTAATCTATACAGTGGTTGAGCAATCAACGAAAAATCTTTGATGAACCTCCTAAAATACGAGCATAAACCTAAAAAGCTGTGAACTGCTTTCACATTTTGTGGTATGGGGAAAGTCTTTATAGATTCTACTCCTTTCTCATCTGGTTTGATACCCTCATCTGTAATAAAGTAACCCAGATACCGTATCTGTGATACCATAAACTGACACTTATCTAACCTCAATTGCAATCTATTTTTTACCACTCTTTCGAAAACTTCCTTCAATGTTTCTAAATGCTCCTCTGCTGACTCTGTGGCTATCATTATATCGTCTATGTAAATAGTTACTTTTCCCCTTCTAATTAAATCCTCAAACACTCTATTTATATATCTTTGAAATTCGCTAGGTGCATTCCTCAACCCAAATGGCATTTTCAGATATTCATACTGGCCCATTGGGGTTACAAAAGCAGTATATGGCTCAAAATCACCAAGGTTGCAAATTTCAAAATTTTTTTATGACAAAAAAAATTGTAAGCTATGATGATGAATTTTAGTTTATACTGTTGCAAAAATTGTATATAAATAAACTTTGACAGGGCAGCGCACAGAATTGTATACTTTTTTAGTACTGTTTTTTAGTACTAAATATCATACAAAAAACCATCAATTCGGGAACGTTTTTCTAAGTTTGATAAAATCAACAAAAACAAAACAAAGTACATAATTTAAGCTTTGTTTAATAACATGGGTATATTATGTATGTTTATTAAATAAGCAATAATGAAAACAATACATACAAAATCTTCTACAAGCAAAATACGTAAAAATCGTGTCCGGGAACGTTCCCGAAATGACCGTTCCCGAAATGACGATTTCAATTAAGCGCGCGCTTTAATTATACGGCGGTCATCTTAAATGCGATCTGACTTTGTCAATAGGAAAATATTTGAGGTAACTTTGAAATTTCGTGTCGTAGAAAAGTATTTCATCAATAATTAAATGTAATAAATGCGTTCACGGAATGACGGACTATTGATGTACGCTCTACGAATGATGAATAGAAATTTAATTACCATTTAGATATAACTTATTTTACGATAAATACTCTGACAGCTGGCTTTGTTATTGTTTTCTTCCTCGACTGACGTTTGACACAGAATTATTGCGTTCACTTAAAATTATTTGTGATCGATTATCGATATGTTCCCTGAAATGACTTGTGCGGTATCGGACAAACTGTTTTTGCATTTTTTACAGTTAAAAATAAATAATCTGTTAGTACCGTTTCTAAAACTAGATTCTGTATAAAAAATACGGTGTATTAAGTGATGACCGGGGTTGAATACCTTACATCTTTCAATTGTATTTTGGGCTTGAAGTTGAAGATTGTAGATTGGGACGCGTTCCCGAAATGATTTTCTATGCGTGTATATTGATTTCATTTAAAATTTAGTTTATTAATAAATTATATTGTTTGATAGAAACATAAAACAGGTCAGTTTTAGTATTTTATTAATTTTTTTTTTTAATTAAGTCAAGGTTTAAGACATAAAATTGCTAGCGAAGCCAATTCTGCACCTTGGTGATTTTGAGCCATATTTGATAGACTCTTCGTTTACTTGAACGTGGTGAAAAGCACTTTTTAAGTCTATCAATGTGAAAATCTTTTTATTAACTAACCTATCCAGTAAATCATCTATAAGTGGAATGGGATAATTATCTTTTTGTGTAACTTTATTCAAGGTCCGGTAGTCTACACACAACCTTATACCGCCTGTTTTCTTTCTTACTAATACTACCGGTGAAGAATATTCTGACCTACTTTCGCGAATCACTCCTTGTTCAATCAGATCATCCAAAATAACCTGTACCTGTTCTTTTTCAAAGTACGACATTCTCCTTGGGGGGTAATGGAAGGGCTTTTCATCACTGAGCCGAAGTTTCATCTCATATTTAACTTCAGGCACTTCGGGGCGAGAACAGTACAAATAGGATTCCCTAATGATTTTAAAGAAACTTTTTTTTATTTTAAAAGACAACTCATTGTTTTTAAAGGGAATATCTTCCTCTTCAATTTTTTCCTCGTTAAAATTACATTTCCTAATCTTAATATTTACGTCTTTTTCGAGATCTCTTTCATTTTGTATCATTATATTAAAAAGTCTTTTGCACTCATTGTCATACGTATTATTTTCTTCATCTTCATTATAAATCATAATCTTTTGCAATCTTAAATTAGCTTTGGATAAAAAATCCCGTCCCAAAATAACAGGATATTTCATGGTATCATCTGAAACTGCTAATAATTCCATCAGTATAACCTCTTCATCAAATAAAGTACACACATCTACTTTCCCAATTATGGATAATGGACTTTTATTAATCCCACAATAGGAACCAAAACTTGCCGAATACTGTATAATATTTTGTTTTAAATACATTCTTAAATAACTAATTTTTATAAGGCTGACTGGACTGCCGGTGTCTAAGAGTGAATCTAGTGATAAATTAATGTTATCTATATGGTCACTTAATATAAAAGTTATATTTCTTACATACTCATCCTCAGAATCAGAGTTAACATATCCAATCGCTGGAACCTTCTTCCCTTTTTGGGCACTGGGCTGCAAAATGCCCCATCTCGGCACAAACATGACACGCACCTGGCTTGCGTATCTCCTTTTTGCATTCGTTTGCCATATGTCCAATTGAGTTACAGTTGTAACAACGAGTTTGTCTCCCGCTGACGTTTGCTGTCCATTGCCGCGATGTTGATGGTGTTGCTGTAACCACTTTTGCTTTGGCTGGATGTCTAATCGATTTAAAGGCTTCCAACAGTTGTTCTTTTTTGGTGAAGCATTGCAATTTCGCACTTGATATCAGCCTCTCATCCGGTATGCCTTCCAAGATGTATTCAATTATCTCCCCCTCTCTCATTTGCAGCCGGTTGCCAAGAATTATTTTCTCCTGAAAATAGTCCTGGAATGTTTCATTTTGCAACCACTTCCTTAACTCAAACACTCGTTTTTGTTGCACTTGAGATGAACGGTCGTCAAATATTTGTTTCATCTCCGCCATCAGTTCGTCAAACACCACTGTCACTATGTTATCCTTGGAGTGGAACCACCTGAGTGCTTTGTCTTTTAGTTTAAGTGAGATGAGTATCCTCATACTGCTTTCATTAAGTTCGTATGCAGCACGAATATTCCTCAACTGCTTCTCAAAGTGTTCGAATGAATCTCCAGTGCCTCCAAAACTGCCAATTAGATCTTTAATTTGACCTATATTCTCTCCTTTTCTTTCCACGCTCGTTTGTCGATCATTTTTTAGGGACTCGTTTTCTTTCTTTAGCATTTCATTTTCTCGTTTTTTTAATTCCATCTCTCTTTTTAGTAATTCAATTTCTTTTTCCATTCGTTTGTTGTCGTATGCGCTCTTTTTCTTATTTTTCTCTGCAACCGCTTCATTTTTCTTTTTCTCCCCATTCTTGTCTGCAACTATTTCATTTTCACCTTCCAGTTCGTCTTCTTCATCGCCATCATCAACATTGCTATCGTTTTCGGCCCCATTCTCGTCATCATTATCTTCATTTCCTTCTGCCTCATTCTCCGTTTCATTATTTTCCCCGTCATCTTCGTCAGTATTAGTGACTGACTCCGTGTTATTACGCAGCTGCTGTGGAACTTCCAGTAATCTTAAAACAAGCTCTGCCTTGTTGCCGCTTGTCCTCAACCCAAGAGCACTCAACCATGCCTTCAATTGTGAAACCGTGTATTTCTTGAAGAATTCCACGTCTGCCATTGTTGTTGACTGTGTGTGTTCTCGATGTTCGAAAATTTGTGTTTTTTTTTCTCTGCGAGAGTGAATTCTCGTGTCTATATTATGTAGGCACAACGATGTACTATGCGCACAACAACGAAATCGCAACGCGAAAGACACTCGTTTTATTTGTTTTTTTTTTCCCGACTGGTCGACTCCGTTTAAATTCTTATTTATTTCTTTTTTTTTAAAAACTCTTTATTTTCTGTAATACCGGGTTATATATCTCACTTCTGAATTTTAACCGTCCGATAAAATATTTATGTGAGCCAAATAAAACACGTCTTCTTATGCTTGCGGTCAGGATTCAACTGACTCCTCATCTTTTATTCTTTATTCTTTAATATCCCTACCTACCGGCAGTCAGTTTCCCCTTTTTACATATTCCAGAGTATACCCGTTACAAATTTTGTTTTTTCGTCTTTTTGTTTATTTTTACTACTACAGTACCTCTATCACATTTGTACATGAATTGTTCCTATCATAATCAACAATTGCTTAAACAATTGCACCAAACTAATTTATCTGTCAAAACTTCCAGTATTATGAGCTACGGTATTTTGACAATACAGCATTTTGAGACTTACTTACTTAAGGTGGCGCTACAGTTCTGTGTGAACTAGGGCCTCACCCAACAAACTTCTCCATCTAGCTCGGTCACTAGCTAGATGTCTCCAGTTTCGCACGCCAAGTTGGGTGAGGTTACTTTCCATTTGTGCGCACCACCTGGACTTTTCTACTCAATTGCTTTCTTAGCCCAAAGAAACAGCGGTTAGCAAGAGTTATTCTTCGTTTGATCTCAGCGCTGGTGTTGTTTTCTGCGTTTACAGTGGAGCCTAGGCAGACGAAGTCCTTGACTACCTCAAAGTTACATCTGTCGATGGTGACGTTTTGACCGAGACGTCGGTGTTGTAGGTTCTTTCTTGACGACAGCATGTACTTTGTTTTGCCCTCATTAACCGTTAAATCCATTTTTGCCGCCTCTGCCTCAATACTCACAAAAGCCCCATTGACATCACGCTGAGTTCTTCCGATTATGTCAATGTCATCTCATCAGCATATGCTAATAATTGGACAGACTTTTAAAAGATAGTGCCTCTAGTGTTGACGTGAGAGCTTTGCACTATTCTTTCAAGTACGATGTTAAAAAAATCGCATGACAGCACATCACCTTGCCTAAAACCTTTTTTGACATCGAAAGGTTCTGTTAACTTGTTTCCAACCTTTATGGAGCAGAGTGAATTCTCCATGGTGATACTGCACAAACGGACGAGTTTGGCAGGGATGCCAAAACTAGACATGGCTCTATACAGCTCGTCCCTGTAAATGCTGTCATATTCGGCCTTGAAATCGATGAAAAGATGGTGGGTGTCGATTTGGTGTTCTTAAGTTTTTTCCACTGATAAGGACCTATCAGGTTGTTGACGATGGGCTTTAGACGTTCACATAAGTAGACTGATTACTCTATAGTTGGTGCAGTTTAGAGGGTCTCCTTTTTTTTATCATTTTGAGACTCAGAATTTTAAATGTACAGTATTTTGAAATACAGAATATTAACCATACAGTATTATGACCATACAATATCGTACAGTATCATACAGAATTTTGATCATATACAGTATTTTAAAATACAGCATTTCGACCCGCTCCCTTTCATACATGATATTATTATGTATATACAGTATTATGTTTTAAAAATACAGAAACACGTGGAATATCTTCTGGAATGCGAAATGTTCTGAAAAAGTTTTTCCTTTTCATTATTATAAATAATGCTTTTTATTGATATCATGAATAATGCTTAAGTTTAAGCCACAGGCTAAACAAATATTAGTTTTTGTGTTCGTATTTTGTACGTGCAATATTACGCACAGTATATGGGCAGTATGTTACTACAATTTTAGTTTTTTCAGAGCAGGAATTAGAAACCTGTAAAATTGCCCTTTTTTCCTGAGAGCAAATAACGAAAGAGTTAAACGTTTTTATCTTATCTTGAATTAAAAATTCTTGTGAGAGGAAATGATATAACTTCAATTCTGCTTTTCATTTGTGTACACCTTTTATGGCAATTTGTTCAATTGTGCCTCACTCATGTAACTTTAATTTCGTACATACAAAAATTTCTTGATTTATCGTTGTGGAAAATAATGGATTATTAAGTTGTGTGTCTATCGATTATTTCAGAACAGACGGTAGGTCGGTTTGTTTGATTTTAATTTTATGGGACAGACCAGAACAAAGAAAGTGCTTGACTGATAAAAAAATATAATTTCATTAGTTTAAGAAACTTCCTTTTTATTAATTGAAAAACGTTTTTTATATGCAACCACATTTTGCTTCCTTTAATTTCAGTCTCGCCTCTTGCTTGCTTGTTTTTAATACAAAATATGAAGGTTGAATGATATATTTGAATTTCCACAGGAGATTTTCTTGCAGACTTTCTATGCTTTTTAGTCCAATATTTTCATTAAATTTGTTCTTCTTTAAAAAAAAAAAAATTACTTTGCTAACAAACTATTAAATAAATAATTTTCATTAACGTGAACAATTATTAACCTTATTTAGAAAGAATAGTTTTGGAATTGAAGAATTTCCTGTGCAATTAGTGTTTGTACGTGTTTGTAGGTTTCTAGCTTCGATTTACTATTATTTCATTTCAAGTAAAACTGCGGTTGATGGTAATTACAAGTTCAACTTTCTTCTAATAGTTTGTAAGGAATGCAAAGCGGAGGTGGATTTGGAGGGAGAAATGGTAACAGAATGATGAAAGTTTGCATTTTCACTGAGCAAGTTGTATTTTGTTTAGCATTTCAATGAAACACACAATTTGTCGTATTTAACTTCTTTGAATTGATTTGAATTTTGTACATTATAATCTAAAAAAATTCAAACTTGAAAATCGGATGGTTTTGTCTTTTTTGTCGTAATATAAAAATGGATACACAAAATTATGCTGCACAAAATCAGTTATTTTTTCCTTCGCATTATAATATTTCAAAGAACATGTAGAATTACAAAAAAAAAAAGAGGCTGGGATGCGACCCACACTGATAACCATCGCGTCTGTCGATTTGTCTTGCTTAAAAGGGTTGTAGGTTATCGAGTTTTGTTAATAAAGTTGTTAGTTGAATTATTTTAAGGAAATTAGAAATTACCAACAATATTTTGCATATGTTAAAAAATTAGATTTCAAAATCTATTTATGTGAACGATATTTTTAGTCGAAACCAATTTTTACCAATTTTAATAGCATTTCTTAAACGTTTTTAATTCTTATATAAACAAATACAAATTGGATGAATAAAATTAATATCAACAATATCTTCTATTGTTCACGAGATATCGAGAACCGAACATCAATTTTTGCAAATGTTGCGTACTATTTTTTGTAGATTTTAATTTTTTATTAAAAAAAATTGACTGTTGGATTTTTATACAAAATTTACTGAATTTCGAAAACAATATTTTCTGTGAGATAAAATAAGTTTGAAACCAATATTTTAAATTTTTGAAAAGATATTTGAGACGAAAGTAAATTTTTACCTTCTTTTAGTAATGTTTTGTTTAGGTTTTAATTTTTTGTAAGATTTTACTGAATGTTGAAAACAATATTTCTTATCAGATTCAATTAATTTAAAGCCAATATCTCAAAGTTTTGAAAAGATATTTGAGTCGAAAATCAATTTTTACCAACTTTTAGGCGCCAGTTATATCGATCCGGAAAAATGTTTGAATCCATATTTGATGGTGTTTCCCTTTGATTAGAAATGAAAATTATAAACTGATCGATCGGAAATCACACAAAGAATTTTTTTTGAGAAAAAAAAGTGTAATTACGCATTTATTTTTCTCTAAAAATGTATTTTTCTATTTTCCGGACGGAAATTCATTTTCCTGAACAGCTGATACTTTTATGTTCAAAAGTGAAACGAATCGTTCCAGTGATTTGTGTTCCAATTTCACACAATTCCAATCACAGATTTCTGTCAGTAAAAATTTGTCGGTGGCTTTCAATCAGTAAATTTTTTTCAGTGACAGAAATTTTTAATGATAGCTATAAACGACCTGCCAAAAAATTCCAATGTTTGTTTTCAATGATGAAAACCAATGATACCTATAACTTCCGCCTTAGTAATGTTTTTTTTATGTTTTGAATATTTTATTTAAATTTAAATCTCTCGGTTTTCCATCCTTTTTCTTAGCTTGAATCAAATCTTACCTAGTAAAATTTAGAAATTACCTTTCGGAACCTTTGGTTGCCCAATTTGGGCTCTTAAAAATGCCAAAAAATAATTATTGTATTTAACAGCAAAAACTCTATCGCATATCTACTTTTAAAGATGCTGGTGTTTATTTTTTGATTTTATTGTAGCTAAATGTATTACATTATTTCTTTATCAGTTTATCAATTTACAGAGTACATAATACTTTATCTCACTACTGCCAAGTTTAAATAAGTTTTTAAGTTTTGATTGAAGAAAAAGCTACTGAAAACCTTCATTAAAGAGCAAAAAAAAGAATATAAATTAATATAAAAACGAGATATATTTTCGAGTATATATGTATATAGATGTTGAGAGAAGAGGTGGAGTGCAGTCAAAAGCTTACAATGCGAAATTTCAATTATAACTTTTACAAACGTTTATCAGTATAAAATTTGAAGAAAATTTTTAAATATATAACAGATACAGTGTCAATGAGCACAAATCAGTAACATGAAGAAATAAGTTTATTAAAATAAATAATTAAGTTTATTCAAAAGTAAATAAATAAATAACAAATACATAAATTGATCAACAAAAAAATAAATAAGACAAAAGCAAAAAAAGAATATACATAAATATCAAAAATCAGTCTTTTAAATATTGTAACTATTAAGCTAAATTTGAAATTTAAACACTGTCAATTATTGAAATAACGCTAAGGAAGGTTTAAAATCTTTTTTAACAACTTGTTTTAAAAAGTTTGCAATCTTCAGATAAGGCTTTTTGCGCAGTTACCACAAGCAGGTGATCCGCATAGAATGATTGCTTGAAAAATAACTTTGAAAATTATATGTTTATTTTAATGACTTAACTTTGATTTGCGATTAATAAAAGGATAGAGAATTTAATAGTTATATTTACTTTTTTTTATGATTTCTTGGACATGAATTCCGAAAGTTAGTTTACTGTCCAAGTGGATGCCAAGGTATTTAGCATTTAATTTCCACTTTGCTTCTACGCCGTTGATTAAGAGAGAATTACTTGGTAAAAACAGGCTTTTCTTTTTCCAATCGTTGAAATGTTGTTGAAATACATTTAAAGAAGATTGCAGATTGGTTTCAATAGCGGAACCAAGTGAATCAGAAGAAAATACACAGGTGTCATCTGCAGAAATAGCTTTATTGCATTTTTGCAATACAGGAAAATCAGCAGTAAAAACAACTAAAGTTCTTGATGACAGAAAGGACTTCACAATTTTTTATATATGTACATGGTTAAGTTGAGAATGAAAAGTTTGTGTAAGAGCCAGTAATGCAAGACAGAATCAAAACTATACCGGTACATTTACCATTGGTAAAATTGGTTTTAATGATTTTGATTAGGTATTCGATCGATTTGATGGACTGTATTATGATACGTAGGTGTTTATTTCTGCTCTGCTTGGTTTTATAAAACGCTGGACAAATGAGTTAACGACCCCTTTGTTAATCTTTCTTGTTACAATTGCCATATCGCGTCTTCATCTTGAATATGCTTCATAAGTACGCCCTTTTACGAAATTCATAAAAATCGTATTGAATCAATTCAAAATAAGTTAATTCGCTTTGCCCTTAAGGTTCTCCCTTGGGATGATCCTTATGATCTTCCTCACTAACATCATATTGAGCTTTCCTGCTCCAAATACAATCTCTCTAATCTTGAGAGTTAAAGACCAAATTTTGGTCATCAGCAAATTTTAAATTGATTGCCCAAAAAGGTTTTTTGTTTTAAAAGGTCATTCAGGCAAAGTTACAAGAGTGTGGATCCAACACAAACTGTGTTTTGAGCAATATATTTAGTTTTTTTCAAGTTTATGTTATGTCCTAACTCTTTTCTAAATAAAAATTACTAAGCCTAAATCGTATCACATAGCAAAAGGGTTATTTCTTAAAGAAAAAAAAAATACAAAATAGAAATGATAAGCCGTCTTTAAAGTTTGTATCAAAAGTCAAATTCAAAGTTTATAAAATTGATTATTTTTACTTTAGTAAAATCGAAAGTCATTCAATAAAAATATCTTAAAAATGAACGTCATTTATTTCAGGAACAAAACAAAATATATTAGGAGCTTTATTGTGCGTAAAAATTATTAACTATTTTATAGTTTAACTTTTAATATTTTCGGTGCAATGAACGATCCTTAAATTACTGCACATATATACGAGTAATACCCCACCTTTCTTTTAATTCTAAAGTTGTTAGTGTACACTCTTTACCAGAAATAGGCAATTCCCTTTTAATTTCTGAAAATTGTGCCTCAGATATTTCGTACTACATACACATGTTCAACAATCTTTACAAACAAATTGTTTGAATATTAAAATGATTTAATTACCATAGTATACTTTTGACAGTTTGGAATAATATATAATACCTATAGGGTGATGCAGTCAGTAGTCTTTTTTTTTGGTTTGAATCTTCCTCAAAATTCAATTTGTTGAGTTTTGGTTTTAAAATTTTTTTTTTTGCAATGTTTTCATTTAAAAACTATTATTTTACCAAGAAAAACAGACTATTTGCAAAAATTGAAAGAAATATTAGAAATCCCTGAACTCTAGTAGCCTGCCAATTAAGTCTTCTGTCAAAAGTTTTACTTTTAACCAAAGTAAACAATTACTATAAACAATTAAACAAAACATATGATGTAGCACTTTCTTTTTATCTTAAAACTACTTTAAAAGTCAGATTTTATTGCATTGAAATAAACAATTGCATGTGGGAGTTTTCAAATAAAAATAAGTAAATGAATCAATTTTAGAGAACTTGCATTTGCCTGGGAAATGCCTGAAATAAGAAATAATTTGATTCCTGGAGTTTAATGGTATTACCCGTGTAGTCGGGACCGGGTAAATCGGTGAGGTATCGAGTACTCAGGTCTAAGGAAATTTGGTTTAAATGACTCATTTACTTGCTTGAAATTTGAGGTAATGTCCATTTTCACCTTGTTGGATGGAAATTAATATGGAATTCCTTGTGTTTTTATACAAGTTCATGGTTCATTGATGGCTTAGATTCGTCCATTTTAACTAAAATATTCAAATTCTTAATAAGGGTTTTCTTAATAAATACTGGGCTACTTTTATTAAACACATATGATTGACCGTCAATGACAGTTCTACCAAAAACTTGACACCAACGAGATTTTCTACCTCGGGTACCCTCACCTGCATTGTCTAAATTGTTTGAAAGCTGTTGAAGAACTGTGAAGACTTTGAAACAAAAAATATTTTCTTATGAATTGCATGTATAAGTCCCTTAATATCTTTAAAGCAAGTGGCCGATCTTACATGCCATTACCCTAAAAGATATTGGATTAACATTTTTCACTGTTGATTTTCATTCTGGATTCCACGAAGTGCCCGTTCTTCGTGCACAAAAACGTGAATTTCTTCTAGATTTTATTTTAGAATCAACATAAGGAAGATGTATTGTTAAAAAATGGTCAAGGCCTATTCTCTGAATCACATTTAATCTCTTGCGAGAAATGGTTCAATGAAAAATTGAAAACACACGTGCTAGGTATTTTCGATTCAAAAAAAATACCAGAATTTATTCAGTGCATTTATGTATGCAGCTTTCACAATATTTGTATTGTCTTTGTTTGGCTTTAATATCAGCATGCCTGTTGCATGCGTATACGATAAGCATACATATTATGCACATTCATATTTAATGTGTAACATAGTTTCTGAGGATTTTGAATAAGCTTTAAAGCTTTGTAAAATACTGTAAGCATCAGTTGACAGAGATGCAAAGAAAATGTAGCAAACATTTACTGTACACTGCACTGTAACTGTACACAATCTGTTAATGCTATTCATTTTGACTTTTGTTGCTGAAATTTTATGTGTTCATTAAGATATGTATGTACATACATTCCGGTTTGTGTATCGACAAAAAGCTTTTAAACTGTAAAAAAGTAAAGCTAAACTTTTGTTTCATGTTTTTTCATTTTTCATGTATATGGAAATATGGCAAGTAGCACACATTCTAAAAGTTGTTGAGCTTTCCTAATACGTGAACATAAAAATGATTATTATCTTAAATGAAAGTACTGAAATAAATCTATGCAAAATTTAAAAAGATTTAAGATAAGATAAACCTTGTTGTATTCGGTTTAGAATTCAACGGCAAGGATTTTAGGACATTTATGTGTAATTTTTCGTAATCTATTTGAAGAAATGTTACTGAATTTAAATCTAGTTTTTGGTTTTGCTTTTGCTTTGCTTGGTTTGTCGATTGGGATGACAGTCCAACACACTAACCATCATGGCGCTTTAAAAATGCTAAAAACAACCAAAAAGGCTAAGTTTAAACTCAAAATATCTTTTAAAAATAAATTGTATGATGATTCTGTAAGGTACAAATCTTTTTCTTCAAGATACAATTTAAATCGTTTTAGTATGTTATTTAGTTTCTGGAAATTCTCATAAGTTATGAGTCCTTACTTGACTCTATATGAAGTTTTGAGCAAACCTTTAATTTAGTACCTTGATAGTTTTGAAAAATATATGTTGGATTTAATTGTTTGTGCTGATTTCGAATTTAAATTTTGATTTTAGCGAGTTTTAAAAATACCTGGGGCCCTACTATGTAACTCGATTCTACTTTTGATTCTATTCGAAACTCATTTCCGATTCTACTTTCAAATCGTACTACGTATGAAAGTTGAATCGAATGCCGGTTATACCAACTTGTTTTCAAAAAAATGTCTACTTTCGAACGAGTATCGAGTCGTTTGACAGTTTTAAAAACAAAATAAAACATCAAATTTTTGGACAAGTATAATTATAACAAAAATGGACACCGTTGGAATTTGGTTTAATTTGCAAGGAAATGAAGAATGGTACGAGCAAATTGAACGCAGAACAATAAGAGATAATTCCAAAATAATGGAGCTGAGTGAGAAAAGGTTTGCACATATAGGGTCCGCCATCGAACTTTTTTTTCAACTAGTGCTTATTTCGTGAATGGTTACACTTAGCTCATGTCTGATTTCACAGATAATTAGTTTTATCTTTCCGCTGAACGAATATGGTTGTGTATACGCTTCATCGTCTTTTCAGATGAAGCTCATTTTGATCTTGGCGGGTATGTAAACAAGATCAAAATTGTCGCATTTGGGGCACAGAAAACCCGTACGCATACATTGAATAGCCGATACACCCAAAACGAGTCACTGTTTGGTGCGGATTTTGGTCCAGAGGTATCATTGGGCCATTTTTCTTCGAAAATGAGCAAGGAGTGGCCGTTACAGTCAATGGCGATCGTTATCGGGCCATGTTGAACGAATTTTTGTTCACAAAAGGAGGAGGATATTGGCAAAATTTGGTTTCAACAGGACAGCGCTACGTGCCACACATCCCTTTAAATATACGGTAGAATAGAAATACCATCGCGATCGCTGCAAAACAGGTCTTAATGATGGCACTATCACGAGCTAATATCTGGATTTTCATTGATATCCAAGCAGCAATAAAATCGATTCACACTAATCAAATCAAAGTTTGTAAACTTCTGTCTCCAAAAGCTCTCAGCATAACATAAGACTCTGCTGGGTAACATGTCACTGTGATGTTCCTGGAAACGAAAGCTGATGGCTTGCGAGGAAAGGCACAACTCTGGACCAATCTCATATAGACTCGCATATAACACCCCATCTGTGGACTTAAACAGATCATTGGTAATAAAAAACAATGAATGATGGGAAAACCTCAAAACCTGTACTACAGCCAGGAAATTATGGCCCAAATTCAACAAAAATAGATCCCTTCGATTGCTTGTGAGCATAATAATAGGTCACAACCTGTTAAAATAAATAAAATAAATTGGGTGGCGCAACAGTCCGTTTGAGAACTATAGGGCCTAGTGACTTACAACTCTCAACCATTCCTGTGTGCGAGTACTGTTGTCAGGGATGGAGGGGACCTACAGTTTATATGCCGAATCCGAACGGCTAATTTGAGAAAGCACTTTTTATGACAAGAATTACTCTTGGAGAACTTGTCAATTCCTCGCAAGAGGCAGTACCAGTGAAAAAAACTTTAGATGGCATAGGCAGGGATCGAACCCAAGACCTCCGGCATGACAGTCCCACGCACTAACCATCATGCCACGGGTACTACCGGTCACAACCTGTTGGGTTACCATAAAAAGAAAATACGGCATACCACCAATGAAATGTGCAAAGGCTTCAATGACGTGGTAGAACAGGAAGATACAACCTACTTGTTATGCCACAGCCCATTAATATACAACATTAGAAACAGGCTCTTAGGCAGGCACTTTTTCAATAATCAATAATCTTGAAGAACTAGAAGACATTTCATTACCCTTTATCAAAGCCTATTGATGGCTAGAATAAGACAATCAAACAAACCTTGCTTATTCGAGAATGAGGCTAATTTGACTAGGTTGCAACTATGAATAATGGTTTCTTATTTCCGAAATGGGATATATTGATTCGTACTTAGTCAATTAAGGTCTTCTATCCTGCTCCCATTTCTGGGCACTTTTAATAACGTAGAAATGTATACTTTTTAAGGCAAATAATCGCTATTTCAGTTTTAGTTTGTTTTTATATTTGTTTTTTTTTTCTCTTAAATACCTAAAATATTTAGTAGAAGTATTCTAATAGTTTAAAATTGTAGAACGCAAAAAAATACATAACGAACAAAAATTAACCTACACTCTTAACAAATCTTAGGCCTACTTAAAAAAATAATTTCTTATAATTTGCCCTTAAGAAACAAAAGTCTTTTAAAAAGTATAACATCACCCAAGTCATTTGCATTTTTTGTTCCTTAAAATGTTGCAAAAGCCTGAACTTGAATTTCGAATCACATGTATGTATAGTATATACATATGTATATTATAGGTACCTCTACATAAACCGTCATGGAGAAAGTGTCACAAAATACACATTTGATGAAATGTCAACATCAGGGGGCAACATTAAACACTATGCTATCCTTGAAATTTGGATTCCTAAAAGATTTCTTAATGTAGGTACAGAGAAGGATTATTTATAAATGTATGTACATTGTACATATGTATAATACAAATCAAAAATACATAAGCTCTTTATATGCAACATGTGTAACATCTTCCAGGCAATATTATTGTCAATTTAAACGTAAGTTTCTTTTGATTTATCCCTCATATTTTTATTCACAATCACAATTCCATGCCTATTCGTTATGCTTTGGTTTGTACATCATATATGTATGATGTGTACAACTTGGCACTTTTCTTTTTACATAAACAGAGATTATTTTCTATTCAACTTATAAATTGCTACTCATATATACCTATGTAGTGTAGGTACATTCATCCTTCAGTCTTATCCTTCGTCTTCGACGCCGTCGCGCGCGTGTACCAAATAACAAAGTTCTATTAGGTAAATATTTGTATTAAACCCAAAAGAGACTGAAAGCTACAATTTGAATCGTTAAAGAAAACGTCTGCAAAAAGTTTTATGAACGAATGAAGTATTTTTTTTTTCGTACAAGTATGTAATATATTTCAACCCCAAATTACCCTATAAAATTCAAAGCCACTCGAACCCAGAGGACAATGAACAAAATATCTTTTCAATCATTTGAGAGTATTGTAATAAAATCAATTTAAATTTCTTCCATGGAAAGCTTTGATAGATTTGTATATTTTATTAGCAATTATCCCAAATATTTTACTGACCATTAATTTCGCACTTGGATAAACATAATACTTTTTTTCCTACACATACATACCTATATATACATACATATGTTCCTCTATGAGTCCTTTTATTTATTGGCAACAACATACACTTGTTGCTAAACTGCTTTTAATTTAACTGTAGATAATGTGTATTGTGTAGTAGATCATTTTCAAGAGTGTTTCAATGGCTATTAGTTTAATTTAATGTATATATATGTAAATTTGTTAAGCTGCATTCTCAACGCAATCGATTGGCTTTCGTTAAAAAAAAAAATTAACAATGTAGTATTTTTGTACGGTACTCAATGAAGCGTTAATCATGTCGAGCGACAAACCTACCCAATTGCTTTTTCACCACCTGCTAACAATGGTCCGGAATTCATTTAAGAAGGCCTTAAGTTAGATTTCTTGGGGTTCATAGTTTAAGAGCTGGCTGCTAGAAGATAAAAGTCTCGGTTCCGTCTCCTGACACCGAGATCTGAATTTGCCGTCGTGCGTCGGTCTTTTCCTATTTAAATTTTATGGATTAGTACGAAGCTTCCAATTTTTAGGTCACAACCTACATTACTTTCGTCCAGCCTTATATAGCACCATAAAATAAATACAAAATACATGTGAAAGAATTTGTCTAGCTGTTTAATGACATTTGCATTTCCACGACTGACTTGCAAACTAGAATTAAGCCTTTGTTTTTAATTTATCCACCTAAATTAAGCTGCATTTAAAAAGCTGGAATTATTAAATCATATTTATTATAGATACCGTGCTAATAATCATCACGCCACCGCAGCTGGTTGATTGAGGTCCTCCCAATGCAAGCTTTATGTTTATCAATTGCAATGACAGACTAGTATTTTTATTAGTTCGCACAAGTTTTTTTGTTGTAAATTCGGGTTCTTTCTGTGTTTTTTTAACTTTTAAACACAATGTAAGTCAATATTTGTTTATTTGGCAAAGCCAATATAGGAGCGGGGTTATTATTCAAAAGAGTAAGTTTAATAGTCAAATTTGAATTGAATTCTTTGAAATTAAATTTAGCCAGAAAACATATAACATATAAAAACATATTTCTCTTTAAATTAATAGGCAGTCTAAACTAAATTGCATGCAAGTCTGACCCTGGCTTAAAACTAGTTATTTTATAATAATTAATTTTTGGATATGTTTAATAAAAATAAATTAGGTGACGCAACAGCTCATAGAGAGCTTAGTGCCTTACTACCCTCGACCATTCCTGCATGAGAGTCATTTCAGAATTGGAGGGGACCTACAGTTTTTATGCCGAATACGAATGGGTACTTTAAGAAAACACTTTTCATGCCAAGAATTTTACTCTAAGAGGATTGTCAATTCTATCAGAAAATGGGTACTACTTGTATTTGTTATTTATTTTAATTTGGAATTTCCATTTATTATAGCAAACAGCTGACTACGATTTTTTTCGAAACTTTCTTCAATCTTAAAATTTAATGAAATATGACATATGTACATAGGTAGTTTTTGGAATAATTATTGAATTAAGTGAAACAAGATCGACCTGTTCTCACTTATTTATTATTAACATGTTTTAAGGTTAAGTAGTTATCTATCAGAATTCATAAGAGTTAACTTTTTAATCGTCCTGTTGAAACAGAATCACCACCAAGTTAAATTTAAGCATCCTATAGATGATTGTAGAAACATTTTTCATCTCCGGTATCAGACAGAAATTCACAAAAAGCTCTTCGTTGCCATAGCTTTTATTTAGCTCACTCTGGTTTAACAAATTCAGTTCGTTAGGAGCTTTCTTCAAATCCGGTACTCTTTCAGTATTTCATTTCGTCCTTCGGGCGCGGTTTACTTCTTTTTCAAGCAAAAAACTATACAAAAAAATAAATACTTCTATAGTCTACCTACCTAACCAACCACATACATATTTTAAATTTATTCATATTTGCTGCTTTAATATGCTCGGTCATAAATCAACCAAATGTCAGAGATATATTCGTGAAACATACTTAATTCCGATATCATCAACCCTTTCGCGGTAAGGATGAATTTCGCTACGCAAACACCTTTTACTTCAGAAGAACCCCCCTTCTCCCGTAAAAATTGAATGGATACTAGTACACGCAATGCAGCATTCCTCTGCAGATAAAATCCCGTGTTTCGTTTTTTTGTGCTCCTTACCTCCCTGCGTTGTGTAAAAATAAGTAGACACCATTGTTGTTGTTTTTGTGTGGTGTTTAGTGTTTTCACGCAGGGTATACAAATATACAATGTGGGTGTTGTTTCAAGTGGTCACCTTTAATTTTTTAATTGTTGTTTTTTAAAGTTTCTGCTACAAATCCCTTTTTTTTTCTTCTAAAAGTGCGAATTAATTCACGACATAACTCGGTATCCTAGAACGCTGATTCCAGCTAGTTTGTAAAATTGTGGTTTTTAAGTCGTTAATTATCCCCTAACGCGCGTACAGGTGTGTGTCTGGTTTTTGTTCGTCTTCTTATAGGCTCGAGGGTGGCACGTGTGTGTAGATAACTTTCCGGGTACCTATACAAAACAAATTAAAGAACCTTATGATATTTTGAAATGACGTGACTTTTAGCGGAAACATAAGATTCCTACTTCGTCGTATGCCATACGTATGTATGTAGGTGGATGAGAATAATAAAGCCCATGGGTGATAAGGTGTGAGCTGAAATTTCGTATATAAATGAGTCACTGCAACACTTCAAGGCAGGACATTGTGGTCTATATGTCGTAGTTTTTCTTTTCTTGCTTTTGTTTGAATAGCTTGATTTCAGTTTGATTTTCATCTTATTTTGTGTGCTACATTCATCCTGCTTTTGTGTGTCTATACACCTACACATAAATCTTCTTGATGGCGTTGTGTGATGAAACTTAAATAGGACAAAATGTGAAAAGAAAACAAGATTGTGTGTCTGAAAATAAATAAAAGTAAATTGACACAAAGAATGATGAACGTGGTATACCATCAACTCGTAACATTATGATATGAAGGATCTTATAACTTTAACTTAAACTTCAATGCCATCCCCTTTAACTCCACCTGACAACAGTGTGAATTAATCAAAAGCTTATATAAATATATATTTAACTCTGTATATAATCTAAATAGATAGACAATTAAACGTTCGCGCCCAAAAAACTGATTTATAAGCTTGGCGTGCCTTCCTATTAAGACAAATACGAAAAAGTAAAAGTTAGGTATGAAACTACCTTAATCCACAGCGATTCTATCTATGAGATGATGTTCGGCGCAGGTTAACACAATTAGAGCTCACCCAGCTAGAGTGTGAAATTGAATGCACACACAACGAAGGACAATTAATTAAAAAAACAAAACTCTCACAGAATAAATAAACTCAATTTATTTTCTATTTTTTGTCTTCGAAACGTTTAATAGTACTTTCAACGTATAAGCATATAACAATTAAAATGAACGCTGCACAGAGTGGAGGACATGCAGGATCTTCCATAGGGAAAAAGGGCTCCCAAATGGAGGTAAATTATGTGTTTTTTTTCAACCAACTTATGGTAGGTAGTATTCTGTTAAAAGCCCTAACGATTGTTAGAGAGATTTTTTCACCTGGAGACGACCTAAATTAAAAGCGCAAAGTGTATTCGTTTTAATTTTGAGAAAACGTTCAGTAAAATTGTTGTTTTTTTTTATTTTGAGAACTTTTTCAGCCCTACGATAAGGAAGCATTTGCTTAAGCATGGGTATTTTAATATTACGAAAATTGAAGTAAATTCAATTCAAATTTCTTTAAATATAATACTCTGGACAACTTTTAGATAATAGCATAATTTAAATCTGTTAAGCAGGTTATTGGTTTTAAAACGTTTTTAGTATGAGAACAGAACCTTGATTTAGGTTAGTTTTTTGAAGTCCCGTGAGTGTAAGGTGACTCGATTTTTATTTTTAAAATGTCAATGTTTAGACATTTTCTGAAACAATTTTGTGCAACAAACGAAACAATTAGCACTTATAATTTTCTTTTAAACATAAAATTCACAACATAATTTGTAAGAAATGTATATGTACATTTAGGTATTATCTATCGGAAATAATTAATGATGTTAAAAAGTTTTTAGAAAATTTGTAAATATAATATTAAAAAGCTTCTTCAACAGAAGTAATTACATACAGAAGAACAAAAAGTACAAAACGTGTATACACGATTTTTTTTTAAATTAAAAACTTATGCTTTTCACAGTAATGCTTACTCCCTTTCTTTGAAAAATATTGAAACCAAAACTGCTGAAAGGCATTTAAGTATTTAATTTCTCACTCCGGTATCAAGTTGTCACAATGATCTGTGTATCAAAGAAAGTTTTTCTTTAAAATGTATTTTTATTTTGAATGAAAAAGCGATGTGTAGTTATTATTTTTGTTAAAAAATGTTTCATGTTTCATCCCTCTTCAAATCTATTTTGAAGTTGATCTGTCTGCTGAAATAAATATATAAATGAGTTTTATTAAAAAAAATGTATTAATGAGTTTGAAAATTATGTTTATATATGTACATAAATACGATTATGCATTCATTTTTACAGTTATCATTTTATAGTCTCATGGATGTACATATATAGTTTTTAGTTTGGAAAAAACTTCAAATAAGAAATTATTTTTACTCTATAATTTAGTGAAGTTATTTGAATTTTCGTTTTGTATACATTTGCTTACCATTTTATTAATTTTTCCCAAATTAATTGACCTATATCTTTTTATTCCGGGAAAATTAGACATTAATTTCGAAAAAAAATTACCAAAAAGCTGAATTTTGGGGTATAGCTTCATTTATACGTCCTTAACACATTATATAACATGAGATGTATAGGGTCAACCAAAAAGTTGTGAAAAAAAACGCAATTCAATTTTTTGAGAGTCCTTTCTGCATCTTTCGATATTATTATCTGTACAAAAATGTACTTGAAGTCGATATCCCTATTGGCTCTTGAGATATATGGACGACAAACATCAATACCCCGAAAGTACGGACGTACCATCGTACGTACACAGGCCAACACACACATCTTATATTTAGATTTTAGGAACCTTGAAACGTCGGAAAATGTAAAATTTTTCAATTTTGACAAACTGGACCGATTACAATAACGTTCTATGAAAAGTTAATAAAACACTTTCCATACAAATATTTAAAAAATGCTTACATTCGTAATTTTGAATTAAATGGTACTTCTAATTATTTTATTAGTGTACACCGCCACTAGGCCACAACATTCAAAATTCTTGAAAAAAAAATATTTTGTCTACGATTTTTCAAAAACGATAAAACTACCGATTTAAACTGAAAATATCATTCAACTAAAAACCTGTCAAATCGATGGAACCGCAGTGTGGAAATGCAATGCCCAAATGATCTAACAATAACTAATTATCGTGAGATAAAGGTTCTATTCTTTTTGGGAACCAACATCGGTTTTAAAGACAAAATATTTTTACAATAGCCTTAATAGACGGAACTGTTTTTCATAATATCATTAAAACAGCCATTACTCATTATGGTTCGGGATAAACAAGTTACCAAAGTGAAGTGAGAGGTCATGGCCTGGCCTATCGCTAGATGCAGTTCAAATCATGCTTTGCCCCATAAAGCATGATTGCATATGTAATTATGTTTTTGCAACACATTGCGAAAATCGAAATACTTGTCTACAGAACAGAAACATCTTTTATTATAAAAATTAATTTTTTTGAATTATTGAAGTGTTAAATTAGGCTATTCCTTAAAACAAGAACTGACAAAAGAAAAAGTAAATTATTAAATCAAACCAAAAATTTTAGCTCGAGATAAAAACGGAAAACGTCATAATAAAATGGACTAACAAAGTCATTTTGTTTGGGTTTTGTCTCCTTTTTGTGTTTTTGAAATGATTGTATTAAAATTTAAAAAACTATATATTAATTGAAATAAATGAAGTTTTAGTTTTTAATAGATTTTTATTTTTAATAATTTTTATTTTCGGGAGGCGACGCGTTTCGGACTCAGTCCATCATCGGGCGCAAACTTGTGTTTGTGTGTTTTTCCATTGGCACGGGTAGATTTTTGCGCCCCATGGCGGCCATTTTGTTTTGGTGACATCTATCAAATCTTTTGTTTATTATTCCATTGTTTATGCGAAATCATCATGGCAAGTTATACGTTTAAATGATGAAACTTTATTATCAAAATGAGTGTTCGTTAACGCAAACGTTGAGCGCATTGCGCCCATTTTACGGTAGACGTGGTGGCCCTTCACAATCCACCCTTTAACGTTTGGTGGCCGAATTTGAGACGACCGGTTTAGTAAACAATCAGCCAACACCCGTATACGTTCAAGGTGCGTCGGGACTTGGGCCTACACCCGTACAAGATCCAACTGACCCAGGAGCTCAAAGTTCATGACCATAGACAACGCCGTTTGTTTGCTGACAGGGCTTCGAATCGTTTGGAAGAGGACCCCAATTTTAGCCGAAAAATCATCTTTGGTGACGAGGCGCATTTTTGGATGAAGGGCTGTGTTGACAAGCAAAATTGCCGTATATGGGACGACACACCAACCCACGCGAGGTTCACCAAGTGATAATGCATCCTCAAAAAGTTACCGTTTGGTGTGGATTTTGGGCCGGCGGCGCGGCGGCGGTGTAAATATGGTCCGTAGTTTTTTGAAAACGACATTAGTGAGGCGGTCACCGTCAACAGCGAGCGCTACGTAATGATGATAACTAATTTCTTATGGCCCAAATTGAACCATATGGACCTAGACGACATTTGATTCCAGCAGACACCATTGACATTTTGCATGAACGATTTGAGGGTAAGGTTATCTCTCGGAGGGGTGATGTGATGTCATATTCCAAACTTAATGGCATACATGAACCTTTCAAATAAGAAAATAATTTTGTCAATACCTACCTTACACACAGCTTGTTTTATTCCATTTCAACATCTACTTGCCCTTATTGGAAAAACCCCTTAGTAGAAACGTTGTCCAATAACCAAAATTATAATTTTACTTGTAGCAAATTACTTAAAAAAGGCTACATTCATACTTCTCAGTCAATTTATTGCTTCTTTTTTTAACTGCCGTGAAGACTTTAATATTGATGTTTCTCCTTTTTTAGTAAATTTCGTTATTCTCTTGGTGCCGGAGCCGACCCACACTTTTCATTCTACATAGGCAGCGTAACAACATAGAGCAAAATGTGTGTTAAAAACTATTTTTATTATTTCGGAAGTTTATTTGTTTTACAGCATATATCTATGTACATATGTGTTGAATACTATGACTTACAGTAGTTCATGTTGACCAAAACCTACTACCCAACTAGCTTGACGAGAAAAGTTCTATAGATGAAGTCTGTAAGAGCTCTGAGATATTAATATTTCACTTAATCATTAAAAAAAGGAAATATGAAGGGAAGACAAGTCTTTTTAAAAATAATTTTTAGTAGATTTTTATTTTTACTGCTAATACAATATTTTTGTTTTCTTATTTGGCAGGCCATATAACAAGCGTTTAACTTCCTTTCTTTTATATAATTTTCCTGAAACAGAAATTCTGAGTGCCGTTTATGTACATAAATATAAAATTTCATTACTCTCCAGGAGTTTATACATTTTGCTGTATTTTTTCCACTATTTATCCCAAGCTGGTAATAATTTTAATAGCCTCATTCGTTTCATCCTCGGTGCTTAACTATTTCATAGCCAATTTAATCATAAAAGTAACTACGAGTTCTATATTTTATTAATATTCAATTTAACATTTTGAAGAATATTGTTTAAAATAAGGTACCTAATTTATACGCCTAACGAAAAAACTTAAATGTTTTTTTTCAACAAAAACTTTCGAAAAAGTTCTTAGATTCTTTACATTACATGTCTTCATTTGATGCACTATCTTAACTCTTTTTATCAAGCAACTTGTTAAATATTTTTTCTTACCTACAATATCTTAAAAACTGGAACATGATTGTTATCAAGTTATCCAACAATCTATAACATCATTTATTTTAAAACATACACATTTCTTTAAATTTCTTTTGAAATTTTTTCTTCGTTAAGTAGGCCATATTCATGCAAGAGTGAAGATGCATTTATAAGGAGTGGAATAAGGATGGGGCCAAGCATCAAATTCATGCCTAAAGCAAGCATATTACACGACAAAACTTGACAGCTTATGAGACTGTGGTGGATAAAAGATACAAGATACAAGAAAAGTTGATTTCTATTTATGTACACATACATATATATATATATATGTAACCCACTTTAAACTTTGTTTCTGTATGTATCGGATGACATAGGTCTTAATTGATCTGTCAACAAAACAATGTGACAAAATATCTCTTGGGATATGCATCCTCACAAAGATGCAGATAAATATAACTGCTTGATACAAATTAAGCAAAGTTTTTTTTTTTTAATGGCAAAAACTCAAAAAATGTAGAAATGAAAAACTAAAAATGTTTTAAAATAAAAATGTACTCACATAAAGATTCTCCAGTAGTATAATCATCGATTTAAAAAATTAAGGTAATGATTTAAGAGAAAAATGCTTTATATTTGCTAAGTAATAATAATAATATTGGCGCAACATTATGAACGATGTAGTAAAACGTTAAAGGCATTTTTAGCAATTTACTAAGCATAAAAGATGATTAAATACATTTTTGAACTCTTAACAATACGTGTAGGTTGTTAACAAGCATCCAAACATGCCTAAAAAGTGACAGTTCGTGAAAATATACAAAGCAAATACGCTTAAGCGGACCCATTAATTTAGATTCCCAACCGTTGTCTGGACCATTCCATCCACTGCTCTTATAAGAATAGTTATATAGTCATATACATAGATTTAGAAAATTTCTGAAAGTTAAAGTAGCAATTTTTAACTTTAGCAATTTTTTTAGATATAGCTAGTAAGACGTTAAAATCGTTTAAAATTAGGTAAATCATCTTTAAAGTTTAATAAAATGTTAAAGCAATTTATCGATTCATATTTTGCGCCACGTTGTTTAAAATGTTGCGCCAATACTTTTAAGAGTGACTTTTAACTTTAGAAGTGGTGAATTTTTTATTATGATAATTGTCAACAGTAGTATTTTGTTTTCCATCGTTCTCAAAATGTAAAAAATATATGGTAGATATATAAAAGTCATTACATAAATTGCTATTGAGTGTCCTCTTCTACTTCTTTGAAATATTCTTATTTTCACATCTTCTGTGAATGAAGTTCCTTTACACAACCTACCTAGAACCTACCCTCTTCCTTTTACTGCCATGTATGTGGTAATGATACATTTCCGTAAATCCTTTTATATTCCAAAGTTTCATAAATGGACGTGATAAAATGTGTATTAAGTACTTATGTGTAATTAAACAACCCACACACTTATACCATGTAACATATAGCAACAAACAGTAGGTATAGGTAGAATAGGAAAAACATTTGAAAAGAAATATATCGGTTTCCGAAGTTTAGAAACTCCATGAAGCTCTACTTTCAGAAACCCTATGTACTTCGTTGTTAAAAAAAGGATAAATAAAGAAAATACTCGTACGTAACATATAGCAACAAACAGTAGGTATAGGTAGAATAGGAAAAACATTTGAAAAGAAATATATCGGTTTCCGAAGTTTAGAAACTCCATGAAGCTCTACTTTCAGAAACCCTATGTACTTCGTTGTTAAAAAAAGGATAAATAAAGAAAATACTCGTACGAGTGTGTTATGTGTTCTTGAAAAAGGTAGAAGATTTTTCTGAATTTTCCGACAAGTCCGAAAAGACTTTTGTTTATCCTTTTCAAAACAACAAAAGTTTTGAGGATTAAGCAAATCTTTCTAAAAAAAAACATGAGAACATGAAAATCTGATTATGTGCTCATATTGCCATAGATGGATAGTCAAAAAACCATATTGGCGTATTAAAAGGAAAATAATCTTAAAGTGTTGGACAAAGAATTGATGCATCCCTTAAGATTGGCCTTTTTTGTAAGTATTTAATGCAAGGCGTATTTCTTTCGAAATGAAACAAGGAGAAACCATTAGAAATACATACTCGTAGCTTAGTGTTTACTGGCCTTATATAATTAGAGCCTTACATCAGCATCAATCTACCACAAAACTAGCAGACCTTTGTTGCACTCTTATATGTAATTGTGAACTTCGAAAATATGTCACTTCATTGGTCAAAGAAATCTTACTCTTATGTTATCTTGTTTATGTTATTTTGCATATTTTCGTTCGTAATATTAGTGGTCAAACCGTAAGACACGATATTTAATGATGTAAATACAAAAATACAAACATTTTCTGAGAATTATATATATTTTTATTTTTTTAGGAAAGATGTGAAACAATTCCGTGGATGAAATAAAATACCGATGACTCATATTTTTAACACACTAATGTATAATTGACCTTGAATGTCGTTAATGTGCATGTCCAATTCTATGATCAATTAAATCTGAAATAGTATTTTGTTTATTTAGGAAAGGATATTTTTTTCAAATATCCGCAAAAAAAAAAGTCGAACTAGTCTATTGTAAACTCGTATGATCGTGGTGGCATCACCAATTCTCGAGCAACGGAGCCATTATTTCGTTGGCTGTGTGGCAAGTGATACCGTGCTGTTGAAACAACAAATCGTCCAGCTCTCTTCAATTTCTGGATGAAAAAGTACGCTATCCCTACCATCTCCCGATAGCAAACGCTATTTACGTTATCAGCCCACCCTTATTAACTTCCCATAGGAAGTTATTGTAATGGGCCCGATTTGTCAAATTGAAAATTTTGACATTTCTCGACGTTTCAAGGTCCCTAGAGTCGAAATAAAAGATTTTTAGAAAGATGTCTGTGCGTGCGTGTGTACGTATACGTCCGTACGTTCGCGACGTTTTTTTCGTCGTCCATAGCTCAAGAACCAGAAGAGATATCGACTTCAAATAAATTTTGTTATACAGATAATAAGGCATAAAGATGCAGAAAGGGCTCTCAAGAAAATTGCGTGAGTCGTTTTTTTACCATAGCAGTTTAAAAAAAAGGTGAAAATTTTGGTTAACCCTAAATATCTCATGAACCAATGACGCTAGAGACTTGAATTAAATTTTATATTATATATTGTAACGTAATACAAAACAAGTATATTTTTGGAAAAAAATCTAATTAACAGTTTTTTTTATAAATCAAAAAAGCTGAAAAAAAAATTTGTCACCTCGAAAATTTTACGACAAAACAATTTTGTGCAACGAAGACTAATGTTTTAATCGACAGTTATTTTTATAAAAAATAAAAAACTAAAAAAAACATTTGTCAAAGTTGGGAAAAATTGAATTTCGACTCAAATATCTTTTCAAAAACTTGAGACTAAGGCTTCAAACTTATTTTATCTTATAAGAAATATTGTTTTCAACATTCAGTAAAATTTTTAAAAAATCGAATTGACAGTTTTTTACAAAAAATAAAAAAACTAAAAAAAATTAATAAAAATTGGTAAAAATTGATTTTCGAATCAAATATCTTTTCAAAACTTTGAGATATTGGCATAAAACTACTTTAATCTTTCAAAAAATATCGTTGTAAACATTCAGTAAAATTTTGAAAAAAACCGGAGAGACAGTTTTTTTTACAAAAAATTAAAAACCGACAAAAAAATTTAACAAAAGTTTGTAAAATTTGATTTTCGACTCAAATATCTTTTCAAAAATTTGAGATAAAGGCTTCTAACTAATTTTAACTTATAAGAAATATTGTTTTCAACATTAGGAACTATTTTGAGAAAAATCGAATTGACAGTTTTTTTTACAAAAAATAAAAACCTAAAAAAAATGTATAAAAGGTGGTAAAAATTGAGTTTCGACTCAAATATCTTTTCAAAACTTTGAAATATTGGTTAAAACTACTTTAATCTTTCAAAAAATATTGTTGTCAACATTCAGTAAAATTTTGAAAAAAATCGAATTGACGGTTTTTGTACAAAAAATTAAAAACCTAAAAAAAATTTAACAAAAGTTGGTAAAAATTGATTTTTGACTAAAATATCTTTTCAAAAATTTGAGATAATGGCTTCTAACTAATTTTAACTTATAAAAAATATTGTTTTCAACATTCGATAAAATTTTGAGAAAAATTGATAGAAAAAAAAATTAAATGGTCTCTAAATAAATGTATGTTTCTCCAATTGATGTTGAAACATAATTTTAACTCTGTTCATCCTATGATTGGTTTATATCTCATTCTAATGTATTTAAATCAAAAAAGAGGTCGGGATGCGACCCACACTGATAACTTCCTATCCCGTCTGCGGATTTGTTTTGCTTAAAAGGTTTGTGGGTTTTCGTGTTTTGTTAAAAAAGTTGTCAGTTGAATTATTCCAACAAATTTAAAAATTACCAACAATATTTTGCATATGATAAAATAGTTTGATTTCTAAATCTATTTTTGTTAACGAGATTTTTAGTAAAAAACCAATTCTTTGCAATTTTAGTAGCATTTGCGCAGAGAGTTGTAGAGTCGTTGTAGAGTTTAATTTTTTATGAAAAAAAAAACAGTCTGTTGGATTTTTATAAAAAATTTACTGAATGTGGAAAACAATATTTTCTGTGAGATAAAATTAGTTTAAAGCCAATACTTTTAACTTTTTTTACTTTTAAATTTTTTAGTATTTTTTTTTTTAGGTTTTAATTTTTTTCTTAAACGGTGTTATATATTGTTACACATTAAAGTGGCAACTTGGTTAAATAGGGTTGAACAAAACTTTGCCCATATGTCGAGATATCAGGATGACAGATGGAAAATGACTTTTATTATTTCATACCGAGTTACCTCGAATCGAGAATTAATAAAAATTGAATTATATTAAAAAGTATTTTATTTAAAATTGATTTACATTGAACGGTCAATTCGATTTTTCTCACAATTTAACCGAATGTTGAAAACAATATTTCTTATAAGATACATTTAGTTTGAAGCCATAATCTCAAATTTTTGAAAAGATATTTGAGTCGAAAATCAATTTTTACAAGCTTTTGGAAACATGACACTATTCATGCTGCGTCTAACCTTATGACCAAACCGTATGGTTAGAGGGTATGTATCTAAAGTTAACCAGACTTGGCATAAGTAAACCACTGTTGTATATACTTTATGACATGCTTAATGGTAGAAGGTTTGTTGTCAAAATTGGCAATTTAACATCTACCTAAATCATTGATATTAAAAATGGTCTTCAACAGGGAGCGGTTAACTCGCCGATCTTGTTCCGCATTTACACCAGTGATCTGATAGCAGTCTGACTCAGGCAATAGCGTACGCCGACGACCTAATTGCGTACAGAACGGCCCCAAAAATTGAGGTTATCAAGACACTTTTGCAGGGTGACTTCGACAAGATACAGCAATATTTCAATGACTGGAAGTTGAAAATCAACTTTCAGAAATGCGAAACTATTCTGTTCAGGACTTCGCTGCATGGATACGAGAAAGAACTGGAAAATTCTAGTGATCGTTGGACCAAATCGACAGCCACTGGCGAATAAAAGTGTAGTAAAGCACCTTGGCATCTGGTTGGATCAGTACTTGTATTTCGACAGACAAATGAGTGCTGCTCTGGCCAGAGCTAGGGGAGCCTTTGCCCTGACAAAACGGTTGTTTTTTAGCAGCCGTCTTGACAGAAGGGTGAAGGTGAATTGCTACATGGCCCTTGTCCGGCCGATGATTGCCTATGGGTGCCCGGTATGGTTCAACGTTGCCCCATCTCACATTTAAAAGATTCGGGTGTTTGAGAGACAATGTGTGCGACGTTGCCTTAGACTACACTGAACACCAGAGTCGCTTTGCAAACATTACTATTCCAACCAGGTTCTATACAACAGAACCGAGCGCTTTCGGTTCAGTAGGACTGTTTTCGATAGGGACCGAAGCGATAGGGTGAGGCAGGAGAACCAGTTTTTGTGGCTTCAAATTAAGAATGCCATTTAAAGTAGTCTAGGGCGTTTGGTCTTGCCGGCTTACATAGGTTTAAGGATTAGGTTATGGACAGGCAGGGTGGCACCTAAAAAAAATATAAAAATATAAAAAAAAAATTTAAAAAAATAAAAAACAAATTAAAAAAAAGCTTACTATGACTGTTCTAGTTTTTTTTAAGTAGTTTTAAGTAATTTTAAGTAGTATTATTGGTTTTAGTTAGTTTTAAGTACCTTAAGTATTACAATGGGTTTCGGTTTTTTTTTTTTATTTCGTTTTAAGTTTTATATAAAATAAAAAATAATGTAAAGACTAAAGATACCAAGTTTTTTTCTAATTTTCTTGTTTTTAGATTAATTTATTGTTATTTAGTATTAAAATTGTTTTTAGGGCAAAAGGCAGTAGTTACAAGATAATGGATTAACTTAAAGCGCCCGCATAGGGCCAGTAAAACAAATTTAAAAAAATAAAAAAAAAACATCCTTCTTAAAGTCTTTTAGAGGACCTTTTAACGTCGAGCAATGTCAAAATTTTCAATTCGACAAATCGGACCGATTACAATAACTTCCTATGGGAAGTTAAAAATTAAGTATATTTTTTTCATTCATAAGATTTGTCTTAAAAATAATATTTATTTCCAAATTATATTAAAAATCTGTCTTTAAGAAATATGGCATACGGGTATTTAAAATAGAAAACAAGTGGTTTGTACTAATCTTCTATAACCAATCAGAATCCATTTTGTTTAATCAAGAAATCTTTTTAAAGAAAAAAATCAACTAGGCAAAGCACGAAATAGCTATATCTCCAGCCAAAAACAATGAGTGGTAGCACCTTTAAGTTGTTGTTGTTGTTCAAAAAACATTCATCAACTAGGAAGTTTTGGTAAGATCTTTTTTAAGTTCACTTTATCCATGATATCTAACATATGACTAATTCACCGTTTTTTTGTTTTAATTTATTCAGCCACCATGACTTAAGTAATGAATAATATATATATAGTATAATAACAATCAGTAAATCACTTATAGCAATAACCTTGGAAATAATCTCTTTGTCATTACATTTTCAGTTGAATGATACTCGATTTTAACACAGCGAGTAAAAAAAAAACTAACAAAAAAGAAGATGGAATATTTTAACGTTGTATATATCTAGATTTACGTGCATATATTAATACTACTTTTAAATGTTGTATTCAGTTTTTGGAATTATATACCAATGCTTGAACTAGTTTTTGTCTAGAGAATATTATAATTGAAATTAATGAGGTGTTAAATTTAAACAGAAATTATATTTGGTTTATAATTTTAGAGCACACTTAATATAAAAGAAAACTATTCATTCCAGAATTCAGATACGTTGTAACATTCAATATGCAAGAATAACTATAGACTTTTTAAAGGTATAGTTCTGAAGTCAGTCAGTTATTTCGGCCCCTTACCCTAAAACTAAAAACGTTATTGGCTGACATTTTTGTATAGTTCCATTAAGTATATAAAATGTATACACGACTTATGTATATGCTCTGTAAAAAAATTTAAATTTCAAATATACAAATCAACTGGTGAATTGAAGTCTAATGACTCTTCAAGGATTTTTTCTTTTCCGTGGAAATCTATATACACTGCCTTTATGGAGCCAGCTACAGCGTTAGACAGCTGGAAGGAATTTAAATTATATTTAAACTGTGACATTCCTCACACGCATCCAATGAGCAAACAAAAATATATCTCACACATTTTTTTGCAGGACGAAAAATTCTTTCGGTATGAGTAAATGTGCAGTAATTTCTTGGATAAGGAGTACAACGATAGCCTCACTTTTATTGAATGAAATGGATATAAGTTATTTTTGTTTTAATATTTATTATATAAGCTTTTATTGCCTTATCATTTTAAATACATTTAGATACATCTATAGATACAACTTTTTAAATTTTTTATTAATGAGGTAATGGAAAAGTAAGATAATTTGATATTTAAAAGTTTGGTTATTTGTTTTTCAATTTTTATTATTAGTTTTTGGAGTAAGCCTCCCCCAAAGCGGCCCATAGGTCTCGATTTTTCGCCTCACTGTACCAATTTTTGTTTATTTGGCAAAGATCGTCGCTCCATCTCTTGTTCGGTCGGCCTGTTTGTCTCTTGCTTTCCGGTCTCAATTTTGTTGCCAACTTTGTCCATCTTTGATCCTGTAGTCTTGAAATATGTCCTGCCCAACTCCATTTTTGTCTTTTGGTTCTATCTATCACGTCAATTATTCGAGTACTGTTTCGGATGTCTTCATTTCTTATCCTTTCGCTGGGTCTTTTTCTGAGGATTTTTCCATCCATTTTGGTCAAGAGATTTCGTAGTCAAGCTCAGGGTTTGTAGTCCAAAAGTAAGCACCAGCAAAATAGCGGAGTCGAAGAGATATTTTCGTGTTTCTACACTTTGATCCAGTTCTAAAATCTGTTTGAGGCTCCAGAATTGTTTCCAGCTCTTTGTGATGCGTCTGTTGATTTCTTTTTTCTCTTGGTCCTAACAAGATTTCAGTTGTCCCAAGTACATATATGTAGTCCTTTATGTATTCTATTTTTTCATGGTCCAGAATTATATCTTCTCTGATGTGGTTTGTCATCACTTTTGTTTTTGATTTGTAGTCCATAGTTCTTGCACAAGCTATAGTAAGTTCTGTTGTCATTTCTTGTATATGTTTAGCTTTTGTAGAAATTAGTATTATATCGTCCGCAAATTTGTACTCTCTGTTTTTATTTGTGCTACATTATTTTTGTATATGTTTTTGATAGTCCTTATAACGTTTGGGTCCATATTTTGATTTTCTAGAGATGTCCATATTGTTTCGTGTTCAACGCTGTCAAATGCTTTACTGAAGTCTATGAATAAAAAGTATATTGGTTGTTGAAATTCATTGCACTTTTCTATTAGTTGATTCATCGTCTGTAGGTGGTTTGTTGTTGAGAAACCTTCTCTGAATCCAGCTTGTTCCCTAGGTTGTTTATTGTTAAAATCTTGTTTGATGTTCCTGTAGATTGTTTTTGAAAACAGCTTATAAATTGTCGAAATGTTGCTTATAGGTCTATAGTTGTTCAAATCGTCTTTTTTTCCTTTTTTATGTATAAGTGTAATGGTTGCTCGAGGAGAAAATTTTTTCGAAGAACTTAGTAGCATTTTCGTTTAACTCTTTTCTATTTGTTATGTTGCTTGCATTTTGGCTTTTTAAGCTAATAATCCATTCCTGTTGACTGTTAAGTAATGATTTTGTTTTCCTTATTGATTTTGTTTGTCTAATCGTATCTCTAGCTATTGTTTCGTTGAACTTGTTGATATCTTTCCTTATTTCTAGTTTGATAGTTTTTTTTAATTCTTTTAGTTCAGTTTTTTCTTGGTCAAGTAATTGTTGCTTGGTTCGTAGAGTATCTCTTCTTGAGATTAAGATTTTTGTATTGTTGGATAATTTATCTTTTGATGTTTTGGTGTCCATAATTGATAGTTTTGCAGAGTTTTTTATGATTTTTTCTAATTCGTCATAATGTGTTTTGTATGTCACGATTTGGGGTTGATAATTGATTTATATTTGCTGTCAATGTTTGGTTATAATCTACTTTTTTTTGGTCGTGAATCATTTTTGGGATGAAATGGACTTGTCGGTTTCTTTTCAGTGTCTTATGGCTTATAATGATTTCTGTTCTTACTAATCTGTGGTCGCTGTCGAACTTTACGTTTTGTTGAGCACGGATATGTCTTTAATTGTCTCAATTTTGTTTGTCAGAATCAGGTCTATTTCATTTTTTATTTTAACATTCGGTGATATCCACGTCCATTTTCTGTGGTCCTTTTTCTTGAAAAACGAGTTACCAAATTTCAAATTCATCTCTTCGATCCATTGTATTACCCTTTCTCCTCTTTCGTTTCTTTCTCCATGTCCGTAGGGTCCTATTGTTTTCTCTTCTTCTTCGTTTTGTCTCTTTACAAGCTTAGCGTTAAAGTCTCCAATCACATACATTACTTCTGATTTGTTATTTGTATATATTTCCTCTAAGTTGTTGTAGAACCTTAGCATCTCTTCGTCATCAGCTTTTTATGTTGGTGCATATACTTGAATTGTTGTCATTTTCGTGTTTTTTATATTCAATTGTATGCTGCACATTCTTTCATTATGTAGCTTGATGCCAGTTATTTTTGCTTTAAGTTCTTTTTTAATAAGGAATCCAACACCGTAAAGGCCTTTTGTTTCTCCTACGTAGCAAAAGATATCATGTTCATTATTTATTATTTTTTGTCCTAGTAATCTTGTTTCTGATAGTCCTATAATGTCCCATTTAATTTTCTCCAGCGCTTGTCTCAATTCTTCCTGTTTCTCATCTGAGGAAAGTGTCCTGACATTGAAAGTACAGATCTTTAGAGTTCCGTGTTGGTTCTTGTGGGTACAGTTTTCTGTTTCATTGTTCTTATATGAGAGGTGTTGATCTACTCTTCCCACGGTGATCAACCGGGTTGGGAAGGATTGTTGTTGTATTATAGTTGAATGTGGGTTTTGGTTATGTCCGATATTTAATGTTGATGCATGGTCTTTATATTTCGTCTGGTTATTGTTAAGTAGGAATTGCTATTTGTTATTATATGCTTTGTTTTGTTGTTTCGAGGTTTGTGGGTCATTGTATTTTTCTAAAAATTCGTTAGCGGTTTTTGTAGTAAAAAATTTTCTTATTGGATTTGTCGGTTGTTTCTTGGGGTTTATTCCGGTTGATCCTATTATAACAGATTTTGTCTTATTACTGTTTATTTCGGTGCCGTGACATAAGGGCAAGTGATATAAGACCACATTTTAGAATTTGGCCTTATGACACTTTTCGAAAGCGTCATAAGGCCAAATTTCAACGGTTGGCCTTACGTCGCTTTCCAAAGTGACTTAAGGCCAATTTGGTCTTATGTCACTTTCAAACTTTATCTCTATCACCTGAGAAGATTGAAGATGTACCATAAAGTACATTCATTATTCATGTACATAATAGGTGACGTGAAATAGTACCAAATGAAATACAGTAGACGCTCGATATAGTGAAGTAATAAAAACCAGCCATGTTCACTATTTCGAGATTGTTCACTATTTCGAGCGGGAGGCTAGAAACGCTTTCCAAAGGTAAATTTGATCAAAAATGCACATTTTGTTCAGTGTGAAGGTAATTATATTTATTTAATCAATAAATAAACATTGTAATCGAGAAACAGCAAAACAAAAACAAAAACAAAAACAATTCATAATTATATACTTTTATAAAATAACATAAAACAAAAACATTTTAACTCATAAAAAACACAATAAGAATTATATTTTTGGAAAGTAGTTTGTCACTTTTGTCCGACAAGACTTTATCTTCGTTCCAATCGCCTATGTCACCAGGTGTATGCGTTATGCCTTCGTTTAGATGATTGAGTAGATTAATCACCTCTTCAGAAATATTTTTGATGTCCTGTTGCCTAAGAACACTAAGGGGAATATCATCTTCCTCATCAAAATGTTCGTTGGATTCAAAAATATTTTTCCACCAATTTGCAATGACCGCACCATCTAAGCTATCCCAAGCCGATCGTAAATTGAACACCGCATCCTTGATCGTGATTTCTTTTACCGCTTCGCAAATATTTTCTAAAGCAACATAAGAAAATTTAACGTTTTGTATATTTCTTGTATCTTTGTTATCTTTTCACTACCTACCTTTTTCAGCTGCAATAATTGACAATAACAAGCTTTTTCTATAAAAAAGTTTTGTCAGTCGGATTACGTTTTGGTCCATCGGTTGAATGAGTGGAGTTACATTTGGTGGCATATAGATGACTGGTTTGCAGCATTATTTTTAAGAAAGTTTTGAACTTCTGGAACAAATAAATTATGAAACCAGTCTTTAAATATTGCTCCTGTCATCCAAGCTGATTTGGAGTGTCGGTAATGTACGGGCAAGCACACTGCACACATTTCTAAATGGGTGAGGATTTTTGGCTTTTCCAATTACAAGAGGTTTTACTTTATGGCAACCTGAAGCATTGATGCAAGCCATGAAAGTAATTCTTTGTTTTTCGGCTTTTCTATCTGGAGCAGTCTTCTCAGCCCACGAAACATATGATTTTCCAGGAAGAAGCTTCCAATATAAACCTGGCTCATCAGCGTTATATATTTGATCTGGCTTGAGATCCATACTCTTTATTTTTTCTTGAAGAACTCGTTTAAAAGGGCAGACCAATTCTGGTTGAGAAGATAGCTTCTCTCCGGATATTTTCAGATATCGAACTCCATACCTTTTTTTTGTTTCAATATCAGTCCACTCACAGGCAGATTCTTTCTACGTTGCTCTAAGAACCATTTATACAGCCTTTTTTCTACATCTGGAAGTTCGGATGCCCTCAAAGTTTTTCTTTTTCCAGGGCCACAATAAGTCTGAGTCACCGTAGCTGTTATATTGTCCCTCTTTTTATATATATGGAACTTACGGTGGATCTGGCTATTCCATATTTTTTGGCCAAAAACGTTGCCGAAGTACCTGTTAGAAATGTGAATTAACCACTTACCATTTATTCTTTAAGTTAAGAAATGTATAATACCTGCTGACAGCTTCTTTACCTAATACCTCAGTTTTTTCAAGCAATGTTAAATGCTTTCGGGCCATTCTAACTTAACAATGCACTAAAATTAACCAGATATGTGTCTACGCACAGAAAATCCAAACAAAAATGAGAATATTGCATACATTTCAGCGGTTGGTCGAATTTGTTTTCAAAATTACAATGTTGTACAAAAGTAAAAACACAGCAAGAACTTGTGTTTAACTGATGCAAGTGGTTGCTTTCTTTTGTGATTCAGTGTAAAATATACATGAATGAACGGTAAAATTTGCTCATAGGCAGTCGACATGCTGTAGACGCATGCAGCTGCAATGTTCTTGTTCAAACCTAAGAAAAAATATGTGTTCACTATATCGAGATTTTTATTGTTCACTAGTGTTCACTATATTGGATAGTTCACTCTTCCGAGATTCACTATATCGAGCGTCTACTGTAACACGAAATTTCAAATTTGGCCTTATTTCGTTGTTCAAAACGAAATAAATCCAATTTGGCTTTATTTCGATTTATAAAAAGAAATAAGGTCAAAAAAATAATGGAAACAACGCCGAATATTTTAAAATTCAAAAATGGTTGATTTATTGTCTAGAATAGCTACTTTTGTTAAAAAGTTTTTTTGAATTGATAGCACGGCGTACTAACAGCTAGGTATGTAAGGGGGGGCATGCTGCCCCCCTGCAACCCCCCTGCTTGGGATCACTATAGGATTTGGGGTGGGTGCGAGTTTGGGTATATGCATACTTACATACGCCGTGCTATCAATTCAAAAAAAATTTTAAATCGAAACAATGCCAAATTGCTATTATTTCGTTTTCTAAAGCGAAATAAACCCAAATTGAAAATTTGGCCTTATTTCGAAGAAAATATCAAAACAAATTTGGTCTTAAGTCGCAAAAAAATTTGGCCTTATGACACTTTCTGAAAGCGACATAAGGCCAAACGTTGGAATTTGGTCTTATGACGCTTTCGAAAAGTGTCATAAGGCCAAATGTCAAAATTGGTCTTATGACACTTGCCCTTATGTCACGGCACCGTTTATTTCTTTGTTCTTTGGTTGTTCTGGTGGTGAGCTTTCATTCAATCGTATTCTTTTCCTTGGATTTTCTTGTTCGTTTCCTGTCCAAACTTTTCCATCTACAACGAGTTCGTTAAATTTAAAGTAAGCCCTCTTTTCTTCTCTCTTAAACTCTAGCAGTTTTGGGATAAGAGGTTTCCGAGCTTCAACCATTGATTTGGAAGATCTTCCGTCATAGTGAAATTTGCCCCCAACTTTTTTCCCAATAAAACTTGTTGTTTTTTCTCAAAGTTTTTGAAAACTAGCCTGATTGGTCTTATTTTTCCTTCGCTTTTTTTGCCTAAGCGAAAGCAGCTTGTAATGTCCGTTTCTTCAACTTTGAACTGGCCATTCGATTTATTTATTTGGTCAAGTATCATTGATAGAAGTTCTTCTGAGGACCGTTCACTCTCTTCTAACTTGAAAATTATCAAATTATTTTTTCTTATAGTCAATTCTAGTTGAGTTATTTGCTTTTCATGTCTAGCACAGGTAGCTTTTTGTTGCTCAATTATTGCTCCTTGCGTCTCAACGATTTTTTCGAGCTCTTCAATTTTCTCAGAGAGGATTCCCACCTTTTCGTCTGTCTTTTTTATGACTCTGTCCGAAGCTTCGTTAATATTTTTAAAGATGTCGTTTTTTTGTTCTTCTAATAAAAGTTTTAAAGTGTCCAGTGTGATAGCCATTATTTCGGAACACAGCCCTTGTATAATGTTTTGACTTCTACTCGCCACTAGATGGCCACGGGTTAAGTGCCGTTAGGGGTTCTTTATGTAATGTTGCTGGTTATAAAATTGTTTGTTTATACTTACACAAAAGAAAATTGAGAGTATTTTTCACCAAATAAAGCAGGTTTTCCAGTCTTTTTTTTTAATTTTTTAATAAATTCGCGAGATTTTAATAGTGAAAAATAAAATAAAACACCTTTAAATGGACGGCAAATTCCATTCAATTCCACTCGTATATCCAATCAAAAGTTCCAAACTCTATTGAGATAATATTCTTAATTTAAACAACGATCTCGATGCACTTTAACTTGCTTACAATGATGCACCTGAAGCTGCTTCGTTCCTCGTTCTATCAAATAGTCACTTAATATTTTATTTAATATATGTATATATATTTAATAATTTAATTAACATTTTCATATAAGAAATCAAAAAAAGAGGGTGGGATGCGGCCCATACTGATAACTTCCCATCTTGTCTGTCGATTTAAAAGGTTTGTAGGTTTCGGTGTTTTGTTAAAAAAGTTGTCAGTCAAATTATTCTTAAAAAATATAAACTTATCAACAATATTTTGCACATGATGAAATAGTTTGATTTCAAAATCTATTTTTGTTAACGAGATTTTTACCAATTTTAGTAGCATTTCTTAAAAGTTTTTATTTCTTATATAATTGGATGAATGAAATTAATGTGAAGTCAATATTTTCTAATATTCGAGAACCGAACATCAATTATTTCCAATTTCGCGTATTATTTTTTTGCAGATTTTAATTTTTTATGAAAAAAAGGCCTGTTGGATTTTTATAAAAAAATTACTGAATGTCGAAAAGAATATTTTCTATGAGATAATATTAGTTTGAAAGCAATGTTTTCAAATTTTGAAAAGATATTTGAGTATAAAATCAATTTTTTGGAACTTTTAGTAAAGTTTTGTTAAGGTTTTTAATTTTGTAAGAAAACTGTCAATTCAATTTTTCTCAAAATTCAAAAATATTTTTCCACCAATTTGCAATGACCGCACCATCTAAGCTATCCCAAGCCGATCGTAAATTGAACACCGCATCCTTGATCGTGATTTCTTTTACCGCTTCGCAAATATTTTCTAAAGCAACATAAGAAAATTTAACGTTTTGTATATTTCTTGTATCTTTGTTATCTTTTCACTACCTACCTTTTTCAGCTGCAATAATTGACAATAACAAGCTTTTTCTATAAAAAAGTTTTGTCAGTCGGATTACGTTTTGGTCCATCGGTTGAATGAGTGGAGTTACATTTGGTGGCATATAGATGACTGGTTTGCAGCATTATTTTTAAGAAAGTTTTGAACTTCTGGAACAAATAAATTATGAAACCAGTCTTTAAATATTGCTCCTGTCATCCAAGCTGATTTGGAGTGTCGGTAATGTACGGGCAAGCACACTGCACACATTTCTAAATGGGTGAGGATTTTTGGCTTTTCCAATTACAAGAGGTTTTACTTTATGGCAACCTGAAGCATTGATGCAAGCCATGAAAGTAATTCTTTGTTTTTCGGCTTTTCTATCTGGAGCAGTCTTCTCAGCCCACGAAACATATGATTTTCCAGGAAGAAGCTTCCAATATAAACCTGGCTCATCAGCGTTATATATTTGATCTGGCTTGAGATCCATACTCTTTATTTTTTCTTGAAGAACTCGTTTAAAAGGGCAGACCAATTCTGGTTGAGAAGATAGCTTCTCTCCGGATATTTTCAGATATCGAACTCCATACCTTTTTTTTGTTTCAATATCAGTCCACTCACAGGCAGATTCTTTCTACGTTGCTCTAAGAACCATTTATACAGCCTTTTTTCTACATCTGGAAGTTCGGATGCCCTCAAAGTTTTTCTTTTTCCAGGGCCACAATAAGTCTGAGTCACCGTAGCTGTTATATTGTCCCTCTTTTTATATATATGGAACTTACGGTGGATCTGGCTATTCCATATTTTTTGGCCAAAAACGTTGCCGAAGTACCTGTTAGAAATGTGAATTAACCACTTACCATTTATTCTTTAAGTTAAGAAATGTATAATACCTGCTGACAGCTTCTTTACCTAATACCTCAGTTTTTTCAAGCAATGTTAAATGCTTTCGGGCCATTCTAACTTAACAATGCACTAAAATTAACCAGATATGTGTCTACGCACAGAAAATCCAAACAAAAATGAGAATATTGCATACATTTCAGCGGTTGGTCGAATTTGTTTTCAAAATTACAATGTTGTACAAAAGTAAAAACACAGCAAGAACTTGTGTTTAACTGATGCAAGTGGTTGCTTTCTTTTGTGATTCAGTGTAAAATATACATGAATGAACGGTAAAATTTGCTCATAGGCAGTCGACATGCTGTAGACGCATGCAGCTGCAATGTTCTTGTTCAAACCTAAGAAAAAATATGTGTTCACTATATCGAGATTTTTATTGTTCACTAGTGTTCACTATATTGGATAGTTCACTCTTCCGAGATTCACTATATCGAGCGTCTACTGTAACACGAAATTTCAAATTTGGCCTTATTTCGTTGTTCAAAACGAAATAAATCCAATTTGGCTTTATTTCGATTTATAAAAAGAAATAAGGTCAAAAAAATAATGGAAACAACGCCGAATATTTTAAAATTCAAAAATGGTTGATTTATTGTCTAGAATAGCTACTTTTGTTAAAAAGTTTTTTTGAATTGATAGCACGGCGTACTAACAGCTAGGTATGTAAGGGGGGGCATGCTGCCCCCCTGCAACCCCCCTGCTTGGGATCACTATAGGATTTGGGGTGGGTGCGAGTTTGGGTATATGCATACTTACATACGCCGTGCTATCAATTCAAAAAAAATTTTAAATCGAAACAATGCCAAATTGCTATTATTTCGTTTTCTAAAGCGAAATAAACCCAAATTGAAAATTTGGCCTTATTTCGAAGAAAATATCAAAACAAATTTGGTCTTAAGTCGCAAAAAAATTTGGCCTTATGACACTTTCTGAAAGCGACATAAGGCCAAACGTTGGAATTTGGTCTTATGACGCTTTCGAAAAGTGTCATAAGGCCAAATGTCAAAATTGGTCTTATGACACTTGCCCTTATGTCACGGCACCGTTTATTTCTTTGTTCTTTGGTTGTTCTGGTGGTGAGCTTTCATTCAATCGTATTCTTTTCCTTGGATTTTCTTGTTCGTTTCCTGTCCAAACTTTTCCATCTACAACGAGTTCGTTAAATTTAAAGTAAGCCCTCTTTTCTTCTCTCTTAAACTCTAGCAGTTTTGGGATAAGAGGTTTCCGAGCTTCAACCATTGATTTGGAAGATCTTCCGTCATAGTGAAATTTGCCCCCAACTTTTTTCCCAATAAAACTTGTTGTTTTTTCTCAAAGTTTTTGAAAACTAGCCTGATTGGTCTTATTTTTCCTTCGCTTTTTTTGCCTAAGCGAAAGCAGCTTGTAATGTCCGTTTCTTCAACTTTGAACTGGCCATTCGATTTATTTATTTGGTCAAGTATCATTGATAGAAGTTCTTCTGAGGACCGTTCACTCTCTTCTAACTTGAAAATTATCAAATTATTTTTTCTTATAGTCAATTCTAGTTGAGTTATTTGCTTTTCATGTCTAGCACAGGTAGCTTTTTGTTGCTCAATTATTGCTCCTTGCGTCTCAACGATTTTTTCGAGCTCTTCAATTTTCTCAGAGAGGATTCCCACCTTTTCGTCTGTCTTTTTTATGACTCTGTCCGAAGCTTCGTTAATATTTTTAAAGATGTCGTTTTTTTGTTCTTCTAATAAAAGTTTTAAAGTGTCCAGTGTGATAGCCATTATTTCGGAACACAGCCCTTGTATAATGTTTTGACTTCTACTCGCCACTAGATGGCCACGGGTTAAGTGCCGTTAGGGGTTCTTTATGTAATGTTGCTGGTTATAAAATTGTTTGTTTATACTTACACAAAAGAAAATTGAGAGTATTTTTCACCAAATAAAGCAGGTTTTCCAGTCTTTTTTTTTTAATTTTTTAATAAATTCGCGAGATTTTAATAGTGAAAAATAAAATAAAACACCTTTAAATGGACGGCAAATTCCATTCAATTCCACTCGTATATCCAATCAAAAGTTCCAAACTCTATTGAGATAATATTCTTAATTTAAACAACGATCTCGATGCACTTTAACTTGCTTACAATGATGCACCTGAAGCTGCTTCGTTCCTCGTTCTATCAAATAGTCACTTAATATTTTATTTAATATATGTATATATATTTAATAATTTAATTAACATTTTCATATAAGAAATCAAAAAAAGAGGGTGGGATGCGGCCCATACTGATAACTTCCCATCTTGTCTGTCGATTTAAAAGGTTTGTAGGTTTCGGTGTTTTGTTAAAAAAGTTGTCAGTCAAATTATTCTTAAAAAATATAAACTTATCAACAATATTTTGCACATGATGAAATAGTTTGATTTCAAAATCTATTTTTGTTAACGAGATTTTTACCAATTTTAGTAGCATTTCTTAAAAGTTTTTATTTCTTATATAATTGGATGAATGAAATTAATGTGAAGTCAATATTTTCTAATATTCGAGAACCGAACATCAATTATTTCCAATTTCGCGTATTATTTTTTTGCAGATTTTAATTTTTTATGAAAAAAAGGCCTGTTGGATTTTTATAAAAAAATTACTGAATGTCGAAAAGAATATTTTCTATGAGATAATATTAGTTTGAAAGCAATGTTTTCAAATTTTGAAAAGATATTTGAGTATAAAATCAATTTTTTGGAACTTTTAGTAAAGTTTTGTTAAGGTTTTTAATTTTGTAAGAAAACTGTCAATTCAATTTTTCTCAAAATTTGAATGAATGTTGAAAATAATATGTTGTATAAGATCAAATTCATTTGAAGCCTATATCTTAATTTGTTGAAAAGACATTTGAGTCAAAAATCAATTTTACCAACTTTTAGTAATGTTTTTGTTTAGGTTTTTACTTTTTGTAAAAAAAACTGTCAATTCGATTGTTCTAAAAAATTTGACCAGATTTCAAAATGTTATATTATCCGTTGCAATTACAATTATTTAAGTTATACAAGCGTTTTTTGTTCGTAAAATATTCAAGTTGACAATTATTTTTGTTCAGTTTTTTTTATTTATAAAATTCTTTATTTCGGTTCCTTAATCAAAAGAATCCATCAATATTTTTCGTTTTGCTTAATAATGTTTTCAATTAAATAACTAAGCCTACATAGCCTACATAGCCTAACCCGCCTCGATACACTTTTTCTTAACAAAATTAACAACAAAAATGGTGGATTCATTTATTGAATATAATGAATTGAAAGTATTGGTTTCATTTCAACAAAAATCCAACATAAGGAGGATAAATCAAAGTAGGAGAAATGTTTTTATTTTTGTTTCAAAGCATGAGCTGTAAAATAAATTTCGTCTTGTTCAACAGCTAAGCATTTAAATTGTTTTTGTCTCTTTGAGAGCACAAATGATGAATGAATATGAAGGCTGCTTACTTCACACTATTTGTTATGTTACTTGCTCAGAGCCCGTATTTTCCATCATCAAGTGCTTAGTGATGTTACCTCAACAACCGATATTACCAACAAATATTTAATTTTTCAGAAGAAACAAAATATCTACTACCAGGTATATCTACACCAGGTATTACGATCAGAAAATTACATACGCAAGAAATTTTAATTAAAGTTCTAATTTACTTCCCAATGAAAATTGTTGTAATACTCGTAAGTCCTACTTGTCAAAATGAAAATTGTGTCATATATCGACGTTTTAAGGTCCCTAAAACATAAATCCATAAGTAGTAAGTAGTAAAAATGTGATTTTATTTATCAGATTAATTGTTCATTGTTTTTGTTTTAATTTCACAGTTATAAAAAATAAATAATAAATTAGGTGGCGCAACAGTCCATGATGATCCAGGGTCTAGTGACTTACAACTCTCAACCATTCCTGTGTGCGAGTATTGTTGTCAGAGATGGAAGGGACCTACAGTTTATATGCCGAATCCGAACGGCTAATTTGAGAAAGCACTTTTCATGAAAAGAATTACTTTTAGAGGATTTGTCAATTCCTCGCAAGAGGCAGTACCCGTGAAAAAAATTAGGTGGCACAGGCAGGGATTGCATGACAGTCCAACGCACTAACCATCACACTACGGGTACTACACAGTTATAGCATTTTCTTTTGCCGTCAGCCAGTTAAAAGAGTATAATCTAAACAAGTACAATATAAATAGAATTGTTAATATTTTCAAGTTGTATTAAGTTAATTGACTAAACAAAATTGTATCAAGATTCATAAGGTTCGTTTTGTAGGGTTGATTTCAGGTGCGTTCAGATGGCTTCGTTCAGGATTTGGTATCGATATTTTAGCGCTGTTTTGACGTGACTGCTCAACACGTTCCAATCCTGTCCATTTTGGATTCCTTTGGCTTCATCTAAAGTTAAGACGCTCTTTCCCCAGTTGCTAGGAAGTGCAGTACGTCTTCTCTAACCCTGTGGTTGCATAGGGTACACTCTGTGTTTTCATCTGCACAATATGGTCGGTAATTCAGATTTAGTAACTCTCCTCTCGTTTTTAATTTTTTTTTTATAATAAGCACACACTCAAGGGGATATTACTACCCTTATTATGCAGATGCACAGTGTGAGCACTAGGAAGAGGAGAGAGGGTTTCAAAGGAGATGTCGGTGCACACTGGTTTTGAATTCCTGAATGTTGCAATGACTAGGAAAGACAGAGTGTGGTAAGGCATTCCACATTCGCGTAGTACGGCTAAAGAACGAATCTCTGTATTTGACAGTACGGCCGAAGTTGGGCTTGAGGGTATACTGATGAGCATTCCTAGAAGCGCGAGTATTACGGTTGAACTGTGTTAGAATTATATCGATGGAATTTACCTAAAATACCAGAGATAAAGTAAAACACAACACGTCCATTTGATTGTAAGAAAGAGAAGAAGTAAATTTATTATGTAAATGTCAAGTTAACAAATGTCATTTAGTTTATTGGGCACGTTCAATTAACTTTCCAATACTCTCCCTTAATTGAAATGCTATTTTAATTCAAAATTCAATTTCTTAATAGATATACATATGTAAGTAAAAAAATAATCTACTGTAAATTTCATAATATTTTTATCAAACTGTTTAAATTATGTTGTATTGACTTCATTTTAATTAATTCGTTTTACCAAAAATACTTGAGAAAACCTCTAACTTGCGACCAGAAGTTGGTTTGGTCAAAATATCAGCTGGCATCTTATTAGTTGGCAAATGAGTGAGTTTAATTAAACCCTTTTTGACGTTTTGGTGCACGAACTTTTCTTTGACATCAACGTGCTTTGTTCGTGCAGAGTATGCATTGTTGGTTGCCAGCTTAACTGCACTAATGTTGTCGCAAAACAATTCGATTGACCCAGGTGAGTTTATAAAGAGTTCCCTCTCAAGCATTTTTAACCAAATGCATTCTTGTATTGCTGCTGTCATAGACATAAACTCTGCCTCTGTCGTTGAGATTGCAATGGTTTTTTGTTGTTTGGTGCACCACGAAAATGCACCACCTTGCATGGTGAACACATAACCAGTAGTTGATCTTCGCTCGTCTTCATCACTGGCCCAATCGGCATCACAATAACCTTTGAGTTCTGTTTGAAAATTGTTGTATGTTATCTTCTTGTCAAGCGTCCCTTTGAGATAACGTAAGACACGCTTCGGAGCACCCCAGTGTGCTTTGCCAGGCTTATTATTATAGCGACTTAAAACGTTGACTGGAAAACAGATATCAGGCCTTGAGACTTGCACGCAAAATTGTGGAGCGCCAACCAGTTGTCGATACGGTACATCCTTCATTTGGTTTTTCTCATCATCGTTGCTCGGACACATTTTGGCAGATATTTTCTGATTGATATCCATTGGTGCAACCGTTGGATTGCAGTCACTCATTTTAAAACGAGATAAAATATCCTTTATGTATTGTGTTTGATCAAGAGAAATCGTACCTGTTTTCCTGTTTCTTGTTACGCGAACTCCCAAGACGGATGAAATCTCTCCCATGTCCTTCATCCTAAACTGCTTAGAGAGAACATCGGTTAGCTTCTGTTCCAGCCCATCATCATTGCTGAATATTAAGATGTCATCCACGTAAATGGCCACGATGAACAATCGAGAACTTTCGATTAGAAAATACACGCATTGATCTGTCGATGAACGCTTTAGCCCAAAATCCGAAAGAACTTGGTTCAGAGTACTGTTCCACACCCGACTCGATTGTTTGAGTCCGTAGATTGACTTCACCAGCTTACAACAGCGATCTGTTCCATCAGAAAAACGACATGAAAATCTCCTCTTCCAGCTTGCCATGGAGAAACGCTGTCACAACATCCAATTGACAGATGTTCAAATAAAATTTAGCTGCAATCGCCATCAAGTACCGAATTGTTGTAAAACGAACTACCGGGGAGAACGTTTCATGGTAGTCCACGCCTTCGACTTGAGTAAAGCCTTTGGCCACCAACCTAGCTTTGTATCGAACGACTTTGCCTTGGGAATCACGCTTTGATTTATATACCCACTTACATTTAATCGGTGATTTTCCTGGGGGTAGCTCCACTAGCTTCCAGGTTTTATTTTGTTGAAGTGATTCAAATTCATCTCTCATCGCATTCTTCCACGATTCGGCGTTCTCACTAGCAATGGCTTGCTTGAATGTTGACGGATCACTCACAAAAAAAGCGAAAGCAAAACTTGCGTAATCTGGGTTTGGCTTCCCCTGATTTCGAGATGATTTCTGGCGCGGTACATCTTGGAGCAACTCGTCTTCATCAACTGCCTCACTTGGTTGCCACATGCTGCCATTGCTGTCATCAGTAAGTGAAGTAAATGAATCATCGACTGGTTGTTGATGGTATGAATCAACAGCTTCCAAATCACTCTGGGTTGTAGGTGAACTTGTAATTTGCGGATCATTTATTGATTGAAGATCATCACGAGAGATATCCTCCTCTGATTCGCAATTCCCATCTTTTTCACCTTCGGAATAATCCAACAAAAAACGATTAGTTTTATCAGATTCGAAATCAACTACCTGATTAATGCCACTTGACTCCAAGAACGTCACGTCTCTGCTTATAATAACTGAGTTAGACTGGGTGTTGTAAAGCCTGTATGCTTTTGCATCTGCAGCATATCCAATGAAAATACATTCTACGGATTTGCTGTCCAACTTTTCCCGCTTCACAGCTGGTACGTGAGCAAAAGCTCGACATCCAAAAACCTTAAGCAGCGACAAATTTGGTTTTCGATTCGTCCAGATTTCTTCAGGCGACTTCTCTCCAGTTCCTTTACATGAGATTCGATTGATGATATAAGCCGCCGTCATTGCAGCTTCTGCCCAAAATGTCTTTGGCAGGCCCGAGTCGATCAGCATGCAGCGCACTTTGTCCATAATTGTGCGATTCATTCGCTCACATAACCCATTTTGTTGTGGACTATAGATAGCTGACTTTTGATGCAAAATTCCATTTTTCTCAAAGAATTCTCGGAATTTATTGTTGCAAAACTCGGTGCCATTATCACTTCTGAAGCACTTTAATTTGTGGCCTGTTTGTTTTTCAGCCATAGCTTTTTAATTTAACAAAACACTCAAACACTTCGCTTTTGTTTTTAATAACGTAAATGAAGACTTTTCGAGAAAAGTCATCGACGAATGACACAAAATGACGAAAACCACTCATGGACTCCACCGACGAGGCTTGACAAACGTCACTATGTACCAATTCCAACAAGTTCTTTGCGCGGTTGCCTTCGTCACTAAAAGGAGAACGACTTTGTTTCCCTTTCACACATGTATCGCACACACTGTTTCTCGGAATTGATACATTTTTTAATTCGCTCTTCAAGAAAGACATGTACTCAAAACTAGCATGTCCAAAGCGACGATGCCACAAAATTGTTATGTTCAACTAAATATAATAGCTGGCAACACTATGGTATAACAATTTACTTTAGGTAAAACTTATATAACAACTAGGACAGAATAGGGTCTCTCTCTCTGTCCGGCATCCAACAGGTTAACATCTTATTAATAATAATTAAGTATTGTAATTTAAAATAAGTACCTTTGTAAAAGTTGAACAAATAAAACAAATAAACTTGAATTATAAAACAATTGGCGACGAGGAAAATAAGGACAACACTGGAAATAAGAACAAAAAAAAAACCTGGGATTGCGAAGATAAATTAAGATTAGTTTCACATTTGATGACCTCGATATCATCTCCATTGAAAATTTTAAAAGAGGAAGAGGACCCATCTGATTCCGAAGTCAAAAGGGAAAATCTTCAGTCAAAAAAAGAAATCACACCAAAGACAAATATGTCATTTCTTGGAAATATAAATGAGTTTGTCCCTGGTGAGGATTTTGTGGCGTATAAGGACAGAGTGCAGCAATATTTTATTGCTAATAAAATTGCAGCCGAAATACAGACTCCAGTGTTCATTACTTTGGTCGGTTCAGAAGTGTATAAAGTGCTTAAATCTCTGGCCGCACCAGCATTACCAAGCTCCAAACCATTCACCGAATTGATAGGTTTACTAGAGCAGCACTATGCTCCCAAGCATAACAAGAGAGCCGAACGATTCAAGTTCCAAAAAGCGAAGCAGGAAGACGGTGAGTCAATTTCCGACTTCATCATAAAGCTCAGAAATCTAGCTGAGACATGCAGGTTTGGAGGCTTTATCGACGACTCAGTGTCAAATACAGCCAGCTTGCGAAATCTGGCATTAGAAGATGCTCTAGTGGACAAATTTATCGTGGGGCTAAGGAACGATCGTATTCAGCAGAACATCTTAACAGATGACAGCCGCACGTTTGATAAATGCTGTGAAATCGCGCTAAATATGGAGATGTCTGAGAGAGAGCAACGATCAATGCATCCACGTGGCAGCGAAGTTCATGTCATAAGGGAAAAAAACAAGGCTGTCACAACTCAAGTTAAAACAAAACAAAATAATATGAGAAGCAATCTTAACAATAAATGTTCGCATTGTGGAAAAAATCATTTTGAACGAGACTGTCCAGCAAAAAATTGGAGTTGCTTTAAGTGTAATAGAAGAGGGCACACTGCAAATATGTGCTGGATTGGTGGCAAGCGTGATGGTGGAGGAGCTGGTGGCAGCAGCAGTAGCAGAAAAGATGGTGGTGGAGCTAAGCGGAGCATAAGATCTATTCAGGTCATCAACAGTGTTAAAGCATCAGAAAAAGGGCTCAAGGTGGAAGTCAAACTATGTGGAGTGTCATTTCAAATGGAGGTTGACACGGGAGCAGCTATGTCTGTTATATCTTTTATTGAACTTAAAGATAAGTTACCATATATTTCTGTTCTTCCTAGTGATGTAAAAATTTGTACCATTTCAGAATTTGAGGTTAAAGTTGTGGGCAAGGTGGAGCTGGACGTGGAGTTTCAAGGGACTACTGGAAAATTGGAGATCGTGGTAGTGGATAGCCCAGTTTTTACACCACTTTTTGGTAGAACGTGGTTGGATAAATTTGTTCCGAGTTGGAGGCAAAAACTTTTGTGTAAAAGTGAGTTAATTAATTATATAGAAAACAAAAAAAATGAAAGTAGTGCATGCGATGAGCTTTTATCGGAAATTAGAGAAAAATTTCCATGTGTCGTTTCGAGTGATCCTAATCAGATGATAGTGGGCTATGAAGCCGAAATAAATATAGAGCCAGATGCTGTCCCCATCTTTTGTAAGGCTTATATGGTTCCATTTAGGTTACGTGACGCTGTTAAGGTTGAGTTAAATAGGCTTATTTCTATAGGAACTCTTGAACCTGTCAACCACAGTAGGTGGGCATCACCAATTGTGTGTGTTCCAAAACAGAATGGTGAAATGAGGTTGTGCATTGACTGTAAAGTTACAGTCAACAAATACATTCTTTTATCGCATTATCCGTTAAACAATGTGGAAGATATTTTCGCAAATTTGCCAAACTGTTCAGTTTATTGCGTATTGGATATGGCTGGGGCCTTCCAACAGCTTGTGTTAACTCCAAAGTCGCGAGAACTTTTGACTATAAACACTGATCAGGGTCTTTTACAATACACTAGGTTGCCGTTCGGTGTGTCATGTGCTCCTTCAATATTTCAATCGGTGATTGATAGAATTTTAGATGGCATTGAAGGTGTATGGGCGTTTATTAATGATGTTGTCATTGGAGCAGAGTCTGTTGAAAAGTGTAAAGAGAAACTATTCAAGGTTCTTAAAAGGTTAGATGATCACAAAGTCAGAATAAATTTAGCTAAATGCGTATTTCTAAAACCTACAGTAGAGTATTTAGGTCATATCATTGGAAAAATGAGATGCGACCAGGGTTGGAACCTCAGTAACAAAATTTCGGAGCAGATTTGCAGCAAAAGTGAAGTAAATCAAAAATTTCCGAAGTAGATTTTAAAATGAAAGAAAAACTCAAGTTTTCAAAAACTGTATTTTTAACAAAAATAAATAGGTATTTTTAACACTAAATCAAATAAGAAATTAGAGTTGAAAACAAAAAAACTATATTTTTAACAAAAATATTAATATTTTTAAACAAAAAATGAATCACAAACGGGTTTAGACTTCAGAAACTAAAAACTATTCATAATACATACTATAAATATTTTTGGTTTTTATTGATTTTATTTTAGAATGTATTTGACTTGGACAAATTTCAATTCTCTTATAAATTTAATAAATTCAAGCGGTGATTCAAAAATTTGTCTTCCATCTGCTATTAATGATCGTGAAAACATTAAATTTTCAACTGTATTGACATGCACACGATTTCTTATTTTAGTTTTCAATAAATTCATTTCGGAAAACTTTCTCTCAGCTGCAGCGCTGCTGTGTGGTAAAACGGCTAGAGTTAACATATAGTCAGATAAGTTTTGGAACATAAGTTCTTCCATTTTATTAGTGGTTGTTTTTAATGAGTACCAATAAAGATAACTAAATCTTGCTGATCTATGTTGCTTTTATTTTTATTAAGTAAGAAAAACTACGATTCCGTTCAGAGACAGAGATTCAGAGCAGAATTGTTTGGAGAATACACGGTGCTGTCATTTAATTTCATTTGGTTTGGCTTCACAATTTTTTAGTGTGGAAAAAAGGAGCAGATCTGAAAAAAGCGGAGTGGCGAAGTAAATTTTTTTTCTCCCTCAAAACTGGAGTAGATTTGCTTCGATCGAAGTGAGGTTTGAACCCTGGATGCGACCGAATCCCAAAAAAGTAGAAGCTATTACAAAAGCTCCTTGTCCTACAAATGTTAAAGAGCTTCAATCATATTTAGGGCTTTTAAATTTTTATCGAAGGTTTATACCTGATTTGTCAGGAAAGTTAAGGAGTATGTACAATTTGTGTGGAATAAAAGTTGTCAGGAAGAGTTTGCTAGATCCAAGGAACTTATCGTAAAAAATAATGTTCCAGAACTATACGACAAGGATAAACCAATTATAATAAGTACAGATGCAAGTCCATATGGCGTTGCAGCAGTACTTTTGCATGTAGTTGAGGGTGTAGAAAAACCGGTGTTATTTGCAAGTAGTACTCTAAACGATTCTGAAAAGAATTACTCACAGTTACATCGAGAGGCTTTGGCAGTTATGTTTGCGGTGAAGAAGTTTTTTAAGTATATTTATGGCAAACACTTTGTAATCTATACCGACAACCAAGCCTTAAAGGAGATATTTAATCCAAAGAAAGGCACTCCTTCGGTCGCTGTGGCAAGATTACAAAGATGGGCAATAACGCTTTCGACTTTTGATTATTCAATCAAACATAAGCCTGCCAGAGAACTAGAATTTGTTGATGCTTTGTCGCGCCTTCCTATTCCAGGTACCACGGATGTTGAATCAATTTGCATTAATTCAATAAATTTTTTTGAAGAACTTCCTGTGGATAAAGAGTTAATTCGAGCTGAGACGAAAAAAGACGTAGACGTCGGTCATACGTTTGGTGGCCGAAAATTGATTCTGATGTAAAAGAATTTGTTGCGTGCTGTGAAATTTGTCAGGCAACAGCTGTTGTTCCAAAAGAAAAAGTTGTGTCCAGTTGGCCCAGTTGTACCTATCCCTTCGAAAGAGTACACTTAGATTTTTTTTATTTTGAAAGTAAGACTCTACTTTTAGGTGTAGATGCATTTAGTCGCTATTTGATTGTGGTTGTAATGAATGGAACCTCCGCAAAAAACTTAATCGATAAATTAACTCATAATTTATTTTCAATTTTTGGACTTCCCACTGAGATTGTCACTGACAATGGACCTCCTTTTGCATCGTTTGAATTTAAAAGTTTTTGTTCAAATAGTAAAATCAAATTAACTCATAGTCCAGTTTACCACCCACAGTCAAACGGGGTAGCGGAACGACACGTGCGAATTGTAAAAGGCGTGTTAAAAAAGTTTTTGTTAAGCTCGAAAGCAGGTTTATCACTGCAAGAAAAGATCGATTTGTTTTTATTTAATCATCGAAACACTCCAAATTCGGTGTCCAATGAAACTCCATCTGATCTAGTTTTTTCTTATAAGCCTAAAATATTAATGGATAATTTATGTAAAAATAATAATATTGATAGTAAAAACAGAAAAAAGAAATTAATTTATAAAAAGTCAAAACCTGTAAAGTATAAGACTTTGGAAAAAATTAATTATAAAAAATATAAAGTTGGGGAGGATTGTTTATATAAAAACCACATAAATGAACTTAAGAAGTGGTTACCATGTACTGTTAAAAAAATCTTAAGTACGGTAAGATATATAGTAAAAATTGGTTTTCAATATAAAGTTGTTCATATCAACCAATTGAAAAAAATTAATAAAAAACAAACGTTTAGTTATTTGTACACAAACATTCCTAAGTCTTATGCTGAAAAAGATACAATTATAAATGGTACTGATTTGTCTTATTTGAATAATAATTTAGTATCTAAGAATATACCTAAAACCAGCCATTTAAAAAATACAAATGTTCAACAACGAAGAAGTAATAGAACTAAGAAAATTGTAAATTATTATAAACGGTAAAAAGATTTTATTACTATTTTTATATTGAACTGTATTATCCTAAGAATTATGTATATATAATTTTGAAAGCATTTGTTTGTATATAAACCTAATTTAAAGCTGGGAGGATGTTATGTTCAACTAAATATAATAGCTGGCAACACTATGGTATAACAATTTACTTTAGGTAAAACTTATATAACAACTAGGACAGAATAGGGTCTCTCTCTCTGTCCGGCATCCAACAGGTTAACATCTTATTAATAATAATTAAGTATTGTAATTTAAAATAAGTACCTTTGTAAAAGTTGAACAAATAAAACAAATAAACTTGAATTATAAAACAAAAATAATATTTTCTTTGGGTTTTGTTGTGACGGTTGGCGCTTTCTGCGCCTCAGCAACAAAGGATTTTACATCGTGTTTGACATCTAATTTGAACAAATCGTTTACTAAGCTGGCCGTGGCAATTATATTCCAATTTTTGTCAAATATCTTACACCCGTCATTCGTAAACAAAACTGACTTATTGTTTTTTACCATTTGGCTTACCGATAACAGATTAGCGCAAATATTGGGTACATAGTGAACTTTGTTGATTGTTATCTCATTCTGGTTGCCACCGTTTAACACCACTTGCTTTACGCTGCCGACACAATCAATTGAAATTTTATCGTTGTTTGCCACAACAACTTCTTTTTGCACAGGTTCACTAATATTTTCAATGATCGACTTGTGTTTTGTCATATGCACGGTACAACCACTATCAATGTACCAATCTGATGGCAATTCACTAGATTGAACTAGCAATGATGAAAATAGCATGGTTTCGCTTTTGTCATTTTTTTGTTGTTGCTTTTTTTTGTTCTTAGCTTTAGGGCAAGCCTGCCGCTTTCACTTTGGACCACAGTGAACGCGCTTGGGCTACATATTTTTTCCTGAGGACCCTCTTCCAATTGCAATTGATATCTTTTTTCGATTCTGTTAGTTTTGCATTGAGATGTTGGTTGAATGAAAGCTTTGGTGTTATAGTAACTCCAAGATACTTATACTCCTTAACCACCTCTAAGTTCACATTTTCCCATTTCCACTTTTCATTTCTTGCGAATCTGCCTGTACCATTTCTGAAGATCATGATTTTTGATTTATTTGTATTAACGGTGAGGCTCCAGAGACGACAATATGCTTGTAGTTTATTTATCATTATTCGCATCATTTCCGGGGTTTCAGAGAAAATGACGATATCGTCTGCATACATCAACGCTTTGATTTCAACACCAGCAAAATTAATTCCACCTGGCAGAGCTGATGTCAAATCATATAGGAAGATAGAAAACAGAAGCGGGCTTAATAGGCAGCCTTGCTTAACCCCCGATGTCGTTTGAAACCACGGCGATCCTTATTGCCGTTTTATTGTTTTCGTACAGGCATTTTATTATTTTCAACTTTTTTGTGGATATTCCCAGGCAACTGAGCTTGTAAAGCAATGCATCCCTGTTGATTGAATCGAAAGCTGCTTTGAAATCAATAAAGAAAGCATATAAATTCGTTCCCTTATCCAGATAAGATCTACCTATGCACGTTAGTGAAAAGATGTTGTCAACTGTCAAATAATCTTTCCTGAAGCCGGGTTGAAACTCACTCAAAAGGTTATTACTTTTTACCCAGACTGTGAGCCTGTCTAGAATGACGCCAGTGAATATTTTCATTATGGTGTTCAGAAATGATATGCCCCGATAATTGTTTGGATCGTTATTATCACCTTTTTTAAATATGGGCAGTATAATATTTTTGGTAAAACTTTCTGGTACTTCTCCTACATCAAATAAGTAATTATATGCATCTGTAAGTTTTTCAATAAAGTTTAACGACGCGTTTTTGAGAAACTCATACGGTACACGGTCTTCGCCTGGAGCTTTGTTGGGTTTGCACCTGTGTATCACATCCAGGACTTCTTGTACGGCGAAAACGTGGTCCAATCTTTCATTTTCCAAATGTGGCGAAGCGTGAAGCATCAACTGGTTGTGGTTTGTTGGTTTGCTCAACAAGTTTTCAAAATGTTGTGCTAGGATGTTTCTATCAATTTTTATGTTTTGGATGAAGGGTATACCATTGAGAGAGCGAACTATTTTCCAGAAAGAGGTGCTATCATTTACTTTTCATAATTTGCGCATTAGCTCCAGAGAGTATTTGCTTTGTTTCTCTTTGCACGTGATTTTGAAGGCTTTATTAGCTTCTTGTTGCATGCTTTTTGCAAGGTTAGAGTTTGTTGCTCTTAGCAGTTTTAGATATCCAAAAGATTTTTTCCTTGCAGCTTCGCATTCTCTGTCAAACCATGACAGAGACATTCATTCATTTGTTTTTATTGAGACATTAATATACATTTGATAATTTATGATTACATTATTTTGAATTCATGATAACCGACTTCAATAATTGTATCTGGTTAAGCTTAGTTATTATATACAATAAATGTTTACATATAGCAAAACAAATATACATGTTTTTTTATTTTAGTTATTTTTTGTATAATTCCCTTTTAATTTCATATGTTTGCTCCAGACATATGTTCACTTTATGGCTCTTATGGCCAAATTGAAAATGTTGACATTTCCTCACGTTTCACGGTGCATAGAATCTAAATCAAAGATTATTAGAGAGTTGTAAATGTTTGCGTGTGTTCGTACGTTCATACGTTCGGGATACCATTTTTCGTCGACAATATCTCAAGAACCACATAGACTTCAAATCATTTTTTGAATACAGATTATAATACAGAAATAACTTTTAAATTAAATGGGTGTTTGTTTACTATTGAAATTAAAAAAAAGAGTAAACATTTTGGTAGACACCAAGTATCTCACAAACCCATAACGCCAGCGACTTGAATTACATTGTATATTAAAAAATGTGACGTGATATCAAATTAGTATAATTTTGAAACAAATTGAACTAACTATTTTTTTCATAAATAAAAAAACGAAAACAAATAATTGTCACCTCTGACATTTTACGAACTAAAAATGGTACTAACTCCAGATAAATTGTTTTTGAGGGAAGTCGAAGTAACGGTAACAAAAAATAAAAACCAAAAAAACATTACCAACGGTTTTGAAAATTGATTTTCGGCATGAATATCTTGTCAACAATTAATGACATTGCCTTCAAACAAATTGGATCTTATAAAAAATTAGTCAAAATTTAAAAAAAAAAATCAGTTATTTTTTTTATAAAAAATAAGAACCAACTAAAATAGTTCACAAATTTTGAAAAAAAAATGGCATTGGATTCGAATTTATCGAAAATAGCTGAGTTTATTGACTTCAAAATTATTTCATTCAATGCAAAATTTTGATATTAACGTAAGACAATGTTCGTAGAAAAATCCAATTTGTATCTTTTTTACAGGAAATACAAACTTTAAAAAAATACTGCTAATATTGATAAAAATTGGTTTTCGACTCAAAATGTCGGGAACAAAAACAGATATTAAAATTAGGTATACATATTTCATCGCATGCAAAATACTTTTACTTTCAGTAATTTTTTTTTGAAAACATTTTTTTACAAAAACAACAAAAAAACTGATAATAAATGGTTTTAGACATATGTATAATTGTATATATGTATGTATATGTGTATTTAAGTATAATTAAAACAGAAATATTGACCTCATATTTAAGTATAATGAAAACAGAAATATTGACCTCATCTTATTTCTATTTTGTTTTATCTTACTGTGATGAAAATTTTTCGATAAGTGAAATATTTCGATTTTCAGGTCTAAATTCTCAGTCTCTTCGAAATTTGGCAATTTTAATTTTAATATCGCTCTGAAAAACTGGGCCTTAGTAACATTAAGTTGTAATTTAAAGTTTTCTTTGTTCTAAAAAAGCTCTTATAACGAGCATGTTATAAAAATAACAAGTAATTTACACCTTTTCGAATGCAAAGCTTTTTGATACTTTCGAAAACTGATTTTTTTTCTTACCTTGTGTTGAAACCTTACGAATAAAGCTTTTAAGCTTTCAATTATGCTTTCTCTACCTTTTCCATCTTTATCCAAAAGCAGATTTTCTCTGATAACGCAATAATTACATTCCACACATGTTTTCTAAACGCTCAGTTTCCCATTTTCACATTTTTCGAAACAACACACTGATGTTTATTTTTCATTGAACAACAACAGAAAAAACCAAAAATCATTCCATTCAGTTGCGTTGGATATTTTGTAATGAAAATTAGTCCTCCCTCTCGAAAGTGATGTGTTTTTAAATCGTCTGCAAAACATCTACAAATGGCACATATGTATATTGAAAAAAAAAAAAACAATAACTACATAAATATTACGTTTTTATTAGTTGATTAAGTTACAATAATTTAATCGTTAACAAATTCAATTGTTTTATTGTCCGTATAAAGGTATATGTAGGTACCTATGAAAACGCATAGCAAAATCGATGTTCGAAAGTGGCATCATCTAAGTGAGAACAGCATATGGTGGAATCATTTATAATAAATAGTTATTTTTTGTTTTAAATTTGTAAATTAATTCACCTGGTGTTCCTTGATCAACAAAACTCTTATGTACATCTATCGAATTAAAGTTTGCATCATCGATTTATACAGTACTCCCGTCAAGCTATAAGTTTTCAATAAAAAAAAAGGAACACGAAGCTTGTATACCTAACCTACGTATATACATTACCTACAACAAAAAAGAACTCATGAGGTAATGGCTCTATCTAAAATTGTGATTGATTTGTCTGCATAGACGTCCGAAAGTCCTGAACGCTTTCTTGGTGCTAGACTTCTTGGCCTTTTCATAAGGCTTGTTTATTCAAGTGTCAATTAAAATACGTCATTATTTGCTTCGTATATCTTTTGTTTTTGTATAAAAATGGTTGAAATACAGAAGGGTTCTTCGGTCGTTAAATTACCTTCGTCCTTAAAGAGAGAAACTGTTGTCGTAAATGCTCCATTGAAAAAAGTTACTTTGGTGCCAAATGACGAGGTAAGAAAATATGGAACAGTTGTTGTTGTTTTTTGTGTGTTTGTTGTTATTATTATTGGAAATGTATTTTATAAAAATATCTAGTTTTAGGAAGTTCAATATAGATTGGGTACTAACCTACCTGTTTAATAGTCAAAGTTAGAGTTAGTAAATAAATCATTTTCAATATTATTTGCATTGCGTATACTAAGGAAGAGGTTTTTGAAAAAAACGTAAGTTGTTTAAATAGCAATAGTGCGCAGTTATGTATGAAAACTTGTTAAACTTAGTTAACCACAACTTGATAACAGTAATATTTTAATATATTGTTTTGGTCATAATAAGTTGATTTTCTATTTGAAATGTTGGCAATATTTGTAAAATAATTGGACAGTTATTTATTTTTATTATACATAATTTATAATTTTCACTTATTGTTACATGCTGTCAAAATATCGCCAGTTGGTGGCGTTCAAAGAAATCATGTTTTTTAGGCTATAAGTTTCGGGCGATTATCTTTTATAAATTATCCAAAAACCATTTCACAAAATGTACATGCTTGCACATTTATGTCTCTCACATACATATAAAACTTTAAATTTGATGAATCTGTCTCATTTTTATTAATTTAAAAGCTTAAACAAGATGGGATTGTTAAAATTTCTTCCTTTTCTTGCCAAAGTCTACTTAAGTTGAAGGTCTAAGCTAATAAGCTGACATTTTTATCATGGATTCATAATCAATATTATCTTACCGAACAAAGGCTAAGTTCAGTCAAATCCATACAGCACAGTAAGGGGCCAGTTATGGCTACCATTGGTTTTCATCATTGAACATTTTGTTCCGAAATTTAAAAGCAATTAGGGAAGTTAACTCTTTTTGGTATTAAAATAAAGGTAATGAGTTGTAGTATTTGTTTAGTAAAAACAATAGTTTATCTAACCCAGTTTGTTTCTGTTTTTTTTCAATGATAAATTCGTTTTCAATTAACTAATTTTTGATTTCAAATTTCGGAACAAAATCGTTTCACTGAAAGCGTTTCATTTTCTTTGTATTTCCACATGTCAGTTTTACTTTCAATGATGATCACTAACCTCAAATGCTCAAATTCCAATCAGAAAATGCTTGATACTAATCAGAAAATTTGTGTTCAATGACAGATATTTTCAATGACCAACCTGTCAAACAAAAATCTAATGATTGGTTTCAATGGTGCAAACCAATAATAGAAGCTATAACTTGCCTGTAATAGAAAATTGGATCCGGTCACCATAAGCGAAGTCTGACATTTGCGCATATTCATATTCTATTAATTAATAATAAAGGGCCTTCTAAAATTATTAAAAAAGGATTCTGTTAATACGAGTTATCACACACAGATTGATTTACTCTATTTGAACAAAATTTCATTCAGCTATTATTGACATCTTACCTAAGCCTTCGACACATCAAACTAAATTGTGGGCGAAAAAGTACGCTTGTTATGTACATCCGTATTTGAAAATGAAGAAATTAAAGTATTCAACCTCTTTAATTAAGTAATCCAATTAGGCACAGTTTGGTCCACAATGAACTACTATATAAACTCCAATTAAATGAATGCATGTGTTTCTCTTTATGTATATTAAATTAACATTTAAAAAAAATTGTTTAATATATGTTTTCTGAATTATTTACTTAAATTTTTGGATTTATCATTCTTTTTTACTAGCACCTCATGTTTATAAAATCAAACCAAACACAGATTCTCACTACCTATACACTCACCTCAATTAAAATTTGGCTTTTGATCCAAAAATAGCAATTGAAGATTATCTTTAACCATAAAACCAAACAAATTATTTTGCTACTTTTTTTCAAAACTTGTTTATTTTATATACTCAAATAACAAATTCTAGTGTCTCAACTCAATAAAATGATGACAATATTTCTAGTTTGCAATTTCTAAATTAAACATTTTTACAAAACTATTAAAGTCGACTCTTAACAAGAAATTCTTTTGCCTTTCCCTTACGTATGTATGTATGTACATACATATATGCGTTTTTACGTCACGGCAATATTATGTGTGAATGTTTAAATGAATATAAACACATAAATTGGCTTAGAATACCAAACAAAATATTACTTGCTCTTAATAAAATTGCGGGTAGCCTCATAATAAACAGTGAGATCAAATTAGCAATAAAATTATAAACATTGCTAATAATATTACATATGTGTAGTGTAGGACTCATCATGTTGTGAGGAACGCAAAACATAATCAGAAAACAAAAACACTGAATTAATTTGTCATTATGCGAATATGGTTATAAACTAGGTTTGTTATTCGTGACCTTTATGTATGGTAGTATCTCTTGAGCATCATTCTTTTAATTAAAGTGCACTCTACAACAATCATTTTATGCACCTCCCTTAAAATGGTGTCAGTACGAGAATGCTGAATAAAAAGAGTTTACATATTTTGATAATTTCAATTATTTTCTTAGGATGTATCAATTTTATATAATTTCTAAGAGGCATTCCTTTTTGAACTTTAATTGGTCGCTCCCATTAAGAGATTCTTTTTGTTAATTTCAAAAACGGCAACAACGATTATGATTAAACTTAACAAATATTTATAAAAATCTGCAAATCTTAAGGTTCTAGTTTCGCTTTTTGCTTAAAGAAATAGGAAACAGAATATCGATTCAAATGTCAGATAAGATATAATACCGTCTTTATTTTATTTTCAATACAATAATCGAAGTTGCATTTTCATAGAAAAGTGTAAAAGCTAAACTGTATTTCAGTCTCCTGAATGTTAATTTAGTGCATTTGAAGTCCTGCGTTTTATTAGAAACTCTGTTCTGTGAATATTAATACAATGATATGGCAACTCTGTCATCCTTGATTTGAGAAAACTGAACAGTCGCTCGTGTTGTTAAATAATTTGAGAGTGCTTGTTTCATTTTTGCTTGGAGTGGGTTAATTCTGGCGGTGTTTTTTTAAGGAACAAGTTCTCTGTTTGTTCTTAAAAAATATGATACACGTATTAATTAATTAACAAAAAAAAGAGTTATGGGTCAGACCCACACTGATTGTCGAAAACCAATTTTAACAGTGTTTATATTTCTTATAAAAAACCACCGATTTTTCAAAGAACATTATTTTACGTTAAATACAATATTTTGCATATAATAAAATAATTTTAAAATCAAAATGCGAATCGAACATCAGTTCTTACCAAGTTCGCATAGTATTTTTTGTAGATTCTTACATTTCATAAAAAAAAACTGTCTTATTGGATTTTATATAAAAATTTTACCAAATGTTGAAATGAATATTTTTTATAAGATTATTCAGCGAAGATATTCGATTCGAACATCAATTTTTACTAACTTATAATTTTTTTTTTTTTTTAATCGTTGCTCCGATTTTTTCCAATATTTACCAGATGTAAATAAAGTTTATTTTTTGTTGCATTTAATTGTTCTGGAGGTAGTATTATTTTTTTGTTCGTAAAATATTCAAGGTGAAATGTATTTTTTTTAGTTTTTTGATTTATAAAAAAAAGTTAATTATTTTTTTTAATTATATTGATTTGGTATTACATCAAATAAATTGTTCGAAAGTTCTTTCTGCATTTTTTTTTCTATCTGTAAAACAAAAAGGCGAAATCTCTACTGGTTCTTGAGATATGGACAACTAAAACTAGTATCCCGAATGTACGGACGAATGGACGTACTACACACATAGACATTTCTTTAAAAATCTTTGATTTAAATTCTAGGGACCTTAAAACGTCGAGAAATGTCAAAATTTTCAATTCGCCAAATTGGACCGAATACAATAAATACAATTAAACTAGGAAAATAAGAAACATTTATCTTTTCTTAGCAAATTGTGCCAAATCTTAAATCTGTTCAGAATCATGCCTTGAAATCGGGTTTTAAATCTTTGTTCATTTCAAAAAATTTAATTAAAGTTCCAAAGCACGTTTTCAGAATTTCTAGACATTTCTATTTTTCGCTAACTTTTTAAAAATTCATTTTCCGAGTACCCAAATTAGGGCTATTTTTGACAAATTTGTTACTCTTTACAAATTGAGAAAGAGTAAATTGTCAATTTACTTTTGTTCATTATTTCTTGCTTTGAACTCGATGAATTTGAGTACACAATTTAGTGGTATCGCTTCTGTGTAGAAATTACATTTTTCCAGTATGAATGAAGTTTCTGAATATTGAATATTTGAAATTTAATTGGTTAAGCATACGCTTTGGACAAATAATGAAATGGAAATAAAAGTCAACCAACAACTAAGAATATATGTAATGTATGCTTTTTTAAAGAGTCAAAATAGACGAACATTGAAAGACCTATGTATAGTGAGAAAGAAAAATAAAGATGTGTTTTAACTTAAGATTTAAAATAAAGTAAAATACAATTTTTCTACTATAATCAAAGTTTTTTAAAAACTTCCTTTTTAGATTTTTAAAAATATGAATATGTAGAAGAACATTTATCAAAACTCTGTATATTTTTTTATTACAGGAGCTTGTTGCAATATCTCCAGAACGAAGAAACTGGCGTGGAATTTTTATTGCTCTGTTAGTGATAGCAGCTGTATTCAGCCTTATTATATTCTCAATTTTTCTATTGTCTCCAGGTAAGTTCTCAAAGTAGAGTAATACATTTTTTGTATTGAATAATTTTGAATTTTAAATTTGTCTTCTCCTACACAAAAGAGGATGAAGGTTCACGAATTCGTGGCCGACGAATGGTACTTAGCGATGTAATTGGTAACAGCTTGGAATGGAAAACTTTTAATGGCTCATGGATTAATGGTATCAAAAATTAGCTTACGATCATATGAAAATATCTACAATATAAATTACATTTTTCAGATGTTGAACTTGTGTTCCGAGACTCAACCGGAGGACTGTCTATCCTAAATTTAGAGAATTATACGACTCGAGTGCTTATGACGAATTCAACATTTGTAAGTGCTTTATATGATGCATATTGCATACAAATTGTATTTTAAGTGTAGAATATGTTTTCTTCATTTTAATATTTCAGAGGCAACTTAACGCAGAATCGTTTTTAGTTTCTCCGGATCAGAAGTATGTGTTATTACAATCAGATAGCAATGCAGAAGGATCAAGGTATTTGTGTTTGTGATTAAAATTAATTTTTAGTTTTATTAAATGTTCTTTCAAATCATCTGCTACTGTTAGTTTCCCCTAAGTTTATCTTTCTGTATTGCTGAATATATAAAAATGTTAGCCCTGAAGATAAAACGGTCCTCGAAAATCCTCTGGATTTCCTTAAGAGCCAATTGATGTATGTTCTATTTCTTTTTTCAGAGATCTTCAGAAGACATCATCTATAGCTTTTAGTTCAGCTTTGCTATTCTGTATCTTAAACTGAAATATTTCCTAATTATAAGTGATATAGCAATTATTTTTTTTAACTTTTACAATGTGTTGTCAAAAAATAATTTTAAGTATCAAATTTGTGCACATTTCCATACAAATTTTGATTTCTTTGGCTTGTTAATTTAAGAACTAATTCTTTAAAGAAGTATTTAAATCTAATAAATAAACATAATTTTTTTCTTCCAGACATCATGTTTACGAAGTTCTCACTCGGAATACATTTCCTTTAGGACCAGAAAACAGTGCGGATGCACCTCATCTGCAGCACGTAGAATGGGCACCAAGCCCACAAAATTCCTCTAGTGTTAAGTCGTCACAAAACCAAGGAATAGCCTTTGTCTATGCGAATGACTTGTACTACAAGCCAAAAGTTCAAGGCGACCTCGTTTGTCGTCTTACTACAACAGGTAAACGTCGTAAATTCTTAATCATAATATCTTTTTCAACTGCATCGAATTATTTCTTGTCAGGAATACCTGGGGTAATAACAAATGGTATTCCCGATTGGATGTACAAAAATGTTCCAGAGCTTAGAAGCAGCACAATGATGTTTTCACCAGATCTACAATATCTGGCATTTTTAACATATAACGACAGTGAGGTCCACGAATATAAGTAAGAACACTTTTTTGTATATCTGAACAATAATTACAATTATGATTTTTTTTTCCAAGATATACGTGGATGGGCGATGATTTGAAATATCCAGAAATCCGATCTGAAAGATATCCAAAAGCTGGTACTACAAATCCCAATGTCACAGTCAACATTGTCAATCTAACAGTTCTAAAGTACATATTTCCAAGCCAAGTGAAACTACCGCCCGAACTTACAAACGGTAGCTATATTGGTGGTCTTACTTGGGCTTCTGCTCTTGATCTCTCTGTAACTGTCACAAATCGCGAACAAACAAAAGCCACCACAGTCCTGTGCCGGGCGCCATCTTTTACTTGTCAATCCATTCACACCGAAGTGACAGTTAGTGATGGTTGGGTTTTGCCAGCAGAAAAACCAATATTCTCATCTAGAATAAGTGCACAAATAAATGCACATCACAACGTTCATAGCACAAAGAATGGTTCAGATGCTCGGGCAAACGTGACAGAAGGTCTGACGACCTACGAGCTTTCCAATGGAGGATATCTTCTGAAACGTTTGTCAGTCCGTGACGGTGAACATGGTCATTTTCGACATGTCGTATTCATTTCAACTCTCGATCGTCGGTGGGTACCGCTGACAATGGGACAATTTGAAGTTACTGAGATCGTTGGCTGGGATGAGGTCAACGAAATCGTTTATTTTATGGCCGCCCCTGAAAAGAGACCCGGTGAACGGCATCTCTATAAAATAAGTCTTAAATTAAATATAACAAAACCAAATCGCACGTACATTACATCGACACAACCAACCTGCCTGACATGCGATAACTCACCAACAACTTTCAAAATCGTTAATCCTTCAGTAAATAACCAAACAACACCCACAGAAGACGATAATCCAACTAAGATTCCAAATAATTGCCTATACAACAAGATTTACTTCAGCAAAGAATTTTCATACTATATTCAGGAGTGCTTGGGCCCTGACTCACCTTCAGTGTATCTTGTTGAAACACAGTCGAACAACAAAATATATGTCCTGAATTCGGGTGGAGAACTCAGGAACAGGCTAGCTCAATTGGCACTTCCACAAATCAGGACATTCAGTGTAGAAATTCGTCATGGTTTCCATGCTCAAGTACGGCTGTTCCTTCCACCTGGAATGCGCGAAGAGGAAGAAGTAGCATTTCCTCTCATTCTCCAAATGTATGTTATTTCATAACTTCCCCGTATGTCCTTTCTTACTTGATTTCGTTTAAACAAAATTCCAGAGACTCAGGGCCTGGATCACAACTGGTATCGGAAAAATTTTATGTCGATTGGAATTGGTATCTATGCAGTCAGCGGTCAATAATTGTCGCACAAATTGATGGTCGTGGTAGTGGATTTCAGGGAGAACTTCTCCGCACTCAAATTCATGGCAAACTGGGTACAGTAGAAATCGAAGACCAGCTTGGAGTGTTAACGTATGTTACGAGTATCCAATTATAGAAATCTAAGCATATTGATCATACATTTTTGTTTAACATAGGTATCTTCGCGATAATCTCAAATTTATAGATCCATCCAGGATATGTGCTTATGGCCTAGGTTATGGTGGATATGCCACTGCAATGACACTTGTTGAAGATTCTCAGCAGGTTTTACAATGTGGTGTTGCAATTAACCCAGTTGTTTCATTTGGATATCATTGTAAGTAAAACAAGAGAATTAGGAAAAACATTTCTATGCATTTTATTAAAAAAAAATCTTTGTAGATTCGTTCTTTACTGAACGCTACATTCCACTAAAAGGAGATTACTTAAGAGCTTTACAAGAAGCAGATCTCACGATGAAAGCTGGAAATATTAAAGGCCGCAATCTTATGATCATGCATGGAACAGCTGATACATTTATACATCAAGAACATTCTCTGATGCTGATTCGAGCACTGATTGACCAGGAAGTCAAATTTAGAAATCAGGTAAGATTGCATGTATGTACATAATATATAAGTATTTATACCTAAAATGAAGAACTACAGATCAATTGAAAGCTAAGTGGTTCTTGAAATTATTATATTTAAAAATATCCGGAATTTTTAATATCTGTTGGGTAGCAAGTTGCCCCACTGACACGAATTGTTTGGGAGAGTAACGATTGTGTTGTTGATATTCATTTTAAATCTCTTATCTTCGCGAATATCAAAGTAGAATTTGAGTTTACATTTACAAATATATAATTTCAAAAGTATCTCCCGAATGGTGAGATCTGATTACTTTAGCACTGGATGATAATTTTTGCTTCACTTTGTATTTTCATAAACATAAAACCATTTCTTTATTGCAATTACGTGCTCCAGGAGTTTTCACTAAATTCGCGTTCCAGGTTGTTATATTAAAATAAATAGATTGGAAGTTCAAAGTTTATCATTAATATTAAACTAGGTTATATTGCTCAGAGCTCAAAGTCAAGATCAAGAACGATATATTAATTCATTACAAAATTCACATTTATACAAATCAAAACAAAATGTTACACATACCCCACAGCGCACATTCTTATCAAATCTACTATTATTTTATTTTAAGGAGAACTGCAAGTGCTCAGCTTTTTATTTTTATTCTTGCTTGTTCCTTCCAGGTCTACACCGATGAAGACCATTATTTGGCCAGGTCACTTAATCACGTTTACAAAACCATGGAATGGTACTTTGATGAGTGTTTTGGACCATTAGATGAAAACGAGTGGGATCCGACAGGCCTCTTCGTATTCAAACAATAAGTTTCCCTAACTTAAATAAGGAAATCTATTTTTTTTTTTACAAATAAAACAAAGATATAAACGCGATATTATCGTCCATTTATGTTCATCATAAAAAGGCTACATATTTAAGGCACAAATAGGAAACGCCAATAGAACATTATGTGTGATTAATTAAAAAGAAAAGAAAATTTTGACTGATAATAATATTATACTCTTATCCCTTAGTTTTTATATATTTGATGAAGCATGTATTTAAATTAGTAAAATGTTTTTTTTTTATTTATTAAATGTGTCAAAAATAGTTGTTGTTTTTAAGGTATAAGTGTTGTTATAATGACTATAGATATTTTATTATTATTTAAGCCTTAAGAGTTGATTTATAAGTGTAAATGTATGCATATGATGAAAATAAATAAAATATAATTTATGAGTGTATAAAATTCAAAAAAATAAAAATAAATGCATAAATGTGTCACTGTAAAATGTGATGTTAAGATAAATTGGCGATATTCAAATTTAGAAGCTTTCCGAGCTTGTAATTTTTTATTTGAATTGTTATAATGTCCCTACCTTAAACTTCTGTTAATCTCAAATTTGAAACAAAAATCCCCTCATTTGATAACTAAATTGTTTAATATTTATACAGTAATACAAACGAGATAAAATTTTTGATGAAGATAAAAAACTGTGCCTGATTACAAAGAAAGAAAAATACTTATTAATTTTTTCGATAGTTATATGTATGTAGATCAAATGTATGTAAATGTCAAATCAATTTCGAATGAATTTATAAAATCATAAACTTTAATAAATACCTATGTACATGTATAGTATTGTATTAAAGGTTTAACTACTAGATAATTTTTTTTTTTTAATTATTTTGTATTGAAGTTTATGTACGATATTGTTTTTTAAAATTCAAATGCTAGTTGAGTTTGTAAAATGTTTATAACATTGCAACGACAAATGAGTGCATTTTCAAAAAAATTCAGGTGAAACTTTTATTTAAATATTTTATATTTCTTTACTAAGGACCTGCTTAAAAACATATCTAGTCAGCAAACTAATCCTAAATAATGTTTTATTACATTTAAATAGACCCAAACTTTTTTAAAAATGAAACATACATGTTCGCCGTCATTAAACACAAGAATAATACAAAAAAATGGAGGAAATTTCAGCCACAAGCAGAAGACATTTTTTTAATGGTTTAAAAATATAAGCTTTTAAATATACATTTTTTCAAATTGTAAATATAAGAAAAAGAAATTTATCAAATTAAATAAATATGGATATAAAAAAAATTCAAGCCATTTAAAAACAAATATTAAACACCAAATTTCATTAATTATTCAGCATATTGTTGTCCAGAATCCAACGACTCTTTGGTTTCATAAAATGATTACTGTGTTTAGAAATTTCCTCACTTAAATAAATAACAAATTAAATAAAATAAAACGCAATAACAAAAAAAAATATTTTTTACTAATTTGTTATACCTATTAAGTGTTAAATAAATGGTGGATGTTATGTTTGGAAATTTTTAGAAAGTAATGTAACAGAAACAAACTAAATTGTATTGTATATCCATAAATGATTAAAAAAAAAAAATTTTGGATTGTAAAAATTAAAAAAAAAACTTTACTTTGTTTCAATACATACAGAAATAAATGAACTACTATTTTGCAACAAGTGTTATTCATAAGCTGAACTCTACTTGATACCTGCACAACCATTTTTAATAGTAAGTAATGATCTTCCTTAGCCGTATTAATTTTCGTTGATTTTAATTGAGTTTATTTACTGACCAATTTGTGTAATAATTGTGATTAGTGGAAGTATAGTTTTGGGTTGGGTTCGAAATCCTGTATGGATCATAATGCTGTATTTAAAATACTGTATCTCAAAATACTGTATTTCAAAATACTGTATGTACAAAATACTGTATGATCAAAATACTGTAGCTCGAAATTCTGTATCTTAAAATTCTGTATACCAAAATTCTGTATTTCAAAATGCTGTAAATAGGCTAACAAATAAAAATCGTTTTGATAATGTAAAAAAGTGCGCACTTTTTTACATTATCAAAACGATTTTTATTTGTCAGCCTATTTACAGTATGTTGAAATACAGAATTTTAAAAACAGATTACTTTTATAAAGAATACATTATAATATTTTTTCATTGGCATTAATGTTCTAATATACTTCAATTGAACAATAACACACGATAATTTATAAGTCTTTGAATTAATAAAAAAAAACAAATAAATGATATCTTCTTCTTATTTTCTCTTCCCATTTTCTACTCATTAATTGTTATTTCTCTCACAGTTGTATATGAATTGTTGTTACCACAATCAACAATTCCATAAACAATTACACCGAACTTATTGATCTGTCAAAACTTCCACGTATTCGTTCATTTGGTTGATATTTAAAAGCTAGTGCAAATTTAAGAATTAAGTGAAATTTGGAGTTGCAATAAATGATACCTATAATGTACATACATACATATGTACATAAATCGAGTTCTGCTTTTGTTTTTCTCTATAATGGAAGCTTAAGAGCGGAATTTTGCAAAAATACAGGGGTGCCAGCACGTAACTTGATACAATCGAGGGTTGTCGATCGTCGATCAACTCGACACAAATTATTTTTGACAGCACGTAATTTGAGACGAGTTCCATTGTGACTTTTACTTAAAAAAGGCATTGTGAACTATAAAATGAAATGTCAAATGAGTTTTCTTTGAAATTATTTTGATGCAGTTTCATTGTTCACTAACATCCCCGTTCAACTGGCTATCACCATTGTCAAGAAGAAATGGGATACAATAAATAAAAGCACAAAGATCGCACAAAACAAATTTATTGAGATTCTAGACTTTTGTCTTAAAGAAAACAATTTTCTTCAATACAAAGACACTATCTACAAACAAATTTTTGGGATGCCAATGGGCAACCCACTATCTCCGACTATTGCAGATCTGGTTTTGGACCACGTTTTATACTACGTTTCCACCGGGCACTAAACCGAGATTTAGCTAGATTTGTCACAAATCTCCTTGAAATCTCGAAGATTTACCATACAAATTTTAATCTCCTCAAATGAAGATTTCAAATAAACTCATTGAAATCTTCTTGGAAACATTAGTTTGTCAAATCAAACAAACTTTTTTTCGGAGAATAACTGTTGAACCGACCCATTTAAACGCCAATTTCGTTTATTGACAGATGGAAATGTCAAAAAAAAACTATCTGTCTCACTTCCATATGATTCAAATTCAAAACAATAAACAACTTTCAAGAAATCACAGACGAAATAAAATTTAAGTATACAAAAATAATAAATAATAATAATAATCAAACTAATAAGAGAAACTGATGAAAAATTGATTTTGATTGAGGAGATTAGAAACGCAATATTGGAAAGAATTGCAAAATCTTGCGAATCTCTTCAACAAGATGCTGCACCTTCAAGCCAGAGGAGTTTCTTGGGATGAATTTAATACTTATTTGTAATGTTTTTTGATTGTGTTGTGATAACAAACGTGCTATTTAGAATTAATAAATTTATGTTATTTATGTACATATGTATGTATGCAATTTATGTATATTTTTTTAATTTCATATTTTTTTTTCTTTTCGAAAGGAGAATAATTTGACGTTTGGTTGTTATGACATTAACCAAACGTCAAATTAATCTCCTTTTCTTTGGTGGAAACACCTCATGATTTATTTTAAATCACTTGCCTTAAATCTCGGATTATTTTTTGGTGGAAACGTAGTAGGTATTAGATGAATGTTTAAATAACATCGAAGAAAAACTTACGTTCATAGCAAAATATGTTGACGACATATTTGCAATAATGGATAAAAGAAACATAGACAAAGTACAAAAAATTCTAAACGGATTCCACCCAAAAATTCAATTCACAATTGAAAACGAGGTTAACAAAACAATATCTTTCTTACATGTAAAAATCTACCGTGAAGAAAATCGTTTGCTTTTCGACTGGTATCAAAAACCAACAGCATCTGGACGACTAGTTAATTTCCCATCAAACCAAGCAAGGCATATTATCATCAGTACTGCGTCCAACCTCGTGAATAAAATTTTCAAAATAAGTGATGTACGATTCCAGGTCGCCAACGAGAAAAAAGTCATCAAAATCCTAAGTGTTAATGGTTATCCTTCTACCATAATTCGAAGTCTCCTTTTAAAATACAAAATGCAAATTCCGCGAGAAAATATTGATGAACCCGTAAGAACACACCACAAAACCATGGTTTACGTCCCAACTCTATCCGAAAACTTCAAAAAATCCATTTCCAAAAAATTGACAGAGGTTCGCCTTGCTTTCAAATCAAACAAAACACTTGACCATTGTTTTACTAAACTCAAGACGAAACCTGATAAGGACAAACAAACAGACGTGATCTACAAAATTAACTGCAATGGTAAATCAAATGAACCGTGTAACCTGTGTTATATTGGGACCACCTAAAAACAGCTGCTTAGACAACGCATCTCGAATCATAAGTCCGACATAAAACTAAAAAATTCTGAGAAGACAGCCCTGGCCAGTCACAGCATTGAAAGCGTTCATTCTCCAAACTTTGAAGGCGTGGAAGTTCTACAGACAGAGAAACATGTTTCGAAACGATACACGTTAGAAACATTTAATATTCTCAATAACAAAAACAACATGAACCGAAAACAAGACACACAAAACATTTCTGCTGTATAGCTATTGCTCTCTTCTTTCTTCTTAAATGTAATTTGTGCTTTATTCAATTTAGACTAAACTTCATTCTTCGAAGTGCTCATTAAATTCATAGTTTTATTTTTAATGTATAATAATTAATATAACTAATATTAAATTGTTTTCCTATTTTTCTTGAGTGAGTAAACTTTATTGTATTTGTATCCCATTGAAATAACTAAGATCATTTGTATATTTTTTGTGTTAATAAAGTTCCCCTGAAGAAGGCAACAACCCCTGCCGAAACGTTGGGAAAGTAAATGTAACTTAATTGTTTCATTGCGAAAATTACAGTGACCAAAAAGGCCGACGGAAAACTATACTTCCACTAATCGCACGTATTAATTTTCAACAATTTTAAAAAGATTTTAATTTTAAAGGTTAACTAAGCGTTTAACCTTTGAATTATTTGAAAACAACCCATTTTGCTGGGACCAAATATGGATGGCATTTCATTAATGTAGAGTGAGAACAGAACTTGCAAAACAGACAAAAGTTCAGTGACAATAGCTACATTCTGCCTGCGTTCACTTAAATATGATAGTATTAGATTTGCTGCAGAAATTGAGAAGTTCAAATCTTGTACAAGCTTGCGAATTAGAATCAAATGGTCAATTGGGTCGAAGGCTTTTGAGAAGTCCAGCATACTGCTTTCAAAAACCTTAGAGTGAAAAGGCAGTATGGATATTGGATGAAAATCCTTACCACTAGAATTTTGTGGAACAATTTTGGCTTGCTTCCGAAGCTTTGGAAAAACGCTTGTTGTAAGTACATAGTTGAAAATAAATTGTATGTGAGTCGAAATAAGTGGAATTAAGGTTTTTTACAAAAATAGGATGTGCATGATTACTCCGACCGCATTTGATTTAACCAACATCAACCTTTTAACCATATCAGTACAATCAATTTCAGAGGGAGGAGTAATCTATTAGGATTTGGTGACGATGGAGTCGAATATGTCAAAGATTCCTTATTCAACTCAATAATTTGCACATCATGACACTCAGAAGGTCAGGAAGACTGACCCAGAGTTTTCGACCATTCATATTTTAATTGAGGAGATTTGTTTTTAAAATCTGGGTATTGAAAACAAAGTTGGTTTCCCTTTTATATTGAAGTTAAAAGTAACAATAATAAGATCATGTTGAGAGAAAGCAGGTACATTAATTTGGTCATAAAATCATCATTCTTATCACTAACAAAACCTACATCAAACAGTGAATTCGAGGTGCACAGTCGAGAGATTAAAAGATCTTATAATATTAGTAAGGTAACTTTCAGTTAATAGGTTTATGTCTCCGCATAAAAATGATCAAGTTGGACCATCAAGATCGTTTTCTTCTTCTAAACTGCAAACAAAAAAAATGTTTTCTATTGTTTTCCACTGACCAAGAACAAAAAACTAAATTGAAATATAAATTCAACAAATGAAAACCCCCGCATATTGTGCATGTTGGTACTTTTCAAATAGTTTTAGTTCGAGCTAAGGATATGGAAATTGAAATAAAATTGAAAATTTAGAATGAAACAACAACAACTTGAAAATTGTTTTTTAAATGTATACATACAACATACATACATATGTACATATTTTCTCAAATTGTATTTTGACAAAATTGTGAATCTAAACTATTCTCAGATCCCCTTGAACACACACAATAAATTTCATCAAAATCGGTCCAGTCCTTTAAGAGAAGTTCAGTGACATACACACTCACAGAAGAGTTATATATATTAAGATGTATTTGTATTTGTCATTAATATGACAGTTTCGGATTGACTAGCTTTGTAGTGCAATTTTGCATTCACAAAGCTAGTTGAATGTTGACTACGTAGTCACTAGCTTTATAAATGCGCCCATTATATTGACACATAAAAAAACCGACAATTTTATAAAATGGTGACAAATTTAGCTTGAAATAATGATTTTAGTAAACAGAGCAATACATTTAATTTACTTGCAATTGGCTAATTTTTGTATTCGTATATAAGAGAAAGAATCATTTAGTTTGAGTTTTTTTTATAATATTTCATTGAAATTTAAGAGATTGTTTATTTTTAAATGATTTCTTCAGCGGTCAAGATAAAACTACAAAATAGGCCAGTCAACTTAGTGCGATCATTGGTGCGGTGAACTTAACTTAATTTTATTTACCATATATTTTAAATCACAAATCGAAGAGCATTTAGAAATGCAAAGAAAATTCAGCTAAAATAAAGGAAATTAATGAACGCTCTTGCGCACTTTTCTTTTGTTTCATCGGACTCTTGCGCACTGACCAAGATTTAATCTCAAATTATTTTATGTTTATCGGAAGGAAATTTGTAAATATCATAATTTTAACTCATCTGAACGAGAAGCATGAAGCAATATGAGTGAATTTTTTCAGTCTTAAAGTGCACGTCTCAAGAGCTACATTAAAAAGTTAAAAAGAATTTTTAAAAAAATTAAACAATCTACTTGAGATCGCAGGTATTTCCCTGAGTGTAGGCAACGTTTTTCTTTCCTATTCTGCCGATCTCCGCGTCATGGGTTTATTTTTATTACAATGTCTTTAAATTTGTTGCAGAAATAAAATTAAACAAAAAATAAAGTGGAATGTGCACCTTTATAAATTAAAATAGTGCCTATGCTAACATTCTCTTTGTTAACTTCTTGTGTCCTTAAATATCTACCTTTTATCAAACTAAAAAAAAAATAATATATGTATATGTACCTTTGTTAAAGTAATGTAAAATAAAAATAAAGAATTCCTTCCTAAAATAAATAAATTTAAAGCAAGTTTAAAATAATATATTCTTTGTGAATTAATGTATACTAAACGTGATAAAGCTTTTATATTCCACATGTGAATTTAATTAAAGTAAAAACAACCAACAAAAATATAATACATTTTCATGGATTCGTTTTAATGGAAATCTTCAACAACTGGAATTCCACAATTTGGATGTATCGCAAAAATGAATAAAAATTGTTTTGTATATACATAAATAAAACGCCTGATTTTTCGCCCGTGTGTGGGTTTTATTTTGAACAAAAATTAAATGTGTACCTACTATACCTACCTACCTGAATTCCCTGATGTGCTTGCCCATCGGAAGAGTGCGTGCTATGCCGATCGTTCTAAATATTAATATTCAGCATCACAATTTAAGTGTTCCCGAATGTCTGTCTTATTTCAAAGTCCACAGGAAATGATAAAATTCGAATCGGATAACCAATAGATGGAGGTGAGATATAAAAATATCTATATGTACATTTCACTATTTCTACATAACTACGTGGCAAACGTTTTAAAATGCAAATATTTATGTTTTTCCTTATTGTTTATTTTGATCAGAGAACTTAAGATTTTATTTATCTAAGATTTTTGTTCGTAATAAGAAATCTATGATATTCATGCATACGAATATCTATACAGAAAATGCTGCCATTTAAAACTGTATTCAAAATTTTCGTCAAGAAAATATCAAAACATAATACCTTGAGTTTGTTTTTTTAATTATTTGCATAAGTATTGTAAGTGAAGAAGTTGTTTATTTTTCTTTCGGTTTTCCATCATTATAGAAAATTCTTTTTAATTAGACACATTAACACGATGAAATGAATGGATTGCATTTTTTTATCTTTAATAACTTGGAATAAATGAATAAATCGTGGCTGAGGTCATATTTAATGGTCAAGGAATTCTTAAGGCAGTGACCTAATTCTTATAATAAATTATACATTAGGCATTTTTTCATATTACGATATTGTAACTTTGAATAATATCTGATATAGAGTTCTAGCATCCACGAAAGTTTGATATTACACCAACGATCTTTTGTTCTGGATTCTCTCTCTTCACAAATACATATATCCATATAAATATTTAGTTAAGAAAAAAATAATAAACATTTTTCTAAAAGATAGTTCCTTTCATAATTTATATTTTATTATTAAAGAAATGGGTAACATTGGAGGTTACCCCTTTTTTTGAACGAGTTAGTTTGTAGGGTCGGCCAACTTTCTTTATCATATCAACCTACTAGAGATCTTACATATTTGGAGTTATCTTTTTATGAATAATTGAGATATGGTTACCCAGGATTTGATTTTTTTCAAGAAAAGGTAACTTAAATTGACATAATGTTATCCCTGTATTTAAATATAGATCTCTTTTCCATTCTTTACTTAAACCAACACATTAAAGGATTTGGCAACTCTGGCTCTTAAAGTTTGGTTGACATTGTATTTAAGCTAGAGAAAATATTCGTTTATTTATTGTTAAAAAAGTTTGTTTTGTTGTGCAAATAGTTTTTATTTAACTAATAAACTACAAGGATTTCATATTTTCAGAGGTGAGCAGTTATTAAGCTTTGTATATTAGTGAAAACCACCACTCTAAAAAACGGGTCTCTCTCCTTTGTTTATAAAAACATTGAAGTTACAATTACAAGCGGACTTGTCAAATGTCAAATTAATTTTAATTTACCCATCGAGGATTTAAGTACCCGTAGTATGTAGTACCCGTGGCATGATGGTTAGTGCGTTGGACTAGGTAGAATAGGTAGTTTTAGTTAGCTTTAAGTTTTATATTAAGGACTTTATTTTAAGTAGTTTTTAAGTAAAAATAAAAAAGGATATTGATATTAGTTTTTTTGAAATTTTCTAATGAATACAAAAATAAATAAAATGGAATTTAAGTTAAATAGATCTCAGGGCCGAAAGGCATTAGCATTAAGTATTATTGTTTAACTTAGAGTGTCCGTATGGGACCAGTAAGTTAGTTGTAAGTTATGGTTAATTAGGCTAGTTTTATGAATTTTTGTCTAGCTTTAAGATAGATCTAGATTGAATTAATAAAAATGAATTTGAAAAAAAAAAAAGTGCGTTGGACTGTCATGGGAGCGGTCTTGGGTTCGATCCCGACCTGTGCCACCTAAAGTTTTTCGCGGGTACTGCCTCTTGCGAGGAATTGACAAATTCTCCAAGAGTAATTCTTGTCATGAAAAAGTGCTTTCTCAAATTAGCCGTTCGGATTCGGCATATAAATTGTAGGTCCCCTCCATCCCTGCAATTACTCGCATACAGGAATGGTTGAGAGTTGTAAGTCACTAGGCCCTGGTTCTCTACGGACTGTTGCGCCATCCACCTAATTTATTTATTTTATCGAGGATTTAGCAACCGCTAAAAACACCGCTAAAAACATCTTGTATGAAGTCATTTCAAAGGTTGATGAGAAATGTAAAGCTGAATATATTGCTGAAGCTTCTTATTCCTTGTACAGAACAACTTACAGCAGATTAAATCATAACCTTTCAGTTGCAGAGAACAACTATTCTAAGGATTCCAATAATGTTCGTGTGATTTCTATGATGGTCAGACTACGAAGTGAACTAATAAATTTAAATTTCATTCCACACAGACCTGATTTACCCCTAGAGTACTATGTGCAACCTATCAGAAAGAGAGGATACTGTCCACTTCTTGGGAAAATGCCCCATTCTCAAAGAAATCAGAAGGAATGTATTTAGAAAAGACTTTTTATCGGAAGATCAAGTGATAAGTTTATTGAATGAAATTAATGTTGTCAAACTTTACGAATTTTGCAAAACTGCGCTTAGATATAGAACTGCTATAATGAATGAAGATTTCTGATTGTGTTTAATTATTATTATTATAATTATTATTTTTAATCTATCATGAACTTTATATTGTTAAAAAATTATAAATACCTTTTTCAATATTGAAAAGAAATTATATTGAGGGCTTTTTACATTGATTGTGTTTGGTTGTCAATCTGGCAGACGGTATTTGCCATGCTATAATAATTTTTGTAAACATTTTTGGTGTGTAATGTAAATTTTACTTTAATTCAATAAAATCTGTATCTATCTATCTATCTACTTAAACCAACTATCTTGTACATTTTACACCAAGGAAATGCAAATAAACTCAACCCCATTTCTTATAGTAGGGTTTACTTACTAGATTAGGTATACTGATAGCTATTTTGTTCTCGTTGGGTTCTCAATAGGGAGGGTTAACCGAAATCGACTGATCATCTTTATCCTTATTTAATGTCACACACTTAGAATTCCTTCATAAAAAGGTTTATTAGTCTCAATGCGGACAAACTAGCCCTTAGTCTCACTAAAAATCAAATCTTTTTGAACATGTTGGTAAGGTCTTCTGGGAGTATATATGTTCATATTTTAAAGATGAGAATAAAAATAGAAAATTGGTAATTTCTAGACCTAAGTTAAGAACTGTTTGACTTTGTTTGTTGGCTTTTGCCCGTTTCCAAAACGAGTTTGTATACAAATTTTCTTTTTTAATCTAGTTAGTTCATTCCAACGTTCAGCTTGCCTATGTATAAGCGGATCGCTTCGCACGACCCCATCTGCGGCACTCTACCTAACACCTCTTGACATGTTTAGCAAACAAATAGCTGCAAGCTCTGCTATTCGCCTCAAAGCTTCGTCGCAGTGGACTAACAACAACATTGGCCACTCTGTAATTCTTAGGTATATAATCAATTCCAAAGCACACAGACTACACCATCCCCTAACTGCAATTCGACACAAATTTCCAGATTTCTATACCTTCCAGATCATTCTGGGAGGATAGGACATTCCTGGAGATGGGTCTATCCATTTTTATAGAGATGGTTCAAAAACAAAAGAAGGGGTTGGTGGAGGTGTGAACTCTTAACGACTGAAATTAAATCTCTCATTCCGCCTTCCTAATCATTGTAGCGTGGCTTAAAGAAAACGTGATATCAACATCAGATATCCGTATTTTCTCAGATAGTAGGCTGCCATCAAATCCCTGGACTCTGTCTCTACAAACTCTATAACAGTCCATAAATGTCGATCATCTCTATTGGAGATGGCACAACAGTTTAATATTCACCTTTGCTGGGTGCCGGGCTATATAGACATTCCAGGTAACTATAAGGCAGATGAACTCGCCAGGAACGGTACAGTGCAGTCCATCCTACCATGTTTGGCACATAATGGCATACCAATCGCTACTTGTAAACTGTTGCTAATGCAAGACGCTGTGAGGAGGCACCAGGTGGAACAAAAAACATCTGGCCAACACTGCATTTAAAACGTTCAAGGTGCTTGCTATCTCTAAGCAGATCGCATATAGGCTCTATAATAGGTGTCATAACCGGACACTGTTTAATAGGAAAGCACGCCACGCGACTAGGCGTATTCTCAAATGACTTTTGCAGAAGCTGTATGGACAAGGAAGAGGAGGAAACAATTCTTCATCTTCTCTGTACATGCCCTGCTCTGGCTCGAAAACGCAAGAATTACTTGTTAGAATTCTTCTTAAACGATCTAAACGATCTTAATCATATCAGCATAATCAGCCTCTCATCTTTCGTAAGGGACTCAAACTGGTTCCATTGAGCCTAGGAGGAAGGCTCAAGATTCATGTGGGATCACAATGGGCCATTAAACTGGCCTAAGTGTGTCCGTTTCCATCTTGGACAGCCACTTTAACCTAATCTAACCCTAGTTCATTCATAAATCAACAAACTTGAAAAAATCGCATTTTTATTATGATAACACAAATATTTGCATTTAATAAGGAATGATTTTGTCACGTAAAATAAGATTATTATGACATCAAGATATATTCAACAGAAAAAAGGGTTGAATCATAGCTAGAAGTTTCATTCACGTCCAAATGAAATCAAAGAGTTTTAGAAAAAATCAACCGAATAGAGCAAAGCATACATAATGTACATATGTACATAATTGAATTAAAAATAATAAACTGACACTTTTATATTGTTTGGGTTCATTGTTATTGCAAACTCGTACACAGTTAGGCTGAGTTCGTTAATGTAGAACTTCCGAAATACTGCCAAAATTGCGTTCATAAATGTAAACAAACCGCATAATCTGTTCGTGAGCATGGTAGTACTTGTGTAAATAAAAGTAAAACGACAGTAAATTTGGAAGAGGAGCAAAAGTGGGTATTTTTGGAGCTGTGATCAAAATTTGGGTTCCGTCTACACATCCAAAAACATTGGCTCCTAGGAATATTTTTTTCTTTGTTTAAACAACAATCTCGTTGTTTGAAAAAAGTATTTGAAAGTATTTCTTTAAAAGAGCAATAATTTATAAGCTTCCGAATAGTGACTATAGCCTTATTTCAATTTTCGACCATCTGGAATTTTAATTTTTCAAAACAAACTGTTAGAAGTTCTGTGTAATTTCTGTAAGAGAAAGTTATGAATACAAAGTCATCTACTTGCAATGAAGACCTTTTCATCCGAAAATGATTTTGAAAAATGTCATCCGGAAATTTCTTCATCGTTTAGAGGAAATTTTTAATTTTCGCAATATACATTCTTAACATAGTTCTAAGGGTTTTAATATTCAAAAACATTTTCCTTGTTCTTTAGTTTTTTAATTTTCGTATTTCTGCCAATTTTTCCACATGTTTTCAAAAACGGTTTAGTTTTAGAAGTTTTAAAATATTTTTTTTTGATAGAAATATGTATGATAAATGTACATACATATGTGCTACTAATTAAATCAAAAGAATATAACAAATAATTTATATTTCTTATTTTGTCAATTTTCGCTATTAAAATAAATAAGGTTGCGCAACAGTCCGCAGAGAACTAGGGCCTATTGATTTACAACTCTCAAACATTTCTGTGTAAAAGTAATGTTGTCAGGGATGGAGCGGACCTTCAGTTTTAAGCCAAATCCGAACGACTTATTTGAGAAAACATTTTTCATGACAAAATTTACTCTTGGAGGATTTTTCAGTTCCTCATGTGCATGTCCAATATCTACACTAATATTATAAAGAGGAAAGATTTGTATTTTTGTATGTAACGAATAAGCCGCTAGTATATTATATTTTTAGTACAAGGAATTCCCAAGATACTTTCGTCATTTTGCTTATCTACTTAAGCTTACTAAAGTTGTTACATTTCAAACGATATCAATTTTTTAAATTTGAATTTGGGTGTTTGGTTTACTATTAGAATTTTACTTTTATATGTATGTATCAATTACCAATGTACCAATTTTATGCGACATAATTTTAAAACTTATCTAATCATTTCGTTTTTCTATTTTAAAAAATACGTTTTTCAGCTCTTCACAAATTTTACTTTGACAAGGATCATAAAAGAAATACAAACAATTCTGTGCAATGATGTTCACGGGCGCCCATGGGCGCAAAAAAGCAAATGGAAGCTCGAGCAGTCAAAAGCCCAGAAGTAGCCGTAGTAATCAATATGGTTTTGAGGTTATTTTAAGTTAAAACTCTTTTAAATTTGTTTAATTATAATCTTTCATTATATTCTAATTAAATAGCCCAGACACAGAGGAGGAGGCTCATCAAGCAGAATGGTACCAAGAGACAGTACCGTTTCAAGTGGTTACTACAGTGACAATTATTCATCAGCGCATTCCTTAGGTTTAGCTCGACAAAATTCAAAAGAAGACTCATATTCACATCATAAGACGCCATTTGTTGATAGAAGAACGAATCCGCGAAGTATCACCAACCGAAGGGGAGCAATAAAACATCAAAAGTATACGAACTATTTCAATTATTGATACTCATAATAATGTAAAATGGAACAAATAAACAGAAGTTTTATTGTTTCAGAACTCATGAAGTTAATGGTCATCGCTTTGTAGCGAAATTTTTCCGTCAACCTACATTCTGTGCCTATTGTAGCTTATTTCTCTGGGGCTTTGGCAAACAAGGATATCAATGCATAAGTATGTAAAAGAAAAAAACAATCTGCATTTCTTAAATGTTAATGAGCGTAGCAAACCATAGCTTAATTGTTAAATTGTTCATGTGTTCTACTATTCAGTTATAGAAAAATATCTTTACGTTATAATACTCGTAACTACTCCGAAATGTTGTTTTTTTCACTGACTCTTTGTGATATACTATCTTGTACAATTTTTAAGTTCAGGATAACCACCACAATATTTTGTTTCGAACCAACTTCGGAAAAGGGAGAAGTTTCTTTTTTAACGAAAATCAATAGTCATATTTTTGTAAATCCTTTTTTTTTAATGCACATATAAATCAGAACAATTTGTGTGATCGTTTGCAAAGTTCAAATCTTTACGATCGAAATAAAGTTTAAGTGAACAACCTACAATTGCATGCTTTCAAATGATTTTGTAAGAAAAAAGCTTTCTGGAGGTAATTTAGGGTGCGGGAAATTGAAAACCGATACATTAAAAAAAAATTTTGAAAAATGATTTCCTGTTTCGTTTAAAAATCGTTACAGTACTGAGAATTTTTTAACAGAAATTTGAAGATAAGCTTAATGTATTATCGCTTCACGACAGCTTCACGAATTTACATAAATTAACGTTGTTGAGTAGAGTTTTTTATATTAATTTTACTCATCGATAGCTAAAGCTGAGAATTGTGTTCCGAAGTTAAAAAAAGGCACATCAACAACAAAAAACCACAATGTTATGAAAGAAACAATAATTGTATTAGGTTATGTTGACGTAAATAGTTTTTAAATTTGTTTAGTTTTAGTAAAAATACTCACTTGATTGTTTGCCACAACCTTTCATAAGGTTAAGAAAAAGGCTAACACGGTAGAACAAATTCTGATCACGAACTCAAAATCTAACTTAGACTACATCGAGATTTTGAAATATGTACTAGTACATTGAAAAAAATACTAAAATTTTGTTGAGAACTGTTATTTTGTAAATTTGAATTCGAAATCCGCAATAGAAAGCATACACATTAATGTTAACTTCTTTTGTCTTTTACATAGTGATCATATATTTTATTGTGAAGAATTATGTTATGTTTAACATTTTTAAAAAGGAATATTTCAAAACCGTGACGTCTCATGGAGATCTGTTACATAACATTTTTTTAAACTTCTTACCGCCAATCAAACATCCTTTTTACTTATTGCCATTTAATGAATCCGATTGAATTTAATTGCTAATCTTGTGAAAGTTGTGATGGTTAAAGGTCTTGGGTTCTATCCCTGCCTGTGCATAAAGTTTTTTTTTACGGGTACTGCCTCTTGTGAGGAATTGACAAATCTTCCAAGAGTAATTCTTGTCATTAAATGTGCCTTTTCAACTTAGCCGTTTGGAATCAGCCTATAAACTGTATAGGTGCCCTCAATCCCTGATATGACTCGCACTCAGGAATCCTGAGCCACTAGACCCTGGTTCTCTATGCATATAATAGATAATATTTTAATTGACAGATGAAGTTTCAAAAATGATAGAACTAGTATATTTAAATAATATTTATGTTAAAAACGGAGTCTTATACAACAACCCAAAAATAATAATTGAATTTATATTTAATCAAAATAAAAAATTAAAGAAATATTATAATAACACATTACATTTCATACTACCCTGTAACGTAAATAAATGAACAGTGTAGAGAAACAAGTCAGGCTACATGATAATAAAATATTTAATTAAGGATCTATATTTGTTATGTTTTATATTTATACAAATGTTAAGCTACATTAATTTCATTTCCAATAATTTCGAAATTTACAGCTTGTCAGACTGCCGTGCATAAAAGATGTCATGAAAAATTACTGGGGAAATGCTCTGGATCAAGTTTCAATTCAGCAAGCACAATAGTAAGTTTAAATCTACACTAATATTATAAAGAGGAAAGATTTGTATTTTTGTGTGTAACGAATAAACTCAAAAAGTACTGCACCGATTTTAATAATTCTTTTTTCATTAGAAAGCTACATTATCACTGAGTAACATAGTCTATATTTAGTACTAGATTACTAAAGAAATCTTTAGAAACTCCTATTAAAACCAACCGAAGGTGTAAAAAAATTAGCCATAAAATGTCTTTCATCTACGAAGAGTATATGCGAAGAGTATTAATGATAGGACAAAATGTTTTCAAATTAAGTGATTCATGGTCGTTTTAAGCATGCTTATAACTTAAATATCTGTAACTATTTATGTTTACCCGTGCGAAGCCGGAACGGGCCGCTAGTATTATGTAAATTATGAAATATATAATGATACTCATCTGGATTTTTTTTTTTTTGCTTTTGTAGTCAGCAGAGAAATTTTCAGTATTGAAGTAAATCTGACAAAAATTGTCGTGCGTACGTTTGGCAAAAAACCGAGAACGTCTAACCGATTTTTGTTTTGTTTTCTTCATTTTAAAGCTGTTTTCATTTATTAAAAATATTTAGAAAACCCTAAAAAAAACAAGAAATTTAATAAGAAAAAAGAAAAATTAAGTCGTTTGTGTTTTCTTTTTTTGTCAAATGGGAGCTTGAGGCGTTATTTGATACCTTCTTTTTTCAATATTCATGGTAAAAGTAATTCACCTTGATGGTATTTTTATTATACGAAAATAACTGCTCACACAAATAACTGTATCCTAAATAGTTCATATTGAAATTCTTTATTTACTAACTTCCCATAGGAAGTTATTGTAATGGGTCCGATTTGTCGAATTGAAAATTTTGACATTTCTCGACGTTTCAAGGTCCCTAGAGTCAAAATAAAAGATTTTTAGAAAGATGTCTGTGCGTGCGTGTGTAAATACGTACGTTCGTACGTCCGTACGTTCGCGACGTTTTTTCGTTGTCCATAGCTCAAGACCCAGAAGAGATATTGACTTCAAATAAATTTTGTTATACAGATAATAAGGCAGAAAGAAAATTGCGTGGGTCGTTTTTTTACCATAGCAGTTTAAAAAAAAGGGGAAAATTTTGGTTAACCCTAAACATCTCATGAACCAATGACTCTAGAAACTTGAATTAAATTTTATATTATATATTGTAACGTAATACAAAACAAGTATATTTTTGGAAAAAAATCCAATTAAAATTATAAATCAAAAAAACTGAAAAAAAAATTTGTCACCTCGAAAATTTTACGACTTAATGATTTCATCTCCAAAACAATTTTGTGCAATGAAGAATAATGTTTTTGGCATCTAATAAAATTTTGAAAAAAAATCTAACTGACAGTTTTTTTTATAAAAAATAAACACCTAAAAAACATTACTCAAAGTTAATAAAAATTGATTTTCGACTCAAATATCTTTTCAAAAATTTAAGATAATGGCTTGTAACTAATTTTAACTTATAGGAAATATTTTTTTCAACATTAGGACAAATTTTGAAAAAAATCGAATAGACAGTTTTTTTTACAAAAAATTAAAATTAAAAAAAAAATGTATAAAAGGTGGTAAAAATTGATTTTCGACTCAAATATCTTTTCAAAACTTTGAGATAATGGCTTCTAACTAATTTTAACTTATAAAACATATTGTTTTCAATATTAGGAAAAAATTTGAGAAAAATCGAATTGACAGTTTTTTTTACAAAAAATAAAAACCTAAAAAAAAGGGTATAAAAAGTGGTAAAAATTGATTTTCGACTCAAATATCTTTTCAAAACTTTGAGATATTGGCTTTAAACTACTTTAATCTTTCAAAAAATATTGTTGTAACATTCAGTAAAATTTTGAGAAAAAAATCGAATTGACAGCTTTTGTACAAAAAATTATAAACCTAAAAAAAAATTAACAAAAGTTGGTAAAAATTTACTTTCGAATCAAATAGCTTTTCAAAAATTACAAATATTTATTTATTTTTTTTTATTTTTTTTTATAAAAATCCAACAGTCCGCTTTTTCATAAAAAATAAAATCTACAAAAATAGTACGCAAATTTGGTAAAAATTGATACATTTTGACAAAATTTTAAGCAAGACAAATCGACAGATAGGATGGGAAGTTATCAGTATGGGTCGCATCCCAGCCTCTTTTTATCATTTTGTATCCACATACATAATATATGTATATAATATATATATGTATATATGTATATATTAACTTAAACCTAACAATGACTTAACTCAATGAATAATGACTTAACTTAAAAATTAATCCTGTCGCTTTTTCTTGTGTGTTCAATGTTCATATGTACCTTCCCTAATAAGAACCCAAAATATACTCTCCCGTCATACTTTCCTCAATATCTTGATGAAATCGTTCTCCCTTTTCCTCAGAATATGCTCCCATGTTGTTTTTAAATGTGTCCAAGTGTGCGTGTAACATTTCCTGCATACCATCTCATTGTAATACTACGGCTTTAAAACTGTGCCAAGCTTTTCTTTGAGGCGTAATTAGTAATTTCAAGAAATCTTCACTGTCGAATATTTTTTTAATCTGTGGGCCAGATTCCGGCCTTAATTTTGGCCTGCGAGAGTTTTGGAAAAAATGTTTTTAAAAAATTGAAAGCTTCAGATTCAACACTCAAAGCCTTAACAAATTTTGCCATTAGTCCTAATTTAATGTGTAAGGCCGGCATTTTAAAGCGTCAAGTAAAATTTGAACGCTCCCATGAGCTCGAAATGGGCAACTGGAAGAGATGGAAACAGATTTCCGTTGTGCAGTAAAACTGCTTTCAGGCTTTTCGTTGAGCTGTCAATAAACAAACGCCATTCACTGGAAGGTAATACATCTCAATTGCTTCAAATAAACACGTTACGTCGCGTCGTTTGAAAAACAAAACCCATCTTCTTTTGTAAAAAATGTGGAAAACATTTCGTGTGTCGATGCCGTTGGCCAGTTACTTTGATATCAGCCAGTAAATTCCACTGCTTTACATTTTGGTAAATTCAAATCTCTTACGAAGTCGTGAATAAGATGAAAAGGTGTTTATTGCTCCTGTGAGGGTATAAACTCTTCATCTCCTGCATTTCCGCTTAAACTTTGGGATAAGCTTGACTGAGAACATTTATTTGCAGGTTTAGGTACTGGAAGTTCCTCCCTATGTGAGACTAGTACATAAGATGAACGCAAGTCTGGATACGCAATTGGCTGGTTCTTGCTTCTCCGGCGTTTAGCTGAATTAACCATACAAAAGTAGCAGTCGTTAACATGGTCTAACGGTTTTCGCAAAATTCTTGGAACTTCATACTGCTCTTCTCACCTCGGTACCAAACCAACATTCATAAAAATTAAGTGTTTTTAAGACCAATTGTTGAAAATTATTGAACATTTTCCCTTCTAAACATTTTGTACAGTTTTAATAACTGCCACATGCGGAACCCATGGCTTGTTTTGATTCTTTATATAGGAAACCATTTGGAAAGATGGAAAATATTTTTCATATGCTTCACAAAGTTTGACGTTTTTACTTATTTTATATTTTATTTCTCTTAATTTAATAAATTTACCACATAATACATAGCAAAATGAACCAGAATCGTATTTACACTATATTAATGACATTTTTTGCTTTATTAATTTTCAACACAAATTAGACTTGCTAAAAGGGCGTTCTATCAAATGGTGTTCGATTAGATTTTCACACTGTTCCACTTTTTGCTTATTCCTTTGGAATATAAATTAAATGCTTTTGGAGAAGACTAAAAAAAGAAGTCCCAAAGAACAACGGTTCCTCTCTTATCTTCAGAAGTTTCAGAAAGTGTTCTTAAAAATATTATACTTACAATTTCCAAAGAGGATGATGTTACGTTAGGTTAGGTTAACGTGGCTGCGGATTTAGAATCCACACACTTAGGCCAAAAGAAAAGGCCCATTGTGATACCACATGAATCTAGAGAATTACTTCTTACTAGTCGAACCATTTTGAGCTTTTTATAAAGCAAAGAAGCTATTTGATATCCTTTTTAGCTAGTTCACTGGGAATATCAAAAGAGTAGTCTCCCAGATGAATTTTGCGTCTTAGTGAAAGAGCAGGGCAAGTGCAGAGAAGGTGAGAGATTGTTTCCTCTTCTTCTTCGTCCATACAGCTCCTGCAGAAGTCATTAGACGCTACACCAAGTCGTATTGCGTGCCTGCCTATGAGACAGTGTCCCGTAAGGACACCTATTAGGGAGCTAATATGAAGTCTGCTTTGAGATATCAAGTCTTTAGAGCGCTTTAGGTCCAGTGAAGGCCATATGAGTTTTGTGGCTGCGCATGTTGGTAAATTTTGCCACCTAGAGTTTGCTATCGCAAAAGCTGTTTCTTTTAGCATGAGTTTACATGTAGCTATCGGTATACCTATCTCCTCCTTTTCAGGTGAAATAGGCATGACGGTTCCATTTTTAGCGAGTTCATTGGCTCTACAATTTCCCGTGATGTCTCCATACAATTTCCCGTGATGTCTCCATAAGAGACGATCGACAATCGAGGGCCGTTTGAGATTTGGTTGAGACACCGTCAAGAGATTTAATAGCAGCCTGACTGTCAGAGAAGATGCGGATATCAGAAGTTGATATCACGTTTTCTCTTAGCCAGGAGAGAACCTCTTTGATTGCTAAAATTTCCGCTTGGAAGACGCTACAATGATTAGGGAGGCGGAATGAGATGCTTAGATTAAGCTTTTCTGAGTACACACCACTACCAACTCCCTCATTTGTCTTGGATCCATCTGTATAAAAATGAATACTTTTGTTATCCAGGAGTTTTTTGTCTTCCCATTCATCTCTGGGTGGAATGGATACCTGGATGTTTTTTCCAAATAGGGGTTTAGGAATAGTGTAGTCTATGTACTTTGGTATAGAGCCAAAAAGGTTCAAAATGATGGAGTGCCCAACATTGTTGTTGGTCCATTGAGATGAGGCGTTGAGTCTTATAGCTGTACTCGCTGCCATTTGTTTGCTGAAAATGTCGAGGGGTGTCAGATGGAGGAGAGTGTCCAACGCTGCTGAGGGTGTGGTTCTCAAAGCCCCACTCATGCAGAGACATGCAGTGCGTTGGACTCTGCTGAGTTTGTCGTAATATGTGACTTTCTCCAGTGCAGTCCACCATACTGCAACCCCGTACATAAGTATTGGTCGGAAGACCGATGTGTATAGCCAGTAGATTATGCGAGGTTAAAAACCCCATTTGCTTCCTATGGTTTTCTTGCAAAGGAAAAGAGCTGCTGTAGCTTTTTTAACTCTTTCCTGAATATTAGATTTCCAACTTAATTGTTTGTCGAATATCAGACCAAGATATTCGGCTTCATTGGTAAAAATTAGTGGTACACCTTTTATTGAAGGAGGTACAATTACTGGGATCTTGTATTTCCGTATAAAAAGGACGAGGTCTGTTTTTTGAGGATTAATACTAAGTCCGCAGTGATCAGCCCATCTAGTGAGCATATTGAGTGCGTTTTGGAGGAGGTCTCTCAGTGTATTAGGATGTTCCCTTGTGACAGCGATAGCAACATCATCGGCATATGCAACCAATCTGTAGCCTTCCCTCTCAAGGGATATTAGTAGTTCGTTAACCACTATGTTCCACAGGAGAGGGGACAGAACACCACCTTGCGGAGTGCCTCTACTGACAGACCTTTTCGTACAAAAATCCCCCAACTTAGAGTTGATGATCCAGCTTTTTAGCAATAGATTAATCAACTCACAGATTGAATATTCGACGTTTAGGGTCGTCATAGCAAAAGTGATAGCGGATGTGTCAACGTTGTTGAAAGCGCCCTCAATATCCAGGAAGGTCACCATAGTATATTCCTTTTGCTCTAGGGAGTATTCGATAGTTCTTACCAGAGTGTGCAAGGCTGTTTTTACCGATTTCCCTTTGCAGTAAGCATGCTGAGACATCGATAGTCTCTTATCAATGCTATTACGTATATGGATATCAATCAATCGTTCCAGAGTTTTGAGAATGAATGATGATAGGCTAATAGGTCTTAGGTCTTTAGGGTTGACATGCGAGCATTTGCCCGCCTTGGGAATGAAAACTACCTTTACATCTCTCCATCGCTGAGGTATATAGACCAGATTTATACAACTTTTGAAGATCATCTCAATGATGGGCAAAGTTATATCAATGCTAAATTGTAGCTCAGCTGGTACGATTTGATCTGGACCTGGAGATTTATAAGGTTTCAAACTATTCAGAGCCCATATCAATTTTTCTTTTGTAACCAGAGCTTGAGGAAAAGTTAAGTTAATACCCGACCCAGGACGGTTTGTTGTGTTAACGGATTTGGAGCTATCCGGGAAGTGGGTGTCTAATAGCAGGTTAAGCGTTTCTTCGCAAGAGTTAGTCCATGTACCATCTGAGTTTTTAAGACAACTAGGGATGGTTGGGTTTGTCGAGAGAATCTTCCTTATCCTTGATGCCTCCGAGGATTCTTCTTTTGAGCTACAGAAGGATCTCCATGAGGATCTTTTGGTTATTCTCACTTCTAGTTTATACTTTTTGAGGGATTATTTATAGGAGTCCCAATCTTGGGGATGTCTAGTCTTTTTTGCTCGATTGAAAAGCCTTCTACAACCTTTCCTGAGTATTTCTAGTTCAGCAGCCCACCAATATGGTTTCTTCTTTCCCCGCACTGTAGTGAGTGGGCAGGCAGTTTCCATAGGATGATGTTAACGATCCTAAAAACTATCGTGTCCTTTTGTATATAAACTCGTTACTGAAAATATTTACTGGCGTCATTCTAGATCGGCTTAAAATTTGAGTACAACAAAACGACTTACTGAGCCAGTTTGAAGCTATTTTCCTGAAAGAGTATACCACAGTTGATAATAAGATAGATGAATTAGGCTTGCTGCGGACGATATCGTCATATTAGCTGAGCACAAGGCAAATGATGTTTACCAAACTCCAAGGCTGTTATCGCTTGTGGAGACTTATGGTTAAAACCAAGAAATCCAAAATACTAATTTTACGCAATGGAAGTGGCAATATGCAAGAGATGAGAAATGGAACTGGGAAAAGAAACGCTTTAGCTCTTAAAGGATTATAAAAAAACGCACAACATTCTTTTAAAAAACATCTTCAAGGTAAATGGATGGATCCAAAAAGCAAATTAACTGCAATTGGTGTCCTTGGAAAAAATGTTTTCCCCAGCGCCAAAAGCAAGTTTTTGGAAGCGGTTTTGCGAGCAATCACGAATTGTGCTTACTTTGCGTCCGGTAAATCTAATGAATTTGCTTTTGATCGAATTCTTCTCCTCTGAAGTAATTAATCTTTTTTTCTATTTTCTTCGCCTTCGTTGTCAACGCTGCTCCACGAAAAATAGCTTGGCACACTATACATTTCTGTGTTGATTGTTTCCTTAAAACAATTTTACTTAAAACTCAAACAAAAATTCAAAACCAATGTTTTTCAATTGAATTTGAATTACTTTCATGTCAAATGTCAGCTGTGGAATGTGGAACATGACTAATGAAACGCCAGCAAAACGACACGTCTATAAAAACGACAACTGGCGTTTAAGAAAAACGCCGGTCGGTATAAGGGTGAATATTAGGTTTCGTAAATAAAATGATAGAACTTTTAGCTGAATAGATTCTTTGTAAATCTGTACTTTATGCATGTATTTAAATATTAACTGATGTGTAAGTGAATATTTGCAAATAATGCTTGTTAGGATTTGATTGACTTGACTTTTTGTATATAGACCAGATTTAATACTTAATACTCGTACTGCGCCTTCTTTTGGTGTTAAGTCCTTAATACGTTCATTTCGACTAAATCAGCCTTCAAATCTTTGCTAAGCAGTTAAATTCATATACAAAAATGTCTCATATCAGATTTTTCAAACACAACAAACTCTACAGGTATTAAATGAAAACTTTCTAAAAATCAAAAAGATTTAGAATTTAGAATTCAAAAATGTTCATATTTTATAGGGATATACAAAAGTCCGCAACATAAACTTGTACAGACGTATTAATTTATAGAATTATTATTAAACATTTTCTTTTAACCCTATCACAAAAATGCCCGTATGTATATACATGTTTTATAATTTTTCACATCTTAAAATGGAATAAAATTAATGATTTAGCACCGTAATCATTACGAGTAATTCAAAATAAAGAAAAGACAAGTAATTAAATTGTATTTTTTATAATAATAAAAAGTCAAATCTTGTTTAACAGACCCAAAAATAAACACAAACAATTTTTTTTTCTCAAAATTATATATTATGTTTTCGAAAATAAATGGGCAAAATATTTTGGATATTTTAAATTCTGTGCTTTTTAGTAATTTCATTATAATTTTTTGTATTTATGAATAGATGTTACGGGAAAGATTCAAAATAGATGTACCACACCGGTTCAAGGCTTACACGTTTGTGTCACCAACTTTTTGCGATCATTGTGGATCTCTTCTTTGTGGATTTTTTCGACAAGGCGTAAAATGTGAAGGTAATCAATACAATTATTATTAAAAATAATTAAATAAATTAATTAAAGGAAATATGATGTTGGCTTTTTCGAAAAATAATAGATTTTCCAGTTTTTGTATGTATTTGTTTTTGAAACACATCATAACATGTCAACAGATAATAAAATATGGAAGTTAAGGTTTTGCATTTTTTTCTGTATTTAAAAATTAGATCCAAAGCTTAATTATCCTTAAATTTAGCTTATACGATGAGACTAAGAATGCAACAGAAAACGCTTGAAAGAATTACGAAACCTTCTTATAATTACACATGGCTGTCACATAAAATCTGTATTGATCTGTATTATATGTAGAATAAATTGATTTGAAATTTCATTCAGATATCTTGCAATCAGATGCAGTTACATGTTGAACTTAAAGTCGAGAATTTGTATTCGGTTGTATGTAAATTAATTAAGCAGCAATTGTTTAGGTGCTAAGAAGTTTTGTATCTTCTTCGTTGACTTGCCGGTTATGATCAAAAAGTCGTTTTTGTATACTTATGAGCTGATGTAGTGATATCTAAATAAATAAATAAATTGAGTGGCGCAACAGTCCGTGGAGAACTAGGGCCTAGTGACTTACAACTCTCAACCATTCCTGTGTGCGAGTACTGTTGTCAGGGATGGAGGGGACCTACAGTTTATATGCCGAATCCGAACGGCAAATTTGAGAAAGCACTTTTCATGACAAAAATTACTCTTGGAGAATTTGTCAATTCCTCGCAAGAGGCAGTACCCGTGAAAAAAACTTTAGATGACATAGGCAGGGATCGAACCCAAGACCTCTGGCATGACAGTCAGTGCTGCCAGAAACAATGTTTTAACATTATTTTCATGTTTTTTGGACCCAAAAAATGTTTAAATGTTTTCGAGTCCAAAATAATGTTTTTTTTTTCAATTTCAAATAAAATATTATTATTTCTTATGATCGCTTTGTAAAAAACATGTTTAACTTACCCTACAACCTAGAAACCATGATCACGACTTTATTTATTTCAAATAAACATAGCTAAATTGGCGCTTTGTCTCAAAAGCACAACTACATTTTTGTTTGTGTAATTTATCTTCTTATCTGTGAATAGATGTGAATTCACCATACCAAATTTGAGATTGATTCACTTAACGGGTTGTTACATGCTAAACATATGGTTAAGAACGAAACATGCTATGCATTTAAGGTTTCTACAGATCTTCTTGACAGGTACTACAGGAATATCTACAACAAAGAGTTCAAATAAAAAATTAAGTACTTATTTATTTCTTAAGAAATTTTTGTAAACTTAAAATGTACAAAAATTCAAAAATCTAACTAGTACCTAAGGACCTGTATTTGTATATTTAGTTAAATAAATTAAGTTATTCCTTTTCAATTATTTATTTAAAAGAACTCATACAGTGCCAAAAAAGTAATGTATCACTACATTCTATGTATGTATATTTAATATTTTTAGTATCATAATTTATTTTGATGTTATTCCTTCCATTTTTGTTGTTTTAATAATAAAATACTCCTAATAATTATTTGAAAATATTTGTTTCACTTGTCACTAGCCGAGATGTGGTGTCAATTTTGTTTAAGATCTCTTTTTTTCTGGTTTAACTATTTTCCAACTAAAAAAAAAATGTTTTTTTAGTTAAAATAATGTTTTTTATAATGTTTTTTTAAATTTCTGAGTGGCAGCACTGATGACAGTCCAACGCACTAACCATCATGCCACGGGTACTACGGTGTAGTGATATCTATTAACTATTAAACATCGAGGATGCTAAATACAACTTTGTATATATAAAAACAAAACTGTTTTCCAATTTGTTGCAACAAGTATACTACTTTTACCTCAGGACTAGACCAAGAACACTATATAAATCGAAAATCCAGTCTAATTCCATATAGTGCAGCGCCTGGGAGTTTTCACCTCGGATTAGAGTTATAGTGAATGAATTAATATGATCGATGTGGGATATTGTTTTTTAAACTATAAATTGCAATGTTTACCCAACATTTTTGTGTGCACTCCATTTTTTCATTGTTTAAACAAATTATTATAAAAAAATTAATGTTTGACCATATATTTTCACTTTAAACAGTCATTTTTTTTATATATATGTTAAATCTTACCTGAATAGACATATAGAAACATTTTTCAAAGATACCTGTGTATAAAAATAGCAGTAGGGATCTCGAACAGGTAGAAAAACGTGGAGGGGAGAGCGGAGCGACAGCTGCTATGAACAATGGAATTTCTCGGCTAGTTTAGTTGCAAGTAACACGTGTTCTGAGAATATTGTGCTTATATATTGGCTTTAAACTACTTTTATCTTTTAAAACAGATTGTTGTCAACATTCAGTAAAATTTTGAGAAAAATGTAATTGACAGTTTTCTTACAAAAAATAAAAACCTAACAAAAAAAAACAATACTAAAACTTGGTAAAAATTTACTTACGACTCAAATAGCTTTTCAAAAATTAAAAATATTGTCTTCAAACTCTTTTTATTTCACAGAAAATATTGTTTTCGATATTCAGTAGTTTTTTTTATAAAAATCCAACAGTCCGTTTTTTCATAAAAAAATAAAATCTACAAAAAATAGTACGCAAATTTGGTAAAAATTGATGTTCGGTTCTTGATATCTCTCAAATTAGGTGACGTAAAATAGTACCAAATGAAATAACACCAAATTTCAAATTTGGCCTTATTTCGTTGTTCAAAACGAAATAAAACCAATTTGGCTTTATTTCGATTTATAAAAAGAAATAAGTCCAGAAAAATAATGGAAACAACGCCGAATATTTTAAAATTCAAAAGTTGGCAATATTTCGTTTGCAAACAGCTAGGTATGTAAGGGGGGCATGCTGCCCCCTGCAACCCCCCTGCTTTTGATCACTATAGGATTTGGGATGGGTGCGAGTTTGGGTATATGCAAAGAACACGAATGCGTTGTGATTCTTTCATAACTGTGAGCCATACTTTCTTTTTTTTTGTTGCGAATTTCTTTGATTTTAGTGCTCAAATGCAAAAGTTCTTTGCATATACCCAAACTCGCACCCACCCCAAATCCTATAGTGATCCCAAGCAGGGGGGGTTACATACCTAGCTGTTAGTACGCCGCGCCGCGCCATGCTATCAATTCAAAAAAAAATTAAAAACAAAAAAAAAAGTGAACTTTAAAAAATTGTATTTAGCATAGAGAGAAAACAAAAGATAATTTTACTTTATTTTTTTTCCTAATTCTGCTAAATTTTAAATCGAAACAATGCCAAATTGCTATTATTTCGTTTTCTAAAGCGAAATAAACCCAAATTGAAAATTAATTTCATTCATCCAATTTGTAAAAATTTAAGAAATGCTACTTACATAGGTTAGGTTAGGTTATAGTGGCTGTCCAAGATGGAAACGGACACACTTAGGCCAGTTTAATGGCCCATTGTGATACCACATGAATCTTACGAAGCGTGAGAGGCTGATTATGCCGATATGATTTAGATCGTTTAGATCGGTAAAGAAGAATTCTCCTAGGTAATTCTTGCGTTTTCGAGCCAGAGCAGGGCATGTGCAGAGAAGATGAAGAATTGTTTCTTCCTCTTCCTCGTCCATACAGCTTCTGCAGAAATCATTTGAGAATACGCCTAATCTCGTGGCGTGTTTTCCTATTAGACAGTGTCCGGTTATGACACCTATTATCGAGCTTATATGCGATCTGCTTAGAGAGAGCAAGCACCTTGAGCGTTTTAAATCCAGTGTTGGCCAGATGTTTTTTGCGACTTGACACGTGGTGATGTTGCTCCACCTGGTGCCTGCCCTCCTCACAGCGTCTTGCATTAGCAAAAGTTTACAAGTAGCGATTGGTATGCCAGTTCGTGCCAAACGTGGTAGGATGGGCTGTACTGTACCGTTCCTGGCGAGTTCATCTGCCTTACAGTTACCTGGAATGTCTCTATGGCCCGGCACCCAGCAAAGGTGAATATTAAACTGTTGTGCCATCTCCATTAGAGATAATCGACAGTTATGGACTGTTATAGAGTTTGTAGAGACAGAATTCAGAGATTTGATAGCGGCCTGACTATCTGAGAAAATACGGATATCAGATGTTTATATCACGTTTTCTTTAAGCCAGGACAAGACTTCTTTTATCGCCAAAAGTTCCGCCTGGAACACGCTACAATGATTTGGAAGGCGGAATGAGAGACTTAAAATCAGTCGTTCAGAGTACACACCTCCACCAACCCCTTCTTCTGTTTTTGACCCATCTGTATAGAAACTCCTTACATAATTTGGTAAACATTTGTTTTCGACTAAAAATCTTTATATGAAAAATATTGTTGGTAAGATTTGACATATAAATAAAAAAATTACTGTTTAAAGTGAAAATATATGGTCAAACATCAATTTTTTATAATAATTTGTTTAAACAATGAAAAAATGGAGTGCAAACAAAAATTTTGGGTAAACATTGCAATTTATAGTTTAAAAAACAATATCCCACATCGATCATATTAATTCATTCACTATAACTCTAATCCGAGGTTTTACAGTTTTGAATGCTCCAGGCACTCCACTTATAATAATTCTCGCCACACAAACACATCAACTTTTAACCAATGAAGAGTACACTGAGGGGTCATATCAATCATAAGACTCATACAGTTTAATTGCATTAGCAAAGATTTCATCTATAGATTTGTCAAAAACAACTACAGTAAAAGAAGCTTAAGTAATGCTTTAAATTATTTTAATGAGATCTTTTCTGAAAAAAGGCAAATATTTAGATTTTAAAGAAGAAATCTTGAATAATAGATTGTCAACTTTCTATTATTTATTCTGAGAAGACAACATCTTTCACTTTCTTAACAAAAACTGAATTTGCCTTTAATTTCCTGAAACAATTATACTTTTGACGTACGTAAAGGTTGTAAGGCTTTCCTAAAGTGTTTTTTTTTTCCAAAATTGATTGGCTAATAAGTACAAAGATCCTAATAAATTGAAAAAATCTATTTTTGAAGCGAATTCGATTTGGATGCTCCAGAATGTAGATTTAAGTATGAATTTCAAAAATATACAAAATTGTCCCAAAAACAGGAAAAGTTACACACTCGTTAAACTTATGAGTACCTACTTGAAATACAAAACCTTTGAATATTTCGAAAATTGAAGTGATAAAACTAGTTTCTTCCCAACTTAATTGTTTACCTTAATTTAACTTGTTTTTAATTTTTAGAAAAAAATCAAGAATTATACATTTTTCTCTCTACTTTTTTGTATGTTTTGTGGACACCGTTTTTTAACAAAATACTTTCAAAAGGTCCACGCAAAACAGTATTTTTTTCTAGAATTTGTCTGCTATTAGCTCCAATCTACGAATGTGCAGACTGAAAATGATAATAATTAAAGGACTCCCGGAAATGGCGTCAAAAGAAAATACACAAACAAATAAATCCAGAGAATTCTTAATATTAAATTCTGTTTTATTTTTCCAGGAAAATAGACCAAATTTTTCTGGTAACTTTCTCATTTTCTGGCTTTTATCATTTAAATTTTTGAAGTTTGTTTCCCGTTTATAGAAATGGCAACAGCAAAACTATGGGATTTGTCATATATATATGTACATATATTATTTAATTTTTTAACCTTATTTCCTTCTCTACACTATTGTATATTATTTCTTAAATAAGGCATATTTAGAAAGCTGTGAGAATCTTGGTATGCTTTTATATGTAAATAAATAAATAAATTAGGTGGTGCAACAGTCCGTAGAGAACCAGGGCCTAGTACCTTACAACTCTCAACCATTCCTGTGCCATGGTACCCGTGGGCCGTGGCATGATGGTTAGTGCGTTGGACTTTAACGGTAGAAAGTTTGTTGTCAAAAGTGGCAATGTAACTTCTACCACAACATTCTTAATTAAAAATGTTCTTCAACAGGGAGCGCTGAATTCGCCGATTCTCTTCAGAATTTACACCAGCGATCTGATAGGTAGTCTTACAAAGGCAATTGCGTACGCCGACGATCTACGTACGATTGCGTACAGAACGGCCCGAAAGGTTGAGGTTATTAGAATTCTTTTGCAGCGTGATTTCGACAAGATTCAGCGATATTGCGACGACTGGAAACTGAAAATAAATGTCCAGAAGTCGGAGACAATTCTGTTCCGGACTCCGTTGGCTAGGGCCACGAGGGATACGTGCAAGAATTGACGCAAGATGGTTATCGTTGATCTTCACGGCCAGAGATAAGCGAGCAAAAGTGTAGTGAAGTACCTCGGTATCTGGTTAGATCAGTATTTATATTTCGATAGACATATAAATGCTGCTCTGACCAGGGCCAGAGGAGCCTTCGCTCTGACGAAACGGCTGTTTTTTAGCAGTCGGCTTGACTCCAGAGTGAAAGTTATTTGCTACATGGCCCTCATACGGCCGATGATCGTTTATGGTTGTCCTGTGTGGTTCAACGTTGCCCCTTCCCAGATGGAGAAGTTTCGGGTGTTCGAGCGGCAGTGTTTACGACGCTGTACCGGCTTATATCGAACAGCCGAATCTTCTTACGTGCACTACTATTCCAACGAGGTCCTATACAACGGGGCTCGAATCAACAGAATTGACAATTTCGTGATAAAACTCGTTCGAGGTCACATTGTTAGAGCTATGTCTTCGACAAACAATTTAATTTTCGGGGCGTTCTATCCGAACGACGAGTATTTTGAAAGTGCACGCTTGAGCGGCTTCATTCCACCAGAGGCATTCCTCTTTTTAGATAGATGCGGTCTGATACAGGATAGATTGGCAGTTCCGCTAATCTACCACGTCAGACGACGAACCGTGGAAAGGCGACTCCTGTACAATCGGGACGTCATGGCACAAGGCGGAGCAGAGCTCCTTCGGTTCAGAAGGGCTGTGTCCGAACGGGACCGAACTGATAGGGTGAAGCAGGAGAACCAGTTTTGGTGGCTTCAATCGGCACTTGATAGTGAGTACTCGGGATGGGGTTTTAAGCCTTGGGCGGCTTACATACTTGTTTTATAGTTTTAGGGTTTAGTTTTAAGTAGAATAGGCATGGTGGCACAAAAAAAAAATATTAAAAAAAAAATTTAAAAAAAAAAAAATACAAAAAATACAAAAAAAAATTTAAAAAAAAAAAAAACATGGAATAAAAAAAAAATAATAAAAAAAAAAGACAACAAAATATGAAAAACAAAAAACGTTAGATAGTTAGATTTGCTGCTGTGGTTGTTCTAGTTTTAAGTAGGTTATAGGTAGAATAGGTAGTTTTAGTTAGCTTTAAGTTTTATATTAAGGACCTTATTTTAAGTAGTTTTTAAGTAAAAATAAAAAAGGATATTGATATTAGTTTTTTTGAAATTTTCTAATGAATACAAAAATAAATAAAATGAATTAAAGTTAAATAGATCTTAGGGCCGAAAGGCATTAGCATTAAGTATTATTGTTTAACTTAGAGTGTCCGTATGGGACCAGTAAGTTAGTTGTAAGTTATGGTTAATTTAGGCTAGTTTTATGAATTTTTGTCTAGCTTTAAGATAGTCTTAAGAATGAATTAATAAAAATGAATTTACAAAAAAAAAAGTGCGTTGGACTATCATGCGAGAGGTCTTGGGTTCGATCCCTGCCTGTGCCACCTAAGGTATTTTTCACGGGTACTGCCCCTTGCGAGGAATTAACAAATTCTCCAAGAGTAATTCTTGTCATGAAAAGTGCTTTTATATGTAGTTGGCGAAATTAAACAGTTATACCATACTTTGCTGGACAACAGTGTTTTAATAGAATCTAATAAAAAAATATCACCTTAACCCTTGAAATAGTAAATATAAAGTTAAGATGTAAACCACATTATGTTATTGTAATTCTTTCAGCCTCCCTTACAGAACATTTAAGAACTTGTCTTTATGTTAAATGTGTGAGTTACAGTTTACTGTTTTACACTTCAATTAATCATACAATGTTTTTTGCGGAAGTTGAAATACAGTTCAATATTTGTTATTGTACAAAATATCTCTAAAATGTTAGTTTTATAACAGTGGTTTTGAACATTTAAACAAAACTTAAAATAAACTAATCTCATTACAGCCGATTTTATGAAATTTACAAAAAAATAGAAATTTAGAAAATAAATATAGCCGTTAATAATTAATAATGTAGCTTTCGTGTTGGACTATTTCAAGTATTTTTAAAGGTAATCACTTAATAAGTTTTCGTTCGCGAGTAACTCTTTTTTTAAATATTATTTTATTGTCTCAAAATCGTTTTTGACGTTTGGGTTTCCCAGCACTAAGATATTTCTGAGTAATTTTAATTACTATTTAATATAAATTGAGACATAAGCCACGGTAGGAGATCAGACATTGTATTCAATCCGGAAACTTGGTTGCCATGTACTAACTACTGATAAATTATGCATTGTTTTGGAAGGTGATTTCATGAATGTACGTAGTTTATTACAAAAACTACGAAAAACGGAGTATGGACTAGTATTGATATGGAAAATTAATAAGTTTATCTTTATCATGATAACAGTATTTATTTTTCTCGATATGTGAAACCACATAGACAAAATATGATACACTCATTGGGGCGTATTCATAGAGAATTACTAAAGTCGTGATTTCTTAATTTATAGTTTAAGGCTTGTTGGTTAAATAAACACAGCTCTTATTCATAGTCAATTTTCCAGATGTGTTTAGTAAAACCCCAGTTTAAGGTTGTATTCTACTACAATTATACTTCAAATGACAGGTCAAAGCAAAAAAAATTCTGTTATATTTTCAAACTTGTTACTTTGTGCTGTCATTCCTCAAATTGGATGTGTAATATAATAATAATATTAAAATAATGTGACTGATTGAAAAATAATTAAAGGTTTTTTATTATCAGTTCGCGAACTTATTTATACTCGAAATAACAAATTTTATTCTGAAATGGCGTTTGTTATGATTTATCAGACCCAGTACCAAAATTCAATTCGAAATCTGAATTCCGATTGCAATACCTTATTTTCCTGTCCACTTATTTTTCATAAAAAGAAAATAGACAAATGCAGTGATATCCACATAGAATCGTTTCAGTTTTAACATCGACATGTTGTTGGGTGACTACACTAACCATGAGAAAGCGTTCCTGTGCCCTCTTCTTGAGAATTCGAAACTCTAGTCAAGTTTCTGATTAGAAACATTGACGAACAACTTCAAAGAAAAATTTCGTGGTTAAAAATTAACAATCTCAGAATGACATCGGATGAACCCGATCTAAGCTATACTAATGCTACGAAGGAGTTTGGTTTACAAAAATAGCTATTTTCTACGGATTCAACCGCCAAAAAAATAAACAAAAGTCGTTGTCAACAATTGGTAAATCACCACACTTCGTAAGATCAAGTAGATAACTTAATTTCAGCACGGTCATGGTGTAAAGCGGGCATCAGAAAAACAAATTAATTCTTCCCTCTTCACTGATCTTCTTGTTTACCAGTGCAAAGCAAAGTGGTTGACTTGTAAGACAAAACATTAAAAATTACAACAATTTATACTTAAGGTACATATATACTTCAAAAATTACAACAAACGTCACTCCGAACATGACAAATGCTTGAAATTTATTTCGAAATAATCATTATATTCACGATTTAATTCGTCCAGGTTGCAACATCATTCACTGGCGTAAAAATATTGTATCTTCTGCCTATTCTTGTTTAGGGATTTATTTTTAACTTTTTGAGATACACATAAATACATAGTACCTATGTCTCACAATCCTGACTATTTTAAATATAAACCCATGTTCTCCGCAAGTGCAGGAAGAGAAAAAAGCCTCTGCCTAAAACGAACCTTAAGCAACAAAATTAAAACTAAGAAAATTTTGTTCTCTTTAGCCAAGAAAATCCATTCTACTAGAACTACGTATAATTACATACATTTGTACGTCTGGTGAGTTTTTCTTTCCACAAAAGAGAAGGAAACATTTAAAGACCATGATCTCACCATCAAAGTCTGTGCAGAATATCTTAAAATTCTGCTCGAAGGCCTCGTTGAGAACAATTTTTGAAATATTTCATCAATTTTTTCACATTCGGTGAGCGTTTGTCGGCTGGTCTCGGCTATAGTGAAAGTATACCTAATAAATTATACCGTCTACCTTCCTTTGGGAATTAAGCTATACATTTTTAGTACTTTTTGTTGTTTCCGCGAAAACGGTTGCATAAATTCACTTTTTTAAAAGATATAAATTATAATTTGGAATTTATTTATTTATTCTTCACAAAAAAGATAAATTATTCTCCACTGGAAGTTTTTTTCTATCTAAAAATAATTCGAAATTTAATTGACCAAAAACTCTTTGTGTATAAGTTACTAATCCGATTCTATTTATTTGTGTTTTTTATTATTTCTTTTTCGTGACTATTAAAACTTGATAAACGAAATTGCTCTAAATTAATTTTAAATTCGATGCAATAGTACGTATAGGCATTTTTGAGTGAGAAGTTCAGAACGCAGAAAAAACAATAAATATTCAGATTACATAATTCAACAAAGAAAGAATACACTACAGCAATTTATCTGAAAATAAATCGGTCCGCTAAATATATGCGCCTTAGGGGCTATTTGTGTTTTTGTGGAAAATATATGTGATTGTCACGGTACTTCAGTTTTTTTTATGTTAAAATAATTTAATTATATTTATATTGCAAGCTATGCCAAACAGTGCGTATTGAAAAAAATTAAATTAAATTTTGTCAAATTAAACAAGAGCTTAAAACAAGACAATGCCTTTATACACAGACCCAGGATACTCATATTATAGTAGTAGCGTGGGAAGTATGTATTCTCCCTACTACAGTAGTCCCTTATATGGGTCTACATCGTCGTCTTCTTCGAGCCCGTATGCTCCTTATTCATCAACTTATAATCGATCTTTTAGTGGAACTTATTCTCTTCCATCTTCTTCGAGATCTACCCGATACACTACCATGGTGTCCGCATACCAGCCAAAGCTGTCGACAATAACAGAATCTCCTCTAAACAGATCAAATTTTATCCCCCTAACACGTATTAAATCCCCAAAACTTTCATCGTACTCGCCATCATTATCATCTGCTTATATTCCTACACCACGTTCAACCCGCCTCAAGACAATTAATACCGCTGATATTGACGTTTCTGCAACTTCACGGTATGGAAAACACCATCACATGGAGGATAGAAAGGACGAAGGTGAAAAATCTGATGCAATTGAAAACGAATCAGCAGCCAATAATAACACGGACAGTGATACGAATAGCAGTGTTGTTGACCCAAACTCACCGTTCATGCCTCGCATTGATGGCACCGATACTGGACACACTGCAAGATCAACAATCAAAAGAAATAGAGCTGTAGTCAGACTCTCAATGATGCGTCCAAGGAGTAAAAAGACTTCAGAATCAGATGAAAATACAAGAAAGGATGTTGAAGGAAATCCCGAGCCAAACGAGTCAGCGGCTACCATAGCTAAAGAGTTGCCAGAAAAATTCTACATTCAAGATCGTGTCCAAGAACAAAGCACACAAATTTCTGTTACCGATACGATTCAATCGCAAAGAAGTGAAATGACTCTTAGCGAAACGCCTCTCAGTGAAGTTGTCATCGAGGTTGATCCTGTAACACATGCTGTTCGCCGATTGAGCATCCCACAGGCTCCCACATTTCATGATATTTGCGAGGACATTTCATCTGATAAAATCGATGATGATTTAAATGCTGGTGAACTAAGAAGACGAGCCTCTCTCATTCAGGAGCAAGAAATCGAAATTATCAATGAACTGCAAAAATCACAATCGGGGTCTTTTCAGGTTATACATTTGGAACGTAATGTTAGCCAAGAGGATTGTCGTAAGAGCCGCAAGTCGAAAAAGAGCAAAAAACTTCGTCACAAGATAACTGCTAATGTAGAAATCATAAATCCGCCATTGACACCTGTAATTCAGCAAACAATTGAAGAAGAATATCCATCAACAACAAGCCCTGTGGTGATGCCCAAATTTACATTTAATATTGAAGAAATCGAAGAGCATAAAGTATTTAAGCTCCCAAAAAAAAGAGTCAAAAGTGTAAAGGTGAAAAAAGTTGTTGAAGAAAAGCCAAAGGAAACACAGTTCACTACTTCCTTAGAAAATGACTCATCTTCATCCAAGCCAAAGAGCTCAGTTGATAAACCTATAAGTAATAAAGAAAATTCTGAACATAGTGAAGACTTTTGGGCACAGATTGGTCCCACGGATATAAATACTGAGATTTTCAAGTTGTCTTCACCAAAAAGTCTTCCACCTGATGAGTCAATTTTTCTGCAGAAAAAAGAAGAGCCTGATGAAAAGGTTGCTACTCCAAAACCTATCAAAAAAGTCTCTAAATCAGATAATACCGAAGATTTTTGGTCACAAATCGGGACAAGAGAGACATTGTACATGAATAAACGTAAAAAAACTGTAGGAAACAGCAAATTTCCGATAGAGGTCACAATGAATTCTGAAAATGTGGATATAGTTTCATCAATCAACAACGCATCTAAATTGATAAATAACGATAAGATTGAGTCCAATAAATCTGTCCCGGAGAAGAAAAATGACAATGCGTTAACTGATAAGTCAATAGGTGATCCATTTTCAAAGGATACAAACCTACCTAATTCACACAATAATGAAAATACTATCATAAGCACCATTACTTCAGTTTTGACTCAAGAAAATTCATTTACTAAAGAACAAAAGCTTAAAAATCTAACAACTATTGAAACATCAACCAATGAAGTGGTTTCTGCGACAACATCTGAGGCTACATTTAAAAACGAATCGCAAAGCTCAGAAAATTCTAACACTTTTTCCTCAAATAAAATTGAAAACCAAAAATCTAAAGCATCAGTTTCTACAATGAAACAAATAAATAAATCTGAAGCAAATCAATCACCGCAGGTCGTTGACAAGTCAATTTCAGTAATACCTGAACAACGCCAACAGCAACAATCTTTGTCACCGAAAAAACTAAACGACAAATTCAAGCTCTTAACAGATCAATTGAAGAAAGAAGAAACGCATGACGACCCTCTCAATAAAACCCTTACAAACTCACCAAAAATCAAAAATACAATTAAAATTTCTTCGAAAAAGCAATCCAGTCCTAAGAATAGTACCAAAGAAGAAATACCTCAACCTCTAGAAACGAATACCAAACCTAAAGCTAAATCAAGTGCATCTTTATTGACAGCAGCATCAACAACGACTACAATAACAACAAACGAAGAGAACATCTCTTCGACTAAAATAAGTTCTGGCAACGGTGCCAAGTCACCTGATAAGAGGAAATCTGTCAAAAATATTAAACCTGCAACCAAGAAAAGTATTACCAAGAGTGTGTCTCAAATTGATGTAACTTCTAACACACTTAATAAGGAAGTTGCCGAATCCAAACCCATAAATAAGGAAAAGGAAAAAGAAAAAGAAAAAGACAAATCAGTACGAGTAAATGAGGAAATACAAAAACCTTCAACAACTACTACACAGACATTCTCGAGAAAGTCAACCAAATTGACAACCGAAAAAAGTGATAATAAATCATCTGAGAAAGTCAGAAGCACCAAACCGGAACCAGTCGATAAAAAGCTAGAAAAGGACTCAAAACAAGCAGATGATCTACCAACAAACTTAAATACTGCAACGTCACCATCATCGGTGCCAACGTCACCTGCAAGCGAAACTCAAAACGTTACACAGCAACCGCTAGTGACACCAAAAGCGATACCAGATGTATCAGTGGCACAGGTACAAACAACTGCAACAAAAACTGAATCTTCGTCGCAATCGCAGTCTCAATCGCAATCAATTGCAATCGTAGAAACAACAAAAACAACTGATGCAACCGACTGCAACACTACTGTCCTCGGTAGCGGCAGCAATAATTTATCAAAGTTCGCGACAGTTTCTAATTTGGCACAGTATCTGCTAGACGTTGATGCTGATCTAGAAGATTACATACCCTCCTCGGCCGAGGAGAGCGACAGTTCTAGCGATTCGTATAGCGGGGACGGTAGTTTAAGTGCAAGCATGAAAAAGAAAAATAAGCAACTCAAGAAAAAAGCTAAGGAAGCGCAGCAAGCGTTTGACCCCAATAAAAAAATTAAAATCGATACAAAGAAAAAGTGTTATGTGAAAGAGGAAGCACCGCGATATCCTTTGGTGGCAACACCAAGGCCATTATGGAAACGCGAGAAAATCGTCTACGAGGAGTCCTCAAATAGTAGCAGCGAAGAAACAGAAAGTGAAAGTGAGAGTACAACTTCAGATGAGTACGAGGATGAATTGTGTCCAAAAGACGCAATCATTCGAATGAGCACCTGCAGCAATGATTCAGGATTCGATGGTGGTACAACGCCTTCAAGTCCAAAAAAAGTTTTAGGTAAGTGCAAACATAATACAAGCCCACAAAAAACAAAACTTATAACGTATTCATTTGCAAACACCTACATAGATCTCTTAGCAGCAAAGCAAACCTATTTTAAAAAGAATTTTATATATACGCACTGAACAAAATCTTGTTACATTGAACAAAAGAACTACGTTTCTTGTTTTTTGTATTTGAAACACAATTTTACTATTTCAATGTCAAGGAAATATATTTTTACGGTTACAAGTATTTTTACTTGTAATGTGAAAGATCAAAGTAATTGTTATTGTTGTATGTAATTGTATTTTTCATGGCAGTTTCAAAATTTGCTCAAGACCTATCTAGATTTGTTTTCTTTTTTGTCTTTATTTTCTAAATGGTATCGAAAAAAAAAACATCATAATAAAGTGAATAGGCAGGGACAGGTGATAATTAGTTGAATTTTCAAAATTTTATTTTCATATTATTCAAAAAACTGCAGTTGGTAAATTGCATATTACCAAGTTGACAAGAATATCTCTTATAAGAATTATTTTTTTTTGCCAGAATCTCCATCGACATTTTTAAAATTAAAATATAAAAACAAGTACTATGTATACATATTTATTTATTTTTGATTTTAATGTTATAATGTTTATTTATTTATAATTCGTTTAATACTAAGGTTAACAATTCTTAATATATACTTAAAATCTAACAAATTAAAATAGACTGTTGAAAATATTAATTTGCAATTTATACTTTTTATATTATCATTTAGTGAATTAATACAAGAGTAAAATTTATTATAGATGTCAATTAATTGATTTAAGGGGCTATGTACACCATACTTTGATCTGCTAAAATTAGTATTCAATGGTTTCTGAAGTCTTATACTTGAACGACTAAAACTAAAGTTTAAACTACCAAGAACTGATAGTGATGAAATTTGTCCGTTTATTATTCCAACAATAAAACAAAACTACAAGTACATCCTATGATTTGTCAAAGAAGGAAGATTTATGAGAAAAAGTCTTTGTGAATAAGGCGGTAATGTATGACTATCATGAAACCACGAAAGGGATCGTAGACAAAAACGCAAAAATGTTTTCTTCGATTCTTGTGACGTGTACGGGGTAGTAAGGTGACCATACCGTACAACCATATTCCAGGAATGGTTTCACAAATGAAACAAAAAGTAATTTTAAAACATATGGATCACGGAAATCACGGCCATATCTCTTAATAAAACCCAGAACTCTATTTGCTTTTTTAACTATGAAGTTAATATGTTCATTAAATGTTAGTTTCGAATCTAAGACAGCACCCAAGTCAGAAAATACATATACTCTACTTAAAGAACAAGAATCAAACATGTAACTAAAAACGATTGGAACTTTTTTGAGTGTAAAACTCATGGTTTTTCATTTGTCAACATTTAAAACAAGACAATTATTATTGCACCATTCCCTGAATAATATTAAGTCTTCTTGCAAGAGAAGACAGTCAGATGTAGAGTTAATATTTTTAAAAATTTTAATGTCGTCAGCATATATTAGGACAGACGAATTTTGAATGATCGAAACCAAGTCCTTTATAAATAAAACAAATAGAATAGGACCAAGGTGACTACCCTGGGGGACACCAGAATTCACAACAAATGAACTTGAACACTCATTACGAAATTTAACACTATAACGTCTATCTTGCAAATATGAGGAGATCCAGTTTATGAAACAGTCGATAAAACCTTGCTGTGATAGTTTTAAAAGTAATTTTTTATGACACAATTTATCAAAGGCCTTGCTGAAATCAGTAAAGATACATGCGTCTGATCTGTACTGATGTCTTTTAATAGTTTTTGAAAACTGTTGTCAATTGCTATGAAAAAGTTTCAAAAATGCATTAATCAATTTTCTATGCATGTGAGAGTTGCGTGATGGCTATTAAAGGTTCTCATCGATTCTTTGTGAATTATTAATTATGGTTACCATATAAGACGGAAAAAAAGGTTGGTTCCATACACTTGGCAAACGGCAAGGTGAATGAATAGACCAGAAATAATTTGTGACGCAATTTGTTGCCTTTTTCTCGTTAGTTTGGTAATATCGTCTTCCAGTTTGTTAATTATCTACAGACACTGTAATCCAAACTCCTTTAAAGGGCAAATTGATTTGGTACTTAACCAAGGTGGTTTCCTATAGAAAAATTTCATATTTTTGTGATCCCATACAAGAGTGTTTCCTGCTTTAAAGTTTTATGTACCTGCATAGGTGTATGAAAAGTTATAAAAATGTTTAAATATATTTGGTTTAGGACAATTTGATATACAAAATGCTCAAAATGAACTTTGTATAATTTTGAAATAAACAGACAAAATAAAAATTCTAAAATGAAAATTTTCTTGTTATAAAATATTTGTATCCTTTTAAGTATATTTTAAGTCTTAAAACGTTAAATCTACATTGTGCATTAATTCTGAACATTGAAAGGTTAACCTAAAGATTTTCTACTTTTCTACTCGTTATTTGAACACTATAATATGATACACATAAAAATTCATGTTACTTTAAAAATAATCATCATCAAAAAAGATCATGCCTTCGTTTCACCTATATATATATTTATATCAGACAAATAAAGTGTTAGGCAATCTTACACGAAATTCATAATTTTCATAATAATATTTACATTCCATCATTTCCACACAACCTGTCAGGTGTTAACCAATTTAATGGTTTGGAATCTGTCCAATAAATATAGCAGTAATGAATTGTAAGACACAAAGAATCCACTTAACTGAAACAAAAACGAAACAATTACTGAGGTGTCGAAAGGATCATTTATATAATATTTGTACCATTCCGTTCATACTTGATACTATACAGAAAACAACTTCCTTCTTTATTTTATATATGTATAAGGGCCACTATATCAACACCTTATAATGTACTAACACCTAACGAATATTCTGATGAGGACTATTTTTGTCGACATCCCTGGTTTTATCTATTTTAACAAAAGCAGACATTTTTATTGAAGAATCACATCACTATAATACTATGCTTCAGGTATTAAAACTGCATGTTGGTCCATTGAATCGATCTCGTCTCTCAACTAATTTAATTACACATGCGTGCTAATGCGTCATCGGTGAGCGACCTAGCTAAAACAGACTGATGCTGCTTATATTTAGAAAATTGTTCTACGTTATGACTTCACAGATGATCACACAAAATTTAAATCATTCGTTGAATTATCCGGGAGAGGAAAAATATTCAATTTGCGTGGATAGTTATAAATTAGGAAATTATTTCTTTTGCATCCAGAAAATCTATACATTTATCTAATTTTATTTCATAATAAGGAATAGACAAATCTTAAATTTTTCTGGCGCCATTGACATTAAAAAAAATTATTTTATTTTAAAACCTTTGCTCGTAATTACATGCATATGTACGTAGCTACACAAATTCATTACGTCGTATAAGACATTTATTTTTAAACCTCAAGTTCCTTGCTATAGGTAGTGCAACATACATTTTGCACTATAAGAATATAAAAATATCTGAATGATTCCGCACTGAATTTTCGATGCACAACAGATAATTTGAATTTTGGCAAACAGTTTTCTTAGATGAAAGTGGAACGTTACCAATCTGTAGGTAAGCAAAGAATTATAAATTACGACTTTCTATTAAATTGCCATTAAGCTACCTTTTTGATATTTTTGGTTATATGAACAAATTTTAAATATGTTTTTAAACAATTGCCAGGTCTAAATGAACAAAAGAAAGTTTTTTGTAAGAGCTATCAATAGCTGACAATATTTATATAATAAAAAACAATGTTCATTCTTTTGTTTTTGATAGGTCCAAAGTTGTTGGAGAAAAACAGAGTATTTATTATTACATTTTAAGTTCTCCGAAATTACAACTGATTTGATATGGCGAAAATAAAGAAAAAAACATTTATGTATTTATATCATATTTGGACTTTAATAAAGTTTCCAAATGGTTTGCCATGGGACCACAAGAAATAATATTAAAAAACAGTTACATTAGGCATTGTATGCACCAGATACAAATTCTTTTGAGCAGTTATCTATAAATAATCTTTGATAACTGCTTCAAAATTCATTTTGCAAAATGTAAAATGAAGTTTCGATATTGTAAAAGAATGTGTATATTTATTTTCTCTCTTATATAGACCAAACAATTAAATCATATACATATGTACACCAAATTAAAATAAACACGTATACGCCCAAGTGTGCCTTCTTCAGAAAAACTATATAATGTGATACACCTTTTTTTATTCTTATTCTTATTCTTATTCTTATTCTTATTCTTATTCTTATTCTTATTCTTATTCTTATTCTTATTCTTATTCTTATTCTTATTCGTATTCTTATTCTTTTTCTTATTCTTATTCTTATTCTTATTCTTATTCTTATTCTTATTCTTATTCTTATTCTTATTCTTATTCTTATTTTTATTCTTATTCTTATTCTTATTCTTATTCTTATTCTTATTTTTATTCTTATTCTTATTCTTATTCTTATTCTTATTCTTATTCTTATTCTTATTCTTATTCTTATTCTTATTTTTATTCTTATTCTTATTCTTATTCTTATTCTTATTCTTATTTTTATTCTTATTCTTATTCTTATTCTTATTCTTATTCTTATTCTTATTCTTATTCTTATTCTTATTCTTATTCTTATTCTTATTCTTATTCTTATTCTTATTCTTATTCTTATTATTGGATTGTCATGACAGAGGTCTTGGGTTCGATCCCTGCCTATGCCATCTAAAGTTTTTTTTCACGGGTACTGCCTCTTGCGAGGAATTGACAAATTCTCCAAGAGTAATTCTTGTCATGAAAAGTGCTTTCTCAAATTTGCCGTTCGGATTCGGCTTTAAAACTGTATGTCCCCTCCATCCCTGACAATAGTACTCGCACACAGGAATGGTTGAAAGTTGTAAGTCACTAGGCCCTAGTTCTCAGCGGACTGTTACGCCACCCAATTATTATTAAATTATTATTACCTATTCTTATCGCGAGCAAATATTGTTTCAGCTTCTAATTATATAATAGATATAATAGAATAGATTCAATATAATGATCATGCTAAGATATGCTCCCTGAACTACTTCACCCATTTTTATCATTCCCAACAAAAAACATTTTCAGTTTTTGAAAATGTCCAAGTTCAATTCGAAAGATTACACTACTGGTGAATATCTATGTATGATTTTTTTTGTAATTTTACTCCGAAATAACAAAATAAATCTACATAAACTTACAAGAATTCTGTTTCTTTGGGCTAAGAAGACAATAGAGTAGTAAAGCCCTCTATCAAAGCAGAAGCATGGACTATGACAAAAGCGGATGAAAGCACCTTGGGCCATTTCGAGCAATAAGTTCTTTGCGTGATCTACGGACCCGTATGCATTGAAGGTGAGTCGAGGAAGAGATGGAAAGACGAACTGTACGGGCAGTAAAGCAACGTACACTTAGCCAAAAGGATAAAAGTCCCAACGACTGAAGTCACATAGAGCGCATAGAAACCAATGCTCCGGCCTCAACTTGGGATGCGCAACTGGAAAAATCTATCTAAGGACTTAGATGAACAAGTTTGTTGGGTGAGGCCCTAGTTCACACAGGACTGTAGCACCACCTTAAGAAAGTAATCTTACAAATATAAGAAATAAAAATATTTATATATTTAGAATACTTTTCGTCAAACTAGAAGTTTAATGAAATTTAAATAAAACACAAATCTAAAAATGTATAGTAGAAAAAAGATTACGTATCTCATATAAATCGTATCTTAATTGCTTTCAACTCTCGCAAATGTATGCTTATTTTAATTTTTTTATTTATTTATTTCAATAAAATTATCTCAAAGCCGTAAATCTTTTATCAACCATTTAAAAATACGTTGTCAGAATATGAAACGACCATTAACAAAAATAACTAAACCTATATATTTTCACGTACACAAAAATGTTTTTATTTTTATTTTAATAAAAAACTGCACGCTTTTAAAATGTCTTAAACAAATATTTTAGAACCTATTAGATATTCACGTATATTTTTTTTATTTGCAACTACATCACCACGTGGATATATGTAGATATGCCACACATACATATAAACAAACCAATTCATTACACACATCTAAGAATACTTTGTATACATATGTTATGTATGTATTATAAATACATTCTTGTTGTGCCGCTGAAACAAATCATTTACTCGTATTTTTCTCTGGTCCCATAACAAACAATATTTTTTTTTAAACATTTTTGAAACATCTCCAAAATAATTCTGTCATGATATTTAATAATTATTTATATAAAACAAAATTTTTCAATTAATTTTTAAGAATATTTTTGAATTATGTGTACAAATGTCACGATGTTTACGAGTATTATTTATAACACAAAGCACCTGCAAATAATCAGGGGTTGTTTTGTAAAAATACGTACATATAGTATATTGTTTTTTTGAAGCTATTTTTTGATATATAAGAAAAAAGCATTTAAAATAAAAACAAAACAGACAAGTTGTTTTTTTTTTCATGGCATGTTTGAATAAGTCACTAAAGACATGGTCAAATTTTCTTAATATAAATTTCTTAGAAACACAAAGAAAAAACATCAGTTCCTATTCAGAACATGCAGCAATTGAAAAAGTTACTTTCAGCTTAGATTGACTGATGAATGAGATCACACAATCACAAAACAAAATCTTCTTGAAAATTATGGCAGGTTCTGATAGCTCTTGCATATATAATTTACTGTTTTTGAAGACTTATAGTTTTCCCCTTATAATTTGTATGTATCTTTTTTTGGAAATCCATTTTTATCGATGTGATTATTTTATTATGTATTCAAAATTGTTAGAGAAAAAAGAGTGTTGTCTTGGATTTACGAAATAATTTCAAAAGGATTCATAATTAATAGTCAAAGTCAAAAAGATCATAACGAAAAATAAAAAAAAAAAAACGCTCAAATCTCACAAAGAATAATAAAAACCAAGTGACATGAGATATTTTATATGGCTGTCACTAAATTAATATCTAAAATAGTTTTTATTAATATACTATTTATATTTATTTTAACACAAATTTTTTATTATTTTGCACTTTTGATCATGGTCTTATGCATTCCTAAATATTTATAAATATGTACATACATACATACATAATTTAAGGATATAAATAATGTTTATGTAATAACATACAAATTAAACTCAAATTATAAGAACATGCATACCATCCAACCATATCAATGACCTCTTGATTAAACCAAAGTTATTACCTACCTTCCATTTGTTTATGCCAAATTGTTAAAGAAACGGATATTACTCGTTTAGTGTATTAGTTCATTTTTATGCAAAATAGGATTTTTATAAATGCTAAGAGTATAATAATAAAGAAAATACCTCTCGTATGTTGGTGTTTCATTATAATTGTAAACTGAATGCAATGAATGTATGACGCAAATCATTTGAATCATTTTCATTGGAATCTAAATAGAAAACAAACGAAAAAAACAAAAATTCACTAAAACATTTAGGAACAAATCACAGAGAAATAAGAATTGTTTTTGTTTTAAAAAACAGGGTCGCATCGGCTGTGAGCGAATACAAATATTTTGTTTAATCTACTTAATACCATCATTAAATAATAACTATAAAAATAAGAATAACAACTTAAATGAAAAAAATTCTCACAACTTGTTGTTATATTTACTTACAACTTTTAAATCCTTTTTGACTTCATAATTATACAGGGTCCGGCAAAAAGATCTCCCATACTTTAAAAGGCAATGACAAATAAATAAACAATTTAACAGAAAAATTTCATTGAATTTTTTAAATTAAAACTATGCCATTTTACAATAAATAAAATAATTACTTAGTTTTAAACATTATATCCGTTAAATATTGTCCTCTATTATTAATACATTTACGAAGCCTTTCCCGGAAGTTTTAAATTGCTCGTCGAGTCATTTGTGGTGTAATGGCTGACACTTCCTGAGTGATTGCCTCCTTAAGTGCTTCCAAAGATGTTGGGCGATGAGTGTAGACTTGGGCCTTTAAATGTCCCCAAAGAAAAAAAATTCACAAGGTGATAAATCGGGGGACCTTGGTGGCCAGGTAATGTCTCCTCGTAAAGAAAGAAGATGCCCTGAAAACATCTCTCTCAAAATGGTTAGTGAACGCCGTGAAGTGTGTGCTGTGGCTCCATCTTGTTGGAACCAGACTTCTTTGTGGTCCCTAGTAAACTGATTTAAATTTGGTTGGAGGAAGGTCTCAATCATGCGACATTAGCGATCCGCATTAACTGTAACTTTTTGCCCATTTTCTTCGAAAAAATACGGACCTAACACACCAAATTCACCAACAGCACACCAAACTGTCACATAAGGGCTGTGAAGTGGTCGTTGATGAATTTCTTGAGGGTTTTCTGCTGCCCAGTATAGGAAATTTTGTTTATTTACAGTACCCGATAAATGGAAATGGGCCTCGTCAGACGAAATTAAAACAGCACCAACGGGAATATTTTGAAGAATGTCTTCACAAACAGCTTGTGCGATCATCATTTTGTAGGGATGCATATGAAGATGTGTGTGCAAAATTCGTCTTACACTCCTATCACACAATGCAAGGGCAGCTGCATGTTTAAGTGCTGAACGCCTCGGAGATTGCTGGATAGACGCACTTACACTCGCCACATTATCCGGCGTTGTTGCGGCTAAAGGTCGGCCAGACGATTTTCTCTTTTTAGCGCAGAACCCGTTGCTCTATAAAGTTTGATAACCAAACTTGAATTGTTTTTCTATCCGGAACAGGATCATGTCGTCCAAATTGAAATCGAATGCGAAATGCTCGCTGAGTAGGTAGTAATCGCAGAACCACCATTACGATTATATTCCTCTACGACAAATGCGCGATGCTCAACGTACCACGCCATTATGATAACTAAAAACGGCACGTAGACCTCTATCTATCTATACCCGGAATACCATTTTATCTATAAAAAGCTTTAAATATAAACGTCTTAAAATACGGGAGGTTTTTTTGCCGCACCCTGTACAACACAAATAAGGCCCCATTTTAAGTTAAATCCGAACCTGTTTTAAATCATCACCTAATCAAATGTGGACAAAATAACAAGTAGCGGATGATATGTACATATAAGTTAGCTATACATTTAATTAAATATTGTTTAACGTTAATAGCTTTTTTTCATAATACAATACATACACATCCATACGTACAATTCTGTTTATCTTACTTATCAAGGTGATTTATTTTGATTGCCAAAGCGGATATAGAAGTGCTAAACTATATATAAATTTACCGATCGTGGCATTATATATTATGTTATTTAGTTTATACCTAAAACTAAAGATTATATTTAGGAAAATTATTTTCTTTTAAATCGTTGAATGAATAAAAACATATATGTTTATTTGAAAAAATCTTAATTCTTTTTCTTTAGATGGAATAAAGGTAAAGGTAAACTGAGCAGTGAGCAGTGAGCATCTAACCGATATTTCAAAAAGTCCTGAAAGAAAAGCGGCATGCATCTTAAATGTTAGTTTATTAATTTGTTTTTGTTTAAATTTAAATGATTTAGGATATTAATATAAAGTTACTTATTCTTCTTTTATTATTGTATCAATATCACATAGGAAAAAAGTTGTTCAAATTATTCAACATTTGAGCTATTTAACAGTTTCTTTATTATTCTGTCAAAATAGTTTGACATCATTAAAAGTTTTCAACAATTAATTGGCGGACATTTGCAAAACATTGTTTCAAGTAAAATAAACCATTCCAAGAAAATACCATACCAAAAATGTAGAATGTAGAAATGTCAGTAATGTAGAATAATAGGTAGTGCAGTATATAGCCTCTTACGAAGTAGATATTAGGAAAGGTAGTTTATAAATTATAACATATTCATAGTTCATTCAGAACACACCTTTTTCCAAACTAATCTTAAAAAATGTTATGTATTACTAATACGAGTATTAGCCAGAGTTGCCACATTATCTCGCCGGTATTATTTCATTACGTAGAATTCAGGATACATTTATAAAAATCCTGTTTTTCAAAATCATTTATTTTATTCATTTACTATGCATGTGTTTTAAATTTGTACAACCAACCTTATGCAAAATTCCAGTCTGAAGGCAAATAAAGCCCCGTGTGAATAGCCCAATTCAATTTAACACTTTTTTCAATGTAGGAAAATTTATAAATGTTTGCTATTTTATTTATGTTAAGTTTGTACTTTATAAAACGAAAAATCTTTAAATACATGAAATTGGTCTTGTTGATGTATAATAATCATTGCCAATATGTGTGGTGGTAATATTTCATCAATGATCAATCATTAACAAAAACTGTCTTAAATTATTTCCTATACAAACATATTGATAGTGTGTTCCAGCGTCTAGCTATTTATTATTTTTTTTTTTAATATGACGGGGAACCCCATTCCTAATATTTATGTTAGTATTTGAAGATATGACTAAACATAAGTCTAAGACTACGATAAAGATATGCACTAAAGCTTTACACAAAAAAAAGCATATAAAGAAATTGACGATGATGTGACCTTTTAATTTTGTATAAATTGAAAGGTGTGACATTTGACCTTGTTTATTACATATTAATTTTCTATATATATACATATATGGTACATGCCTGCAAGTAATTTGGCTCACTAAAAAAAAATCTATAAATCAAAATACGTTTTTTCCAAGAACTCTAGAAGTTCTTATTAAAAAAATACGCTTCCCATCAGTCTTTGTGGTTATACTTATCAGAATTCTGCGTTTTCTAAGAAATAAAAATGTATTTCTATAAAAAAACAAAAACCTCCAAACAAATACTCATCCAGATGCTACAGAATTAAATGATTTATTTTTAAATGTCAATAGTACCGACAAAAAACAATCTCAACGTTATTTTACTTTATTTTGTTTTACTTTTTGTATGTTATTTTCTTGCAAAAGAAGAAAATGTAAACAACATTTTATTTTTATAATGAATGATCATTATTTAAAACTTATGTTTGCATTGTTTTTTATAAATGTATATATCTGCATAGGTTTATTTTTACAAATTATTTTCTAATTTCCTTGAGAACAAGCATCCAACATCATGTTTTCCTTTGATTTATTATTAAGTTTGAGTAATAATGTTGAAACATACTCCTGCCACAAATTGACTAGGTATTAAATATGGACGTAATTAACAAAATATAAATAGGTACCCGTATATGTAATTGTAAACAATCTATTTTAATAAACCTCTTTTTTAGACTGTGACGTTAATTGTCATAAGAAATGTGAAAAATTAACGGCTAATTTATGTGGTGTGAATCAAAAACTAATAGTGGAAGCTCTAGCATGTGTTAAAAGAGGTATGCAAATGTTATATATTTTTTTATATTATTTATTTAATTTCTTTTGTTTTGTATAAAAAAAATGTTTGAAAATGTTGATGAGAATATTCAAAATAAGAAATTTGAAATCATAGGGAGAAAGTCTTTAAGTAAATTGAGTGTTGTTCATGATGCAATATATTGGCATGACTAAGAGTAGCCAAAATGGCTTAGATTGTACAATATCGTTTTTGAAAATGAATTGCTTTGTACTAAATAACCATGTATAGCTTTTTATAAAATAATTGTAAATTGCATTCATTGAAGATTAACCAATGGCGTCGTGGTTCAAAATATAAAAGCTGATTGGGAAGTCCAAATTTATTGCTGAATTTATTTTCATATTTGAATAGTAAGACAATGAATCAAACATTCAACGAAATATTGGTTCTATTGCATTCAATACATTCATTCTCAATACAAATACATCCAGTCATAATATTCTCAATGTAAATTCTTAAATTATTTCCGTCTTTGGGTTACTTTGGCCACGACCCGAAAAAAATACTAGAATACAATAGAATTTTGGAGCCTGAAAAGTTTTGCGTTTATAAGAATAGCCGTCCTTATTAACACACAAAATTAAAACATTTTTAATTATTTGTGGTTATTATAGTCCATTGTTAGAAATTTAATATTTACCAATCATAATTCATTTACATCAACCGAATAAGTTTGAAACTAAAAACACAAGTATGGTGTTAACTTAAGAACTTACTTTATTTGTCTGCTGGATGAATTAATAAAAAACACGATTTAATGAAGAGACGTCCTTTGGCTCCAGGGTGGCTTAATATGTTCTATAATTTTAAATTTTTCATCTAGTATCAGGTACACACATGTTTCCCAGAATTGCAACTATAAAAACCTTTGTTTTAAACTTAGAAAAGATTCTCAAATAAATGTTGAACCATTTTCAAATTCTGCAACAGACAACTTAAATACAAATTTTTAATTATATATTACATTATTTAAAAACATCACGTGTAGCCCCTAAAATGTATTATTTAAGTTTTAGTGGAATAAGATCGTAAAATAAATTAAAATAAATAATTTGTAATGAAATTTTTTTTTAATAAGATTAAATTAAACTTTTATTAATAAATATTTTATTACTATTTCGTTATTTTATAATAATTTGTATAAATATCTTAGGAGCACGAGAAACTAGAGATTCACCATGTTCCCCTCTAAGCATGAACCCAGCTTTCAAAATTGAAACGAACGACGATGGTATTTTTTTTAAATAATTTATAAATATTTTTGTACACACAATTTTCATTTTTATGTCATGTTTGCAAGTGAAGACAAATAACAACAGCTTATATATGACGTGGTATCTTTTTTCGTTTTATTTCTAAAAATAAAATTTAAATAATACTTTTTAATTCACTAACAAGTTATGTAAAATTAATTTATTTATATAAACGAAAAAGTTACACTCAGATATATAAACTGTTAAAAAACGAATATTTAAATTTTAGTTCTATGTTTTACATGTTACTTTTGTGTTTAATTATTTTTCTTTTTATTTGTTTAGAAACTTCGTACACTTACTTACAATTCCAAAAAACAGGACGAATAACAGCTCCGGCCACAACAATACCTAGATTTAAGAAATATTCTGTTGAAGATTTTAATTTCCTTGCAGTACTTGGAAAAGGCAGTTTTGGAAAGGTAAAAAAGTATATTACATATAAACTAATAAAACAAAATTATAATGTATTAAATTATATTTAATAAAGGTCCTTTTAGCGGAGCTGCGAAATACAGACTTTTATTATGCAGTTAAATGCTTAAAAAAAGACGTCGTTCTTGAAGACGATGATGTTGAATGCACTCTTATAGAACGTAAGGTCTTGGCTTTGGGAACAAAACATCCATATTTGTGTCATTTGTTTTGTACATTTCAAACTGAGGTGAGTTTTTTCCTTTAAAATAATTGATATTTTTTCGGTGATAAATATTTACGGGTGTTTTTTTTTAGTGTGGTTTTCAAGAAGAAATAAGATGCACGTAGTTTAATTTTATGGCCAAAAATTTTACTTTATTATTTGTTTGCCATTATGTTTTATAAATGATTTTGGACTAATAGCCGCCGTGTCTGACTCGAATAAATTCCAGTCGAGATTCCCATTTCCACGAAGATGCGAGATAATGCGCTCACAAAAAGTTTCCTTCAATAAATTGATTGTTTCGTTGGCTACATGACATGTAGTGCCGTAGGTATTGTTGAAACCAAAGGTCATCCACATCAACATCTTTCATTTTTCCTCCACGAAAAAGTCATTAATCATGACTCTATAGCGTTCCCAATTGACTGAAATACATGAAAAGCTTCATTTTCGAAAAAAAATATGGACCAATTTTTTATTCTGCCCATAGAGCACACCCAACATCGACTTTTTGAGAATGAAACGTCACGTCGACCTATCAATGGGGAGTATGGTAATTTCAAATACGACAATTTTGCTCATTAAATTACTCATTCAAACAAAAATGAGCTTCATCGCTGAACAACATCGGGATCGATGGCCATGTAGTTCTGGGCCCATTCACCGAACGTGCGACGCTCTTGATGGGCGTTCGGCTTCAATTCTTGGACGAGTTGAATTTTGTAGGCCTACAAAGCAAGATCCTTCCTCAAAATCTTCCATTAAGGGGATGGGCACAGATACAATAGAGCAGCAATAGAGCCTTGGGTGAGCACTGTACGGCGGAGCGGCGGCGGCGGCGTCTCTTAGGATGCTCATAATCCACTAGAGTAAACGTGGTACGAAACTGATTAATAGTTGCTCGAATTACCAGCTAATTACCAAAAGGTAATTAGAAGATCAGCTACAAAGATGGAAGGAGCACTTTTGTGCGCTGCTAAATGACGACCAGAATGCAGAATTGAATTCACAATTGAACAACATGCGCAGATCTTCTATTGGTATTGACACCAGTCCCCCAACAAGTGCAGAGATAAGTAATGCGATACATCTTCTAAAGAAAAACAAAGCAGCTGGACTTGATGGTATTCCCGCAGAATTCCTAAAAGCAGACCCTGAGGCAGCTTCCCGTATTTTGCTTAAACTCGTGCAGGCTGTCTGGGAGAGTGAAACTTCCCCAAGGGACTGGAAGGATAGAGTTATTGTAAACTTACCAAAGAAAGGAAACCTCAAAAATTGTAATAACTGGCGTGGTATCACAGTTCTGTCCGTTTTTCCGAAGTTAATGGCAACTATTATTCTCGAGAGGATTAAGTCCAGGATCGAGTCTACTCTCAATAGGCACCAAGCGGGGTTTCGTAGTGGTCGATCGTGCGTCGATCACATCAACACCTTGCGAATCATACTCGAACAATCATCTGAGTACCAATCACCGCTGTACCTAATGTTTGTAGATTTTGAGAAGGCGTTTGATCGGGTCAATCGTGAATGCATCTGGAGATCGCTTATTGCGCGAGGAATCCCTGAGAAAATTGTTGCTGTTATTAAAGAATCGTACAACAACGCAAGGTGTTTTGTTTTGCACAATGGACAGCTTACCGACTCCTTCGATGTGCGTCAAGGAGTGAGACAAGGAGATGTCTTGTCACCAATTCTGTTTTTGCTGGCGATTGACGATGTGATGACTGCCACGGTGGGTACAAATGAAAGACACGGTATCCAATGGAGTCTGTTTGACAAGCTTAGCCACATAGATTATGCTGACGATATATGTCTCATGGCAAACAACACGGTAGGCTTAAATCAGATGTGTCATTCGCTGCAATTGAATGGAGAGGTGGCTGGCTTAAGGATTAACACAAATAAGACCAAAGTAATGACCACGGGCCAAAGCACACAAGTTATTCTAAGGCAGGGGACCATAGAGGAGGTCGAGCAGTTTAATTATCTGGTTTTGAAAGAAGCTCGGTCTCAAGGAATTCAATCGTGGCCACAGCTGAGGTCAGTTGCGGTGAATCGCGATAGGTGGAAGGATCTTGTTGCTGCCCTATGCTCCAGGAGGAGTTAAAGCGCTGCTTAACTTGCAGCCGGACAACATATATATATAATTGAAGTTGGTGCAATGATTCAAACCCGACCAGAGATACATACATCAAGTTCGACTTGTATTGACATTTAATAAGTTAATGGTATGCTCCTCTCAAACAACAACATTTTTTTGTTTATTTTGTTTGTATTTTTTTTTGTAATTGGACAAAAATTACTCTTAATATTTATGGAAATTTTAAATATTTGACAATGTCTTAACTGAAACTTGTTTTGCTATACTTCACGTTAATAGCTGCATAGTATATTATTTATCTATGGTAGTTTTGTTCAATTTTAAGGAAAAGACAACCGGCGGCGTTTTTGATGACTTAAAAAGAACTATATTTCATATTAGTTAAACCTAACATAGAAAGAATAATTTGTTAAATATAAATAGCATATAATATACATATATGTATGTATGTACAGTAAAAAAATACAATAAGGGTTGTATGATATACAACCAATTTTAAACAAATAGGAAATAAACAATTTCAACAAGTTTCAGTACTACAAAAGTTAAAAATGAAAGTCTAGCAACAAGTCTGTCATGCAACTACAAGTAAACCGTTTTTCAACATGTTACAGAAACGACTCTAATTTTCAGTTCCTGCAAAGCAGAAATTTGCCATGCTCAAAGATGCTATAAAACGATAACGCAAATTTATCGTCTACCACCCCGGAAACCTTGATAGGGATTTTGAAAATCATTCTTTTAAAGCGGGCCTAGACTATCAATATTATTGTGCAATATTTGATGTTGCACAATATTATTGAGAGTCTAGGGCTCATATTGAAGGGTTGTGCAATATATTGTATAAAATCAAAATCCTTTTGATATTTATTGTGCAACCAAATTTACCAGTCAATAATATTGTGTAATATATTGTTCAATAATATTGATAGTCTAGGGACCGCTAAGGAAGCTCTCTTTCCTTCAACAACAACAACTATGCTTTCGCAGATTTAATTGAAACTGTTACCGGAATCATATTACGGCTCATGTCCTGATACGAAATTTCATTGAACTTCAATTTTAAAGCTTCGGATTACCAAACACATCTATATTGAGAAGATAAAAATCTATCTTAAGAGCTAACTAAATACAACGGCTGAATGGTTTCAAACTAAATATAAACATATTATTGTCTTACCTTACATGCACGTGGAAATTAAAAATGTTATTTTCTCTTGTTTTTATATTTCAGAGTCATTTGTTTTTTGTTATGGAGTACCTGAATGGCGGTGATCTCATGTTCCACATACAGGAAAGTGGAAGATTTCCTGAAGACAGAGCTCGATTTTATGGAGCGGAAATTATATCGGGACTAAAGTTTTTACATAAGAAGGGAATAATTTACAGGTAAAATGTTTCTTTTAAAACATTTATAATAAAAAAATGTTTTTTTTTTTTGCTTCAACAAATACAAAATTACAGAGATCTTAAATTGGACAATGTCTTGTTGGATTTCGATGGGCATGTCCGTATTGCAGATTTTGGCATGTGTAAACTCCAAATATATTTAGATAAGACAGCGGACAGTTTTTGTGGCACTCCAGATTATATGGCGCCTGAAATAATTAAGGTATTATATTAAAATTCGATTATGATAAATACTTATATTTATAAAAATAGAATAAATTGGCTAGTTTATGATGCTAAGATGTCTGAGAATTTTTTTCAATCAGTTTGGCAGAACAAAAGAATTCAATAAAATAGTGGTAGATATGCACAAAAAAAACAAAAAACATTGTTAGAAGAGCTATCACTAACTATGATAAAAAATGACAATTCGCGATATTTCAATCCATTTTATAAAAGTCCCAGAAGCATACCTTTTCTTGGTCGCCTTATTTTAAAAGTCACAATGACGTTTTAATTGTATCCATAAAATCCTTGGAGTATTTTAATTGTGTAAATCATTTATTAAATGGTGAACCTTTACAGTGTTTTACATCATTGCTTGAATATCCTTATTTACACTGGTCGACAAGTTTTTTTACTAGGAATAAAATTACACTTTTTCAATGGGTTTTGGTGGCCTTAAGTCAAACCCGACTTAAAAATGAATGTATCACGTCAGGTTTTTAATATGGTACATTTTAAAATTCGAAATAGATGTACGTCTAAATTTATGAAGTAGCTTTTTTTCAATAGAATTCGTGATGGTTTTCAAAATCTGTAATCCCTTTCTTCAATGTTCAGTTGAAATATCTATATATCTTCATAAGTTGTTAGATTTCACCTGCCTTACAAAAATCTGAAAAAAACGCTGAATCATTTATTCTAAATCAGTTTTCATCATGTCAATAAAGAAATAAAACGATTTTTCACATAAAATGGCAAAACCTATTGAAAGTTTTGCTCTTGTAACGAATCTGTTGTCTAAAAAATTCTGTTATATCAAGTTTTTGAAACGTATTGAAAATATAAAAATATTGTTCAAATCGAGTATTTTTAAAACTTGAGTAAATTGTTAAAAATAAAGTTTGGATTTAAACTAAGAATTCAAGAATGAAAAATAAGAATTTTCAAAAACTAAGTAAGATACTAGAATTATTTAAATTGTATTGCAAAATCATCATGCAATATATTGTTAAGAGATATTTTGACTAAGCCTTAAAAACCTCGTTTTTGGTTGTTTTTAGCATTATACAAGGTGTATTTTACAAATCTGATGTAATGGAAAAATTTAAAGGCAGGATTCGAATTTAAGACGTATTAATTTCTAAAAAAATATTGTTTTGTTTATGGGAGAATGAGAAATCTAGAAAGATCTTAGAAATATAAACTGATTAAATAATAAATTGATTTTAATTTGTATTATTCAAATCAAACAGGGTGACAAATATAATCAAAATGTCGACTGGTGGTCATTTGGAGTTTTGCTGTATGAAATGTTAATTGGACAATCACCATTTAGTGGATGTGATGAGGATGAACTATTCTGGTCAATATGTAATGAAATACCATGGTTTCCAGTTTATATAACCCACGAGGCAACAAGCATTTTAAAAGGCGTGAGTATTTTTTCCTTTAGTGTTCAATAAACGACATTAGTTTGTATGCCCATGAAAGTAAAAATTAAAATCAGACCAGCAAAAAATCAAATATGTAAATATACCAAGTTAGAGTTAATAGAAATTATATTAAAAAATTGTTCGATTTCATATTTTTTATTTAAAACAAACAAATGTAAACAAATAATGTATCCATATAGCATTTCCTGAAGTTTACAATTTGATTATAATAATGTGAAAACAAAATTATATATTCACTATAAATTAGATTAGATTTTTCGATTACGTCATAATGTAGTTTTCTAAATACAAATTTACGGGTGGCAGTTCTCTGAAATATAATTTTAAAGTTTCAAATGACTCAATTTTAATTTAGTTTGAAAGAGTAGGAGAATTCTTGTGTTAAAATGAGATAATATTTTCCATAGTGTTCGTATTTAAAAATGTATTCTTCCTCTCTTGAATAGTAATAAACATAAGAACATTGGGCTGTTTGATGTAAACCGGTACAGCGTCGTGAACACTGCCGCTCGAACACCACAACCTTCTGGGAAGGGGCAACGTTGATCCACAAAGGACTGCCATAAACGATCATCGGCCGGTATGAGGACCATGTAGCAAATAACTTTCACTCTGGGGTCAAGCCGACTGCTGTAAAACAACCGTTTCGTCAGACCAAAGGCTCCTCTGGCCCTGGTCACAGCAGCATTTATATGTATGTCGAAATATAAATACTGATCTTACCAGACACCGAAGTACTTCACTACGCTTTTACTCGTTGAAGATCAACGATGACCATCTTGTGTCAATTCTTGCCCGTAACCCTCGTGGCCTTAGCCGACACAGAACTAACTCAAACTTCTGGACTTTTATTTTCAGTTTCCAGTCGTCGCAATATTGCTGAATCTTATATCTAAATCAATCTGCAAGATAATTCTAATAACCTGAACCTTTCGGGTCGTTCTGTACGCAATTAGTTCGTCGCCGTACGCAATTGCCTTGGTTAGACTACCTATCAGATCGTTGGTGTAAATTCTGAAGAGAATCGGCGAATTCACCGCTTCCTGCTGAAGACCATTTTTAGAATGTTGTAGTAGAAGTTACATTGCCATTTTGTCAACAAACTTTCTACCGTTAAGCATATCATACAGCATATACAACATTGGTTTGCTTATACCAAGCCTGTTCAATTTTAAATAAAGACCCTCCAACCATACGGCGTCGAAAGTGATTTCCAAAGCAAGCAGAACAGCACCTGTGGGTTGTTTTTTTGATTTTTTGCAAAAACAACATATTTAGGCGCTGGAATGTCATGGCTTGCATCATGACCCTCCTTGAACTGTTATCTGGAATTATTTTGTTGTTCACAGCCCACTTAGTCATAGCCCTATTGATGATCTTCATCAATAGTCATTGAACCGCATGCAACTGTTGGTGAAGCCTGTCTCGTATTCCCATTTCCTGACATCATCTGGGCGTAGGAAAGTTTGGGATCTACGAATTTTTGTATGAGAGCCTGTCGAACTGATCGAGTTACTTCATCTTTTTGTCTGCGCTGTTTTTATACTTTCTTTTATACGGGTATACTGATGAGCTTTCCTAGAAGTTTGAGTATTACGGGTGAACTTTTTAAGGCGAGGAATGCAGCTGGCTATTTCTCTAGAGCATAAACCGTTAAAATAACAGTAGAAAACGGTTAGACAAGAAACCTTACGACGATGTTTGGGGCGATAATGGAACATTGAAAGCCTATAACCCTCTTGCCTGGACTTCACCATAGTGAAAGTCTTAACCCCTATAAATTCAAGATCATCACTGGCTTGTTGAGAGAGCTCAGCTTAGAGCACCTCCGATTCCGTGCAGGAACTTATGCTCTTCAGTAGAACCGTATACATTTTTTCACTTCGAGGCGTGAAACTGAAGAACTTAGCCGTGGCACCTCTTGTCCTACGCACTGGTTAAAAATAGCAAATTGAATTATGGTTTATTGTTTTGAATAGCTGCATTAGAATTTCTGTGCAAGTACGAACACAAATTGAACGCGAAATAAAAAATTAGTATTAAAATTTTGGTCGTTGATATTATTTTAATTAAGTTATGCTATTTAACTCATGCGAACATATTTAGTGCCTCTATATAAATGGTGATACAGTAATCCCCGCTTCGAAAATTTCCCGTATTAGTATCAAAGCTTTTTAGACGGTTAATTGAACCCCGCTTAGTTGAATTACTCGCTTAATTGATCTTAAAAATATTCTGCAGAAAAACTAAATACATGGACATTTTTCGGATAATTGGACTGACAAAAAATGATTGTGATTGAAAAAACCAAAACTCCAAGGTGTTTTGAAAATAAGGTTGTACCTTTGCAGTATTTCTGCAACAAAACTGCATGGATGACCCTACATTTATGGGCCCAAATTCTATGTAAATTTAACGAAGAAATGATAAAGCAGAACAGACAGATAATCCTTTTTGTCGACAATGCTGCCTGTCATAAGAAGTTGGACGATTTAAAAAATATAAACGTGAAGCTTGTACCCACAAATACAACGTCCATCATTCAACCCCTTGACCAAGGCATTATTCATTGTTTCAAAGCTTACTATCAACAAAATATAATAAGGAAACAAATTACAGCCATCAAACGTGGCAAGACTATCGAAGAATTTTCGAAGTCGATCACATCTTTGCAAGCAATGCACATAAGCAAACATTGTTTGTGGCTTATAACACCTTCTACTATAAGAAATTCTTGTTGAAATTTACATATAATTTCGAATATGGAAATTTGTATTTAATTTTGCCTTCCTCAATTAATTTATCAATTAACTTTTTGTTCTTTCACCAGGTAACAAATACTTTGCCAAATTAAAAAAACTGATATACTTTTATTGAATTAAAATTCAATAATTGTTATTGTCTGGAAATTCAAAGTTACCTTTGAATGTATTCTCATAAAACAATTAGTTCTATTAATCAGAATTCCATTTAGGAATTAGACATTAATAAAAAAACCCTATCCTCATCTCAATAGTTCTAGTAATCAATCATGAAAAGTAACATTTAATTTTAGACTTTCTCAATGTTGATTTTCATTGCTTTTTTTATAATAATACAAACTGAAACGACCTGTGGTGACTCTCACAAGATAAAATGAATAGTCAATGATAATAAATAAAAACCCCTATTTTCAATATTTTTAATATGGATATAGGCATTGCTTCAACATTTGAGCAAGGCTTAATTATTTTAATAGTAGTTAACTAATTAATTACACTAATTATACTTATTTTTCGAATTTTAAAGCTCTTGGAAAAAGACTATACGAGACGTGTTGGTTCACAATATAGTCCTGCTGGTGATATTTGTGATCATATATTTTTTAAAGATATCGACTGGGGACTTCTGGAAAAACGACAGCTTCCACCACCATTCAAACCTCAAGTGGTAAGACTATCATCTGCATAATACAACATTACACGCCTTGATTTTAGTATATACTTTACACTTAATATTTATAACATCTTTACAGAAACATCCATTGGATACCCAATATTTCGATAGAAGTTTTACAAGGGAAAGGGTGCGGCTTACACCTATTGACAAGGAAATTCTCCAGTCAATGGATCAGGAACAATTTCAAGGATTCTCTTATACAAATCCAAATGCAACTCTGGACTGAAGACTCCTTCATCAAAGTATTAAGTATTTTATTTTTCTTCATGTTCACTTGGTCCAGTACTACAGCATACAACAGAATGCGCAAAATAAATATCATCGGATAAATATTAAGAAACAAAACATACAAAGGAGATTTTGTTCGTATCTTATTTAAAATTTTACAACAAATTTTCAGTTTACTGGAAACATTAAAATCTAAATGTTTATAGAAAATAAAAAAAAAAACCATTATGAATTAGTTTTTAGATAAATAGTGTATCAATATATAATTATTGAGGCCAGCAGTAGATTTAGGTTTAAATATTAGTTTATTTCTTAATTTTTATTTATTTACATGACTTTTAAGGGCTAACGAGTAAAAAAGGCAAATTTTGACATGAACAATATTGTGAGACTATGTAATTGAAATCTTAATCTTAGCGTTTAAAAGTGCTAAAAACAATTTTAAATGTCAATGTCAAACCATGTCATTGTTTTTATACGAAGGTATATATATTTAAATAATAAGTTAAGATTACAATAATAATTTGGATGTTTTATTTTAAGTGGACATACACTACACTTCGCATTGGTATGTATTGTTAAGAATTGTTTTTACATGCATGTCATGCTAGCCAAACCTTAACGCATTTTACTATTATAAAGAGAAAGGATCAAGTAATATTGAAAAAAAAATCATTAATTTTAGCTTTTTCATTAACCAAGGCTTTTAAGAAATTTAACAGAGTTATGTACATATATTGTGTTTGAAAGAAAACGCTCTAGCATATTTGCACACGTGTAAACTCATAAGTAGTAAGTATAAAATTAATTTATTTTTGTTGTTAACAAACAAATTTTAAAATTCGATCTTAAGGGATCATGCATAAATGATATCAGTACATTTCACTGATTTGATAATTAACAAGTTATTTTATTAAAAGCTTAAATAAGTTAGAAATGAACCTATTACCCAATGAATTTCATCATCAGCTATATTTTGTTCCGTGAAACTAATTTGCTTCCCCTTATAATATTGAAACATTTTATTTCTAAAGTAATCATTTAAAACGTTGACTTGCTTTTTAAAGTCAAATATAAAAAAAAACCCAGTAAATGTTTTTTTTGTATTATCTCCTAATCTCCAAAAAAACCAAAACTACAATAATACTGATGTTGTTTAAGTTGAAAGAATATAAAGAAATATTTTTTTTTATTTTTGTTGCGATAAGGTTTGCTCTCATCTACATATATAGGAACTTGGAGAAATTGAATTGAATGACTTTTGAAAAACGATTTAATTTAAATCTTTCACTAGACTGAAAGATCTCATAAAAGATCGACCATGTAGAATTCTTCACTGAACTCAAACCTCTTATATTCGTTCCTAATGCTCCTATTTATTCGTAAAAAAGAACTAAAAGTTAGCAAATATATTTTACATGTAATAAAATAAGTTTGATTTCAATATCTGTTTTGTTCCCGAAATTTTTAGTCGAAAACCAATTTTTATCATTTTTATCATAATAATAATTCAATAATTTTGAAGTCAAAACCTTCAACTATTTTTGAAATAAAATATTTGAATGAACATCATTTTTTACTAATTTTAAGTTGTATTGTTTATAGATTTTTATTTTTTAGAAAAAAAAACTGACTGTTGTATTTTTGTAAAATTTGTATTAGATAAAATTAGTTAAAAGGCAACATCTTTAATTATTGTCTAGATATTCGAGTCGAAAATTAATTTTTACCAACTTTTAGTAGTGTTTTTCTATACATTTTTATTCTTTGTAAGAAACCGTTACATCGATTTTTATACATTTTTTACCAAATGAGCTAATATCTTTTTTGTTCGTAAAATATTCAAGGTGACAAATATTTTTTTTAGTTGTTAAGTATAAAAACCGTTAATTGAATTTGTATTCAAAATTATTCTTATTTTGTATCACACCACAATCAAGCTCTTTCTGCATATTTCGATGTTATTATCTTTAAAGACGAAGAGATGCTAAGGTTCTACAACAACTTAGAGGAAATATATACAAATAACAAATCAGAAGTAATGTATGTGATTGGAGACTTTAACGCTAAGCTTGGAAAGAGACAAAACGAAGAAGAAAAGAAAACAATAGGACCCTACGGATATGGAGAAAGAAACGAAAGAGGAGAAAGGGTAATACGATGGATCGAAGAGATGAATTTGAAATTTGGTAACTCGTTTTTCAAGAAAAACGACAACAGAAAATGGACGTGGATATCACCGAATGTTAAAATAAAAAATGAAATAGACCTGATTCTGACAAACAAAATTGAGACAGTCAAAGGCATATCCGTGCTCAACAACGTAAAGTTCGACAGCGACCACAGATTAGTAAGAACAGAAATCATTATAAGCCATAAGACACTGAAAAGAAACCGAGAAGTCCATTAAAAATGATTCCCGACCAAAAAATAGTAGATTATAACCAAACATTGACAGCAAAGATAAATCAATTATCAACCTCAAATCGTGACATACAAAACACATATGACGAATTAGAAAAAATCATAAAAAACTCTGCAAAACTATCAATTATGGACACCAAAACATCAAAAGATAAATTATCCAACAACACAAAAATCTTAATCTCAAGAAGAGATACTCTACGAACCAAGCAACAATTACTTGACCAAGAAAAAACTGAACTAAAAGAATTAAGAAAAACTATCAAACTAGAAATAAGGAAAGATATCAACAAGTTCAACGAAACAATAGCTAGAGATACGATTAGACAAGCAAAATCAATAAGGAAAACAAAATCATTACTTAACAGTCAACAGGAATGGATTATTAGCTTAAAAAGCCAAAATGCAAGCAACATAACAAATAGAAAAGAGTTAAACGAAAATGCTTCTAAGTTCTTCGAAAAACTATTCTTCTCGACCAAGCATATAACTGAAGAAGAAAATATTGAAAACATAGATACAAATCTCCTAACAACGCAAACTCCCATGTTTAGCAAAGAAAATATTGAAAGGACCATAGACGATTCGAAAAAGGACAAATGCACTGGAAATGATGGAATCTCTGCAGAAATGATAATATACGGGAAAGAATCGCTTTCCGAAATCTTAACATTTATGTTTAACGAAATCTTAAGAACTCAGCAAATCCCTAAGCAATGGAGAGAAACAACCATTACACTTATACATAAAAAAGGAAAAAAAGACGATTTGAACAACTATAGACCTATAAGTAACATTTCGACAATTTATAAGCTGTTTTCAAAAACAATCTACAGGAACATCAAACAAGATTTTAACAATAAACAACCTAGGGAACAAGCTGGATTCAGATAAGGTTTCTCAACAACAGACCACCTACAGACGATGAATCAACTAATAGAAAAGTGCAATGAATTTCAACAACCAATATACTTTTTATTCATAGACTTCAGTAAAGCATTTGACAGCGTTGAACACGAAACAATATGGACATCTCTAGAAAATCAAAATATGGACCCAAACGTTATAAGGACTATCAAAAACATATACAAAAATAATGTAGCACAAATAAAAACAGAGAGTACAGATTTGCGGACGATATATACGTAGTACTAAACATATACAAGAAATGACAACAGAACTTACTATAGCTTGTGCAAGAACTATGGACTACAAATCAACAAATCAAAAACAAAAGTGATGACAAACCACATCAGAGAAGATATAACTCTGGACCATGAAAAAATAGAATACATAAAGGCCTACATATACTTGAGACAACTGAAATCTTTTAAGGACCAAGAGAAAAAATAAATCAACAGACGCATCACAAACAGCTGGAAACAATTCTGGAGCCTCAAACAGATTTTAGAACTGGACCAAAATGTAGAAACACGAAAATATCTTTTCGGCTCCGCTATTTTGCCGGTGCTTACTTATGGACTACAAACCCTGAGCTTGACTACGAAATCTCTTGACCAGCTAAGGATCTGTCAATCCAAAATGGAAAGAAAAATCCTCAGAATAAGACCCAGCGAAAGGATAAGAAATGAAGACATCCGAAACAGTACTCGAATAATTGACCATACATAAATAGAACCAAAAGACAAAAATGGAGTTGGGCAGGACATATTTCAAGACTACAGGATCAAAGATGGACAAAGTTGGCAACAAAATGGAGACCGGAAAGCAAGAGACGAACAGGCCGACCGAACAAGAGATGGAGCGACGATCTTTGCCAAATAAACAAAAATTGGTACAGTGAAGCGAAAAATCGAGACCTATGGGCCGCTTTGGGGGAGGCTTACGCCAAAAACTAATAATAAAAATCGAAAAAAAAATATATATAATTTAAGTTTGTAATTTGTATCATTCTATCTAATAATTTAAAAAAATTCTAATTTAAAAAAAAAAAAATTAAAAATTGTATCTATAGATGTATTTAAATGTATTTAAAATGATAAGGCAATAAAAGCTTATAATAATAATAATAATTATCTTTAAAACAAAACTAAATTTATTTAAAGTCGATATCTTTGCTGGTTCTTGAGATATTATGGACGATGAAAAATGGTATCCCGAACGTACACAGACCTCTCCGTAAAAATCGTTCATTTAGATTCCTTGATTAAGACCTTGAAACGTTGAAATTCGACAAATCGGAAAGGTTACAATAACTTCCTTTGGGAAGCTAATAATACTTAATATATTATATTATTTTCGGTTATCCTGTTGAAAGTGAATCCATTTCGAAACTGATTTTGATCACGCATTTTTAGTGATAAACTAAAAATTTTGAAATTCAAATAGTACTACACTGAATATTTTTCAGATCTTTCCAACAAATTGGTGTTGCGTTTTGGAAATGAAAAGTTGGTTATACTTATAAGTATTCATATTTGAAAAATTTCCATTTCCACACGAAAATAATTCCAGTTTTAGTCTCGAGCAGTTATTGTAGTGAAGTACAAAAAATGATAAACTTCAAGCTTAATTATTTTTGGAAACATACATATGTTAAACGATTTCGAAAACATAACTAAACCCAACGTCTATTTATGTTTTATACTTTACTCCTGCCTGCATACACACTCCGCTTGCTCGAGTACATGTATTTATGGTAACTAAATCACCTGGGTCATTGAAAAATATAGAAACATTGTCAAAATACTATTAAATCTATGAATCACAGTATAATATACTTCAATGGATCATTATATACAGAGTTTGATAAGCTGACTTGATCTTTGACGAAAAAAGAACAGAAGATGTAATATAATATATGGGGAGTCATTCCGTAATTTTCAAAACGATTATCATTATCGAGATCGTCAATAATTTGCTTCACGTATGTAACTTTATCGCTATCGTCTCGTCAATCGTTTTCAGTAGTAGATCGTTCAGTATACTTCAAATACTATTATACTATGCCTGAAATGTCAAAAAGAACTCAACGAAAGATATTGCTTGTTCAATAGCTTGAAAATGTTATTAAACTTGGTTTTTCTATATGGGAAATTTTGAAAATTTGCAAAAAATGTATTGTTAGTAAACGTGCCAACTATGTTGTGATGTTTATTTTTATTGTTACTTTTTGTGTTTTCATTTGTTGCCGTCGACGATAAAACTATAATATCAAAATGTTTTGTTCATGTCTGGTATTTATGTAAATTAATAATTCTAATTATAATTTAGAGTATACATAAGTCAGTAACAGAAAATCAGCTGCAATATTAAACCCAATTCTGTCCAAGGGAAGGAAGATAAGACTCCATTTTATCCACAGGGGACAAAAATATTTGTTGTTTCCGAAACTACTTTGGATTAGTGCTTTGTGCAAGAGCGATACTAAAAGCGTTGCCTTTCGAACATACCAATGTTCCTCCGCCCCCAAAGTTTCAATGGTTACAGCAAATATTAATATGGAAAGTATATATACGTAGTATGTATGTAGAACGACAACCGTCTGACAAATTTATTGTTTCCAATATCATCATTATCCTCTTTTGCAATTCCAAGACTTTGAACAAAACTACAATTGTTTTATATATTTAACAACAATTAAGAAAGATTACTTATGTACATATTTATGTTTTGTATATAAAAAAAATAAATAAATGTCTTAATTTTCTTCGGAACCGTATTGTTTGTATTTGTTTGAGTTTTTATTTTCATTTTGTAACAAAACTAAACTACGCCGAAACATTTTTGCTTCAATTTGTTTTGGTTATCAATGGAAATTAATAGCAAACGATACCTACCTACTTAGCTATCGTGCAAATTCTATCGTTTTGACGATATCACTTTGACGATTATCGTCTTACGTGAAGTGAGACTATCGTCGAAATGATATCGCCTAACGATTATCGTTTTACGAAATGTGTTTCTACTCAAAATTATTCTAAAACGTCCTCTTTTTTCTTCTAACATAGGCTTTACTTTCACTTTAATACATTATATACGTAAATCTGAATAGGCATTCAAAAGATGAATTCAGGTATTACAGGGTGGGCCATACTAAACGCGTCCCAAAAACTATACACATAGATAATTTACAGAGATGGAAAAGCTGCGTGATGATTCTTCAGACAATGCAATTTTATCTGGTATAGTTGGTAAGTCACAATGGTTCGTTGGAATAAGCAACATATATTCGGCAACATGAAAAAGTCGTATTAGTTCTTCGCTAGCTTAAAATATATTTCAAATTAAACAATTTTACTATGGCTTAAAAATTTTAGTAAAACGACCAAGTCAACAAACTTTCACCGGGAGGTTAGTCAGAACCCCTTAAAATGTTGAAAAAGTGCACACCTCTGTGGTTTCACTCTGGAAATTTCGCGTGCATCTTTAAGAAGAATCCACTCATACCCACTTGGTTTCAACTGGGCCGCACACAAAACAACGGCAAACGTTTCTAAGCAGGTTTATCTCCCGACTCAGCCAGCCAGATTTTGTTTGTGTTGGAAGCTTGGAAGCAAAGAATACTTCGACAAAGAGAGATGATAAGAGAGAGAGAGCTATGTATGATGACACATTTCTACAAAAGACTGACAGAGTGTAAACGCCAGCAGTGCAGGGACGTAGATGATATCTTAATAACATTCTATTTAAAGCTCATCTTAAAGGGGATTGTTTGTATATTTAATTTATTTCTTTTTTTATTCAACTTTCTAGCTTTCATTTCACTTTTCATTTGCGAAAATTATGCAGTCTGAAATTATATACTTTATTATGGCACATCCTGTATTTTATAATTTAAATTATGGCTATCTGAATCTTGTCACGGTGCAGCGACCATTTTTTTTTTTATTAAAGCATCTGTTTGCATTCAAAACAATCGACACATACCGTCTTACAAAGTCTCCTTCCTCAAATGCTAACTTGTATCCCACGTACACCGTCCTGTCATGTCTTCTTTCTTCTGTACACAGCTTCAGAGGAATTCTAATAAATATTTCTTTTTATTGCACTCAAATCTTATAAGATTGATTTTTTTTTTAATTTGCATATTCACAATTGAAGATACACATGTGTTGAGTACATATTTTTGTATAATTTTTGTTACTGATAACAAAGTTCAGGGTTTGATAGAATCAGTATTGGAGTTTAACTCACTAAATTCGGTTGTGTAAATAGAATTCAATTAAATGCAAAGAATTATTTTCAAAATACTCGGATGTGTAGCAGGGTATATAAACATTTTTATTTTCATGTTTTTCATAGTTTTAATCACATATTTTGAGAGAGAAGTAAGGAAGTTGTAGTTTGAATAACTATAATGTAAAATGTGCCATAAATATAAAATAACAATAATGTTGCGGTAAGATACAGGTAGCTTTTTTATATAATTTGAATTTCAAAATTCAAAGCTAAGTGTCATGAAAATGCAACCTTAAAGTGATATTAAAGCAGACACAACTTTGAAACAGAAACTATTTTCTGAAGACAAAGCAAGTATGGGCTTGTTTTTTTCTCGTGTGATGTGTGTTATTTAAAATGATGGTTTGTCAATTTCGTTAGTATGCCAATTTCATATACGGGCTTGTTAATTTTTACTTAATTTCAAGTTACAACAGAAAAGGCCGCTGGTAGGTACATCACATATTAATGCGAATCATCGGTCCAAAAATGTTAATCACTAAGTGTAGACAATAAAATCCATTTTTTAATACAAGGTACCTACTTATGCATATAATGAAACATCTAAGGGGAAAATACGTATATCTTAACAATTGATCAAAGCGCGACTTTTAAGTTTTTAAACATTTGTTTTCTACATATTTTTTCGGAGCATATTTTTTAATCAGAGATAAAGACAAGTTTTTGGCACCATTTAAATGTTCTGAAAAGGAGGCTGGCTAATGTCTACACAGAGAAAAAAGTACCACATAAAATTGAAGAAATGTAATAAGATTTCTCCATGGTTTTCATCTAAGAAGAACGTATTATTAAAACCATAGAGAAAATATTATTAAAATCTAGATGCCCAATTTATAGGATATCCACACATTTCGTTCTATTAGGACTGCTTTTTAAAACATTAAGAAAACGTATAAAAAAAAATATAAGTCAATCTCTTAGAAACAATAAGAAGACATCATTGATAATATGAGAAGATCTTTTAGTAACAATAAGAAGAACTGATTGGAAGAAAATGAAAAACGTTTTGAATACATGTGAAGAACTTATTAAAAGCATGTGAAAATCTTGTTGAAAGAATGAGAAGGTCTTATCAAAAAAGAGTGAAACTCTCTTAGAAACGATGAGACGAACTTATTAAAAGTTCATTTACATGGTTGAAAAATATAAAAAATAAATACAAAATTTCTGCTAAATTCATTTAAATAAAAGACGAAATAAATATTTTTGTTCAAACAATTTATTGTTTTTTTTTTCAATGAAAGGTAACAAAATAGGAGTAATGATAATAATTGGTTAATAAATAAATTATATATTCTTTAAAAAAATAACATGTTTTCTCATAAAAGTAAATAAATAAAAAGTTATAACACACATAACTATGACAAGAAATAAACAAATTAATTTATTTCCAGTATTTTTTCGGGTGAACTACCTTCAGTCAACTTAACTTCAACTTATGACAAACTCCTCAACCCAAATGTCCAATAACTGTGCATGATATAAAGTTGTTTACGACTCAGTGGGAAAGTCCTATAAAGTGAAGGGTAAAATTCAGTTCTTTTAACTTTTAATTATTGAAAACGTACTTTATTTTCTGTGGGAAAGATTACTGTTATGGCATGAACCCACTGATCCATGTCTCTATAAGTCATTTTTGTAGCGATTCCAATGAATCTTTCCACAATACAATGAGTTAAGTCTTTCAAGTCTTTAAGTTTTTTTTCATAAAATGCCAAGAGAAGTTGGCCTCTAACAGATGACTTAAGAAGACCAGTTAGATCTATATCTATGAATTGGTTGACGCTCTTGAAGATGTGGCTGAATTTAAATTGTTGGAAATCTTTTCAAGGCATTCCAGAACCTTTGTGGTCGACGGTGGTGATAGCGTATCGGAAATCTGCAAGGACAACTTGAAAAACAACAAATAACAATTCCTTCAGTTGGAATTGGCTGTGTGAACACAGCTCAATATATGTACGTCCTTAACTTATCTTTGACGCCTGTGTAACATGGTTAAACTCCTTTTTTCGCTTGAATTCGGTGAACTCTGAAGGCAAAATGTCTCGATTGCCATTTGCCAACATTGTACTAAAGAAGGCCGACGTTGATCTCACCAAGAACGCCGGAGATTGCTCAGATGAAGAGGTCGATAAAATTGTCACCATCATCCAAAACCCAAGGCACTACAAAATCCCCAACTGATTCCTTAACAGACAAAAGGATGTTGTCGATGGCAAGTACCAGCAATACACTTCCTCATCATTGGACTCAAAACTCCGTGATGATTTGGAGCGTTTGAAGAAGATTCGTGCCCATCGTGGTATGCGTCATTACTGGGGTCGCCGTGTTCGTGGTCAACACACAAAGACAACTGGTCGTCGTGGTCGCACTGTTGGTGTGTCCAAGAAAAAGTAAACATGATGTGAAATGGCATTGAATATCCTTAGTCGTTAAGTTGACGCACACAGAATGTGTGTTTTTTTTAAGAAAATAAAAAAAAGATTGTGGCACAGGTGGTCCATTTACTAAGATTTTATTGAATATCGAAACAACTTACTTTCTCCTTCCTTTACTTTCGTAGTCCAGCTTGAAATTTAATTCGATCGCCAAAGTAAACAGAACTGTCGAAGTTGCTAAAAAATTTGTCGACGTCTTCCATCTCTATTTTTTTGCGAACGTCAATGGAGTTTACTCCATATACTTTAGCAACGCGGGTAGCGAACCACTAAGGCCCCAGGAGAGAAAAATTTGCTGGGTCTCCTCAATTTCGTCATTATTTCATATTAAACATGGAACACTGATTGCTTCACTCACAATTTCATCTTTACTCTCACTGTGCCAGACAGGAATGAAAAAAAAAAAACAAAACCAAAATAAGTTTAAAAAAAATCAAATAATACACAAGAAATGCAGTCATTGACCTTGCCCAAATCCTATATTGTGCCCAAGCAGGGAGTGTACAGTGTAAGCAATGCGTACAAATTTATGACGTTACAAGCTTACATCAAATTTTTAAGAACATTGTTTTATACAATTTATTGTTTTTCTTCACCAATAAACTAAAGTTTGCTGCTTTTTTGTTAAACAAATAATAATATTAATACTTAAAACTCTCCATTGTATAACTGTTTTTCTAATTTTTGTAAAGAATTGTGTTGTAGGACTGTAACAGTTGAAACGTAGCTTTTGTCCAAAAATATTATATTCTGGTTTTGTTGCCACTTCTATAAATGGCCTATAAACATTTAAATGCAAAAAGCCAGAATATGTTAATGTTTTCCAGAAAACAGAATTTAATATGAGTCCGTTATCTGTTACCAGTTGTTCTTTGTGTGTTTTTTTCTGATGCAATTTCTGGGAGCGTATTATTCCTATCATTTTCAGTCTGCTTACTCGTAGATTGTAGCTAATGCTAGAAGACAAATTAAAAAAAGTACTGTTTTGTCATGAAACTTTTGAGAAAGTTTTGATCAAAATAAATTGGAAAGAAACTATAGCGTGGCACTCACAAATTACACTAAGCGAATCTCTTCTCAGTTCAATTCTCGTAATATTCAAAGCTTTTATATTAAATTCATAGACATAAAAACGTACATTATGTATTTAAATTAGCCATTAGTCGAAAGTGTCGCTTTATAGCTCATATGCCCCCCTGAGAATTGATAAATTTGTGCAGCACGATTTTAATGGGGCTTGATTTCCGATTCATATTGTGTCATTGGACCAGTTCTTAGTTAAAAGTTGCAACAAAGTAAAAAGTATACAAAATAAATAATTTAAAATATAAGTTGGGTCATATCCGGTTACGCAATACGATACGTGTTGAATTGAAAGAATTCCCGCGAAAATTAAAAAAAATACTCTCCTACCCCTATAACCTAGGACAAGAATCTAGTATACTACACTTTCAATTTTGCTGTGTACTATGTACATAGTTGTATGCCGAATCTGGAAATCCAAAAATTGATTTGAAAAAAAAAACTATTCCCTAATCCATCTCTTGTAGAAACTTTAACATTCCACCTTTAGATGGTTCAACTCAAGAGATCTATAGGCTTTATAAAGTGCAATAAATGTTGAAAGATGATTTGGGATAAATGGAGGGATCGAGTTAGAACGTTTCGGGTGCAATATTGTGTGTTTTGAAAAGTATTACTTACATATTTTAAATTAAAATCATACTCTTTTTAAAAATTTTCACAAAATTATGGCACAAGTTGTGCCATAATTTTGTGAAAATTACTCTTGTCAATTTGATCAATAAATGGGGTACTTATCAACATAATTTTTTTTCTATAAGTTACGAGAAAGAGTCTTCGTAGATTTAGCTGTACCATGGTTTAAAGAATATTCATATCGGTTTGTAGTAAATTTTCGAA